>JAZDUA010000069.1:908500-1537000 GCA_038098605.1 Gryllus longicercus | reverse complement strand
AGTCCTTCTAAACAGCAGTCTCCAACCAGAAGAACGTAATAAACCGAAAACCCCTTAATCACGTACCCAACTTTACCCAACAACAAAATTGTCCTTCCGGAGGTTAGACTCCGTGATTTTAAGACAAAGACTGAAAATAAAAGCTGGGGCAAGACACCTACGGTCGTCCTTGGGCGTCAATCCCAAGAGAAGGGACACAAATTGCCGACGCCCAAGCAGCCGAGCCGATAATAAATCGCTGGCGAGAGGATGCGGAAGGGTAATAAGCGGCAACGTGATCCAGAGCGCTGGCCAACAAGGCCACGCGGGAAAGGCTGCTCAGCCACAGCGCACGTCGCACACGCCCCCTGCGACGACGCGACGCCCGCCTCCCGCCCACGCAGCCAGCGGCCACATCATCCCCGCCCATCCCCGCACTCATCCCCGTACTCATCCCACAGCCACCCCCACCCACCGTCATCACCTCCATAATCTACATCCACCGCCATCCCCACCGTCACTCCCAGCGTCGTTGCTGCCGTAATTCAGTAATCTATGCCCACCATAATCCTCGACTCCGTTTCTAACGCCATTCCCGCGTCCATTCTCGCCATCCAAATATCTTCCGACTTAAATGCACTGTAATAATAATAATAATAATAATAATGATAATAATAATAATAGCAAATCAAGCAAAGAAAAAGGACTATATCAGTTGCATGGACCTATTACCAGGTGTATAACTCAGTTCCACACAGTTTTTTACTGAAAATATTATAAATTTACGATATACATCCAAAATTTATTCGCATTCTTCAATATGGCATGGAAGGTTGGTTTACACGTCTTCGTATCTCAAATGCAAGTGTCGCGAGTTGAGGGGGAGAGGGAGGACCCCACAAACTCGTGCAGGAAGAAAAGAGAGTATAGTTTAAATAAATTTATTCACTTACCCGGGCTGTGGACCCTACGACCTGGGAGCGGGTGGCGTGGCGACGGCTGGCTTCGGCAGGTGAACGCGCAATCAGAGAGAGGGTCCACAGCCCGGGTAAGTGAATAAATTTTTTTAAACTATACTCTCTTTTCTTCCTGCACGAGTTTGTGGGGTCATCCCTCTCCCCCTCAACTCGCGACATTGGTGTCAGGTGGGGTCTTAAGGAACCCCTACATTTTTTTTCTTTCTTTTCATTTCTCCGTTTTTACCATCGTCCCTGGTGCAGAAAAATTCGTTTTCCTTCCACTCGTTAGTTCTATTTAATTTTTTAAAAATATATTTTCAACATGCAGCGGGATTCTTATGTATCAATTAATATGGGCTGCGATCCTTTTCGGAGAGAGGGCGAGAGGCGGCCTTGCTGCAATTGCGAAACGGCGGCTCCTGTCCACGTGACGCAATTGCATCAAGATTCGTGGGTATCACAACCAGCGCAGTACTCGACCCCTTCCCCGAATGCCTCGGCTGTTAATATGATGGGTGCTTCCAATGATACGAAATCCCCCTCCCAACCCATAGGACAGTTTTCCCACGCACTACAGGCAGGGCAAACAGGCGGAAGATTCCCCGTAACCTGCCCAGTGTTACAGTACGTGTTATTAATACCTAAGTTTGGGGGTGACGAAGAATCACCCCAGGAAGCCCTTCAGGAGTTTCTTACCATAATGAATTCCGTGGCAGTTTCGGCAGGATGGTCTGACGCTGACTGTCTGCGAGCAGCGCGTATCCGCATTTCAGGAACCGCTAAACGTCTTTTACGCGACCATCCGGCAGACGCGCAATCTTGGCAGGCAATGGAGGCGTTCTTTCGCGAATTCTTTTTCACGAAACCCTCCATTGCATCCCTCGAGCGCGAACTGAGTAACTGTGCTCAGGGAGCGCACGAGTCGCTGAGAGCATATGTAGAACGCGTACATCACGTCACACGTCACACGTCAAATGCGCGAACCGGTCCCGACGTATGGCGAGGGACCCACGGGTTCGGAGTTCGATAGGCGTGTAAGGGATATTTTTATCCTAGGGCTTAGGCAAGAGCTCAGAACTTTAGTCAGGAGGGCAAAACCAAACTCATTTGCCGAGGCCGTGAGGGTGGCCAAAGACGAGGAACAGTATATACGGGACGAGTTTACTGTATCACACTATCTGGCACAATCCCAACAGACTTACGCAAATCAGACATACCCATTAGCTCAACCCTCTCTGATTGCGCGTTCACCTGCCGAAGCCAGCTGTCGCCACGCCACCCGCTCCCAGGTCGTAGGGTCCACAGCCCGGGTAAGTGAATACATTTATTTAAACTATACTCTCTTTTCTTCCTGCACGAGTTTGTGGGGTCCTCCCTCTCCCCCTCAACTCGCGACACAAGTTACAAAGTAGAACGTAATACCAATCAAATGTGGAATGTTCCAGGATGACATCTTGAGCCCCATGTGATTTTGTTTAGCTGTTAACCCTCTCTCCTCAATGTTAAACGAATCTGGTATATGGTCTCAACTGAAAAATAAAGAGAATGTACTACATACTGTACATCTGTTTTACATGGACAATATAAAGCTCTATTCTAGTAATAACAATGAAATGACAAGCCTACTGAACATTACATCACAATTAAGTAAGGAAATAAACATGTGCTTTGATGCAGAAAAATGTTCTACACCTACTGTGGTGAGAGTAGAAGTCAATGAATTAACCCCGGTAGAGACAAGTTTGACATAACAATCCAACCAGTGTACCCTAAGGACATGTACAAATATTTGGGATTCGGGCAAATATTATTAACTGATAGAAAACAAAACAAACAAAACATAGAGAACGTGTTCAAATCTCGCTTTCACAAAATTCTTGAAACAGAACTCATTGCTAAAAACAAAATTAAAGCCATCAATTCATGGTGTATTCCACTACTGATAATTATTCCTTCGGCGCAATAAATTGGCCACAAACTGATCTGGAAAATGTAGATATTCTGGTACGCACAGGGTATACCGCGCTTAATCTGGAGGATAAGGACAACTATTCGAATGTAACCCCCATTGATGGCAAAATACAATCCTGGAAGTCCAAATGTCTCCTCGATGGATTTCCCTATTTCCTGGAAAATGCTGATAAAGACACCTCGATGATTTTGGCTTCGGGATGGGTCTCTATTTGGGGAGACTGTGGTATTTATTTTTGCTATCCACGATCAGGTGATTGCTACAAACAACTACAAACGTACATTGAAAACACAGGTGTCCTAGATGAATGTAGAGTATCAAGCACCAGAATCAATAGATCACATAATAAGATCATGCACAAACTTGCCAAACACAGAATACCTGCCGGCACAATCTAACAGCAAACATCATCCATCAAGCTCTTACAGTAAACTATAGTCTAATATCACCTGACACTATACCATTCTACATGTATAAAGCCAAGCCAGTATTGGAAAACAAAAACTACAGGATGTTCTATGACATCCAAATACACACGAACAAAGCCATTGCAGCTAATAGACCAGATATTGTAATTCACATCTTCATAGACAAAAAGACGTTCTTCATTGATATCACTTCTCCATCAGATCACAACACTGATAAGACAGAAAGAAAAAAAATCACCAAATATACACCTTTGACCATAGAATACAGAGAAATATATTGTCTTAATTCTGGTGAAGTTATACCATTTGTTATCACAACAATTAGTATGATCAATAAAAACCTGAAAAGTCTATTCAATAATTACATTTAAACTCCATTGCAATAATCGTTAAAACTCAAAAATCTGTCATCTTGGGAACATGATGAGTAGTTCACCCCGTGCTGAATTTATCATGACCTGTAATCAAGTATGTGGTCTGCCGACGTTGGCCCCACACATCTGAGAAAACAGGAAGATATCCGAGATTTAAGGAAATAATAATAATAGTATTAATAATAATAATAATAATAATAATAATAATAATAATAATAATAATAATAATAGCTGACTATGAATCACATGATTAGTACAAGATTTAGAACCTCCTTCGACAATTAATAGAATTCGTCTACTTTCATTCGAATCTCGTGTATCGTTGAGGAGAATATACGAAAATGCTAAAGGTAAGGGGGAGAGAGAGAGAGAGAGAGAGAGAGAGAGAGAGAGAGAGAGAGAGAGAGAGAGAGAGAGAGAGAGAGAGAGAGAGAGAACTCTGTCTTAAATGAAGTGGTGCAGTCTCCAGATAGAGATCTAGAGATTACTGAAATAAATCACATCAGATAATTTTGGAGCCAGCCAAGAAAACTGATGGCTGGCAGCCAGAGGAAACAGCTCCGTATTGACGAAAATAATTATGTAAGGGATTGACGGCACTCGGCGTGAAATATCACTCTTAGACAAGGCACTTTCTGATTTAACGCACAACTCTAAATTCAAAGAAAAATACTCCTTGTTGAACAAAGCTACTAAATTCAAAATGACACAACAAGACTAATTGAAGCTGAGGATCAGAAAGAGAAAATTCAAGCGTAGGCTCAAAGAATTATATGTTACAAATGTAGGGAAGATTTGCGTGTGCAGAATCGCTTCTTTGAAACAGACGCGAAGAGATCTGACTCAAAAACAAAAGGGCAATGCTGCCAATCCTTTAAAAGATGACATCGAAACCTTTTTAGGCATAATCTGGGAGAAAAAGAGATTCTACAACAAAGCCGCATCTTGGCTTCAATATACAGTTGATGCTGTTAATGAACATGTGTAAACAGTGGAACATGTTCACGAATTCTCGAAAGATGACCTCTTTCAATCAATTAAGAACATAGGAAACTGAAAATTTACAAGATCCAGATTTTTTGGATTAAGAAATTTTACATTATCACCTAGGAAATGCTGTAAATAAAATTTTATAAAAAATAAACAAACTCCTGGAATGGCTCACATGCGGCATTATTTATTTGCTACCCAAAGACAGTTCTTTGGAGAAGAACTACAGGCCAATAACTTCTCTGCTAGTAATGTACAAAGTTATAACTGCAGCCATGGCTGACAAAATGTGCCGACATCTAGAAAAGAACCATCTGTTGCCAGTTGAACAAAACGTTTGTCCTAAAAGTTCCTATGACTGTAAGGAAAAATTTCTACTGAAAGAAGTAATCTTGAATGATGTAAAGAAACGAAAACTTAATTTATGTATGGCTTGTATTGACAATCAGAAGGCTTTTGACAGTGTACAACACTATTGTGTGAATACCCTGGAGATCTATTGATTTCATCTTAGGCTTATTGAGCTTTGCAACTCTAGTATGAAGTCGTGGATTACAAGGTTACTAATACACAGTGGTACAAAGAATTCTACAAAGACTTGTTTCTACTGCAGTTAAAAAAGAAGTATTCAGATAAACAGGAAAATTTTTCAATGAGATACGTTATCCCCTCTGCTGTTTTGTATTTGATTCCACTATCTAGTCAATTGTCGCACACTGACTTTCTTTCCAAGCTCCATAGTTATGAAAGACAAGTATCACATTTGTTTTACGTGGATAATGGTATAAGGTACTGTAGTGTTTACACGAATTCGTGTTTGCTATGAATGATGCGATGCTGTCTGTCATCAAAGATTTTAGCAATCACATATGCATGAACTTTGGCTTGACAAGGTTGCAAATCTCAATTTCAAGAGAGGCAAAAAGAAAACGTCAGTGAACATTGAAGTAGATATACACACTGTGATTTAAGATCTTCAGTCAGGTAAAACATCCAAATATCTGGGAATTCAAAAGTGTGAGAACATTTCGAACGACACAATGAAAGAGAAAATTGGCAAGTAGTATTACAGAAGAGTAATACTTGTCGTGCAGTCCGTTCTGTATTCCAGAAATAAAATATTGGTAATACGTAGTTTGTCGGTGGCTGTAGGCGAATACAGTTTCGGACTAATGAAATGGACTGAGCCAGAAATTCTAAGTATGGATCGAAAAACAAGAAAACTACTTATACATTATGCAAAAACTATGCATTATGTCGCCCTCCCTGAAGCTGATGTAAATAAAATTTTTGTGCCACGTAAGGAAGGTGGAAGAGGTCTCAGACAAATTGAAGCCTTCTCTCACAATGCAATAGACAAGATGGGAAAGTTTCTAGTGAGCCACCAATATGATCCACTAATGACCCATAGAGACTGACTGAAGATTGGGAAACAGAGGCTTTGTAAGTGTAGGAAGAAGCATTGCGAAGAAGACTATGCAAGACACGGGTAATAACACAGACACTCGACTTCTGATGCTACCTGACATGAAATGTAATAATATCTCAAAATAATGGACAAATTGCAGATCAATAAAGAGCAATGACTTATGGGACTTAAAAGGAGAGGAATGAAGCTAGAATTGGAAGCAGTTGTTATAGCTGCCCAAGATCAGACGTTGAGAGCACGACATTATGATAAAGCGGTTCTCAAAAGGTCCTCGAGATGACATATGTCATATTTGCCAGAAACAGGTAGAAACCTTTGATCTTGTCTTCTCACGTTTCCAATTCTAGAAAGTTACCAAATATTTGAACAGACACAATAATGTGTGCTGTTACCTTCACTGGCAGATCTGTAAAGCCCTCGAAGTGAAAAACACAACCTCCAACTGTTACTTTTAGGAAGATTGCTACTGTGTATTTCATTTCATAGAAGCCTTCGACTATATCTTGGGCTATTTATAATATATAGTGATTTGTGGAAAGTAGTGAACTGGTAACGAGGTATTGTAACCACTACTCTTCGTGATTATCCCGACTCACCTGATTACCTGATTTTTCTCCAATTCAGCGTTGCCTCGGCTGCTCCATCAGTAGTCTCCGTAGAGAGAGACATGCGTGATAGGGCTAACTCTAATGCCACTTTTACAACGTACAGAATAACATTGAAAAGAAGTTCAACATAAATCTTATTCTCTACCAGAATCTAACAGACAGAACCAATTGTAGTAAATAACTAGTTGAATTATTTTAAAATATGGGATTTTGGACTCGTTGAGTTCTTGTAAGAAACTTCTCAATTAAGGTTGTTGGTCCCTTAAGTGTACACAACTCATTTTCATATGAACATCATATTGGTTCTGGAAGCTCATTTCTTTCCTTTACAAAAGTTTTTTAACAAATATAGAGATTCCTTATTGCAATACAGGTTGGAAAAATATGAACGAATTCTAACATATTTATTTAGATAACTTCAGAAATACTCAGTCTTCATTTTATCAATTATTTGAATTGTCACACAATTGTTCATTGAAAGGAAAACGAAGGCTTCCTGACTGTGCCAATCAATTGGAACAACTGAGCTCACAAAAGAGAATGTCTACGTGCAGTTACTTTTAAATTCTTCGAAAAAGTTTCCTTCGCATGACGCGATTAAAAAGAGTCAGCAGACCGAAGAAACCGCCACCGTTAGCCTGAGAAGCACCGCGTCGAGAAACAGCTCGGCCTTTCCCAAGGGCGTTGTCAGAAAGCAATCGTTGCAATGTTTTGTACTCTAATCTGTTCGTGTTTTGTTTTATATTTGTATGTATTTTCCCATATTATATATGTTTGTATTTTCCCAGGATGTGGCCGTGATCTTCCCCGTTAGATGGTCCTACCGTCGGATAGCGTTTTTCCCCTGCCCAATATGGGTTCGACATATAAATGCATTCCCTTTTTAATCTTCTCTACACTCTACATGTGGACGTGCAACTCTGAACAGAGCTGCGATTCCCAGAAGTTCTACAGTCTTAAACCTGGAAAATTGATGGCACTACTACTACAAATTATCAGCCTTTTACTTGGTTTTGAAAATAAAACTTCAATATTTATTCTAATGAAATTACAATCTTTAAACTTGAGCTCATTAATTGTCAGAAACCTATTTCCCCAATACATTTACAGTTCCATACGATATTTCTTTCTGAAAAAAGTTCGTAAGCTTTCGAAGGCATCTTTGGTGATGTCTTCAGAATGTCTTCTTCCAGGATATCGTTCGGGTGAGGTTCTCGTGGCATCCTCTCGATCGCAGCAAATTTCACCAGCGAATAAAGTTCCTAATACTTCCCAAATGTTGTAACTGTTGAATAACAATATTATCTGGTCTAATCCACTGAACAAATATCAATGGCGAACGCGACTTGCCCTTCCTGTGGTCCGGGTGAAGCGCCTACCCGCCACTGTCTACCTTTTTGTTTAACTTACAGAAATTAATTAATCGTGCCCAGCTACGGTTCTAACCTACCATAATCCTTCACGTACGGAACCTATTTCATTTTACTTATAACTCATAAATTACAACACGTGACATAATAACACCCTTGAAATATAATTTAGATAACACACAAAATTCGCCCAATTAATACTTTAAGTTTCACCTCACTAACAACAAAATTGTTACCCAGCCTAAGTCTGTAATATTAGTGCCGTCCTAGTCGGTTGCTGAAAAGAGACTGATTCATGCTAAATAATAAAGGAAACTCGAAATGACACGACGACCCTCTAATGTTAGTGCCGTCTTGTTATTTATTTAAAATTATGTCCGGGGACCATGCTTCGTGCAAGAATTTCACATTCTGGCAAGTTTAAGCCTATTCTTTGAAATATTTTTTTAACTTTGTTACCGGACAGAGAGGTACACCTATGTAATACAGTCGCCTCTAATATCAATAACTATTTTAATTTCACATACAGTTGTAGATTCTTCAAATAGGCAGGGCACTATCACGAAGCGCCGGAACCGCCAAATGTAATAGAATTTCCAAGAAGCTCTCGTTCTACAGGTTACGCTGCGAGGAGCGTGTCTTCAGGGAGTTTTCGCACCACTCTCCGGTTATACGTTGTCGGTTATGCTGGTGTTGCTGTGACGTATTAGTGACATTAATAACTGAATCCTGCGCTACGCCATCTTCTGTTTTAGCTCTTTAACGCTTTCTCTCATTTTGGTCGGAAGCTCCCGGTAATTTTCGGCAACTTTCTTCAGCCGCGGAACAAGAGAGTTTTGAAAAGCGATGTGAAGAACAGGTGACTGTCGAAAAGAACGTGGGTGAAAATGGATGATCTTATGCTTGCTGTTCTTGGCGACTTAAAGAATGTAAAGAGTTCTACGATTCTTCAAATTTTAAAAAGAACAAAAAGTCAGAGAATCAGGCCATTGGAATTTTCTCGATTTGATTGTGAAGCGATTCCTTCCGAAGATTTCACTCAAAATTTTCGGTTTTATGAAAAGAATATTCTCAGGCTCACGGTGGCTCTTGGTGTACCTACAGAAATGAAAATTCAATATCGTACTATTTCTGGTTAGTCAATGAAAATGCGCAGTTGTTGATGAAATGTTCAAATTCAAGTTATTATACTTCTCTTCTGTCATTTTCGGCCCACAATTTTAGAGATGTTGTACATGTTCCCTCAGCCTTCTCACGGAGAACTCTTTTTCTGTTAGTTCAGCGACAGTTTTAGCAATTCCTTCCCACCTTGCGGAGTCTTCACACAGATTGAATCCCAGCACTTCCCTCAAAAGGCACAAATTGTCCTTCACCATAAGTCGTAGTCGAGAATTCATGGCAAATGAGAATCACTTACGGCTCCGCTTAAATCGCACGAAATAAACGTGTCGGCTATACGTAATTGACATCCAGTGATATTGTGACGTCTTGAGTTTGATTATTGATGATTGATCAGTATCGATAAGCGCCGGAAAAAAATCTATCTCATTCTGTAGATTATAGTATGGGAATCGCTTCTTTGAAGATTTTAAACACAAAATTCCAGGTTTTAAGGCCATAGAACGCTTAATTTTGGAGTTATTTTACTATATAGATTTTGACAATGAGGTTGAGTGTTACAGGTTGCATTTGTCGTGAATTCTTAAAAACAAATGTTGTCGTGAAAATTTTATCAACAAATCCTTCGTATTTTGCAAGTCAATGTGCAATTTGTCACGTGTCCGTGAAATTCTCTTTCTTTAGAGACTTCATTTATCAAGATTGATTACGCTTGAGAGTTGTAAAAGATGTGTATACTACTGAAATAATATAGGAGATGAATTCAGAAGGTATAATTAAATAATTTAAGGGATCTTGGGAAGTATCAATGATATTCTTTATGAATTTGATGTATTTTAACGGGAATTTGTATTTTAAGAGGTAGAATATGTGAAGTATTTTCTTGTGGTTGCATTCCGAACTACAAACAACAAACTTCCAAACACTACTTAAACAAAATAATTCCAACATGAATTCTTGAGAGAAGTACTAACAGAAGTTTCAAATTACTGATAATTTATTCATAACGCTGTTACAATGCAGTCCTTCTGAAAAGGCTATTGTGGTACTTTTTTACTGTTCCAAACTAATATTACTGTCGGATTATATTCTTTTGCTGGTTAATGTCTTGAGACTAAACTGCAGTAGCCCCGTGATTGCGTTGCGTAAATGAAACAGTGTTGACTAGATGATTTGGGGTCGAAAAGTAAACTTTCGGACTCGCCTGCTAAGGAATCTCGACAATCTCGACATAGGGGAAATTATGTAGGGACGTGCACCATCCCCGAATGTTACGTGTGACTTTCGACTCAACCAACCTCAGAGGTGGTATCTCTTACCGGGGGGGGGGGGGCGTAGGAGTTCGAGATTCCTATTGGAGGGAGCGTCCAGCCGTTTATCCTGATACCCATTCGAGTGGTGCACCGACAGGGAGTGGGGCGCAGTCACGGACCACCATGGGTTAAACAAAAGAATACTCAGACAATAGTAAAATAATATATAATGAAATATGATTTTAGGAAAACAATAGAAAAGAAAAAATCAGTAATATATTATTTAAGAAAAAAATTGGTTGCGTTCATGCACCATTGGCCGATAATAGGTTAATTACCGCGAGTGTGCAGTAATCCACATGTCCGCTGCAGAAAGGACGCTTGTGATTCGGAATGTCCGTTGCGCGAGCGATGGGAGCGCTAGGCGCCGAGGAGGTCGCGTCTGACCGCAGACCGCGCGCGTGCTTTACGGCAGCTCGTGCCCGCGCACCCGCCTCCCCCCGCCTTGGCCGGGCCGGGCTGCACCGGGTTAGCGCCCTCGCGGACGCGTGCGGACACCTCCCAGTGCACCTGCACTCGGCGCCGCGCACGTTTCCTGCAGACTTAACTACTCGCACATGCGGCTATATCTCATGAATGTTTCATTTTCTCCGAAGACCTTTTTGTATGCTTTTCGAGGGTTATTTGGCAATACCACTTCTCAAAATAAAGTTGTAACTTATTTTCATAATAATTAATAAAGACATTAAGGAATATAATTAAGAACAAATTATGCAATGTTCAATTACAAGATTAAATTGGAATAGCAAATTCTGAATGATAAAAAGTGTTTCTCAAGTTTCCAAAAATTCAGTTTACAGAGCTGACGTTATACACAAAGTCCTCATCTTTGTTGTCGATCAAGTTGAATTGAAATTTCGATTTTCTAACAAATCTATTTCCAAACAGTTGTTCGAGCAATTTAACATGGATAATTTTGAATGAATCTTTCTATATAACAAATTTGCACGAAAGCACGTTCTTAAAGTAAAAAATGTGCATTAACACAAAAATAACAAATGTAAACGGTTAAATTTGAAAGAAAATACAAATCGTATTTGCCGAAGACAAAATGTCTACAAACTTTTTGGAATGAGATGCTAGAATGGAATAGATAGGACTGACTCACCATTTGTGTGTAAAAAAAAATTACTCATGTAAAGTAGTCGATTATCGATCAACATTCGTTGACTGAAAAAATAATTGGTAAAATTATTCCTAAAAATAAATTATACTGTCACACTTAATATGCAAGGGGAATGACTTTTCAGAGAAAACTTGTACCATTGGTAAACACAAAATTCCACAATATATCATGTACAAATCTGGTTTCGCTTTGTCAAGAAACACGAAACTTAGTTTCGAACAAAAATCCTGGTTGTAAGTATTCCGTTGATTAGCAGTTTCCACCTTTGCAATTCAGCGAAATCACCTCACATTAGCAACCTGTCGGCGGTTATCTCCTGGTTATCTCTCTGTTGCTAGGGTCGCGCCTGCGTGCGCCCGGTTGCTCTGCACACGCAGCATGAGCACGTGACGCCGCCACCGCCGAAGCCGGCGCAATTACTCGCAATAACGACGGATGCCCCGCAATTGAGGACAAGGCGACGCGTTGTTGATACGCATCGCCCGCCCTCCACCACTCACACACGCTCGCTTTCCTCTGCGCCGTGTGGTTTCAGCCGTTCTGCGTGTTTCACAAGGCCACATTCAGGGGTTTCGCGCCAGAGCGGATGTTTCTATATTCCGTTGTTACAAGTTGTTTATGGCGGAATGAATCTCTCCAGTTACACTTTTCCTCTGTGCAGTTTCTATCCAAATATTTTTGCAAGTATTACGGAGGTGGCGAGATTTGCACAAACTGTGATGTCCAAGTTGCAAACAAGGTTGTATTTATATCTTGAAATGAAATCTCATTTTTACTATCCTATATACGTACGTATATATGGAGTAATATACGTAGTGTAGGGGAAATTAAATAACATGGCGGAAAATCGATTTCAAGATTTCAACGGAAATACACGTTTTGGGGACCCCTGATATAGAAAAAGTCTTGTTTCTTTTTAACGTCCGTCCGTCTGGTGTGTGCGAACAACACTAGCGCCTAAACCTATAAAACAACCCTGTCCATTTGGCGTGAGTCGAAGTTCTGCGATTTTGAATATCGTTCATTAGTCTTTGGGGGTACTTTACATGAAGCCCATGGAACATTTTAAAACTTTCCTTAAAAATAACTCAAATTTTTTCTTTAAATTTCTTCTAAGAATACAGTTTATATACACTTATAAATGTAGCGTGGGACCGATGTTCATGGTTAACTGTAAATTTTTAGAAAATTTCAAAAGATGATTTTTTTCGGGGTCTTCATAACACTACAAAATAAAGATTGAGATATTGTCTTCCATTAAAATTTGTTGTCCATAATTTGTTCTATCAATAAAGTCATGAACATTTTTTACAACATTTTATTAGTTTTCCCACAATGCGTGAAATTTGTGCAATTTTCAAAATCTACAAAACACAGACTTTCTCAAAAATGGCTCCAATTTATTTCTTTAAATTTTCGGCAATGATCGTGCTAAATTCACTTTAGAAGATGACATAATTGACATATTGATCCATTCATTTGTTTTTCAAAAATTACAAAAACGTATTTTTATGTCTCTCACGTAATATACACACTAGCGGGAATTTGTTCACATTATTATATTTATGAATGCATGCGCTTTAAATAATGTCATAAAATTTCTCGAAAACTCAACCGTCTTCTCTCAAAATTATCATTCTCATTCAATCTTCCGCATTTTCAGAACCGCCCTAATGCCAATTTTTCAAAAATGGCTCTAATTTTTTCCTTCAAACATTTCAATATGATAGTCCTAATTGCACTCTTTAATATGAGGTAAAGTATATTCCGGGTTATTTTTTGTTTTTTCAAAAATTACACAAATGTAATTTTCTGAAAGATATCTCATGCCGTTAATACGCACATTTCCGACAATCTGTAAACACATGTATTTGTGAGTTAATACGCTTCAAATGACTTCAAATGAATATTTTCGAAAAACCATTTTTTTCTGTGAAAAAGCGCTCTAAATTTTGAATTGACATTTTGGATTGACAATGTTCATTTCAGGGTATTTTTTTATTTTTTCGAAAGTTACACCCATGGCATTTTTTTGAAAGATATCACATGTCTTTAATACGCACATTTCCAGCTATTTGTAAACACTATTGTATTTGTGAGCTAATGTGCTTCAAATAACTTCTAAAAATTCATTCGAAGTTTTTCGAAAACTCAAACATTTTATGGGAAAAAGATTTCGAATTTGCAGTAGCACTTAAGCGCGATTTTATTAAAAGCGTTTCGCAATTTTTCAAAAAAAAGTTTTATTGTCCTTTAATATTAATAAAATTATATTTGCTATCAACTATTAGGAAAACGAAAAATGAAGAAAATTTTTTAAAAAATGTACTTTGGGCGGCGATAGATGGCAGCAGGCAAGAGTATATGGCAAGTTCGAATACCTAGCCGAGACCATAGGAAATAGAAAACTATTGCGAAAAAGTCTGTGCCATTCTTTGATACCACTAGTATCTATTTGATATTTTCATTTTCCATGAAGCAAGTTTTTTTTCTTTTGTAACAATTTCTGCAAACATTGGAAATCTACATATTAAAAACAGTAAGTTTGATAGTTTAGAAAGTAAGAAGTGTTTTCTAATTCGATTCAATCAAATTTCGTGATTAAACGAAAGGTTGTGAGTTCCAGAGGTGTTATTGCTTGCTATTATTAACATATTTTATAGTACAGCGGAAGGTTCTATCTTCGATCACTTTTTATACTTTACTACTTCGATCACTTTCCCCATCTGTTTTATATTTATTTACTTGTTCAGTAAACTTGTTTGGTTTGTTTAAAACAAGTACATAAAGGTTGTCTATAAAATATTATTTTCTCATGACCTAAAATTAATTTTAAACATTCTTCAAATTAATTTTTGAATAACAAATGGTGTTGCAGACGAACTAATCCATCGGCTTCGATGAATTTCGAAGCTTGAACACAATATCTTCTTTATCTATATCATACAAATTTTCATTTACCTTGATAATCACTCGTGGTATTTAATTTATTTCAATATTTTACCTCTAAAATGTTTTACTACGAACTTAAATATACTCTGCGACATATTGTTTACATTTTTGGCCGCACAATTCTGTGTGAATTAAATTTCCTTTGCTTCCAGGCTATTCTCCAACTCTCGAAAATAATAAAAATAATAAATACATAACCTGAAAAGTTATAACCGTTCGACTGGTCAAAGGTACAATATGTGTTTTTCACTGGTACAACAGTTCATGCTGGTACATCACTGGTACATCAGTCAAAGGTACAACATATGCTCACTTTTCACAAAAACAAACATGTTGAATTTGATGTTAATTTTTTGCAAATTTAACACTGCATATTTCTTCTAGAAATCTGTTTTACATTGAAATAATGAAATAGAACAAATATAATTTAAATTATGACGTAAAATAATCCGAACTAATTACTTACTTTGGACTGTTGCTAACAGGTTTCTTTTTTATACACAACACTAAGGAAGCTTTTCAAATAATGACGAGTCTTCAGTAACTATGGGGGTAGGAGTTGAAACTATGAACTCCAATTTCTGAAATTTATCAATAAAATTCACTTTGGCAAGAAGTGGTTACAGGTACAACAGATCAAAAGAATAATATCTTCCCCTAAAATCTAAATTTTAATAAAACCCTGAAATTATTACTTTCTTGCACGTACTAACATAAAAAGAGAAAGTATTGCAATCGTGCACAGGAAACCGGCAAATTATCCACACACGAACTCTTAAAGCCGGGCCCTGGTTAAGGAAAATGTGGATAAATCTAGTTGCTAAATATAGAAAACAAAATCCTCGTGATGTAGCCAGTATCCACATTTTGTGGGTCGTTGATACCAAAACATCGATTGACGGCAAAACGTCTGTCTGTCTGTCCGGCAGTCCGTTCGTGCACAACAGTAGCCACAAACCCTTCAACAAATTTTCTTCAAAAATGATTTTCCCCAATTGTTTAAGTTAATGTGGCGGGCCCTGGAATTTGAAATCGAAATGTTTATTTTGGGGGAAACTTTACATTACATCCTTGGGACATTTTCAAAGTTGTATCATATTGTTGGATTAATTTTATTGTTGAATAGTGCAAAGGGTATTTAAGAGAATGGTGCACGTTACATTTTTGTTGACATTCCCTATTTTTCTAAAATTTGAAAAAAAATTCAAATTTCAAAATTGGACAGTTTTTGGTCTCAGACAAACTCTGTTGCACAAAATTAGCTCTTCAAAAAAGCAGAAGATTTTGCATATTTTGCGATTGAAATTTACAAAACAATTTCCTCAAATACAACTCAACATTGTTTTTTCAAATTTTCTTCACTTTTGTAGTAAGAGATGAAAAAATATAGTGCTAGTCTCATTTTCGTGTATTGCTCGGACTTTCGAAAACTTCAACATATTTTAAAACTACAAACTTGAAGATAGAGATTTTGCATCAGACAAAGTTTGTTGTACAAAATTAGTTCTCTAAGAAAGGTCAAGAACAATTTTGTTCAAAAACCAGTAGTTTTGGGTTACTTGCGAATGAAATTTACAAAAAAATCTCAAAATCCACTCCTCATTTTTTCTTTAAATTTTCTTCACATATATAAAAATGAAAGGTAAGAAATGTGGCTCTAGTCTCATTTTTGAGTATTGCTCGTTTTTTAGAAAATTGCCAAATGTTCATATTTAAAAAACTGAAACATATCAAAACATCAACATTGAAGATAAGAGCTTTTTGCCTCAGCCAAAGAGCGTTGTACAAAATAAACTCTTTAAAAAATGTCATGTAATTTTTTTTTTAAAATGAGTAGTTTTTCCATTCTTCTTCTTCTTCTTCTTCTTCTTCTTCTTCTTCTTCTTCTTCTTCCTCTTCTTCTTCTTCTTCTTCGACGGTTTCTACCCCTTATAGTTTGCCGTTTTCGATTTCCATAATTCTCGGTCCTCCCATTGACCCTCTTCCAATCCTTTCTCCTCCATTACTTCATGTATAAATGTCTTCCAGGTTAAACCAGGTCTACCTCTTCTACGTCTTCTTTTAGGTATCCAATTTACAATTTGTTTTGGCCATCTCTCATTTCGCATCCTCTGGACATGTCCATACCATTGAAGAGCTTTATTTTCTAGTCTTCTGGTTATGGTTGTTTGAACCCCAGCTCTTTCCCACACCACTTCGTTTCTTATTTTATCCAGTCTTGTTATCTGCAAAGATCTTCTCATAAAGACGAGCTCTACCGTCCGTATTCTGTCTCTACGGCGTTTTGTTAACGGCCACATTTCTGCTCCATATAATATAATACATTCCACGATACTGTGGAATATGTGTCGTTTTGTGTCTTGCCTTAAAACACTATTCCATATAAGGCCATGCAGAGCTTTAATTGCATTCCTCCTCATTGCAAGTCTAGTAGTTATATCTTCATCAATTTTCCCATCGTCAGTAATTACAGTCCCAAGATATTTAAATTTCGAAACGTTAGCTATCACGTCATCAGCGATATTAATATTAGAGGAATCTCCTGGGGTTTTTCCATACATCTGCTTGAAATTAATGAAATATATACAGGTTTCACAGTAACTACGGGCCACTAGAAAAATTAAATGAATGATATAAAAAATAATTAATATAATTTTAATTATAATTTCCTATTTAAAACGCCAATATTAATTCTGTTTTTCCTTTCTCACTTATTCTTTCAAATATACGTAAGTATATAGGGGACAATATACGTAGTGTAGGGTAAGTTATGTGAAGCTTCGGAAAATCGATTTCAAGGAATTCAATGGAAATACACGTTTGGGGGTACCCTGATAACGAAAAAATGGTTCTTTCCGAAACGTCCATCTGTCCGTCTGTGAACATCCCTATCACTTAAACCATGCATAGGTGTTTTTTTTTTCAAATTGAAGAAACCCCTGTCCATCTGACTCGTGTCCATGCTTTGAGATTTTTCAAAAACTATCTTTTAAGTTTGGGGTACTTTACATAAATCCTCTGAGAAATTATAAATATTTTCTCAAAAACGACTTCAAATATTTTCTTCAAATTCCTTGTAAGAATATAGTAAAATAAAGTTCTGAAGGTGGCATAGGTGCGATTTTTACACTTAACTCTGAATTTTTGATAATTTCAAAAATTTTAATTGTTTTCGGTGTTTTCTTACAACCACAACAACAGATAGAAATTTTCCTTTTAAATAACTTCTTGTAGTGAGTTCGTAATAATTTTTTTTCGAAACTTTTAATAGTTTTCGCACAATATTGTGAGCAATATGTGCAATTTTTAAGAATTACAGAAACAAGATTTTCTCAAAACCGCTCCAAGTTTTTAATTAAACTTTTAGTAGGAATAGAGCAAAAAATACTCTATAAGATGCCATTAACGTCATATCGTTTTTTCAAAAATTACAAAAATGGAATTTTTTTGACTTGTCTCGTCGTTGATATTTGTATTAGCGGCAAATTGTTCACATGATTTAATTGACAAGTACATGTGCCTTATATAATGACATATAAAGATTTTCGAAAACAACCGTTTTATGTGAATACTAGCACAAAATGTTTTAAAGCTTAAACGTCATTTTATCAAAAACGGCTACAAATTGTTCCTTCAAATTTTTCGAATGGATAGTACTAATAGCACTCTTGAATATGACGCAAAGTTCATTTTGGGGGTATTTTTTAATTTTTAAAAAATTACACAAATATAGTTTTTTAAGAATTTATACGCCGTTAATATGCCCTTTTCTTGGAATTTGCATTTGTCAGTTAATGTTCTTCAAATGAATTCTAATGAATATTTTCGAAAAATCAATTTTTTCTGTGAAAAAGCGCTCTAAATTTTGAATTGACATTTTGGATTGACAATGTTCATTTCAGGGTATTTTTTTATTTTTTCGAAAGTTACACCAATGGCATTTTTTTGAAAGATCTCACATGTCTTTAATATGTACATTTCCAGCAATTTGTAAACACTATTGTATTTGTGAGCTAATGTGCTTCAAATGACTTCAAATGAAGTTTTTCGAAAACTCAAACATTTTATGGGAAAAAGATTTTGAATTTGCAGTAGCACTTAAGCGCAATTTTCTTAAAAGCGTTTCTTAATTTTTCAAAGAAAATTGTCATTTAGGACGAAGTTTTATTGTCCTTTAATATTAATAAAATTATAATTCCGATCTACTATAAGGAAAACGAAAAAAGAAGAAAATTTTTAAAAAATGTACTTTGGGCGGCGATAGATGGCAGCAGGCAAGAGTATATGGCAAGTTCGAATAGCTAGCCGAGACCTTAGGAAATAGAAAACTAATATTCTAATTACTGTATTTATATTATTAGCCAAGCGAATGCACATAGTTTTGATAACGCTGCGCTGGCAACAGTGCGTTACTCACTTCTTGGTTGAATTTGATGTTTGGAAATAGTAGCTGAGGTGTTTTTAGCACAGAAAAGGAAAAATTTAATATTACGTAGCTGTTTCCAATAACGCGAGATACTGTGTCCTTTTTTAGCAGCACTAGTTATAAAGAACGTTCATGAGCCCTCATTTGTTCATTACGTCAGTTTCAAAATTTGCTAAAAAATGTTTTAGGTATTAATGTTTGCTGTCATAGTTGTTTGTGGTCAAGATCATTTCGTTTTAGGAATTGCAACTGCTCTATAGAAAAAAAAACAATGTTTGACAGTGATTTGTTTTAATTTCAAAGTTTAGTCAGCGCTTTTAAATGCTAAGTTTAGGGAGTGTGTATAAAGTAATGCCCAGTAATCGAATGACTTGAGCTGTTCCGGCCCAAACTATGGAATAAGATTTAAACATCAATTATTACAAGAACTCATTACTCAAGCAAATTGAAAAAATCAATTCCATAAAATAATAGCACTTCAAGTAATCTTAAAGACACGTGCATAAATAAGTAGTACGACATACGAACACTTACCTTCATTAAAGGTCTAAATATTTGAATTCTTAGCATCTCAAACCATCGGCTTTTACCAGTTATTTGTATTGAAACAAATTCTTAGTTTCCGACTGGAAAACCAATTATTTTCTACAAATGTCTTTTGAACGTGTACTGATTATCTGATAAGAGATTGGCAAGTTTTTTAATTGAAATAATTTTATACCAGACCTTTCTTAGAAGCATATTTTAAACATCTTACGGACGCTTTGTTCTCGTGAGTTATTGAAATGAAATGTCCTACAAATCTGCTTGAGCATTTGTCTCTAGAAATAGTCACAATCCTGGCATTTCTGGCAAATCTTTTTGGGAAGGATAGAACTTTATAATTCATGGATTTTGGTTATGTTTGTAACATTACTGTTTAATATTTGTAAAACTGAATTTAAATTAACTAGAATTTGAACCACAGTTCCAAGTGGCACAATTCAAATATCATCAGAGATACTCGCCGTTGTTTGCAGAACGATTGCCTGGCGATATCCTTAATTGAGGATAATGGAAAGTGCGAAGGCGTGGCCTCAAGGGAGCGGGCTGCGGCTGCGCTAAGCCAACAGCAGTTTTTACGCGCCTTCCGGAGCCAGTCTCTCGGCGCGCGAGCGGCGGTAGCAGGTGGGGCGTCGCGGCTGGTTGGGCAGCGGGTGCTGGGCGACAGGGGCGGTGGCGCCAGCGAGCGAGAGGCGCGGCCGCAGAACACAGATGACGAGGGGCCATCCAGAACTGGGAAACGCGCAGAATTAAACGGTAGGTTGGTTAAACGAAGGTAGCCACGCGGGCGTATAACAGTGATCTGGTCCCCGAAGTCAGCGGACTCGAATGGGCGGAACTGCCGTTCAAGCGTCTCCGCGAAGAGTTCGCTTTTAGCGGCGTCCTCCCACACGTATTCCGGCTGCGTAGCGGTGTGACCGGGCGGCTGTGGTGTCGGAGTGGTGCGGAGCGGGCGGTTTACTCCCGCCTTGCGGCCCAGCGCCTTAGATAATCCCCAAAGGTTTCTTTCACGACGATTGCAATCTTCGATCATGCGCGACCATTTTTCGGTTCTCTCGTCTTGGAGAGATTAACGTGATTCTCTGCTAAGAGCTACTCTCCTTAGTACAATCAAAAGAAAATAAATATTCCTCAAAATTAAAAAATTATTTAATGTAATGCAGATGGAATTAAAAACAAAATACCTTTACTTTCGTATTATCTACAACTGTATAAAATATTTATAGCATGTATTCAATAACCTATTTCTCTCCTTCAAATACATTTTAGGTTCCTGGTTATTACATATACAGGTTAGATCGTAAAAATATAACTACTTTTGGCCGTAAAGGAGAAATTGCACTCGCGATCAAAATTCAATTGAACGTTACAAACTAAATCCTCTTTCTAGCAGTGTATTTGAAAATGTAAGAGTAATTATGAAATAAAATAATTAGAATCTTTTTGCATTTCTTCGATTTATAGACAATCGAATAAAATATACAGAAGTGATGATACTTTACTCTTCTTTGCATCACATCCCCTTACCTTTGTTGCAGTTGATTTTAATGCTAAACATTCTCCTTGGGAAAGTCAACTAGATAACACCATTGAATCAACTCTCTTGACCGACATAAATAATTACAGTATAAATATTCACTCCCAAGACTCGCCAACTCATTATTCATATATTCCTAATATATGTACAGATATAATTGATTTTGGGTTATCACAAAACATACTTTTTTATATAACAACTAATGTTCTCCATGCGTTAACTTCAGATAACCCAGTAACGTTTTCCTTCTCTCTTATTTTAACCTAAAACAAACCTGAACATCCATTTAATCTTCGTGAAGTAAATTTGCCATATTTTCAATCTCTCATTTGTCAATTACGTCCCTTGATTCTACCTTTAGGAACAATTACACAAATTGATGATTACATTCCTCTCTTAAAACATTCTATTTTAGATTCAATTTATTTAATCGCTCCATCTCCATTTAAACATGATACTCGACCTCTTATCCCTATTACAGTGCACAAATTAACTTTACACCAAAGAAACCTTCGTATTCATTGGCTTAGACATCGTTCTCCATATCTAAAAACGTATCTAAATTATTTCACAAAAACTCAACATCATTGTTTTTCAATCACATAAATCATATACTCCGTCAAAGTGTTATGCAAACATAGGATTCAACTTTTTTCGAATATACCTCGAAAACTTCTAAGAACGCAAATAATAATTTCATTCTTACAATGTACAAAATAAGTATGTACATTCACCTCAGAAGAATATGATATATTTGCAGATAATTTGGCAAATGTTTTAAAACCTCATGAATATTTTAATGCTGATGATGACTCATTAGTTCAAAGTTCTATTTCAAAAGAGATTTTAACTGTTCCGCATCCTAGTTCTTTCATATGAACCTTCGAAGCCACTAGCTATATAATAAATTTGCCTCCAAAATTATCCATTGGGCCAGATTACATTTCTCCATTTATAATTAAACAATTTTTATATTCACTTATTTCCGATACACTGCTATATTTAATGCTTATCTTCGTTTAAGAGATTTTCCCGAAACGAGATTTCCCCGATTTACGAGAAAGTCTGTGTCATTCTGTAACACTATTGGTTTTATTCTGGTTAGGATGGAGAACAAGTAATTGGAGAATACGATTGCAGGCCCAAGAATTGCGTGAACCACGATGCGATAAGGGGAAGTACAATCCGGAGCTTGAAGTATTGTGTATATCTATTTAGATGATGTTATAAGATGAGTTTAGGAAAATGGAAATGACAATATTAGATTGCAGTGCCTAGACCAGTATCTTATTCGTCATCTTCTGCTCCTTGATCTTTTCCTCGCACTCCATTTTCTTCTTTCAAATCTCTAATAGAACCCTATTAGGAATAGATCCAAAGGCACCTTTAATAGGCCATTTGGGAGAATGAAAAAGAATTGATATTTGTGTTTCCATGAAATTGTGTAAAAAAAAAAAAAAGAAAAGAAAAAATGTGTCTCTACGTATTTCAGAGACTTTTTGAATGTGTGCTTCTTCTGCAATTGCGGTTAACTTTTGTTCATCTAAGTCTCAATACTATTTGTTTGAAGGAAACTTTGCGGTCCGTGTGTTAATGTGTTCATACGACTGGCAATACAGACTCACATAACTAATTTTGGTAATGTGCTCAAAAAATTGCCCGACATTGACGAAGTATTATTTACGCTTTCCGACTACCTTGCAGCGCCAAAGAAATTATAGTGTATCCTTTATTACTCGACCACACAGGGGCTATTGCGCGGAGTAGCGATCATGCTGTTTGTCTTCCTTTTTTAAAACCACAATTCCATTCCCCATCGATCCAGTGGACTTTCAGATGAAGAATACACCTTGGCAGAAAATATGTTTCCCTCGCCCCTTTATTCATCGCAATTACCCCATTCGCTTTCATTATCCTATTATGTTAATTTTTTCGTACTCTCCTTGTGATTACGCGACCGATCGCGATATAAGCAACAGATTCGCTGAAATGCAACTTTTACTCTCACCAAGGCCCCGTCAAATACCTCATTGTGAAAGTAATACGTGTTTCCTAGGTGGATGTTGCGACCGCTGCCACTGACCCACAACTGGGTGCCCATGAATAACACACAATAGTCAAGAATCTCTCCGGTATGACAGGGCTGCCTGAGAGAGAGGGGGGAAGAAACGAACCGAGTGGCACGGGCGGCGGCGGTCACGTCGCCGTGGGCCCCTCCGCGCTTTCCAGCGGCCTTGACTGCGGCCGCCGCAAGAACTAATGGCTCTGGCCTCTAGAGAGTTCTGGACCAATGATCGCAGCGCGGTTAAGTAACTTGCTGTGCAGTAATCACGCGGCTCGGCGCGGCGCGGCGCGGCGCCAGCCAGCCGGCCAGCTGGCTCTATAACGCGTGCGCGCGCCCCTCACGCCTTTTCCTCGCCGATGTGACAGGCGTGACGGCGCGTGGCTCGCGTGTAGGCACTTTCTCTCCATCCCGTTTCTGGTGCAGGCTAGTCATCGTAAGAGCTGTAATGAAACGAAGGTCAATTATTCATCAGTCGCGACTTAATTAAACCCGAGCTTCTTGTTAACCTGCATTCATGTTCAATCGCCGATCAGTAAAAATGTTATGCAGGTGCTATTGTTGAAAGTTAACGGTTGAAGGTCGTTAAGATTAATCCTTCAAAAAAACCCTATAAAATATATGTATGAGGAATCTGCGCGATTCAATTTTTAATATCTGAATGTACTTACTTCATAATGACAAGAACAGTACTTCGTAAGAAGAGAAATTTATGTAATCGTGCGCCGGAAAACGGCGAATGTTTAGCAGAAAAACTCATTTTCGTTG
The DNA here is from genome assembly GCA_038098605.1 of Gryllus longicercus. NCBI lineage: Eukaryota > Metazoa > Arthropoda > Insecta > Orthoptera > Gryllidae > Gryllus > Gryllus longicercus. The sequence goes on along the minus strand of JAZDUA010000069.1, from coordinate 1,513,045 downwards.
AACTGTGAATTTTTGAAAGTTGGAAATTTAGAAACACGCGAGAAGGTATGTGCTATTATTGCATCACAAATTTATTTAAAACAGAGTAACCTTTGAAATGATCTGTCATCCAATCTTTTGAATCGATTGCATCATAAAACATTAACAGCTATTGTTATTAATTTTATTGGATGTGGAAAGCCATAACTTGCTTACTACAATGAATATCAAGCACGTTCTCAAGGATTTCATAGAACTTGCTTCAGTGACCAATTTAATAAATGTAAGAAAGAGTTGATATAATATACCAGAGGAAGAAAATAAAGAAATAATCTTCCTGAAATGTTTCAGAGTCCGAATATTCTCTTGAAGTTACTGAAAAAGAACTTTCGATGATTAATGCATCTTTCAGTGAGTTCGTTTAAAAAATGAGAACTTAAAACATTACAGCACATGATTAATGAGCGCTTATGAAGTCTAATGGAAACGAACCTTTATAACCTGCACATCAATGGATAAGATTTCTTCTTTCTTTTCGCTTTCTCCGTTGACTATTTGTTTCCATGTAGAATAATGATGTTATAAGGATTCTGAAAATATCAAATATTTGATCAGATTGTAATTTGTGTTGTCCAAAGTTGGAGATTTTAAAATATTTGTAAAATCTTACATAAAGTGTTAAAAAGCTGCTGTTGCCTGTTCCTCCTGCCTACAATTCCATCTTTGCTCCATCATTCACACCATAATTGCTAATCTCTCAAACCTGTTCGTCTACACCAGTGTAGCTAAAAGTAGAGTTCTCCCCCTATCTTTATATTCAACGTGATATGTCGGAAGAGTAAGCTTAAAGGCTAAAGTCTCGCCATTAATAAAGACTATATTATTGTTATTCCTTAAGTACAGTAAAAAATCTTAGATGTACGTTAAATTCAAAACCCACACGAGGTGGTCTTCCATAAGGCAAGACTATGGGTTTCTCTATAATCCTTTACCAAAAATTAGGGCTGTAATATAATAATACCTAAATGTCAATAATAATAATAATAATAATAATAATAATACAGTAACAATACTTTCGCCACTTTCTTCATTTGATGACTTCTTTTAATGAGTTCGGCGAAGCCACCTACGTCGCTAATAGCAACAATTGTGGGCGAGGGAAAGCGGTGGCCGCGCCACGCGCGCGCCCTGGCGCTCGGCGGTGCCTTGAATCACGCGCGAAAGGAGCGTCGCCCAAGTGCGCACTACAGTAGCGCAGCGTGTAAGCGACTGTCGGTTCTCGTGCTGTGGGGTGTCGTGTGACCTGCTCTGAAGCAATCAGCTTGCGAGGATTTGTTGACTTTCTCACATCCAATTCACAGGAAGTCGCAGAGGCGATAAGGTTCGGCTTTGGCGAAAGTTATGAACATGATATCAAGATGGATTATAGACTGTCAGTAAGTGTTAACGTTTTGAGATTTAAATTATAAGTCATGTAGGCGGCGTCATGTGTGTAGCAATGTCAAAAGCGCATTGAACTGTCATAATCGCTTATACGCTGCCGGTTCTATAGGCGTCACCCGCCGGCGCTGCTGGGGCACCGGCCGCGGAGCGTGCGTGTGTGCGTCCCGGTGCGCCCTGATGGCGGGCGGCGGCGCGCAAATGCGGCGTAAAACATGGATTGTTTTTAAACATCGTTGCTTAAATTTAAAATATCGATGTTAATAAAATATCGACCAAAAACCATCCATGTTAATAACATCGATATTCTCAGATCTGGTATAGAAACCATTCAAGTTGACGCGGGAGGATTTAATTTCAAAGAGAACTCGGTTGTTAATTTTTATTTTCCCGTATACATTGAGTAATATACGTAGTAAAGGTGAAGTTTCGTAATGCTGCAGGAAATCGATTTCGAGAGTTCACGGAAATACACGTTTTTGGTTCCCTGATACCGAAAAAGCGTTTTTTTCAAAACGTCCGTCCGTCCGTCAGTCCGTCTCTCCGTCCGTCCGCCCGTCCGTCAGACTGTCCGTCAGTCTATCTGTATGTCTGTCGGTATGTCTGTCCGTATGTCTATCCGTCTATCCGTCCCTCGGTCTGGTGTATGTGAACAACATTAGCGCCTAAACCATGCTTAGGATTTTTTCTAATTTGAAAAACACCATGTCCATTTGGCCTGAATCGAAGCTCTGCGATTTTGAAAATCATTCATTAGTCTTTGGGGGTACTTTACATGAAGCCCCAGAAACATTTTCAAAATTGGCTTCAATTTTTCTTTAAATTTCTGGTAAGAATAGAGTAAAATAGGTCCGATTTACACGGTTAATTGTAAATTCTCCATAATTTCAAAAATTTGAATTTTTTTCGGGGTCTTCCTACAACTACAAAATTAAAGATTGAGAATAAAGTTTATTGTCCATAATTTGTTCTTTTATTAAGGACATACACATTTTTTCAAAATTTTAATAGTTTTCACCCAATATTGCGTGCAATTTGTGCAATTTTCAAAAATTATTAAAACAGGATTTTCTAAAAAGCAGTTCAAAATTGTTTCTATAAACGTTTTGTATGAATTCTGCTAATTGAGCTCTATGACATGACAAACGCTAGGCTCTTTTTTTCAAAAATTACTCAAATGTATTTTTGACTTAACTCTCACATTATTAATATTTATATTAGCATATTTATAATTTGTTGCATTATTATATTTACAAGTACATGTGCTTTAAGTAATGTCATATGAAGCTTCTCGAAAATTCAACCGTTTTCAGACAAAACTAGCTGAAAATTTCGCATTTTAAGAAATGCTCAAACACCATTTTCTCAAAAACGGATTCATATTTTTTCTTTAAACTTCCATCATGATCCAGTACTAGAGCTTTTTATTTACAAGAAATAATATGTATGATGTTATTAAGCACACTGAAAAGAAAAAACGGAAGAATTAGTGCTACCTGGAAGAAAAAAATCCCCCCAAAAGTAAGCAATTATGGTTACTGATACAATTACTGATGTATTAACATTATAACTACATTTATACCTCGCAGTTGCGTGTATTTTGCAGTCGTAGAGAGATGTTTTGACTAATCCTGAGTTAGAAAAATCAGGTAATTTGTGTTTATTTAGTAATTAATGGAAATTTGACGGATCACACCAATACCAATATAAGCAGAAATGAATGGGTGAAAACTAGAACGGTAATGGCTAAATGGGTAAATTCTTATAAAGAAGTAATATTCGTCACCGAGACAAAGAATTGAGCACACACACTGTGTCCTATACCATCATGTGAGGTCGAAATATAATTTTCTACGTACAAAATTATATTGTCTGATAGGAAACACTCCCCAGCAACGACAAGCTTAATAAAATTCGTGTGGATTTCTGTGCTCATAATGAAAAATAAAATGTGTAGAAGTACATACGAATCAGTTTTTAATTTGCGTATTCCTGCTGTCTCTAGGTGGCGAATATATGTCATGTCATTGTAAAATACGTTTTTGTAACCAAATGCTGCATTTCTTAAAAATTTCAGAGTACGAATATATTTCAACATGTTTGTGGCATATTTCCATGCATATTTCAGGACTAAAAATGTGCATGAACTTCCCAGCTCTAGTCATCACCAAGCTACTATTGGGTACTACTTCAACGTCATGTTTTCAGGAGAATTGACAAAACCAGCTTTAAACTCTCAAGATTGGCAGTTCTGATTCGACTTCAGTTCAAATGACGTTCAATAATGATCGTCAATTGTACGACCGGCCAGTGGACATTAAACCGAGTATCAGGTTTAAACGCGGATTGTATATCTGGCCCTTAATCGGAAACTACGCTGAACGTCATTTGAGAGTCCTGTGAAAGTTCTGACATCATGTCGCTGATCTTTCACTTCTTTCGTATTTTGTTGTTTTCGAGCTTCTTAGGCCTTACTCGAAGAGGTTTTGAATGTATCGATACAACTCTTCACTGACTCGGGCTGATTTTGGATTTAACAAATTTGTTTCTATACAATGATATACAATTATACTGTTTCCAACGCTTTGCGAGGTTGTAACAGAATGTCTTAATTTTCGTCTGCATTTTCTCCTTATTTGATAGTGTAGTTGAAGTACCAAGCATGGTATGATGTAATTATTGTTTAAAAATATTTTCTACTGCCAAGATATTGTGAACGCCAACTCCTCTACGCACGACCTCCATGTATTCTCTTCGGGAGATAACGCCGCGAGAAAGAGCAGATCCTACAATGTTGCGGAGAGCAGCACGAAATAATGTGCCAGCGCAGAGAGGAGATATGTAGTAATAAATCGGTACAAATTTTAATGGGCTAAAAAGTGAACATTTTTTGTGGAGGTACACAAACTTCGTATTATGCAAAATTCGTCTACGTGAAGCATTGTAATAAAATAAGTGATTTTATCAGTATAAGTTTTCTAAATACCTTCAAGACTGTGTGTTACCAGAGAGAAACATACCTTCGGCAGAGTGTTTCACGTCGGCGCAGTCGAATTTCAGCTTGCAGAGAGCACTAAAGACACTTATTCACAAGCTTTCTGAATCGCTAATAGAGCGGGCTGAAACGCACCGACACACTATGGGATGAAAGTGTGCTCTCCTTGGTCAAAAGTCATAACTCAGTAATTTGAAGAAAAAATCGCCTGAAATTTGGTACACATACAGATATAAAGAAGGTAATAAATTTATCATATTACATGTTGCAAAATTTCAAAATGGCGGCTCACGTTTACGTACTGTCTGAGGTGGGAACAGATGGAAATTACGAATTATCATGAAAACTTCTCTTATGAAGTCATCTCTATTTTCATTTAACAAGATTTCATACTGTTGTGAAATAAATAGACATCATTCATATTACTAATATTAAGTAATGTTTACTCTAATCAATGGAAAGTATCTATTCCATAGCATCCTTATCAGATACTTCAACAAGATCACATATTTCCTCAATTGCTTTATGTGAATTTTATTCTGGTACAGGGCATGCAAGCATTTTAATTACTTAAAGCGGAAATATCCTTTTCTTATTATTTTGGACTCTTTTCTAGAGGCTGACAGTTGAAATGATAGGATCGAATGTTTCCAATGCTCTGTTGAAAATATCTGTGAATTCTGCTGTCATTCCTTGCTCTCTGCCCTTTTTGCACAACTTATCTCTGAATTAGAGAAGCTTCTTCTCTCAGGCATCCAAGTGGCAGAATACTATGCTGAAGTATGTGTTCCCATGTACAATAACTTAATGAACACTTAAATGCAGAGGGAACTAATCATAGAGTTTTCTGTATACTTCAGGAGTCTCCGTAAAATACTTGCGACATAATTCAGGATCAATGCTGTATTGACAAGACATGGCTATCAGGCGACTAAATCTCTTAATTAGATCTTCATTAAGACTATTAATTCCCGAAATAACTGCAGGCTCTGAGAAGGCATGTCGTGCAGTATTTCCGTCATTAGACGAGCCGCAATCATTATATTTCATCTTGTGAGCCTGGTCACTTGTAAGCATGGTCTGTATATTGCTTTTGCTCTTTTCACTTTTTTGATCGATGGCAAAATATCTACATTGTGGATTTTAGATAGTAGTTTTGTGTTTATATACTGTTGATTGCTCAAATTGTTATCTAGCAAATAGGATAATGCATCCTCATCGGATAATGCCACTGATAGTGTCTTGCTTTGGGAATTACATAATATTTTCGATGTTCTAGTTGGAATTTCAGTGACTTGGTCTAGAACAACAGCTATATCTCTCTTTCCCGAAGCTCGAGCCGATATGCTTGCAGCTTTTACCATTAAATTTTCCTGATGGCCATTTTCGAAGGACAATTTTGCATCCACACTTCGTTTGGACCTCACATATTTCTCATCGTAGGAACGAGCAGGTCGCCCTGTTACAGATTTGTTTTCATGTGATTCAGTCGATTTGCTTTGTAGGCACACGAAATCCGCAGAAAGCCATTCAGAATGTTTTGTTAAGAACGTCTTTAGAGTTTAGTGACCATCTTGTCATCTTCTATTAAGTTTGTGGCAAAAACCTTTTTTTTTACTTCAAAGCTTTTAAAAGGTCTTCAGAGACATTATTGCCATAATATGCACTGATAATCTAATCCAAAGTGGCACATTCTTGGGTCTCTTTTACCGCCGCTGAATGCCACTCAATGAATAGGTCTTTTCGATTGATACGACACACCTAAAAATACACAAATGTCGTGTGAAGCGGCAGGTAGCGGTAGCTAAAATTATGAAAATCATTATCTCCTTTAGTTGAATGATAATTTAGAATCGGATTCAGCGCAGCAAACCACAGCATATTAGTTATAAGACAATGTAATCATGAACATAAACTAAAATACGCTAACAGTTACAGAATATGTTTAAGGCACGAATAATTTTGCTATGTCCACACTTTGCCAATATCCACACTGCGACTACGATCATAACATCAAAATACTGCTACAAGGTACAAAATACTCTGTACTTTCACACGTATCGCACACGCGCCTTACAACTTGTTTACAGAAGTGCCAACTTCCTTCACCTTGTACATAAAACCAGGACAACCAACTTGATTAATCATATCGATTCATGATGCTTTGATTATAATAGAATAATTGTATTCATGTTAATTTGTGATTTGTTACAACTTATTTTTTGACTTTTTTCCAAGAATTAATCCATTTTATCTCAATGTGCGACGGCTGATTTCCGGACATTGCTAAATCGTGCCCAATGCTGTCGGTGTGTTCTCAGGCACATTTACTTACGCTCAGATTTATGTTAGTCAAATTTTCATTGTCTGTTTATGTATCTTAAGGGCTTCATCTCAATATTAAGAACTATCACTGTCTTTCTAAATTTTCTTGTAATTATTTGTAAATAGTAGTTTTAGTATACTGTTCATGTATCCTAAGAGCTAAACCTTAATATTAAGAATTATCACTATATTTTCTAAATTTTCTGTTGGCATAAAATGTTTTATTACAACACCAGCTTTTCTAAAGCGAATTTCTTATGTAGTAGATTAGGCTGGCAAAGGGGCTAGATTTTCCTACTAGGGTACCGATTACCGATTTTCTTATTAGGGTACCGATTTTCCTACTAGGGCGTGGCCGGCGCTTTCTTCTATGTATACTATGTATCTATATATACACTTTTGAGTTACACAATAAACACATATACTGATCAAGTTCGTGTACTTCAAAGTAATATCTATTTAACCTTTTCCAAGGAAGTTGATTTGTCCAGCTAGGAACGCGTCATTGATAAGTGTGCTGTGGCAGGACTTTCCTTCCCGCGTTTCCACACCGCCGGCACAATATGAGCTGGCGGCTGGCCGCCCCGCGTTTCTCTGCGATCACTGAACCCTGTCGCAGCCGCTACGCAGTCCACCGCTTTCTACCCACCTCCCCTCCTCCTCCTTCACCTTTTCCGTCTCCTTTTCTTCCACCTCCTCCTCCGCTCCCAAGGTACCCCGTGGGGCAGCGGTCAAACCGCTCGCCTCACCCTCATGGACCTAGGGTTCAAATCCCGGACGATCCTGGGGAATATGTGGTGTGTGGTTTTCGCGGTGTCCTCTAGGTTCCCCTACATTCCTCCATTGTCATCATAAGGCTTAGGTGTTGGCATCGTAACAAAGAACACCCGCCATCCTTTTTCTTTTTATGTTCCTAGTCCACGCCGAATTGGACAGGCCGATGTTCGTTTCTGTTGAGATTTAAGATATGAAAATTCAAAAATCGTATAGAAACATTTCCACTTTATTTATCTGTGTTTTTTTGTATTTGTTAGTAGAGGTACTACAAATGATTTTCAATAAAGTCTCTCAAATTCTCAATAGTTTTCTGCGACAGCGGATTCATGAGAGATAAGTAACAACGGAAACACACAGTTCGCACACGTCATTTAAGCACCTCGGTCATCCGCATCGCGCAGGTGTTTAATTCTTCTGTGATATTTTTAAATATATGACTTTATCAGTTCTGCTATGAGGGAACCGAAAAATTGAGAAAATTTGAAAAATGTCCTTTGGGCTGAAGGCAAAGGCTGCTGGGAAGACAATCAGATATAGCCGAAAAGCTAGCTTAAACTAAAAAAAAATTAAGAAGTGCGAGAAATACTATGCCATTCTGTAGCACCACAAGTTCTTATAAATGTAACAACAGGATGCATCCAATTTCTCGCTACTAGGGCCCAGTAATAAGAGGTTTTCTGCCGAAAATTCGTCGTTTCCGATCCACTATTACATAATTTTCTCTTATTAAGAACTACCTTCGTAAGGGCAAAGTAAAAATAGAGTGGCCCATTTTTGGCGATCCATCTGCATTTGAAAAGTTGCAAAAATACAGAATTACATTTTTAAGCCCTGGTCCAAGCTGCCTCTTTGCGTTTCTTCTGTAGCATAGTGGTACTGAAACGTCATCTTAATTCGAAGAATCTGATTTCGAGTCTCGGTGCGGAAAATAATTTTTCCTGGTTGAAAACAATTTTGCGCATTCATGTAGTAATATAATATAACAGAACAGTTAGAAATAATGCGAAAAAGTATGTTTAGCACACAAGTTTTTAATCATACGTTATTACATACGAAATTTTTGAGATAACATTTTTTGTTTAGTAACTGCATAACTTTTTGACTCAAATTATGCGAAGGAAACTCGTTTTTAAAAAAATGGACACGAACCTTTTTAATGAGCTGATTTTTTGAACAAACTTTGTTTAGACAAAAATTGTTATTTTGAATTTTGTAGTTTTCAGTGTTTTTTCGAAAATTCGGATTATTTGCCGAAAATGAGACTAACAACATATATTTTACCGCCCCTTAAAGGGCCCCATGAGGGAAATTTAGGGCGTTGTTCGAGAAAATATTTTTTTTAGAAATTGCTTAAATTTCAGACACATATTAGGCGAAATGTAATCGTTTCTTTAAAAAATGTACATGATCTTATTAAAGAGCAGATTGTTACAACAAACTTTGTTTAAAGCAAAAATTGCTATCGCTTATTTGTAGTATTCAAATGGTGACATTTGCAATTTTCAAAAAACCAGAGTGCTCGGTGAAAATACGACTTGCACCAGATTTTTACTTTCTCGCTACAGTGTAGTAAGAAATTGATATAGTGCTGCGCGAAAAAACGGTGAATTTTCTGCAGAAAAACTCTTATTACATGTAATGAAAAAGGTTGTTAGTCATTTATCATTTTTTTGGAAAAAAAGTTGCGCAAATATTACAATTAATCTTGTACTCTGATGCAATTATTTCTTTCTGATCTAACAAATGTGAAGGAAAAGAAAAAAATATTTAAGTGTTATTTAGGATACTTTATCATATTTGCATATGCAGCCAAAATTTCGCATTTTCACCCCATGTAACAGGGGTTCTACAAGTGTTCAAAATAGCTGCCTTCTGCGTGAACGCGAGGTAGGCCTCTGTGGCGCACGACCTCCGTGACGCGCACATTTTTGCCGGGTTACACCATTTCTGCCGCCACACTTTCAATGCGCCGAAAAAGGTCATCACAAACCTTGACTGCGGTAGCATAAACGCAGTCTTTGATTAAACCCCATCTCCAAAAGGCTTGAGAGAACCTGAGATATAAAATTCAGTTTCAGAGCGTCTCGTAAATGCTCGGGTAAGATATGAGGGCCGATGATAAATTCATCCACAATACTAAGCGATACTTTTTCAGAGAGCTCTTGGCGAGCTAAACTACGTGCAAGATGCGTATTTTCTTCCGCCCTCATATTCAAATTGCGCTATGCACATGCAAAATGGCGTTATAAGTCTTTACTTCGCAAATGGCTGCATCCGCTGGAAAAGGAAAAGTCGTAATCTTTCCGCATGAATTATTAGCCAGACGAGGAACTGTGATGCGTTGACCTCGCGCGCTATTTGCCTTGTGCTCACTTCCGGGGCTTCTCTGATAGTATTAGCAACTGAGTTTGCTAGAGAAAAAGCAAGCCCCTTGCTGTAGCCCATGTTACAAGTTTAACGTTTATTATTTACAAAACTAAACGACGAAGAGTACACAATTGAATGTGAATGACTATTCATAAAGTGCTGCTCCACGGACCTGAAATTATTGAAACTGCCTTACTACCAATAGGCATGTTGTTAGAAGATGCCCAGGAATCACGCAACAAATTGACAGTATCGCCAAAACTTTTCCCGAAAATGCAGTAGGGAAAAAACGATGGAAGATGTTTTGAATAGACTGCTGATGTCTTAGGATCCCCTGAACACCAGCATGCGAAAGACTCCTCCCAAACTTAGCAAATCCTAGTCACGTAAGGCAGTTCAACTTCTTTTGCCAGCAGAAGCTAATACCTGTTCAATTGACTAATCAAGTGCAATTCCATACAGTTCGGAAGATTCGGACGATGATTCGCTTGATATGGAAGGAGTACTGTAATTTCAGTTTAGACTAAATAGAACTTATATATATATATATATATATATATATATATATATATATATATATATATATATATTGTGACGTACCTGGTGGTGCCGGGTATCTTCACTGCAATATAACACTAAGAGAGGGTGTCTTTTACGTGAATGGGTCCTAGGATAAGTCGGTGCAACGTTGGGAAGATTATTCATACATAGAAATACAATTATGACAAGATTTATTTTGAATCAAAGTTACTATTTACATAATCAGACACCGTTTTTATACTCCGCCTTGGTACCAAGATTAAGAGTAAAATACAACTTTCATACCTTCGGGGCCCCGTTTGAATACCTATGAGGTTCGTCGAGCCGCTCGTGCCGACAGGGTTGTCGACCTCTGCTACTGCTGCGGGCCGTCGGCAGCAGATGGCGTGGTGATCATCCACGGCTGATGCTCCAACAATTCTTCCCCGAACAGGATTTTGATACCTCGGCTGCGCACCTTCCTCGAATCACTGTCCATTAGTGGGTTTAATTACACGACCCCCGCCTACTCCGTATACTGGTCACAGTTCTGTACCGCACGCTTTCAAGAATGTTCCCTCCGTACCAACTAATAAGAGCGACGTCAATTATTTTACCAACACTAATCTTTTACTATACTGATACTTCTAATGTTCTGTTTACATGTCCATTACTTTGCGATTCCTAATCACATAACTATGTCGCGTATTACATGCGTCCATCCACTAGCGGAGAGCCCTCGCTACACGTCCGCACTGGTCGCCGCTCTGCTAACCTCTCCACTTCGCCGGCCGCACGTCGGCACATCCTTCGGCGGCGGCCGCCTCAATCCAACTAACGAACTTTTTGCACGTGCGCGCTGCCACGCTTGTACCCGCCGTTCTCACGCTCGCCTCCCGGCGGGCACCGGTGGCGGCGGCGACCGTTGCCGGCTGCCCGCTGCTCGCAGCGCCCGGCGCTCGCACCGCGCAGTCCAGAATAGCTATTGAATTCTTACACTAATGATTTAATTAGTGTAATGAAACACATATTCTGGGTTTCATCACCCCCCCCTTTCTTTTTTTGAATTTTTCCCGCTTCTGGACAAAATTCACACTAGTAACATCGTCACTGCCGATGGTTGCACTCTTTTGCATATTCCTCGACGCCCTATATACACTTATAACTTAGAATCGAATTAACATGTGATTACTTGTATTAACACTAATATTACACTATTTACACTTCACTATTTTCCATACATGTTGACCAGGTTTCCGATTTGAAGCTTGTGGTGTCCTACTATGTTTTGTTTCTTGTATGACGGTTCATCCCCATTTTGCTGACATTGATTTCCTAAATCACAGTTGTAGGACATAGCTTCCAGCGTGTTGGGCACATCTTGGTAAGTGTCGTCCCATTTCCAGCTACGACCTCTTCTACGTTTGTACCAATGGTTGACTATACCATCATTCTTCCCTCGCCCCTGACTTCGCTCCATTTTGGACCTGCCTACATCTCCTTCATTCCCATGCTTTGGGGCGTCTGCAAAGGTGACTTCGTACCTCTCCAATATCTTCAAACCCCTTCCTAAATCGGTATGATCTGCTCTGCCCAGTAAGCTTTGCACGGTGACAGGATACTGTTGCGTTGACATGCAAATAATTCCTTGATATTTTATAGGAGCAAATAATGTTTTTGGCTCCATAACGCTCTTCGTTCTGTATTCACTACGACTTCCCGTGATGTAGTTGTGATGGCCATTCCCCTGGTCGCTCTTGATGTTTATTTGGGTTTCTTCATTCCGCTTTCGTACAGAAATCTTGTTTTCAAATTCCTTCAAAAATTTCGGAAATATACCAAAATTCTCTGCCCATGTCCTGGCGTTCTCTTCTAACATTGGGTGTAATAACTGGATCTTGTATCCTTCCAATATGTTGTTTGATGCTAGGTGCCGTTCTTCTGCTCGCAGAACTACCTTAGGGTTTTCCGCCCCATCTCCCAGAGATTTCATCGACTTTGGAGGCATAATTTGTGTCACCCCATACTTGACACTTGGCGACGTTTTCTCGTCTTCTTCCTGTTTAAACTCTTCTTGTACTCTTTTCTCTTCGCACCCTTGTATATTTTCCACGGTTTCTTCTTCTACTATACGCTCCATTTCTTCTATTTTCATTTCCATTTCTTCTTCCATTATTAACTTCAATTCTTCCGTTTTCACTTTCACTTTGTAAACATCCTCCTCGGTCTCGATTTGGACCTCCACCGTTTTGCCCTCCGCTGTCTTGACTTCCTCATGGATTTGGTTCGTCATCCCCTCGTTTCTATCTGTTACCGCTACCCTAGCATCTATTTGATGGCATGATTGAAATTTTAGCACCTCATCTTTCCTATCCAGTTCCTCCGCTTTCCCATACGGTTTTTCGCATATTTCGATGAGCTTCCTATTCCGTTCTTCTGTGATTCTTCCCATTTCTTCTGCCGGCTTCTTAATCTGTTCTTCAACCACCTTCCCGTTCTGTTCTTTTATTAGTTTTCTATTCCGTTCCTCCGCCTTCCTATTCTGTTCCTCCTCGGATCTTTTCTGTTTACCTAATTCTTTGCTCTGTTCTTCCGCAAATTCCTCAATCTGCTTCTCCGTTTGCTGCCTCAGCTGTTCTTCTAATGAATCTTCTGCCATTACGCCCGTACACGCTTCGTATTCTTCGTCCATCCCCAAGTCAAATCCTACCGCCTGGCTCCCCAGTTCTACCACCTGCCGTTCTAGATCTATATTTGCTCTGTGATCGACCAGAAAATCCGTCCCTATGATTACCGAATACAATAATTTTTTGACTACCAGGGCCACCATCTCATATACTTGGTTGCCAATCCTGGCTTGAAACATGATTTGTTTTGTGATGGGGCTTGACTTCTTCTGAGTTGCCCCAATCACATACGCCCTATTCATAGGCAAACACATTACTTCTTTTCCTGTTGCTTTTAACTCCTCATACATTTCTTCTGATACTACTGTAGTCGTGCACCCTGTATCCACTACAGCTTCTTTAATTATACCTTCACATTCTATCGATATCGTGGGACATTTCCTGATTCTGACCGCTGAGTTCTTACATCTCCGCCACGGTTGGGTATCGTAGGTTACCGGCTGCATAGCGTTTATGGAGACCGCGTTTACATCATCGATTTCCGCGTCCGCAATGGGGCCACCTATCACCGCGGACTCTATTAGTTTAAATAGTGTCCTTGATCACTACTTGTGCTAGGCTGTGCTAATCGGTCGGGTGCATTCCCGCCCCCACCTCGCGTCTCCGTACGGTTTGAATTAGATCTATTCCAGTCCGGTCTCTGGTTCCCCGGCTCTGGTCTCCATCCGTCTCCCCCTCTTCCGCGTTGGTTTCTCTGGTAATCATTGCTCCTATCATTCCCTTGCCCCTGGTTACGTTCCGATCTAACCATATTAACATTCCCTTCATTTCTGTTCTTTGGTACGCCTGCGAACGTCAAGTCGTACCCTCCTAACACATTCTGGAATCTTTCCAGGTCGGTGTGCTGCACACTACGTAAAAGATTCTGCACTGTGACTGGGAACTGTCTCGTCAATACACATATTATTTCCTGATCGCTCATCGGTGGGGATAGCGTTTTGTATTCCATAATACGCCTTGTTGCGTATTCCCGCAAACTTCCCATGGACTGGTTGTAATGATTATTCATCAGGCTAATTTTAAAATTAATTTGAATTTCCTCATTCCAGTACCGCTCAAGGAATCGATCTTTAAATGCCTTTACTGATTCGGGAAACTTATCAAATGTATCGGCCCATATCCTTGCGTTGCCTTCTAACATTAAATATAATAATTGTATTTTACACCTTTCCGAAGTATTGATAACATCTAAATGTCGTTCTGCTGCCTTCATAAATATGCATGGATTCTCTTTCCCGTCACCTGAAAATTTTAGTGATCTTGGAGGGGTAAATGGTACCGTCCCGCTTGCTGCAATTGGGGATGCCTTGCATTCTTTTATTTGTTCAATCTCTGTTCGTAATGACACAACCTTCTCCTCGCATTCCCTCTTATTCTCCAGCATTTCTTCCTTGACTACCAATTGTATCCTTTCAATTTTCTCGTCCTGCTTAGCGGTTCTATCATCTAATTGCTGATATAGCTTATTCTCTAATTCTCCCCCCAGATTGATTACTTGGGATTCTAACTCCTTTTTTTGTTTCCCTAATTCTTCGGCAGTCCATTTTTCATGAATTTCTACCCGCTCCGTGATTTTGGTCATCTCATTCTTCGTTAACTCAATTTGTTCTTCAGCGCGTCCCATTCGCCCCCCTATTACATCTAATTTCCTATTCTGTTCTTCTGCCAGCTTCCTAATCTGTTCCTCTGTGAATAATTTCTGTTCGTCTAATTTCCTGCTCTGCTCTTCTGCCAATTTCCCAATCTGTTCCTCTACTTTCCTATTCAGTTCTTCAGCTAACTTCCTGTTCTGCTCCTCTGTGAAAATTTTCTGCTCCTCAGCTGACTTCCTAATCTGCTCCACTGTAAATATTTTCTGTTCATCCAGTTTCCCATTCAGTTGTTCGAACATCTTCCTATTCTGTTCATCAGCCAGCTTCCTACTTCGTTCCTCTGCTTTCCTGTCCCGTTCTTCCTCCGCCTTCTTCTGATCTTCTGCCGCCTTCTTCTGTTCTTCCCGCATCATCATTATTATCTGTAGTATGTCTAAATTAGTATCTTCTCCACCCCCCCGATTCGGATTTCCTGCTGCCTGGTTCATCGGCGTTGACGTGATTTCTATTTCTTTATTGAAGCTATCTCCTGACGTGTCGTCTAACCGACTTCCAATGCCACTATCCCTGCTTTCCGATGGTATGCTATTATCGATTTCTACATTTATCTCCCTTACTTCATCTACCTTCTCCTCCCGGTCCAGCACTACATTTTGCGCCTCCATTCTGTTACTTTGAGCTGTCCGATCGATTCTCACTACACTGAAATACCGCACAAATTTTCCTCTTGCCTCACCTACCAACGATACCACAGTTATCCTATGAATTAACTATACCCGCCACAGCACTATATATTCTTCGTGAATGGTTTAATTCACTCCTATTTCAATTGCTAATTAATGACGAACAACCCTTACTCACCACCAAAACACAATAACACTAATTCAATAGCCATATAAATTTCCACTCACCTACCAATGCATAAACATAATCCTCACAATACATAATATTATTACCATAGAAACACATATACACTACTAATAGACTCATTAATACTCTTACACAACGATGCTTTCAAATTATAATAACTCCCTTATTAATTGAAATTACTTTTCAACGCACTTATTGCTATATTATGTACCTAATCATCATTCACATTTGCATGTCATATCTCCTCCCTGAATTTTCCTCAATTATATCATATAGATATTCACAACATACATTCACACTGCTGGTATATATTTCCCAATCTGGTATCTTTTCTAATAAATTCCCCACACTTTACCATCACCAATAGATAATGCACTACTGAGTGAATGTTCCCAGCAAAAACAATTTTGTGCAAAATTTGTACAACACTATTAACCACCTTTATATTCTCATAAGAATTATTACTACTTCCCCATTTCTTTGATTTCCATGTTATAAAAAATTGCCAAGCAGTTCAAATATTATTAATATGTCTTACAAAATTTTGAAATTCTATTACATTATATTATTTGTAGCATGTACATGTATAGCCTTCATAACCTCAGTAACTGCAATATTAACTATATATTGGATGCACACAAATAATTGCCTATGTCAGCCCGCAATTAATTACGCAACAACATTTTTGTAATTATCAACATTTCATTATGCTTACTTGACTTGTGCATGTTTTTTTGCTAACACATGTATTGTTATTTTTTTTTGTACTCTATAATAATACACTTTGTACTGCCTGCTTCTCATCTATACCCTGCATTACTATACAACAATTACATGCACATTGTTTTCCAACATTTCACCAATTTCCCTAGGACCACATTTCTTAATTATACGTTATCCACATGTTCGGGCGCCAGCTGTGACGTACCTGGTGGTGCCGGGTATCTTCACTGCAATATAACACTAAGAGAGGGTGTCTTTTACGTGAATGGGTCCTAGGATAAGTCGGTGCAACGTTGGGAAGATTATTCATACATAGAAATACAATTATGACAAGATTTATTTTGAATCAAAGTTACTATTTACATAATCAGACACCGTTTTTATACTCCGCCTTGGTACCAAGATTAAGAGTAAAATACAACTTTCATACCTTCGGGGCCCCGTTTGAATACCTATGAGGTTCGTCGAGCCGCTCGTGCCGACAGGGTTGTCGACCTCTGCTACTGCTGCGGGCCGTCGGCAGCAGATGGCGTGGTGATCATCCACGGCTGATGCTCCAACAATTCTTCCCCGAACAGGATTTTGATACCTCGGCTGCGCACCTTCCTCGAATCACTGTCCATTAGTGGGTTTAATTACACGACCCCCGCCTACTCCGTATACTGGTCACAGTTCTGTACCGCACGCTTTCAAGAATGTTCCCTCCGTACCAACTAATAAGAGCGACGTCAATTATTTTACCAACACTAATCTTTTACTATACTGATACTTCTAATGTTCTGTTTACATGTCCATTACTTTGCGATTCCTAATCACATAACTATGTCGCGTATTACATGCGTCCATCCACTAGCGGAGAGCCCTCGCTACACGTCCGCACTGGTCGCCGCTCTGCTAACCTCTCCACTTCGCCGGCCGCACGTCGGCACATCCTTCGGCGGCGGCCGCCTCAATCCAACTAACGAACTTTTTGCACGTGCGCGCTGCCACGCTTGTACCCGCCGTTCTCACGCTCGCCTCCCGGCGGGCACCGGTGGCGGCGGCGACCGTTGCCGGCTGCCCGCTGCTCGCAGCGCCCGGCGCTCGCACCGCGCAGTCCAGAATAGCTATTGAATTCTTACACTAATGATTTAATTAGTGTAATGAAACACATATTCTGGGTTTCAATATATATATATATATATATATATACATATATATATATATATATAAATGGATTATTTAATCCATTTCCAACCATTCTACCTCACAAGTAAATTATTTTCTATAGTTTGTAAGTTTAGTTTTGCCATTTTTTTTATCAAATTCTGAATGTGTGTCTTGAACTAACTCTAAACTCCAATTTTTGTACGATCAAAACAATTTTCCCCATTTTTTCCCTCCATATTGGATCCGCCATTTTGAGTTTTGAAATTTTTTTAAAATTAAAATCCTAATATGTGTCCTGAAAGAACCCTAAAAACCAATTTCTGTACGATTAAAAACATTTTTGACAAATTTGGTCCGCCATATTGGATCTGCCATTTTGTTTTTTTCAATTTGTTATGAAATTCTTAACTAGTGGCCTCAAAACGTAGTTGTTACAAAATTTCAGACAAATCGAACTAAGCTTTCTTATATTGGCCAGCTTTTTAGAGATCTAATCCACTGTGCGGCGCCTCTCTTGATCGAGTTTCTCGAACGAGGAAACCTCTTGGCGGCGGGCGAGTCGATAAGGAGCTCCGCCCGCTTACGGTGAGCAGGTGCTCAGGAAAGCGGCCCCACGGGCGAGGCCGCACGGCAACGCGAATAGGGAGTTTTAGCGCCACGCGGTTTAGGTGGCGTCGTTATGCACTAGAAGACACGTGACACGCGACATAACACGATCATAAGGAACGAAGTTGAAATGAGTTTTAGCAAACGCAACATTCCTTATAGCTCCCTTATGCTTTAAAACAAAATACGTATTTTAAGCGTATTTCAAAAAAGTTGCACACTATTTCAAGGAGTTAAGCAACTGGTGACGGAAGACCAGTCTCTTTCTCTTTGCTTAAGAACTTCTGACTGTGCAGAACACGTGCGGGCGAATGGCGAGGAGCTGAAGAAGTGTGATTGCAAGGCACACCATTACATTATTAACAGGTATTATATTATTATTATTATTATTATTATTATTATTATTATTATTATTATTATTATTATTATTATTATTATTATTATTATTATATTTATTTTTTAAATGCTACACATTCTACATAATATATTATTACAGGTCTAGAAAATAAAATCTCGCAAGAAGCTTTAAATTTTCTTGCCTTGTGCGATGACGAAAAAGCATTCGGAGATTTTGAAGTGGCTTTGCTGCAAAATATTCAAAATAGCGTGCGAAATATACATAAGGTATATGATCGTTTAGATTTACGAACGTTAGATCCTGAAGAATGCACCCTCATCTTCAGGTTTGAGAAGGAGCATTTACCGAGATTAGCGGCAGCATTGAGTCTCCCTTCAGAGATACGAACCTGAAACCGACATAGCATAGGAGGTAAATTAATAGTTTGCCTAATTACATTAACGAATTTCCGTTATATATCGTGTATGGTACTTCTAATTGCAGGTGTAGAAGCATTGTGCATCCTCCTTCGCCGATTGGCGTACCCCAATCGATTAATTATGATTTGGTAAATTATTTCGGCATTTCATCCACTTACATATCTATCATATGTAAAAATGTGAGGAATGTGATTTTGGAACAAATGAGGAATTGCTATCGATAATCCAATCGAATTCTTGGCTTCACAAAGAGAAAATTGAATATTAAGCACAGGTAAGAATCGTGATAGTTCATCTTCATACCTAAAAGTTTTTTATATTCTCACACTGTGCGGTACAATTTTATGTTCAGGCTATTGCTGCAAAAGAGTGTTCTAATTGCTGGGGATTTATAGATGGTACTGCTAGAGCTATTTGCAGACCATCTATTAATCAAGAAAACTACTTCTCTGACCACAAAAGAAAGCATTGCCTGAAGTATCAATCAGTATTGTGCCCAGATGGCATTATTGACTATCTTCAGGGCTCTTATCATGGGAACAGACATGATGCAGGTGAACATAATTGAATTATGAATTTAATAAGAATATTTTATTCCAAATTTTATAGGTACTGTAGTGAAATTTTCTTTCATTTAGCAATGCTACGGGATTCTGGATTATACGATCAGTTGCTGCAAACTGCAGTGTTCCCGGACAAGAAGTATGTTATATATGGAAACAGTGGGTACCCAATAAGGCAGTTACCATTTCAAGAAAGTAACATTTATGAGGATCAGCAATCATTCAATGCTGCTATGAGTGCACTTCGGCAATCTGCAGAATGCGGATTAGCCAAAGTTGTTAATGATTTTGCCTTCATCGTCTTCAAGAAGCTTTTGCTGCAAGATGTAGGCAGCATGTACAAAATAGCAGCTCTTCTTAGTAACTGCCATACTTGTCTTTATGGTAGTAAAGTAGGTAGTTTTTTTTAACACACAACCCCCCTCACTTGAGGAATATTTAAATGTATAGTATTTTGACTAAATATTGAAATGTTTCGAATCCACATTTTGTTTAATGTTAGTGTTCTATAATTATGCATGTAATAAATATAGAATTTCGTCCTTCTATACCAGTGGCCCCATCTCGATCCTGTTTTTCTCGTTTCCCTGATCCATTGAGCTCAAGCTGAGATGGATCCTTGTTTTAGCTTTTTATTATAAGTACCAAGAAATTAAATTGTATTTCATGATTCAATTAATTTTTAATGCAAGTGAATATTTTGTATCTAATAAAAATTCATACCTTCAGTTTAATGGTTGTAAAAGGCAGGGATTGCGGAGCTCAAGCACAGACCGCACTTCTTTGTATTAATTTATTTATCATTAAAAACTAATGACAGTATTTTTAATCTTTTTTTGCTTACCACCTCCTGCTCATCTTCAACTATAATAGTATATTATCCATGTAAAAAAATATTTTAGCTATTTAATATCTGAAAGGAAAATCAACTTCATGTTTTAAGAAAATATAAACTTAATTAGATCGCTGGTGAGGTAGATACCTTCTATTATTTAAGTATGATAACGAAAAGATGTCTTATCAATTTATTTGGTTGATGAGCGTTTCAATCGCTTAGCGATTATCCTCAGAGCTTTCAGCTTCCGGACTGGAAACAAAGTTCTCCAGAACTTTGTTTTCGGCCTGGAAGCTGCAATTTTCTTCCCGAAAGCTGCGATTATTTTCCTTACACACGACTCTGTTCTCTTGATTATTTATTTACACTGTTCACTTCTTCTACACTATCGCACAGTCCGATGCACTACCCACGGTCCACCGCGCAGACCACAATTCACTGCGCAGACCACACTTCACTGCGCAGACCACACTTCAGGCTACTCTTCACCTAATGCACCACTGTCTACCGCAATGCACACTTCACAGCTCAGCTGAAAGCTGAAAGACTTCAGCCAGACTTCATACTCAGACTGCTTACTCACTGATTACATTCACTGACTGACTCGCGGCTGCTTCCTTCCGACTACTAGTGCATACTCACAAGCTCTGAGGATGATCTCTATGCAATCGAAACGATCAACCAAATAAATTAATGTCAGACATCTTTTATTTATCATACTTAAATAATATAATACTTTGTAAAATTGCAATGATAAATTGTCAAGGAATAATTAGAACCTAAAATTGAAATTATGATCGATGAGAATACATCTTGAAATATTGAGGGCATTTGAGAACAAATTCTCAACCATATTTTCGTTAGGAATCGAAAAATTCCCTTTTTTTCATTTGAAATCAGAACATTTTTGGCAAATTTTAGTTAAATTAAAGAGGTTTTATATAACAAACCTAACCAACAATATTGGATCCGACAAATTTAATGCAAGTATACACTTGTATAAGCTTAACCATTTATAGAAGCACATATTATATAAAAAAAGACGCCCTACATAAATTCAAATTTTAGAAACCAAGCCAATATCTTTGTTCCTTCCACCCTGAAAATTAGAGCAAGCTATCAACATGCGTGAGGTACGTTACCATTTTATGATCTTATATTGATATAAAACTAACCTAACTACGCTCAAACGGTATTTGCTTTCAGGACTCAATTATTAAATTGCAATTATTTACATTAATCATTTTCTCTCTGTTCCTTTGTAATATTAATGTAAATTTGAGATACTAATGTGAGGAAGACTAGTTTGATAATGATATTAAGACCCAAACAATTAATATATTTTATTGCTTTATTTGCATAAAACACAAAAAACTAATGCTACATGAAATACACAATACTACACAAAAAACTAACACTATCTGAAACTACCACTGATAAAATTATTGACTCCAACATACAAACAAAAATATGAAATGAAAACTAACTAATCACTTAATATGAAACATTGAACTTAAAATCAAATACTAATTACTTCTTTTTAGCAATTGTTCTATCACTTTCATTTGCGATTGCAACATATTTACATGTCACTCATTTATTCTTAGTGCCTGTCATCTTTCTAGCAGTTCAATTTCAAGTTATATTTATTAATTTTAATTATCTATTATTATTATTATTATTTATATATTATTCAAGTTATAGTTATCTATTTTTAATTTTCTCCAAAACCAACTTTTCTTCTTCGAGTTCTATTTTCTTTTTTTCTAAATGAATTCTGGCGTTTTCCCTGTCTTCCACTAACCGAAGAGAATCAACTACTTTTTTCCCCCTAGCAAAGCCGAAATTCTGAGCAAAGCTGAGTTACTAGTGCAGCGTTCTGCACCTCTGTTTCATTGCCATTTTCTGTTTGTATCACTACAGGTTCTGCAGCATTTACTGTTTCCTAAATTTGTGGTATACTTAATATAACTTCAATCGGTATAAGGGGCACTTCATTTGCACTACTCTCTGCCTCTCCACCTTCAAATTGAGCTCTTCGCAACACATTTACTGCCTCTTCTCTTGCTTCCTCACCTAGTCGCCTTTCCCTTTCCACATTCCTGGGAGCGGCTCTTCCAGTTTCTGGGAAACTGTTATACATATCATTCAATTCTTGGAGCAGTATCATCAGCTCAGTCAAAGGTGGCTCCACACCTGACCTGTTACATAGAAAATATTTTGTTGTAATTAAATAAAATTCACCATTAAAAATTGTTCAACTCAATAATAGAAATATACAAAATAATTTTGCTCACCTTCCTCGATTTCCTCTCTCTGCAGTATTCCATTTTTTCAGCATTCCTATGAGATGACTTTTTACAGTGCATGTGCTGAATGCTTTGTTTGTCACTCTTCCAACATTTTCTGCCAATGTATTCCATTGATCAGGATGTTGGAAGGGGTTAAAACACACAGCTTCGCGTAACAGAATTAACTCTTCTGCATTACTACGCCTCAATCGCTCGCTGCTGGCAACCATTTTGTCTGTTTCGTTGACAGGTTAACGACGACCTTAGCGCGTGCACTATGCGTTTAGGAATAGAGTCGTTACTTACGCGAAGGGTAAGACGTTACAGCTGTAAGGTCCGTCACGTGACTTGCAGCGCATAACGACGCCACCTAATACGTGGCGCTATGCACTACGCTTAAACTCTCTAATGACAGGGCGCGCCCTCGCAACGTTAGAGACTTGTTGCTCATTGGTAACGCCTTGGCTCTTGTGTTTATTTGTACAAATAAAAATATATTCGAATGGCGAGATTCAAAAAACCTGTTTTGCGTTAGTCCTAGAGAGGTCGATTAATGAATTTATGTGTTAAAAAGTAATTAAATGTTATATCATGTAGTCAGAAACAAAGTTCATAAACGCTAACTACAGTAGTGCTTACTTCCGACTACTAGTGCATACTCACACTGAATTAGACTGCTGACTGCTGACTGCTTCTCTGTCTGATACTGTCTGACTACTCTCTTGCGGCCGCCGGCAGCGGCAAATTCATACCTGTCCGGCGTCCGTCCCGACACACCCGGCCCTTGCTCCACATTTCTACGCGACTCGCGAATAGCCCGAAACCGCCCAGTGCGGGGAAGGGCAACGGGAGATGACGCAATCCGCGCAGCAAATTCCATCAGATGATGCAATATTCGTCACAGTATTAAAAAATATAAATAAATATTTCAATTAAATTAATAATTAATTTGAGGCACATTCTAGAACCTAAAATGTTATAAAACAAGCACTGTGTATATACATATATACTATTATATTTACATGCGTACTTACGTGCGTTTACACATGTATTTATATACACCTACATACATATAAACAAATACTTACCCACATATCTGCGCATATTCATTGCATATTCATACATACGATTATGAGCAAAATGTACTGAAAGCAATTAGCAATTACTGATTACGTATCAATGTAACGTAATTAACAACGTGAATAGTACATACTAAACAGTTTAAAGTAGAAAATAGCGTAGCATATCAAACTAGTGGTGCTACAGAATGGCACAGACTTTCCCGTATTTGTTTTCTATTTTCTTGATCTCGGCAAGCTATACGATCTTGCCACACACTCTTGCCAGGAGCCATCAAACGCCACCCACAGTACATTTAAAAAAATCTTAATTTTTCTGTTTTCTAATACTAGAATAGAAATATTACTTCATGAATATTAAAGGACAATATAACTTCGTCCTAAAAGGCACTTTCCTTTGAAAAATTAAGAGATGTTTTTTAGAAAATCGCGCTTAAGTAAATCGCTACTGCAAATTCGAAATTTAAAGCTCTTTTTCCCAGAAAATGTTCGAGTTTTCGAAAAACTTCAGTTGAAGTCATTTTCAAGCACATTAACTCACAACTACAACAGTGTTTACAAATTGCTGGAAATGTGCACGTTAAAGGCGTGAGAGATCTTTCAAACAAATTACATTTCCTTTTTTTTTTATTTCAGGTCGCATCAACTTCCAGGTCATTAGCAACCACTATTGCTTGTAACCGTATGGTAACTGTGAGGGTGACACGATATAAAAATGACAGAGGGAGAAAGGTCGAACACAATACAATCATACCCGAAGCGGGATTCGAACCTGCGATCCTTCGGTCCGAGATCACTGCAGCACTACTGCCTTAGAGATCTTGGTCACCGAATCGGCCAATTACATTCGTGTAACTTTCGAAAAAACAAACAAATACCCTGAAATGTATTCAAGGTTGTCAGCGCAGATGACCGTGGACAGTGCACTGGACTGAGCGATAGTGTAGAAGAAGTGAACAGTGTAAATAAAAATAATCATGACAACAGAGTCGTGTGTAAGGAAAATAATCAAGTGAAGAACACAAGGACTATGTAACCTATCTGCAAATAAATCAAGAATTTTTGGAGTAGTATAGTTAACAAAATAAACGTTTTTGTTAAAATATTACTTGTGTGATTTTTAGTTCACCACGGAGAAACGTTACAACACTTATTTCCGTGAGAGCGGGACGCAGCGCCGTTTCGTCGCATTCCGCCAGAAATCAAGCAATAAGTGCGAGATTAGCTGTCTGTGGAGAACGAGCGCTGGGTATTTGGTCAAGGAGCAAATAGTGCACTTTCGTTCGCGCAACGGGCGCCGTGACTTGCAGCGCTGCAGGGAGGCACGGAGGCAAACGAGGGGAACCCCGAAGTGGACTTGAGCAAACGCCCGGTTTCCCCGCAATGAAATGCCAAGACCGTACTGTGTAGTTCTGGGATGTGGAATTGCGCAATTTGTGGGGCAACATTAACGTTTCAGATATTGATGTCTGTTTCTGCTAAATGGCAGAAATGTTCCTATCAAAATGTGTCACAAGAATTACTATCCCACGAAGTCATTTTTGTGCCATTTAAACATTTTAAATTTATTATTTTTGCATAGAATTGGTGACGTAAGGGCGCACACGATGAAGCACTTACAATGACCTATTTACAAAACAAAGTTGCCTAAAATCTCCCGATAAACAAAGTTGTCTGAAACACCCTGGGATTGAATGGGGTAATAAGTGGCAAACAGCATTATCACATTCATTAATTGGTAAGCTAACAATCGATTATAAATCAGGGAAACCATGGACCACTGCCGATCACATCAGCTGACTACTATAATTTAGGTTCAACATTTTGCTTAATTCAAATTGGATATATTAAAATAACGCTTACGTGAGACTTGTGAAATTCTGCAAAAACCGTCTCTATTCTGAAATTTAGAACTATCACATTTTAAGAAGGAAAGTCTCATGATATTTCTAACAATTATAAGTGAGAATACCACAAAATAATTACAAAATATCTGCAATTTAGATTGAAATATACTGTCACCGATCTCTCTCTCTCTCTCTCTCTCTCTCTCTCTCTCTCTCTCCATTCTTCTCTCTTCATTCTCTTCTCTCTTCATTCTTTTATCGTTCGAATTGTAAAAGAAAATTTCACCACATCTGTTATCAGCGGTCTTAAATTTATTTTGTGCCTGTGATCCCCCCTACCGATGTATGTAGGAATACTTAGCCGCCGATTAATTTCTTTCCAAGCTAGATGTCCGCTACATACAAGCTTTATGCAAAGCGCAGGGCCTTGCTACTGATCGCCTATTTTCGGGTGAATGCCATTTTGCCATTTCCTTGTCTCTAAATGTAAATTTAGCTGCCCTACGCTGAATTCTTTCTAAATTTTTACCCTGCATAATTTTGTGTGGATCCCAACAAATTGATCCATATTCCATTATCGGACGAACAAGCGATAAATAAGCAATTTCGTTCGCGTTTGCCGTACTCTTTTTTAAGGCGCGCATTAAAAAGTGAAGAGATCTCTAGGCTTTCCCTACAACAAAATCAACGTAACTTTTCCAGCTTAACTTACTATCGAAATGGATTCCTAGGTACTTGGATGAGGAAACTACAGGAATAATGTCTTTATTTAATCATTAATTTGTTTCTCTGTAATTATGACCCCTGCCAAAAGTGATGGATTGTCTCTTGGTGTTATTTATGGTCATTCCATTTTTGTCGCCCAGCAATGTTACGCATCAAGATCCCGTTCAACATTTCTTCGTCTTCTTTGGTATTCATACTACGATATATTATGCAATCGTCTGTAAATAGCAGAACATTTTATATTAAGTGCCAGATCATTGACGAAAGCTAGAAATAGAAGAGGTCCAATGACACTCCCCTACGGTATTCCTGACGTAACGCTTGCCCCGGTAGAAAACTCATTTCCAATTCGGACTTTCTGTTTTCAGTCTCGCAGAAACTCGCTAATCCACGCCACCACCCTGAAATATATGCCTGGGTTCATTAATTTCTGTACAAGCCGATCGTGGGGAACGACATCAAACGCTTTGGCAAAATCTATAACTATTGCGTCTACTCTCCCACCCGCGTCAATTTCATCCTCTAGATCATGAAATAGCGGGGCTAAACGACTTTTACATGAATAACCACTTCTGAAGCAGTGTTGGCCATCATAATGCCATTTCTTGATTTCCCATTCTTGCTTAATGTAACTGGCATACCCAATAAGTTTGCAGACC
This sequence comes from Gryllus longicercus, assembly GCA_038098605.1. Taxonomy (NCBI): domain Eukaryota; kingdom Metazoa; phylum Arthropoda; class Insecta; order Orthoptera; family Gryllidae; genus Gryllus; species Gryllus longicercus. The sequence continues at coordinate 1,486,239 of JAZDUA010000069.1, read as the reverse complement.
ATTGACGTAAGACTTACCGGCCTATAATTACTTAGTATAATTAATTGGATCGCTGGTGAGGTAGATACCTTTTTATTATGATAAATAATTAAGGATAAATAAAAAAGTATTGATACCAGACAATATCTTTATTTATTTATCATTACTTAGTATAATTTTGCCGCCACGTTTAGAAATTGGTACGACAAAAGCTAATTTACAATGTTCAGGTACTTTAGAATTGTTCATGGATACGTGAAATATTCTAATTAGGTACGGTAATATTGCCTCTCCTTCTAGTTTAATTATGCCCGATGAATTGTCATCTGGACCCATTGACTTACCATTTTTCATTGATTTTACTTTGTTCCATAGAACGTTCACTTCAATATCAAACTGATTTGTAACCGAAGACTCGTGAATTAATGAATGGTTTGTTTAGCTTTTGAAAATCGAACTGAAATACTTATTAAACGCTTTAGCTTTTGCCCGATCGTTAGTAATGAGCGTGTTTCCGTTCTCTCAAACAACTGGTATATCCTCTTTATTTCCTTTCCTTCTACGAACATTTTATAAAATCCAGTCCAGTTATTTCCCTTCCCATCTAGAATATTCTTTAAATATGTTTTCTGAGCAATTTTCTTTTCTCACTCCAATTTTTCCGAACGATTTCAAAAAATATTCATATGTTGGCTACTGCGTTTTCTGTTATTGAATGCCTTTCTCGTTACCCTCTACATTCCCCTAATTTTTGCACACACACACACAAAATTGTGTGTGTCTGTGAGCAGATTGAATGACTTATGTAATCTATCAACGTTACTCCAATGCGTCACGTGTAACAGAAACGAATACATTAGGTATAGTTGAAAATCCTAATCAGGAGTAGGTACGTCTTTTACTGCATACGAATAAAAGCAAAAGTCGAGTTATTTCTGTAAAAAATAGTCATTGATATATTCCTTTATAAAGTTACATTAAATATCATGTCAACTGTTCTGAATTGATCTGACTTTTCGTTTAAACCTTTTTCGATATTTGCAATTATTACATGCAATATAATGCTACATAATGCAATATAATTGCTATTAATAAATGCTATTAATACTCTCCTTAACATACATTACATAGATAGTCGCAACAGAAATACATTTCACACTGCATGAAAATGTGCCATTTTGACACTTTGTTAAAAAACAACGTGCAAATAGAAACACTTTATACAAAAAAGGAAAGAATTCAAAAAATATATACTCTCAAAAAAGTGAACTCTTAAAAAAAAGAGAATGTTCACGCAACTATTGGTTCAATGGAAGTTACCTTCACGTGAATTTACCATACCAATGTTTAAAATAGACAGTTACAAATAAATCTCTACTTGGTTAATGAATCACATTATCATAACTTGGTTTCACAATCCCAGAACTTTCCGATTAAGCAAAGATAAAATAAAATGATTTACCCTTATCTTTGGGATTGAACATTATGATAGCACATTGAAATAATTTAAACAATGTATGGTCATAAAAATGAACTTCAGTCCACTCACAATTACATGTCAACGGATTTTACAGTTATTAATCTTGCACTAATATCTGCAATCGTTTTACGAATGATGTCGAAGTTCCAAAAAATTACTTTTAAAATTTAAGATTTGAAGACATAATTTGAATGTATTAGGAAGAAATCTATTAGTCTTCAACTGATAACTGCTTTCTACGCAAGTTTCGTTGGCAACCAAGAATCAAGTTCAAATGAAAATTTGAGCGACTCACGGCGCTTGTCCCTCGAAGGTACCGTTTCGTGGCTCAGGGCCGCGCTCTTGCTCCTCGATGTGAACGTTCATCGTAACTGGCAGGGTTTCTGCCCTGGCGCCAGTCGCGTTCGTACTGATGCGTCGAAAAGATTTCCGCTCTTCTTGTCCTTCATTAGATTCCATTACTCCATTTGAGGTTGAATTGCCAAGAAATATTTCATGAACATTTTTATAATGATTTCACTTCTTAGTTTGTCCAATTCATAAAATTACGAAGTGACGAACGAATAAGATACAAATTCAATAATAATCAAGTAAAATAATGAGAGTAAAAATTATAAAAGCTGAAGTAGAAAGAAACATTCTTCAATTAGATTTTATTCTATTTCATAACCCAAATGCTCGCAGAAATATTCTAAGATTTCCGTAGCGAAAATGGCTGTTATTAGTAGCGTCGTTTAATCAAATATCACACAGTATTCAAATGTTTGTATATTCCATATGTTAATTGATTCCATATTGACCTTGAAAGGAAGCTACCACATAAGATTTATCGCTATTCGTCCAGTACATTCAGAGATAATCGCGCTGTAACGCAACGCGCTTGTGTCTTTATATATTAGTAGTATACATTAGAATTATTTAATTTATTGCATTTCAGTCTAAGATTTCATATTTGCACTCACACCAGACGTTTTAAGTTGAAATGGTTTGTAAAGAAAGGAGCTCATAATATTGTAGCTATTGACCCAAGGTTGCAATGATGCAGCATTGGGCATCGGAACGCAATTTTTTTTTAATTCAAGGACGTTTCTGGCAATGTCATTGAAAAACGATCTGCTCCGACTAGAAATCTCACGCGTGCTAGAGGAGTGAAACGTAAGACTCTTTATTGATCTTTTTTTTCTTTCTTTTTCGATGGACGGTAGAGGTTTCTCCGGAGGTAGAGGTTCCCTGGCGCAGAGCGCGTGGGCGTCGGAGAAAAGCTGAGTCGCGCAGCGTGAGTCGGCGCGTGGCCGCGCGCGGCGCCAGCTGCGCACTCCCCGCTCGCGCGACCTGGCGGCGCGCGGCGCGATTTCACACACGTCGACTAGGCGGTCCTCAGTCGTCGTATTTTGCACCGCTTTCAGTTGCGGTTCATTATTTTACACTTCATTACGTACTCGGAAATACACATCTACAGTGCTTTTCACTTCCGACAACGATATTAATTCCTTTGTTGGGAATTTACGACATGACTTTGAACTTCTTGCAACGTAGTTAACCAAATGGAGAATAGTTTTTAAAGCTACAAAAAGTCAAGTTTCGATCATAGCTCTTCGTCGACCAAATCTTCCAAATGCGGTTACTTTAAACAAGAAACCCTTTGTACGGGAATGTATGTTTCTGAGGATAAAGTGGTAAAGAAATTATTTGTTGTTAATGTTGCAAATAAGCACACAATGTATGAGTCACCTGAAAAAACTCACTTTGTATTGATTTTCGGGAGTGTTCTGTACAGTTTCGGCGTTAATGTTATACGTGATAAAATTGTTGCTCCACTACATTATTTATGACTAGTTAAATGAGTCACCGGCGTGTTTTAAAATGATATTCACGAGTTGAAAATTTCTTTTACATTTCATTTCTTTCATGCCTATCCTTTTTCAAGTATGTTCTTACAGTATCTGGCGTTGGACATACCAATGAATCGATGTCGCTCACAAAGTTATTCTCCCCTTCAAAAATTAGTAACACCCAATGGCTGTGTTAGCTCCTTACGGGATAACAACTGGTGCAACTTGCAATTTAAAAACTATATTTACCGTAAAAAAATAGTTGCAGATATTCATGATGCGAACAATTTGAGTTTAGTATCGCTACATTTTTTACACTTTTTTGCTAATACGCACAAAACTGCAGATAAAAAGTAACCTTTAAGCTGTCCTTATGCGTTATTCTCTAATCCTAATATATGATAATTCATAATTAGTTCCGAAAATTCTGATGCAAAATGTTCTACAACTATATTTGATTCTTCACCGGATTTACTAAAAACTTCCATATTTTTCTCTCTTAAGTTTTGAAGATATTAAAACCCCACAACTTGGTCTAATTTGTGTTCACTTTTACATTTGCAATTCTTCTATTAATCGTTTTGCATGCGAAAATACATAAACATTAAGTGGTAACTGGTTTAATTGTTAATGTGAAAATGGTGTTACATAGTTAAGTTTAATAATAACAAGTTGTGGGACACATTCATTTAAAAATCGGGATTTGCACACTTAAGAACGGTATAAGTCAGGAGTCGAACGTAAGAACGTTCATTCATTCTCTAGTATTACTCTCAGTTTTATTTTCTCCGTATTCACTTGAAATTCTTCAAATTTAACAAGTTCCAAGACAATATTATTCATAGATTTATAAACATTTATTTTTGAAAATACGGTAATACGGATGAAATTTAAAAAGAAATATGCCACACTATTCTAGCTTGTTGACTTAAAGATGGCAACATCAGTGTTGCCAACGTCATGAAAGACAATTATAGCGTATGGAACGGAACTCGCCTTTCAGTACTGGAGTGTAATCAACATCATATACATAGATCTATTTAGGTGACGTTGGTTTAATTTCCGCATACTTATTAAGATCGCAAAAACCTTTATCAGAGTTCTCTAGAGGTTCTCTATCAGAGTACCGCCACAAACGATGTAATTAACAGAGTGTGATTTCAGTTGTTTCTTTCTAAACATTATTTTTGTGTGCGTTTTGTGCAGTACAATTATGCATATAAGAAGAACGAAGCTGATTATATTGATTACATTGATTATAAGCGAACAATGAAGGACTTTGTTCTTCATTGTGTTTTCCCAACATTTCGACAATGGAGTCCCGAACTCATATGATAATATATCGAGCCCTAGATGCTCGCCTTCTCAAGATTGTTTTTCGTAAGAAGTAATGAATAGTTAAGTAAATTGAGAATGGTCTCAATATGGAGAAACCTTATCTCTGAATGCGCCATGAAAACGTGAAGAGCGATGACCTGCATTTAATACATTATATTTTTTTAAAAAAAAATATATAACACGCACGTGTAAAGCACGTAGACTAAAGAGATTGAAAAAATCGTACTCCTATTCTGAGTCCTTTGAGGAGGTCAATGGAAGAGACCTCGCTACATAGCGACGGAAATACAACTATAACCTCAAGCTCACGGAGTATGTCCTATCGTACGAGAACGAATGTTGCAGTTGAAATGCTCACGAAAGCCAGAAAGAGATGGGCGAAAGAGCTGCGTAATGTTCATAAAGCATGGAAGACGCTGAAATTATGTTTGCAAACAATATTTGCAATATTTTTTCACGCATGTTTATGTTCTTAAGGGAAGGCAAAGTCCTATATTAATTACATGTGACTCAACATACGTTCAGTTGTTAATTTAGTTTACGTCTAGAGAGACAGAAAGAATATACCACTAAGTATATAGATCCAAGAAATCAGAGTAGAATTTAATTTATTGTAATGCATTTACATCAGTGAATGAACATTAGACAATTTAATGAATTATTGTTGAAACTTTGGAAAAGTTATATGATAAAATATTTTAAATGACAGAAGGTATATAATTTAAGTGTTTCTTTGATCGAAATTCCAAGGCCCAAGAATCGTTCAAACGCACGAAGCTCCAGATATAGTAGGAATTAAGGTTCGGACAATAGAATGATCAGTGATCAGAAAGAAAACCTCTAGCCAACAGTTGTATTAAAATATTGCAAACTGAAACGAGAATAGAATGTGCTCGAGATTCACTAGAATCACCCACGACCGTTACCACTCTTCAGGGGGTAACAACCGGATCGAATTCAGAATATTGCGTAGTTGTCCGGTCCAACCTGAAGGGTTTCGGAGAGATCTGGCCCAGCCAGAGGCGTTGAGGAAAAGTGGTTTGCTTTGATCATTTAGCTGAGAAGTCCTACAGATCAACAAACCGCGCAGACATCTTGTTTGGTCACGTGAGCTTGGAGAAACGTCTTGACCTAAGAACAACATATAGGGAAAGGTAATTCAGATTGATGAGGTAAGATTTGGGAAAAGTGATAACCAATCAAAGAAAGGTTGGCATTCAAACGTCAGTCTGTATAACAAGTTCGAGAATGTGCAATTAAGTTTACAAGAGCAAGTTTGTCCTAGTCGATGACCTGCAAAGAAAATAACCCTAAAATTATGATTCCAAAATATATTCTAGTAGTTCATTTTATTTTCTAGTAAATTATATTTTTCTAATACTGGTTAGGAAGCAAACAGATAAAGAATGAAAACTCTCAAAATATTACTGGATTTTCTTGACACTGGTACAGAAAAAGATTTTATTTAACACGATATTTTTTTACTTCTCTTTAGTCGAAATTATATTTTCGAAGATATTCAGTTTTTTTCTTTCAAATAATACATTTTCGAACATTTCTTCATTTCAATTGCGTAAACTAAAATAAGTTTCTTAATATTTTTAATACTTCAATGTAATGAAATTTGATAAATAAAATTTCCGATTAAATGTATATTCTTTTGAGCTACAAATGAGCAGTATTTTGTAAAAAAAACGTATATATATTTGTAGTTTTTTCTTCGAAATAGCTTTTCAAGTTTTATCTTAATTATGAGTACATGAAATATTCTCCATGATTAATGCAACAAAGATACAGTGTATCTGTCACACTGTTAACACCTCACCATTTCTTAGCACTAAGAAGCACTTTTAGGTTGTATCTTGACACTGGTTGTACTTTCAGTGACCCGCACAAATGCATTCCCCGTAGTTACATGCTAATGTAAAAGCGACGACCGGTTTCAAGATACCTAAATTGACTCATTAAATTACTATATTTTTAAGCTCTTTTATTTTTTGTTTTCTTCGATCGGCGGTGGTTTCTTTCCACGATTCTGACTAGTACATCAGTATTTGAAAGTATAAAAAGAGGAGGTAATGAGGCACAGACAAACGGTCATATAGTCAAACAAGAAATCCCAAATATTTTGTTTATTTTGTTTTAAAAATGTACAAAGTTTAATTTGAAAGAACAAAAAAATACATAGAAAATATAATATGATAACAAACATGCAATGTCACAGATACACATAAAAGACATTCACACGTATATAAAAATACAAAATGGATGACAGGTGAAAATGGCCTACGAAAGTGAAACAAGTGAGGGTGCGAGGTGTCGTCGCCGCGCGTAGCGCCCAGCGCCACACGGGGCAGTGGCGGCGCGGCGGGGAACTACGCGCGGTTGAGGCGATGAAGAGCGCAAGGCGAAGAGAGTTCCGGGGAGCCGCAAGCGACCCAACCCCAGACTAGAACGGAGCGGAAGGAGCGCCCGCCCGGAGCCCTATCCTCTAGACCACCCCCTCTCCCACCCCGGCGCCGAGTCGTCTTTAGTTTGCGCAATGAGGACAAGAATGGCGGAACACATACAAGCTACATTTCAACCATTCGGTTCGATACTCTTCATAGAAGGCTCAAAATGATAGAATTTCACTTGAATCTTGATTCTGACAAACGAAGATACTCGTTATATTTGCTAAACCGAATGGCTGAATGTATGAACAAGTTCTGGAGAAATGGATGACAAGGCCGAAGTAGTAGTCAGTGCATATAATTTTCCTTAATTCATTACTTCAATGTGATATATTCTTTTGTGAATGGAATGTTACGTGGTTTATAAATTATTTTTAGGGTGTATTAGGCAACCGTAACTTTGAATCCTACAACAATTTCCGTAATATAATGTAAAGGTGTTTCTTAATTTCTTTGTTGTAGTTTGGAACGTTTTCATTAATTTCGATAATGCATTCTTTTGATTAAATCGTGCAAATTCTACTACTAGAGCATAGTGCTGTTCTGTATGTATCACAGTCCTGCTAACTGCATGTGATTTGGGATTTGTGTTTCATGGTCTTTGTATGTTAATGTAATATTCATTGTTTAACATGCGTGGGATGAGTTGAGAAAGCAGGAGATGATATATGCTTTCCTGTAAGGTATACAACACAAACGCAGCCACTTTGTACGAAGTCTTTCCCATTACGTCTTCAATTCGATGCTCTCAATGACTTAGTGTGTAAACGTTTCGTACATAACGTTAATTTTTGGTTTGAATAACAACGACATTTTGCTGATGAAAATTTCTGGGGAAAGATCTGCGTGCAACGCGGAGCGAGGTGTTCGCGTCGGGGCGGGGCGTGAGGGGATGGCGCGTGGCGGAGCGGGGTAGAGCGGGGCGGCGCGGAGCCGTCTACTGGAAGTGGCCGTGGCCGCCCCCGCCGGCGGCGGCGTGGTGCGAGGGCCCGCTCTTGTGCACGACTGCGTTGAAGCCGTTGTGCTTGTCGGAGGTGTACTGCACGGTGCGCACGCTGCCGTCGGGCTCCACCAGGCTGTAGGAGCCCTTCACTTGGTCGCCGTCGCGCTCCTCCTGCTGCTGCTTAATGTCGCCGGTGTGGTAGTCGTTGACGCCGTACTTGAAAGCGTACTTGGGGTACGCCTGCAACAAGGGACATCAATCAGTGTTAGGCTTCTAACTCACTTTCAAAAAAAAAAAGAACCAAGACAAATTTCACTGAAGACATCTCAAAGCACCATGCTTTATATCTATTATTCAAATACAATACGAGCATCAAATGCCCCTAATTACAGACAATCTGATTAAAGTATCCTCATTTTTTTAAATTCTACCTATTTTGATTTAGATCAACAATCAAACAGAATCAAATCAAGAATACCCAAATATAGTTTCAAACTCTCATAAAACAAAACACATCAAGAAATTCCCGAATTACAAAGAATCTAACTATTCCCCTTTCTCTCATTTAAATCAACTGAAATCTTAGGGGTTTCTTACAATGACCAAAATAGTCCAAAATTCCATATTTTCATATATTTCACCAAGTTATGCCCTATAACGATCGCTATCTGCTGGGAGATTTCCTTTCGGCAAGTCCTAGAACATTGAAAGATATGACATGGAAAAATCATAAACGCATTACTACGCACGTCTACGCTGTGAGGTCTCTTGTGCCTCCTAAAAAAGTTTGAATTACGTCTACTTCGGTTCTCGTAAGAAACCCTTCAATTAAACTCAACAGTTAATACACAGTGTGCACTTGCCGTGTAAGACACTCGAAATCACTTTAGGATGTCTCCACTTCGTTAAGGTACTTCTCAATTCTGTAAGGTATTTTGGCTGGTCGGATAAAATCAATTTTAAAAAGTGTTTCTAATAAAAGTTATACTGTATAACCATTCCGTACTTAATAAATCAGTATTTAAAAGTGAAAAAACTGCTTACTCGAACTTGATTCCAAATGTTCAGGAGCTGAACAATGATACAAATTGAGAAGATATGAACTGAGATACAAATTTACATATATTATATTACATTATAAAAGTCTTGATCCTACACTGTAAACGATATATAAAGTGTCTGATCAAGACATTTATAATGAACTATAATACGTATATGTCAATTTTGTATGTGTTTCCTATCCAGGAATAGCTCATTTACGAAGTTTTATGCTAATAGCGTTTGAAGCGTACCAAAATGTCCTCGTACCTAAGCTTTATCATTCGCTGTCTTAGCGAATGATAAGTATAAGGGATGTACCTTGTGGCTCTTCATGAAGGGCTTAAGTGAGTTATTACTTTCTCGCTCAGAGGTAGCGGATGATATCCCAATATACGCAAGTAAATTGGTGAGGGTCATTGAGAACACTTCACGACGTTACCCTCTATTGTATTTTAATGCCCTATCCACGATTAATATCCACCAATTAATATCCACGATTTATTTTTTCCTTGCCCGTTCTCATCTTATGTTGGGTTTGTGAAAGTATAGCTTCTGGAATATTAGGTTTAAAATGTGTCTTCCATTACTTTTGTATGAATGGGCGACTTGGTGCGACAGCCCGTGAACGGGCTCAGGCCTACTGGCGACGTCCCTGCCTCGCGGCCATGGATTAAGGGGCTACGTGTGGTTAGCACGTAGATATCCCCACGCCATATTCCGGTCTTTTCAACCTGAGAGGTGAATTTTCTCATTGTCTCACAGCAACATTTTCTGAGACATTGCAAGGAAAACACCCGGGGCCGCCGAGTGGAATGCGAGCACGCTGACCGAGAGCTAATCACGAAACTCCGAAACTTTTGAAAACAGAATTAATCGCATTTGTTAATAGATCCCTTCCATATAATTGAAGAGGAAATAACTTGAACAACTAGTGACTGATGACTTTAATTCTGAATAATTCATCTAAAATACGAAACGTTAGAGAAAATCAGAGTTTATTTCATTATGTCTTTTGTTTAATAACATCAGTAATTATGATATATTCTTGCATTCTATAGTTAATCATCTTTAACATACAACCATAGAGTTTATTCAATACTGTTACTTGCGTGTCAGAGTATACTGATGACTGTTATTATGGTAAGCTATGTTACCTATCATTAAAAATGAATTTTTGGCGCAAAAACGTAGTTTTCTCTCTCCTAAGCTCTTATGGTTCAGAATTCCTATTTCTTCCGAGCGGAGGGAACTTCCGAAAACGTTTTCTTCTGTTCCCTGAAGTGAGAAAGCAGGAACATATGAACCGTCAAGTCCCTAAGATTATTAGTTACTGTGTCGCTGTGGTTCTGCATTGAACCCTATTATTTTACAACGCTATGATACATGGTTCTAATGTTAAAATTACGGTTCTGATGTTCTGTTATCCTGTGTAAATTGGTGCATTGATAAATGTGTTTCGAAGATGATAATAAACAGGTAGATGAATGTTTTGGCGAAACTATCTCTTAAATGATGACTACACCCTTTAACTTTGCTTGACCTCTCCTGCCCTCCCAACAAAACCCAGAGAGAAATGCGTCGCGCCAAAATTTCCTCCTCACTTATTTTCCATACTGCCCGGCCCGCCCGTGCGTGGCCATAAATCGAATGAATGTCCAATGAAGCCCGCGCCAGCTGCCGCAATTGAGGACTTCTAAGCGTTGTACACCTCACGTGAAATATTGCTCATATAAAAGCATCTTGTGATAAATAACTATTATGATTTTGAAATTTCAAACTTCCTCATTATTCAATAAAAATGTATATTGAATGTGTCACGTATTTGACGAAAAATATTCTACACAACATTCTGTACATGAAGGAGAAAACATGTGACATTGTAGTATTGATAACATTTTGGAAGTTTAATAAGTTTATAATTCCGCAGTATTGTAAAAAGAAGCTTCGTTTGAATAACGAAGATTTCATTTTTTTTAATATTTCGATATTCAATTACTTTGAACACACCTAGTTAGATATTCTAAAAATATTTCACGCATTGCAGTCTTCAGAAGAGATTCAAAAATAACACAAAATGAGAAATCTTATCCTCTCTATATCCTTCTAGCCATTCCTTTCATTACTGTTTGCGAAAGAACCCGCGTCTTTCTTCCTACCAACAACGCTTTCCTAAATTTACTTTTCCTCGTGTGACATTTTCAATGAAAGTGCTCCCACAACATCCGATCTCGTGCTACAGCTGGTCAGGATGCGGATGTGCCCTCGGCGGTGCGAGGCCAGTTGAGCGGGCCACCCCTCCCCGACGCACCGCCGGCGCTCTCTCCGCCGTGTGCTCGTGCCCCTCGCTCGTTAGCCTTCCCAAAACGCCCCTTCGCCCTGACGCTCGTTCGGAATGCCGTGCTGCTGCGCGGTCGTGCTCCTCTTCTTCCGAATGCTTGTCGACGTATGCGCTCACTCCTTCCCGCTTGCTTGGTTGTTTGCTCTAGTCCAGCACAGCTATCAAGAGACTCCTCATCCACCTACTTAAACACTTAAACATCCACTGACGTCAACCATGGATCTAATCCACCATTGACCACCCACCCCCGAAAAAAAATTCACGGACCCCCACCATGAACCCCACATTTATGACCCCCTCTATCAACGAACCCCGAATCCACGAACCCTTTCATGCACGATCTCACAACTCATCCACTAAACCACGATTTCACCCATGGACACATCGACGAACCCTTCACCAGCCCATGCCTTCAAGGACCCACTCCTGAAGAAAACTACCCCTCCACAAACGCACTCATCCACGGACACATCTATCCCCAGAGCCACTCATTCCTGAACCCCTCTATCCAGCTGTCGACCCAAGAGACCAGTTTGCCACCTCCCACCCATCGACCCTTCCGTTCTTCCTTCCTCCCTCCGTCTCCCGGTCCCCCCTCTTCCTTCCTTCCTCCGCGTGCTACTCGGTCGCCCTCCGGCTCGTCCGGTGTCGCCGCGGGCTGCGACAGCTTTCTACGCATCCCCCCCCCCCCCGCCGCGCCGCACCGCGCCGCGCCGCGTCGCTCGCGCCGGAGAAAGTATTTACCGAATACATTTTTTCGCGGGGAAATTGTCAATATTTTGCGTTGGCTTTAGGCTGCTTGCTAGACCGGAGAAACGCCGCGGCGGGTCGCATCGTTTCTCGAGTTGATAATGCGCGCGGCAGACGAGAGCTGCCTTGCGCAAGAGAGCACCGTCATCGAAAACCTGCACTCTCGCTTTCCAGAGCCCACCTTGCTGCTGCTGCTGCTGCAGCGAAAGCGAGAGCTGTCCTCCAGAAGAGTTTGAAATCTTTTTAAACAGGAGTTGTTATAAGGTACTAGTAGCGGAAGCGAATGTGTAATCGTTAATGACTGTTTTATTGTTACAACTATTTCGTTTTCATACAAAAATGATGTTTGAAGTTTCAGTATGATAAGTGCTCACAGTATACTTTCTGTAGAAGCTTTCCGAAATAAATTAGATGATAATCAACACAAAAATCTTTAATTTTGATGGTTTTGACCATTTTTATTGGAATGAAACTCTTTTATTGTCTCTCTCAAGAATCATTGCGAGTGAGTATCTTTAATTAATCAGCATTTTATTGTTTTTTTTATTTATTTTATTATGAGAACCTTTGCATAATATAAAACGTGTTGTTGTACGAGAGTTTTCAGTAAACATCTTGAGTAACATTATCTGTTGTATTCGTCTCTTGGTACTTTCAATTCCTGAAAGCAAACATTCGGAATGTTGCATTGCAAAACTAGAGCTTTGCTTTCGCAGACTCTTGAACTTGAACCATTCTGACTTTCTTTAATTTCTCATTATTATCATCCCAGAAACGCAAAGAAAGGATATTTTATCTTTGTAATTCAGACCTTTCACAGAGTTTCAGTTTCAGCGCTTCAGATTACTGGTTCGTGAAAGAAGAGAAAGGGAAACAGTGAAATGTTTTCATGAAACTGTAATTTATGTAAATCTGTGTAATAAATGTCTAACTTCATCACGACGTGATTAAAGTATTAGTGAAATGAGTTTCCATCGAATGAATAGGCAGCATTGTTTTTCCCTCTCCCTTTCTTTAATCCACCTTGGGCACCTCACCCTCGGACAAGCACTGCTCCTCTACTTTGTAAGGTGACGTCTCTAAGCGTACGTACTCGCAGCAGTCTTCACAGGAATCTTTGGTCCACATTGCTCTGCGAAACTACGATGACAATGCGTTTCGCTTTCGTAAAAGCTAGCCTAAACAACTTTGTACTCGCCATTTTTTCTTTTCATTCCTAGGCGTCAGATGTTTACATGGTGTAAAAATAAATTTAAATTACTTCCAAGGTTGCCTAATACTAGCATTTACAGTTTATAATCTTATATTTATAATCTTATTGTTTATTTTTTGTGGGTCAAACATTTCTATCGGTATAGTAAAATTTTTGTAAATCATTAAACGATAATGCAATTTTAAATAATTACTGCTATTGGTAATTCATGATAATTCATCATTAACTTTATCAATAATCACTTTAGATGGTTCTTAACATGCTTTTCTCAATTTCGTAATGGCTTTCAGTGCCGCAGAGCTCTCATCTCGGCCGCTCCCCCTGTGGCCGCATCCGCCGCCAGGGCGGGTCGCGAGTGCGGGACTGAGTACTCACATGGAAGTCGATGACGTGCTCGCCGTGACCGCCGCCGTGGCCGCCGTCCAGCCCACCGCCCAATCCTCCACCCAGGCCTCCGCCCAGCGAGAGGCCGTGGCCGCCCAGCGCCTCCAGACCCGCGTACGGGAAGGGGTAGGCGCGCGCCGCTGCGACCAGCGCCACCAGGGCGAAAGCGAGGATCTGCAAGGCCACAGTATTCATCACACTTATTCATTGAATTATTAATTAAAGAAGAAAAAAAGAAAACCTGATAATAGCTCGCCTATTAATATCCTTATTTAATTAATTTATTGACAAATATAGAATTAAGGAAAACCCCTAAATAGCATATCGTCTTTCGGAAGGAAAGTAGAGCAAAGTGTGCATTGTTGGAGACTTATGGCTTATAACCACGAGTCTCTAAGCAAGATAACTCTGAGCAAAAGTTTGTTCATGACTTGCCTTCTCAATGTAATTTCTTAGTTCGTGAACAAATAGGTTTTGTTGCAAGAAGACTGCTTCCTTATACGTAGTATAAAGAACTTCGAAACACGAGTCACAGAATTAACCAATTTCTAACGAGATCGTGAACGGGCTAGAACTAGAACGGGCTTGTTGATTAATTCGTGAAGTTTTTTTAGTCACGAAGAATAAGTGTGTTTTTTTTAAATTAGGTTCTTGAGATTGCATCCCGGTTATTTTCAGAATAACATCCGATAAGTGTAACACCAGCAATATGAAGACGCTGGATATTGAAACACGTCACTAGAAATTCTCAAATAAAATATAAATCACTACATTGAAAAATCAATCAAATAACAACACGTCTGTCAAGATTACCAAAAAACTCAGCTTATTGGACGATCATGACAATATTCACAATTAGGAACGAAATACCAAATTAAAGAAGCAACTATATTTTCATGTTGTTAGTTATCAAATTCTTGCTGACATTACCAAAATTATGATGAGCTAGCATTATTAAAGTGTAAATAATACAACAAAGAAAAGAAATGGACCATGAGTTAAAACAACTTGAACGAGTCGAAAATACTACTTACAAATCAGCTCTTGAGTTAAAAAGAGAGAAGAAAATTATGAACTTGTGGAAAAACAAGTGCACTGCCCATCATACTGACCATGTTATTTGATGGAGATTTAATTTCCAAGACAAATTGGTGAAGAAAAAGACATTTAGAGAACAGTAGACTTATAAAAAAGTAATTTCACTGCTGTTCTGTAAAATATTTGAAGCACAGATCAACGTACTGTAACAAGCCAGCCTCTACTTCCCTTAAAACATAGTAAGAAAGTATGATAATAAAGAAAAATGATTGTTATATCCCAGTTAATTTAAAAACGTATCACAAAATTACCCAATATCCAGAGAAATATTTTGAAAACATTTAGTTGAAACTAATTTGTTTCAACTGCAACACTACAGGGCAACACACACAACTGCACACGGAAGATATTATTGGGATAGAGACGTTATCGAGGTTTCTGTACCAATATTTACATCTTAAAAAAAGATACTTTCTTTATACAATTCATGTCAACTTCCTGAAACCTCGACTTCAGGAAGTGTACAAAGAACGGAAACTTCAACTTGGTATGTACATACTCTTTACGATTTCTTGCAATAGAGAACTTCTGAAACAACTTTCTAAATGTTTTCTGGAGTAAGGAAATGATACGCCTTTGTATATATTCTCACAATAACTATAATATATTCACGACAACCACTGCGATGCTTTTGTTATGAATTTGCCAAAGAACTTCTTAACTAACTTTTCAGCTCTAAGAGTGTTAAGATTGAAATATTTCAATGCAATATGTTCTAGTTTTGATTGTGGTAGTATGTATACAACTATATTTCAATATTACGACTAAAATCGTACTATATTTGTAATGTTAATTTGATGAATTAAATTGTTTGAAAGATGTTGTGGTGATCGACAATATTATTGAATTAAATTACGGTTTTCAAAACCATTTAAAAATAGAAATAATGAGAACGTTTGGGACTTCATCCTACTTTAATTAAAGAAGAATTCTAATACATAATTGGCTTATTCCACTTTATCCTTCATTTATCTTTAATAGTGATGGCAAAATGACTTCTTGAGAAATCTAATTATTTTTAATACTATCTTCCGAACTGATGAGATTTACATGTATCTATCCATATCCATAAAACTTACAAATCACTATAAAAGAATATTTAACGCAAGAAAGCAGGTGCTTCATTCCTGCGTGATGTAATTTGGGAATGAATAATAAAGAATGTAGTATCATGAGAAATAACGGTATTCTAATGGCAGTACATCCCCTACAAACCGACCCCGTCACCCCGGCACACACCGGAACTACAACGGCTTCCCCTACAAAACCAGCGCGGTGGAACTACCGCTGCGTCAAAGAAAATGACTCGTTGCGGCTAGAGCCATTGCACTGCTTTCGCCCACGCGCCCAACGTCCGCTCGATCACCACTCCGCTAGAGGAAAGTAGAGCACCTGCGCTGAGGGCTGCAGCGCGTCGCAGAGCGCGGGGACGCCGGCGAAGGGCAATCGGGGCGGGGCGGGGCGGGGCACCGCTGCGCGCCGTTTACGAGGCCGTTGCTCGCAGACGGCGGCGCTGCTTTCCCGCTCCGCCCCCACCCCCGCCCCCGCCACAGTCATTTCTCCCGGATGCGACCGGCGCCGCGGCGGATACATCGACTCAAACGAAATTGTGCGGCGGTCGACAAGAATTGCCAACGTTCCGGTATTGCCCTCTATTGTCATTAACACCTGTACTTACTTGTATTGATAATAGTCAATTGAATGCCAGTAAATTACTTGTTTAGTAACAAATTTATTAATATCTATTATAGGATTGTACTTTTTGATCGACAAGTGTTGAGCTAAAATATTTTTCCACTTTTTATTATAAAAACCATAAAATATTCAACTAATAGATATTATTTCATTAATAAAACGTAATTGTGGTTCAGAACAAAAGTTTATTGTGAAAATGAGATATTTCCTCGTTGGATACGTTGGATAACAATAAAAAGTATTTAAGGTATACCAGACTTGCTATTGTGATCCAAGACTTTCTCCTTCAAATTGAAGAAGTTTGCTTTATTGGCGTCTGTTTATTTTTTGAATTGTTTCTTGAGAAAAATAAGAATATAATTGCCTAATATAGTACTCTAACACTGTGAATCAAATGCACACATTTTTTTCAAGCTACTTGAATGTTTTTTATTATGTATTTTCATTTTTACCTCGACCCCAATAACAAACTATTACAAGTAAATACGAGACTGATTTTCACACCTACTCCTTGAAACGGTCAATATTTTTAATTTATTTTTTCCAAATTAGCCCACTATAATTTTGTTTTCTTATCCGTGTAGCGCCATTGAATTCTGATTAACTGACACTGAACATCGCTGTCTGAATACCAGAGTAACTCTGAGGAAGCTTCACTACCAGCTCCGCTCCACCAGAAAAGGACCTTTGCGAGAGTAAACGTGACCATAACGCGGATCGCCTGCGCCTCGTGAAGCAGCGCGTGCCGGCAGCGCCAGGGTCAACCTGCGAGAGCGCGACCGTGAACGGGCCGCCGCGCCCCCTCCGCTCCACTCCGCTCCGCCGCCGAAACCGGTCCTACTGCCCGGTCCGCGGGCTCGCTCCAAATTTCGCTCCCATCGCGGAATCCCGGAAGGAGCGACCGGCGACTTCACGCTCCAAGCTACGGCGGAAGCTGCTGTAGAGCGAATGGAACTTGTCAGAAGCTCGTTTCATGACCGTGTGGCGGTCGCGGGTAGTTGATTGAATGAGCCGCGTACCGGTTCCCGCGCTCTCGCTTGCAGCGCCGCTTGCGGGGCTCCCTCAAATGCCGCGGCCTCACGCGACGGGGGCGAGTGTGTTTAGGCCTTGATGTCTGCATTAAATGTGGATGGCGCGAAATACCTCGCGAACGTGCACGTGTTTTGTAACATCGCATTAGTGTAAGTATAACCCTTTAATTATCGAACCAGACGAGTAAACGAAAGGGAAAACGCGAAGAGTGAAACCCCACACAGGTTGCGAGACTAGTTGAGAACTGTGAACTTGATGTTTGTTTGCTTAATTAAAGTGTTGGATAAGATTACATCAAAGATTTTGTTTTCAAAATAATTCAGTGTAATATGTTAAACGGAGTAGTTATCTCACAAAGATTTTAAGAGAGCCATTGTTGCATTGCTAATGTGCATTATGCATTCACTTGGAACGATGTTTCTGCAATACTGCCAAGTAATATATTATCTCTAGAGAACTTGAGAAATATTGAACGCGGTTCGAATTTTGGTGTGTATTTCCCAGATGGCAAAAGTTCAAAATAATATGTTTTATATTGTGCAAAAAAATTTCCTTTTTCTATATCATAGGTGTTTTGTAAAAAATTTTGGTATTAGTGAATAAGAGATTTAAAACAAAAATACATGTTTTCTACGATAGGAAAACAATCTAAAATCAGCAATAACTGCTCATTAATTTACACCAAAATGTAACATAAATTTTAGTGAATTAATATCCGCTACAATAAAAAAACAGCAAACAAAATTTACCAAACTCTGAGCCAATATAATATAAAATTTAAGAATGTAAGAAAGCATTTGTTGCAACTAAGACATTCGTCTTATAATACCAGGAAACGTATTCATTTTCAGCTGCTGTTTGAAACACTTTTATCATTCATTAATTTATTCATGCAAATTCTACCACAATATTAATTGTGTTTTCAAATATATAATTTGAATAGACGAGACGTCTTCGCACGTGCGTTGGTCAGTGGTCCCCGCGACCGAGTTGACGAGTGTGCTCCTACCTTGCGCTGTGCCATGACCGGAGACGGGGGCTGCGAGAGATGCACCGGCTGCTGGAGAGGACAACGGACGGTCTGGTTTCACGGCTTACGGAGAGGCGTTTATATAGGGGCCACGACTCTGGGGCGGCGGCGGCGGTGACGGCGGGGGTAACGGCGGGGCGGGGCGACGCGGGGACGACGGGAGTAAGGGGCGGGGAGGTAGACGAGAGAAAGAGAGAGCTGTGTCGCCAGAGGATGTATGATCCGCCCGGCTTTACACTGAGTTCGACGGACAGAGATAATGATGGGGTATAACCGGTGTAAGCTGTGAAAGGGAGGTTTTAGGAAGAATCCTATGAGTGGAGGACAAGTTGGAAAGAAATGATCATAAAGTGAGAAGTAGAAAATTCAAAAGATATTCAATTGTTTGTGCAGAAAAGAAGTGAAAGAAAAGACACACAAAAGAGATAGGGGGGAATGTGAACTCAATGAGTACAGAAAAGGGCCATATATAATAATACCTCTTTTTATAAATAAGTGCCTTTATAAAGAATGGCCAATAGAGTGTTATTAAAAATGAGTGTAGAAAGTAACTTGAAAGATATATAAAACGCAAAAGAAAGAAGCGGGAACATTTTATCAAAAGTAAACTCTTCTCTCTTTTTCCAGCAAGAGTTGACTTTTGCCATTTTGATCATTATTTCCTGAAAATTTCTTTCGTCAATACAAACAGTTTGTCTATTTTTTTTAAACATTCGTTTCTCTGAAACTTCAAATTCGGCATGTTTCCGAAATTCGCTTAAAATTTCTAGCTGTTGTAGACAATTGTTTCTGTCAAACGTGTATTTCAACGTATATTACTGTGTTTTTTTTCACTTGAAGTTTGGTTTACTATTTATTTTTGTGTTAATTGAATAACGACAACGCCCATCTTCCTTATTATCCTAATTATTCAAATTGACTTAAAATCGTGCGCAAGTACATTGGTTTGAGTACATTTGGTTTGAATAGCCAAAAGTGAAGTAGTTTTAAACGAGGTAGAGCGAATAACAAGTCACAAAAAGTGATTTTAAGGTTCTAGTTCGATCGCCAAGCGTCGTCCCAATAGAGCGCGACCAATTGAAGTGGAGAAAGCAGGACATCTGTACTAGTGAGTTCATGGAAGTGCATCTGACAACGAATGCACGAGTTACAACATGACAAGTGTTTACGTTGAGTTGTTTATTCTTTCCTCGAGACTGAATATCAAAAC
The DNA here is from genome assembly GCA_038098605.1 of Gryllus longicercus. Lineage (NCBI taxonomy): Eukaryota > Metazoa > Arthropoda > Insecta > Orthoptera > Gryllidae > Gryllus > Gryllus longicercus. Next base: position 1,466,423 of record JAZDUA010000069.1, on the reverse strand, counting down.
ACGAGCTCTCCTCTGGGTAGAGAACATTGCGCGTCACGTAACTAACCGGTTTTATCAAGTCCAGACTGTATATCTTTCACTGATTTCTTTATGTCAAATCAAACTGAGAATGAAGGTAGTGTGACTTGCGATGTATTCTGGCCAATCAATTTCTATTTCAAAAAAAGCTCTAGAAACGTTCTGTATTTTTTTCTTTCCGCATATTTCCATAATTTGTCCGTAAAGATGTGAGTGATAAGTTGCGATAATTGAAAGCATGAACTGAGTGACCTACGGAAAACCTTTTTGTTTAACTATAGTGGTCACGATAAGATCTTAAGGAAATTTAAATAAATTTTGCACAGTTCATAAATATACTAGATGTTTACTATAGGTGTATAAAACGAAATGATCCAGAAGAAAAAAAGAAAGTTTGAGTGCTTTTCTTCAATTACAGTTATTACGCCTAAGCAAGAACGCAGACGCACACGTGAACATCTGGTTCGGTAAGAGAGGCCAGTGCTGAACACGTTAATTGCGTGTATTGCCCGGCGAGGAGAAACGCTCGTCTGGCGGCGCGCGGGCGGGCGGGCGGTCGCCCCTGACCGATTCCCCGCCGCTCCCGGGGCAGCAGGGGGCGCGGCAGACGCGCCCTCCCGAACTGCGTTTCTCGTTCTCAGCGCCGCGGCTACTCGGTCGGAACGAATCTTCGTTCTCGAGTGAATCATTCATTGATATTTCGGTCAATTAAGGGCGATATATTACTAAATTTTGTTTTTATGATTGATGTGGTGCGAGTGATAAACATTAAAATTGTCATTCCGAAATATGTATTTTTACACCAAATATCGAGAATTTTATTTTATTAATAATCCGTTTTGGGGATGTAAAATCTTATTGAAATCAAGGGTTAATTTTCGGTGAAGGGTCGACCTTTCGAGTACCCTTTATTCGCAATTTACATGCCGGATAATCTGAAACGTCAGCTGTATTTTAAATGTAGGCATTTGAAAAAAGAAATGTTTTTAGTTGCAATTTTGAAACTAACTGTGATATTCTATTGAAAATGAAACATTTTTTTACAGATATCTTAAAAAACATTTAAGAATGTTTGCTAATTTTACCGAAACCGAATTGTTCACTAACTTTGAATATTTTCTAGATATTTGTCATAAAATACTTGAGCGCAGTTTTAAATTCACAAACTTTATAGCAGAAAAAGAAAGAAGAAAGCGAACGGTCAATGTTGAACTTTTGGATGACTGGAACGTAAAAGCCACACCAAAGAGACCATCAGTTTTTCACCGAGTGCACATTGTTCGAAAACATAAAACTTTGGATAAGTTGTGTATTCAAGGAAAGTAAATGTGTACGACGAAAATGTATACACCTGCTTAGAGTATATTAAAGGAAAGCGTGAATGAAGCTTTTTCACAAGTAACAAAGCATAGGGTGAATCAAAAGGAGGGCATAACTATTTTTCTGTACTTGGAGACAAGACCTTTTCTCGGGATATCTTACGGCTAAAAGACGCGCGTGCCGCGTGGTGACGGGACGCGAAATCACAAGTGTTGCGGGTTGCCGACAGTCCGCGCTCTAGGCGTTCGCCCGAGGCCGCGCACGAACTTAACGTAAATTGGCGTCCGCTCAAATACTCGCGAAATCTTGCATCAGGAGCGGAAGTGACACACAGCTGGGACACAGCACGATCCGTGAGGTGAAAGAGGAGAAAGACCCAGCTGAGACACTTTGCAGGCGGAAGAAACCTACGATGAAAAGGCTGCAGCGACGCTCTTAGTCTCACGTTATATTTCCTGATACTAAAAGAGCTAAGGCATAGATGATTATCTTAATGCAGGAAAAGACTCGTGAAAGATAATGAAGGACCTAATGGAAATATAATGTGAATGTAACCTTTTGATGTGGTGTTGAAAGTAGTCTCACAATGAGAAGAAAGTCAATAAAGGCAATAGTACTAGAAGAAGAGAAGTATACGGTATGTTATAAATTATCGAAAAAAATACTGCATGGACAGTTTTGAATATTACTGTTTTATATGACGTTTGTTATTAGTTTTGGATTATGATAGGATATTGCTAATATTAAATAAAAGTTTGCTTTTTAATGCTGAATGAATAATTTTGATTCGCCTGGTAACATTTTACTCTATTGCACACCTATCTATTTTAAATTAATGTTGAAATATCTTGCAAGTTATCTGTAGGAAGAATAAGTAAATTTGTTTTGCTAGAATAATTCAAGTCAAACTGTCAACAGTATACAGTATTTCAAATGTTCGAAAAATCCTTCTAAAAGACGCCCTTTTCGATACATTATCATACTGAGAAAAAGTATTTTAATACCAGCGATTATTAGCTTTTGCAAAAATAAATAAATTATGTCAATTTTTAAAAGAATGGATTATTAGGTAATTTATTTTCGAAGTTTTCAATTGCGTCGAAAAGAAAATAATTGGAAAGTATCCAGAATTTGTCCAAAATTCTTCAACCTCAGTTGATTAGGTTTTCAGAGCCACAAAGTCCAAAACTGAGCGAGCAGAAGGGAGGAAAATCGTGTGCTCACCTGGGCTGATGCCATGGCTGCGCGTGCGTGCGGGAGCTGCGGTGCTGCTGGGGCGGGAACCGGAGCGGTCTGTCGATCGCAGCCGTCGCTCGGCTTTTATATCGCGCGCCCGCCCGCCCGCCCCAAGCCCCGGGTGAGAGCCCGCCCAGGCGATGACGGTCGTGGCGGCGGCGAAGGGGGTGGAGAGTGCGGCGGCGGGAGCGGTGGGGATGGGGCAGAGGAGCGCTCGTCACACGCCGCTGCGTGCCTCTGGCCGTTTCCAACGCACCCCTTCTCAAACTCCGACTGCTCGTCCTTTATACTTTCTCCGTCGTTGATGGCGTTAAGTCGATGAAGTTATTATGCAAAGGAGATAAGGAGGCGGTGTTTACATCACGATTAATGAGATAGTAAATCGTTCCCTAGTAGAGCGCGTTATTTAGAATCTAAGCATAGCTTCTACCACCACTTCTCACCTGGAGCTTAAACCCGTTATTGTCTATCTCCACAGAAATGAAGCTTAATTTACAGACCTACAAATGTAAATTGAGTGTAATATCAAAGGCAAGCAAACAAAAATACTGTGTATGATCGAATTCAAAACGGCAAAACTAAAAAAGACGAATAGCAGGTCTCATAAAATATGATTTACATTTGCTAGACCTAATTTTGTATAGTGTATTTTACAATATTGCAAAATTTATTATAGTACATTTTCTATAATTTTGTACATTCTTGAATGAAAAATGCCTACAAATACCTGACAAGTGGTTTATTGGAGACATTAAATAAACCATTCTTTGTCAAAATCGCATTTCACAATTTTCAAAAAGCGTAAAAAGGTATTAATGTTTGTTTTAATGTATGATCAGAAAATTGTCATCGTTAGAAGGTATTTTATTTTCAATATTTTCATTCTCAAATATATAAAGCGTCTTGCGTAAAATATTAATTCTCATAAACATTTCATATGTACAGAAATATAAATAATCAAATGATATTTAGACATTTTTTCCTTTGCTCACTTAATATATTTCATGTAGTTTTAATACCATAAATTACACTCGAGTTGGCTAACAAAGATTCTTACGGAAGAGAAGGTTCCTGGTTCTTCAACCGAATCGGCGTACAAAAGGACCAATTGGCAGACTTACTACAATGCTGAGCACACATAACACAATTACGCCGCATTGCACAAATCCTCAAAAAGCATAAAGACAAATTATATCTTATAGACCTATAATATATAAATAATTGTATAAATGTATTTTAGGCTATTAAATAAGCTTAAATAAAGTGAAAAGTGACAAAGGAGCGTTGTAAAATGGCCTAAAAGCAACCTAATAAATTCATACAATTCTATTGATAATTTCTGAGCAATTGAAAACGATAATAAAAAACATCAAAATGCTGAATTAATGTGAAGAATATAGTTCATCTAAAGAAAAATACAATCGGCGTTATAATAACCTTATCATTTCACTGGAAATGATCTTTTCGTGACATGCAACCTGTTAACAAATCACCGGAATAAGTCTGATTTGTTTTTATTTGTCTTTTCTTCTTCTCCCTTAATATATTCCCTCCCTTATAAATTATTTCATTGTTGATCTAGGTTTTAGAACTATTTCAGAGTTCATTCGTCACAATTTCAACGAAATATGTTTATACTCATTTGAGATGTTTAAATATTTTAAGAAATTTATCCAATTTTCTACAAATTAAAAAATATAATTATTTCAGAGAAAAACAAAATTATTCTCGTCTTTTTTACTACAATAATAATTATTCTTGTAGAAATCACACAAATATTGTCAAAAACATTCGTTTAAAGTGGAAAAATGCAAATGGTTGCCACAATATTCAACAGATTTAAGCCAGATGTCTGAACTTGCTCTAGAGACTGTTTCTATTTGCAGGAACTTACTGTTCTATGAGTAAGGAAGAGTCAAATTTTAAAGACGTCAACAGAAATGATAATTAATCAGTTTTCTATAAAGCTAATGTCTTTAAGAAATTTCGAAATCGAACAGTTAGGAAAATCGGGTAGGTGCTAGTTAATTTGTTAACAAATCATTCGTCATAGTATTGTACTCAAGACTGGGAACTGAAATATATGACGAGTTAAGTTATTACTCTTCAATAAGTAATTTAAAGCATTATAAAATTACTAACTTCGTGTAGAATACTTATAATTAATTTTTGGACAATAAATGTTAAAGTAAAAAGATAATCCTAAAACTGTTGACCTTTTCTCAAAATATTTATGATTACATCCTTCCTTATACGAGTAAATACTCACAAGCTTTCTTTGTACCCTTGAAATATACTAGTGACTGGAAATACCTCAAAAATATTTCAAATTCAGTCGTCGTTAGCCAATAAAGATGATATGCACTTGGTTAATGCGAATTCCAGCTGGCAACAGCTGGTTGTAAAAGTAGCCAACAGTGAGAGCGTAATAATTGAGAAAGTTGGTGATATTGGACGTTCGAAATTCTCAGGCTAATTTCAGCGAATTTCAAGAACAGAGGTGCAAGAAGTTTCTACCAAGATACAAATATTACTTTTTTTTATCCATATGGAATCACTAAAGTACTCAAAGCATTAAGGGTATCAACATATCTGATTTCGCAATGCCCTTTTTTATCAGATGTTGTTAATTTGCTTATAAATTAAAATTAATCACGTTTTTACTTCAGTAGTTGTGATCGATTGAAGCGAAGATACTGATAATCAATCATTGAGTATAGGTGTTAATCGAGAGTAATTAAAAGTGCTGGTTCGATTCCGAGCAGGGCACAGAAATATACTACATGTGTTTAATTTCAGAGGGTTAATGGCCTTTGCAGTTATAGCTTTCTTAGCTCGACTGCTCTAATAAATGGCCTCCTAGTTTTCCTTCATCTCTTCCAGGCAAAGGTCGCAGCATCGTCCTACGGCTCCCCCTCCCCCTCCCAGAACGGGTTGCGAGCCACCTGATCCCCTCCCGACCTCTTCCACAGTCCGAGCTGAAATTCAATGAGAGCGCAAGTCCCACATCTTCCTTCACAACCCGGCCTACCAGTGCTGAAGACACTACATTCAAAAGGATTGTACGTGGTTGACATAAATTGTAACAGTTTATTCATTTACACACTGTTTCCAGAAATAGGATCTTCCTATTGTAAAACTATCTAAATGTAATTATTTAAAAACATTAATACTCTAATTTCATTTTTCCATCCCGTTTTAAACAAAGATGCGATTTCTATTATAAAGAAAATCGATGCAGATCGTATATGAAATACAAGTTAATCGACAATGTTAAGAAAAACTTTACATTGCTTCGTGGAAATGTGTATCAGTACTTAAGATGTTTAGTAGAAAGAGTAACGCAAGGACCTCTTACTAAATTAGAGATTGGTACGTGACTAAACGCTAATTTACTCCCAGATCAGGCCAATTCAGGATAAACAAAATTGAAATATACCAATCAAGTGATGATCTAAAGCAAATCTCTTTTGACACTTCTTACCTCTAGTTCACGAATACGTCTATCATTTTTTTCAATTGTCACTGTTCACAATAAATATATTAGTTATTGAATAATTTTTAAAATGTATTAGATTCTCAAGGCAAATTGATTTGTCTGATTAAACAGATTAAAAGACATGTGACAGTTGCTGACATTTCATTTACCTTTCGAAGTTACAATGCTGCTACAGACGTGACCACACAATCATCCAAAGAATACATTTCCGTCAGTAACACGAATTGTGGTGCAGTCCCTCGTCAGAGGCAATGCAGTCGGAGAGGAGAGACAGTGGTGGGGCCGACAAAAGAGCCGAACGCGCGCGGCCGGAAGGAAGCGCGGCCGGAGAGAGTGCACAGCGGGGCGCGCGCCGCCAGGTGGTGTTCGGCCACTCGCTGGCGCAAAAACGCCGGAAGCACGCTCGCGAAATGGCGACCGCTGTGCGGTATGGGGCGCAATAATTGAGACGCTCGGTTGGGAATATTGTTTTCTGACATTTGGTGCCCGCACTTCTCTTCGCTATTTTTAAGCGGTGCAAGTCTACCTAATGTGTGACTTGAACTGAGAGGCTGTGGCGGGATTTGGGGGTAGGAGGATAGGCAATACAAGTAGCCTCTCCCTTCCTTTGTTGGAAATTTTTAAAAAATGTTTGTATTATATACTTATAAATATTTTAATGTAAAACTAGAAATTTATTATAATTACCATATTTGGTTTTCCTAGAATAAAACTTACTTTAAAATATGCGCTCTGAGAAAAATGTGAATTTGCTATTCTACTAACAAATCTAGAATATCTTTACTTCTGAAAGCTGTGCTATGACAAGAGGGAAACCTCTGTGCTGAAATATGCCGAGAGTGTTTTCCCGTTGCAAATTATTTAGCTAAATGTCATCTAGCTAATTTCAAAGTGTGTAAGGCCCTTCTAGTGACCACGGCACGGTAAAGATCGCGCTTTGCTCAGTAATCTTGGTTCTGTTACAACTGTGGTGACCGAGGTGATTGTGCGGTGAGATTTAACAGAGCTTTTTAGCAGTGATATTTGGTGATATTCTGTATTGTTCCATTAGTAAATCAACAACCAACAAATTGTGCAACAATTTATGTCAAATTGAGTGTGGATAGTGCTCCTTTTGAGGGTTTCTTGATATCTCAGAGTTAATTGTGCAGTCAATGGAAGTAACCATCGAAAATTCAAACGCCGGTGAATTCTAAGGACAGAATATTCTTGGCTATCCGGGATGAGCCAAGAATATTCTGTCCTTAGAATTAGGCTGACGTTTCGGCCACCTTGCTGTGGCCGTTATTAGTAGTATAGCCCTTACCGCAATAGAATCATCCTAGATATCTTAGATATAATAATCTTTCAAGGAATAAACATCCCAATTTATCAAACGATTGTTCCGGATCTAGAATGTTATCATAATTCAGTTATTTGCTCCTTCTAAGGAAATGTTTCAATAAAAGACAACATAAATAAACCAATAAACAAAAACACCAACTGCAATAATTTCGCGATGTAATGTCTCAAATCCTAGAATTTCCAAATTGAATTCAAAATGATACTTAGCTTGAATAAAAGATAACAAGAATACACAATGCGATTCATAAAAATGTAGATGAAAATATTATACCATCCCCTCCAGTACACATATCGTGTAGGAATATGCCTAAGTAACTATTGAATCTGACACCTGAAAAAAGAAAACCGAGAAGAGAATGACAAATAAATAGAAACACTAATTACAAAATAAAAATAAATAAGGGATAATTAAAATCAAATAAGATAATGTAAGATATTCCAACTTACAAACTAATTATTCTAAATACATCATAATTCAAATTGTTTGTGAATAACATTGAAAAGAATAAAAGGAGAGAAACAAATATTCCTCCTCTAAACACCCAAACAGGAAATTATGTACATACGGACCAAGAAAAGACTGATTACATCGTCGTATCACACCTAATTGTAAGAAATATAATAAATTATTATACATTCTGAAAGGTTGTATTTCTACAAACAACTTCAAGTGTTTCATGCCATTAAACGGTCATGCAACATGTATATGATTGTATAAAGAATACACAATTAATGTTACTCTTCCTCAGCTTCCGAATTTATTTTCTTTTATAGGAATTATCGCACATACTTTTTCTATAATTCAATATAGTTTTGTTTCCTGAAATAAATCAGGATGTATGATAATACCTGTAATGTGTACGTATGTACAAAAACTGAACGAAGTTTTACTTAGTTGATACTTCAAATTTTTCAAATGCCTATAAGATTCTCTCACGCAAAGTACTATTTCTTAGTCTGTAACATAATGCTACTCAATTGACCAGCATCATATTACAGGATTGATTTTTTTATGGACTGTAGCAAACAAAATTACCATACAAATCCTTTTTCACCTTCCTCCATTGTTTACAACACCTTCACAACCCCGTGCTCATAACTCACAGGTTTTTGCAAAAAAAAAAAGATTATACTCATTTTTATATTTTATTTACTTCTAACATTTAAGTAGTTATTCGATTTTTTGTCAAATTCACAACTGTAAATTGAAAGAAATTAGTGGAAATGCGCGGCATATCGAATGTTTCCCTTCTCTGCGTGTTATTTCTCAAAAATTACTCAGATTGTTTTAAAAAGTGCATGCCCCCATTTAAAGATCTTGAATGAATTTATGCAGAAATCGCTCTAGCCACAAGAATCAATATAATTAAAAATGGCTTGAAAAGTTGGGACATATTTTAAATTTTCGAGCCCAAAGAAACTTAGATATGTGTAGGATGTAGCTGTAGAAAAGTTAATGTTTTTCGTATACACTATACGAAAAAACAACAGAATTGTTTCATGTCGTAAAAAGTGTTTCAAGTCTCAAAGTCTAATGAAAAGAGGAATATTTACACTTTCTGGAGCAATACAATCATTATTCACTGTAAACTAGAACTTCAAAATCTTTCTGAAAATCTCATTTTTTTATTTACACGATATGTACATATATGCTGTAGGGAAACGTAATGCACTACATAATTATAAACAATTTGTTTTGCGAAAGAACAAATTAGTCAGACGAATGCTAGACTTCGCAGTTACACTCAGAAATGTTTGTATTTTAAAAAACTCATCTAACTCGCTACATTAGCTTTTCTTACATCAACTTTACACTCTCATGTTTTTCTGGAGAGGGCATGGTCGAATGTTTTTAATATATGAATTACAACTCACTCAATGAAATAATTAACAATTGACGGCACGTGAGATTTCTCTCTTTTGCTTTTGTAATATTATTACAATTTACTGTTCACAAAACGAGTTAATAATAGCAAGCAATGAAAAGTTCGAACTCACTGCGCTTCATATAAAGCAGAAATAATAAAATTTTAAACTTCTTTCTAAATGAAAACCCTTTGTGTTTTAAATGCAAATAATTCTTCTATTTTTGTAAAATCAGATGTTAAATGAAAGTAAACTTCACCATATTTAAAAATGCTCTTTCTTCTATATAATCAAAATATTTAAAGAAAAGCATTTCAGTCATTTTCCAGTAAAGTTGAAAACGTCCTAGGAGCTTAACATCCCAAAAAGTTAAAATACCTTCATTATGGCTACATTAGACGGCTACACTAGATTTTATGTCTGACGTATTTATCAAGTTTCTGCTGAAGAGCGCTAATCCAACAGAGATATTCGTGACATATACATCCATTTCGACATCTATTCATATAATTCGATTTTGGGTACAAAATTGCATGCATGTTCTCTTTAGCTGCATCATCCTTATCCATATTTTAAACAGAACTAACACACCTTAATCCTGACCCGTTTGTGATGTTAGAACTGAAAAATCTTAAACATGTATTTTACGACAAGATATTCGAGATGGTTGAGGTAATTCCAAAATTTTCCCTTCCTATACACTGAATTTGTTTCATTAGACAATTTGAATGAAATTAATTTTAAAAGTGACAGAAACAATAACACTGCGAAGTGCAGTCATTAAAATAACTTGCTCTAGAGAAAGAGTTGTCAGTTCAAAAAGCTATTTTTCGTCATTGATATCAGTACGACACCACATACATCGTCGAAGGATACGTACTTTGCTTTAAATTTCTGCGAGAACTGGATATTAATAATATATGGTATATAAAATAGACATTAGAACTAAAGCCAAAATACTGCTGAGCAATACAATACAAAATTGTTTTCCCAAAAGTAGCGTGCATACTAACAAAAAAAAATACTAAATACTCCGACACAATAATGTTATGAGTTGAATGTTTAACAAAATCTTTCAAAATTACTCAATAACACAAAATAGAGTATATACAGTACAATAGTTCTTATAGCACAACAGTCCTTTAAGTATAAAAAACGTTGCGGTTTCACACTTGTATAGAAAATGTTTAATGGCGAGCGGTCTCTTCTGTAGAATCTCCTATTGTGGGTCGTCAGATGAATTGTAAAGTGACGCATTGAATTTAAAAATGCATTCAGTTTCATTCCTTTCGGTATTTTTGTAACTGATTCATTGCTTTTGTATTTTTCCCTAGTTCTTGGGTCTCTAACGAACCCATAGATACCTCTCAAACCAGCCACCTCTCAAGAGGACGAATGCTGCATATATTTTTATTACAACTTCAGCCCGCATTTGAAATTAGTAATAGAGAAGATAATTTTATTACTATTACTATTACTATTACTATTCTATTATTATTATTATTATTATTATTATTATTATTGGCGTATAGGCCATTACTGGCCACGCTACACGATTAACGTCTGTAATTCTTCCAGGATCAGCTTTTCAGCTGTACCCTTGGATTACAACAAGGTTGTTACGTCTTGTAGTGTGAATTATGAGATGATAGGATGATGATGATAGGTGAAGGGACAATCACAAATACGACCATGTCTACGCAGGACTCGAACCTGCAGCCTCCACGGCACAGACGACGGCTGCCGCAACCGTCTGCGCCACGGGGCCGACCTTTTATTATTATTATTATTTAAAAAATAAAACTTATATGGATTTTAAAAATAACTGTGTTGGACTTTTACACATGATAGTGCACTTGGTTTATTAATTTATAACGAGTGTATTGTGCAAAAGTACTGTGTTATATAATGGAAATTTTTTTGTATTTTTTTGGTAACTTCTGTATCTGACTGCAACTTTTCCCTCTTATTTGCAACCAAATGTAAGATATGCCCCTTAACAGGATCGTTTCATTCCATCGTTTATTGCCTAAAGGACAAGAGAACTGCTAACATTTGCTGAAACTGTCTTATTGGCCTGCGAGGGTTTCACTTTCCCTCGCGTCGCCCGACCGCGGAGAGCAGATGTAACGGCGCGCACTCCGCCTCATTGCGTGCACCGGCGGCGCGACGCAGCGAGACGGGCCGGCGCCGCGCCCTCGTGGCTCGCCCGTCGGGGGAAGAAAGGCGTAATGGACTATTTCGGCGGCGCGCGGTTCTTCGAACTCTCACATTTATGATATTATTGTATGATTAAATATTTAGAGTAGGAAGTATCAGGAGTAATTTGAAATTAGCAAAGATATACAGCATGAATGTAGACAGTCCCCTACTTAATATAATGTAATGTTTATAGTGTAGTATAATGTAGAGTATTGAGAGAATGCAAAATACCTTATGGAATTTTGTATTCGAAAAGCAAACCATAATACCGTATAACAAGTGAAATATAAGGAATTGCGAGGACACAAACTAAAATGAGTCATGCAAAAGCTTCAGAAAATTCAAATATTATGTAGATTAAACAAATTTTTGAAAAATTATTATTTTTTGAAAATATGAGCAAATTCCGTGGGGCATAAAATAAATTGAAAAGTTACTACGAGCAAGAAACTAAAGAATAAACAGATACTGTGAAAAATGCGTAAGACTAATCAGGAGTGAGATCGTGTGAGAAGAGAGAAAGATGAAGGGCGCGCAAGATGAATATTTCAATTTCATATTCATAGCCATAATTTTTATAAAGCTCTACATACCGAGCCTTACATTCCGAGCTTGACTACCGAACCGAGCGGAACGCTCTTATCGTTGTGAACAGTCATAACCGTGTGACTTAGAAAAATCTGTGAACCTACGTAAATCTTGTTGTCTGTGAAAACAGTGCCTCTAGTGAGTGCTACGCATTATGTGTAATGGGTACTGCCCGACAACGGGGCAGCCCATCAGTAAAGCTCCTACAATACTAAACAGTGATTATCCCATCCCAGATTTAAACGTAGCGATGCTGTACCAAGAAGTAACGGAAACTGACACTGACGAAGTTTCATCAATGGAATCTACACCAAGCCAAACAAGAATGGAGCCTCAATCAAATCAACAGACCTCAATGAGACTGCTAAATCAGGACATCCCACAAGGTAACACTACAGGCAAACATGCCGCGGGGCAAAAGTTCTTCTGATGATAACAATTCGGCAAACGAGACAAAAAGGTCTAACCTACAATCAAAAGAAGACACTATAGACAGTTCAACCCAATATCCTTATTCGGTCTCCACTGGAAATAGATTCGAGGCACTGAACAGTGAACAGGATCCCAACAATCAAAATAGGTTTAGTTACGTCATTGAAAGCCCACCAAGTGTGTCAGAAACAGTAAATATCCCGCCAATTTATGTAGCAAATATAACAAACATTACGAACTTTAGATTAATAGCAAAGTAACAACCACCTTCACACTTCAATTTATAAATAATAGGGTAAAAATTCAACCAGAAAAAATCAGTGACTTCAGAGACATAACCAAATATGTAATTAACACACGAAGATAATTTCGTATTTACAAGTACCCTGCAAATAAAAAATTATCAGTTGTATTCAAAAACTTACATCAATCACAGAAGAGGAAATCTACGCCGAATTGAACTCATCACTAATCACTCATCACTAATCAAAGCGAAGCACTCATCACTAATCAAAGTTACCAGACTCCGAAAAGACAGTAACACAATTTCAGTAATTGCAGCCAAATTTAACGGGGAAGAAAACAGAAAATATTTCAGACAAATGTGTAATCTCATTGTAAAAGCTGAAAGGAGAAGACAACCTAAAGGTCCTATTCAATGCGTGAGATGTTTAGACTTTGGTCATACAAAAAATAATTGTAACCATAAAATAGCATGCATTTAGTGTCCCAAAAATCATTATTCTGCTACATGCCCCCATAAAAATGAACCATTCAAACGTTGTAACTGTCAAGGAAACCACAGAGCAGATCTCAGAACAGTAGAATGCCCCTATTATAAAAAAAAAATAAGCCAAAACCCTAACAATAACAATCCCCAAATTAGAAATAGAACCAATAGAACAATTAATTGGCAAAAATTTATAAATAATGTTAAAAGATCCATCCCTAAATTCAATATCTTAAATACCCCTCCCGAAATAGATCAAGCAATAACAATACTCAATAACATCATATTAAGTGAACTACAGAACAGCAAATTAAACTAATCACCTAAGAGCACACAGAATAAAAAAATGAACTTCCCAAAAGTATAAGAAAGCTAATCCACTTAAAGAATAAAACAAGATTATGGAATCACACTCGAAACCCTGAAGTTAAAAAGGAACTGAACCTATTAACATATATTACCAAAAAACACTTTTCACACACAAACAGCAACAATACAATACCATGATTCAAACTTTGAACTCAAGTAACAATATACTGTGGCAATTTAAAAATAAAACACTAAACAAAAAAATAATATTCCTCCACTTAATACCAGCAGAGCTAAAAAATTCTCTCCCTTTGAAAAAGCTAAAACTCAAGCGAAACGTTTTGCAGATACATTCTAACCCAACGACTGACTCACTCCTACACCCACAACACCAAACAATCACACAAATAGCAACATCTCCTAATTATAATGTACCTTCCAGAATCAGATTTCAATCTCCTCAGGAAATAACAAACATAATAAAAACACTTCCTAAAATGGCTGCAGGACATGACAGAATAAATAACAAAATCCTAAAAATAACTGCCAAACCAAACCGTAGCATTCTTAAATAACATTTATAACTCTTCATTAAGAACAGGTTATTTTCCAATTTTATGGAAACATTCTATAGTGATACCCATACTAAAACCCAACCAAAGTCCATCCAATATAGAAAATTATAAACCAATACGCTTGTTACCATCCGTCCAAAATTCTAGAGAAAATTATTCAGAAAAGAATAAATAATTACTTCAACAAAAATGACATTATTACCAGGTATCAATTTGGATTCACAGGATATCAACCACACACCAATTAGTAAGGATCACAGAACTTAACCATACAGCATTCCAAAGAAAACTACATACTATATCAATATTTCTAGACATTTCACTAGCAAATGACATAGTATGGGATCAAGGTCTCATGTACAAACCTAGAATCATTGGCACACCCAAATATCTAATCAACATCATTAATAGCTTCATAAGCAATAGAACGTTCTCAGTTTCAATAGACAAGCATCTCTCAAACCCCAAACCAATATTGACTGGACTTCCTCAGGGCTTCCCACTTTCACCCATCTTATTCAATCTGTACACAGCCGATATCTCTACATCCAACACAATCAATACAGCACAATTCGCAGATGATACAGTTTTGTATTGTTCTAGCACATCACTCGTTACATTAAGAAACACAGTACAACAACATTTAAACCAAATAGATTCTTGGTCAAACAAATGGAAAATTAAATTAAACCCAGCCAAGTCAACAGCAAAAATATTTTTATTTAAACCAATTTCAACACCACCACCCCTTACATTGAACAATAACGCCATTTCTTGGACTCAACTAAACGAAACAGTGAATATCTAGGACTGCATTTAGACATCAAGCTTAACTGGAAAGAACATATAAACATTAAAACATAACAAACAAAAGTCAAGCTAATTCAATTAAAACAATTAATAAATAATCACACTAAAATAATTATAAAAAATATCAAACTCATATATGCAGCCATAATAAGACGCCTAATGCTCTATGCTTGTCCTGTTTGGATTAATGCAGCAAAAACCAATATCCATAAAATACAGATCATACAAAATAAATTCCTGCGAACAATAAATGCACCCAAATGGATTAGGAAATGGGTTAAACAATTTTATTTGAGGAGGGTACCATGTTAAAATTTATTTTTCGCATTTTGATAAAGATCACAAGTTTTATTAATTTATTAATTTATTAATTCATTAAATTATTAATTTATTAATTTATTAATTTATTAATTTATTAATTTATTAATTTATTAATTTATTAATTTATTAATTTATTAATTTATTAATTTATTAATTTATTAATTTATTAATTTATTAATTTATTAATTTATTAATTTATTAATTTATTAATTTATTAATTTATTAATTTATTAATTTATTAATTTATTAATTTATTAATTTGGTGTTGGTGGAACGTTATTTATATACATGGAAAAAAGGATTGGGGATAGAACCGCACCCTGCGAGACGCCGGCTTGGATTGGGTAGTTGGGAGAGGTTTTTGATAGGTGTCGGATGTGGAAGGAGCGATGATTTAAGTAGATTTGTAGTAGGGTGTGAATATGATCGGGGATATAGGATCGGATTTTCATGAGAAGGATTGGATGGGAGACGGTGTCGTACGCTTGGGTGAGGTCTGTGAAAATGGCAGGGGTTTCTTTTCTATATTGCAGTGGGGTGGCGATGGCTAGGGAAAGGTTTAAAGTTTGGAGGGCCACCGAGATACCTTCACGGAAAACAAATTGTGTGGAGGTAATAATGGGATTGAGGAGAGGTATCTTTTCGAGACGAAGAAGTATCTTTTCGAATAACTTGCCGAGGATGGGTAGTAGGCTGACGATGGGCCGAGGATGCCGAGGTAGGCCGAGGATGGGCCGTAGGATGGGTAGTAGGACGGTGGTTAGATGGGAGCTGATGATCCTTGCCAGGTTTGGGGATCATGGTAATGCGAGCGATCTTCCAGATGGTGGAGAAGTAGGACAGTCTTAGGCAGGAGTTGAGGATTAGGGTAATCAGGTCTATTGCATTTTTTGCTAGGTTGGTGAGTTGAGATGGGAGGACTCCATTGGGGCCGGGCGATTTGTTGCAGTCTATCGTCTTAAGTATCTGTTTAACTTCTGCGTCGTTCCACGTCCAGGTCTGTTGTTGGGCATGTGGTAGAGGTAGAGTTTCAAGAAAATTCCAAAGAACACTGTCTGGGATTGTGATGTTGAGGGGGAGGAAGCGTTCGGCCAGGCGAAGGTATTGGTGTTGGAGTGGGATAGTTCCTGATTGCATTAATGACTTTATGGATTTTGTTGGGGCTGCTTTTGTCAGATAGTATGTCGTCATACTTATGTGTCTCGTGATGTAGAAGTAAGTTGTGTATTGTTTGGTATTGTTTTTTGCGTTCTTTTTAGTTCTCGTTTGTCGTCGTCTCGTCTGTATTTGTAGTATCGTCGTTGAATTCGTCGTTTATGACGTATGATAGTAAGTATTTCGTCAGGGAGGGTGGGGTGTGTATTTCTGGATTAGGATGTGGTTTTCCGATATGTTTGTTTTATGTGGTAGGTAAGGTGATCTATGGAGTTGTCTATGGATTGGGTGGTCAGGATATCTGAGGAAACGTGAATTTTCTTAGATAGTATGTGTTTAAATTTCTTCCAGACGATTTTTGGTATTGATGGGAGTTTGGGAAGCTTGTAGTTCGGGGTTGAGGAGCTGGTGACAAGTATTGGGAGGTGGTCAGATAGGTCGTATTTTGGGTGGGGGATGGTTACTAGTATTTGGGAGGAACGTAGGATAATATCCAGGATATCGTGGGGAATGTGTCGGACAAGCTGGGTTGGTCCAGTATGTCCTTTTATTTGGATTTGGGGGTTTGTGTCCATGAAATGTTCTAGTCGTAAGCCGGTCCCGTTACCAGTCATGCAGCCCCATGTCGATTTACTGTTGAGGTCGCCTGCGATAATTAAGGGGTAGGGAAGGTTCTTAAGGGTGTCTCGGTCGGAGTCGGGGATCGGTGTTTGGGGGGCTTTGTAACAGGATATCAGACGTATTTGGGATGTGGAGGAGCCAATAGCGACTGCAGTGTATTCTAGGACGGATGTTGGAGGGAATTGGTAAGGGGTGTGTGGGAGGTTCGGTCGGTTTTTATTGTGGTGTAGTTAGGAATGGAAAAGGATCTGTCGGGTGTCAGCCACGTCTTGTAAGAATAGTATCCCGATGGAGTAATCTTTAAGGAATTGGGTGAGGATGATTTTTTGTCTGGTTTATGCCACCTCGCGCGTACCACGAGGATAGGGTTAAAATTTTGGGAGGGGGAGCCATTAGTTGAGGATTTCAACTAATGGCTCCTCAACTAATGATTCCTGATATAATGAGTTTAGTGATGATGCCCTCTGGACCTTTGAGGATTTCGAGATGGGGTTTTAAGTTGAAGATTATCTTTTTCACTGCAGGATTTTGAAGAAGGGAGAGGAGGTCTTTTATGTCTTGGGTAGTTGATTCAGTAGTTTGTTGTTGGACTGTGGGTTGTTGGGTTTGGCTTAGGTT
The DNA here is from genome assembly GCA_038098605.1 of Gryllus longicercus. Taxonomy (NCBI): domain Eukaryota; kingdom Metazoa; phylum Arthropoda; class Insecta; order Orthoptera; family Gryllidae; genus Gryllus; species Gryllus longicercus. The sequence continues at coordinate 1,448,779 of JAZDUA010000069.1, read as the reverse complement.
GGTGGCAGAGGCGTAGGATTGGTTTTGGGGTCTAAGGGGGGAAAGTTTTGGAGTGAGTTGGTTGGGGGTGGGTGGTTTAATGATTTAGTCATCTGTGCGTGTCGTTGTTCTCTGCTTTTAACTGTGAAGGGGCATTGTGGGTCGTAGGCGGGGTGGTTTAGAGAGCAGTTGATGCATTTTGGGGTGAATGGTTTATCAGATGTGTGGGAGGAACAGACTTCAGTTGGATGGGAACCAGCGCAGAGCGCGCAAGTCGTTTGTCTCCTGCAATAGGCCTTCGTGTGGTACAGTCTTTGGCAATTTCTGCACTGGGGTATTCTGTCTTCTTGTAGTCTTCAATTGTCACTCTAAAGTAGTCAATGTATCGTAGTACTTTCTTGATGTCTGCCATTATCTTCCCATGGGCAGTCACAGTGATTGGTTGGATTACCAATTCTGTCCGAGTATACTTGGCTGTCAGGTAGTATTTACAGTTGTTCTTTAGTTCCTTGATCAATTCTGTTGGGTCAAGGATTGTTTCAAGTCGATTCTGAAGAGTCCGATTCGTCCTTTGTTTTTGGATTTGGATTTTGTCCTTTCTTTTTGAAATATTAACAAAAAAAGGAGAGCGTTTACTTAGTATCATATGTGAGGGGAACGAAAGAGCGAAACAATCATTTTTACAAAATCTCATGCTGACCATAAATTTCATATTGCTTTCATAGTTACGTGTACACTATGTCGTTAAGATATAAATAAAACTATAGATCTGTACGAAATAAAAACAAAGACACATTCTCCTCTATATTGAATAAAATAATTGGAAAAGTACACAAAGTTATAGCCGACAAAAACTGTACTTTTTACTGAAAATCGATTCAGATTACTCTGAACAAATATAAAGGAAAAATCATAAAACCAATTGAGATGGTATTTGTATCATTTAAATAACCATATGAAGTTAACGAAAGTCAGTAGTTGTTTACAAATCATTGACACTTACATTCTAAAAAAAAATATAAATTATCTAAAATTCAAAAATGTAGAGGTTGTATAATCCTCGTTAATAATTCTTGGGCACGCGGCGCGGTGTATGGAAACGTCAACTTTCCGGACCGGGCGACGCTCACTTTCTTCGGCGGCGGCGGCGGCGCGCGCCCGTGGGGGCTACACACGCCCGTTCCCGAATTGTGCCGGTCCCAGCAGCGTGGCGGCGGCTCGGGGCGGGGCGGGGCAGGGCCCGCCTTGTGGGCCGGACGTGCAGAGGCGCGCCTCGAGGGGAGGCTGGGTTTCGCAGCGAGGCGGCCAGGGCGCCGCCGCTGGCTTTACGGCGCAATGAAACCGGTCGACCGCGTGGAACGGAGCTCCGTCGCATGTGATTCACGCGCCGCCCGACGAGTTCGGCCCCACCACGTGACAGAGAAGTTCACAAACATGCGAACTGTTAACAGGCTGCGTTCCGTTTCGAAAATTCGTATATTAGGTGTTTCTTGGTGTACATTCGATGTAGTATATTCGTGAATATACACCCAATGTATATGAATGTGTACTCCGAAATATGGTGTAAATAATCTTCAACAAATGTATTTTTTTAATTCCAGGCCCTGCAAAATATTTCTGTTGACGTGAAAATATTGCAGGTGTTTTGTTTGTTCAGTTTTAGTCGTATTTTCTTCTTTTTTTTCTTTCTCGTATACGTACGTATATACAGAGTACTGTACATAGAATAGAGAAAAATTGTGGTATATTCCAGAAAATCGATTTCGAGATTTCAACGGAAATACACGTTTAAGGGTCCCCTGATAACGAAAGAGTGTTGTTTTTTTGTTGTTTTTTTAAAACGTACCCTCGTGCGTCTGTGTGTTCGTCTATAGTCTGTGAACAATACTAGCGCCAAAATTATACGTTGGATTTTTTCCAAAACTTATATTCTGCCTCCATTCGAAGATTTGCGATTTTGAAAATCATTCTTAAAAATTTGGGGGTACTTTACAGGAAGCCCCTAGCACATTCTCAAAATTGTCTCAAAAATGACTTCAAAATGTGTCTTTACATTTTTAGAATGATTAGAGTAAAATACATTTATAAAGATGGCATTAGGTCGTTTTCACGGTTAACTCTGAATTTTTGAAAATTGTATATATTTGAATTATTTTCGGTGTCTTCCTTCAAGTACAAAATTAAAGATTGAGATTTTTCCTTCAAATTAACTTTGTTTTTTTATAATAATTTCTTCATTAAGGTCTTGCATTTTTGCAATGTCTTGAAAATGTAGTAGATTTTGCGTAACATAGCGTGAAATGTGTGAATATTACACAATATTTAAAAAAAGAATTTTTTCGAAACGATTTCAAATGTTTCCTTTAATTTGTGGTGAAGATAGTGCTAAATGTACTGTAAAATATGATATAAATGTCATTTTCCTCCACTCTTTAGTTGTTTTTTTTAAGAATTACACAAATGTTTTTTTTAATTGTCTCTCACGTCATTAATATTTTCATTAACGACTATTTGAATACATTATTAAGTTTGTTAAAACAAGTAACTGAAAATGATGTCTTATAAAGTTTCTGAAAATGTGCTAAACATTCTGCATTTTCACAAACACTCAAACGCCGTTTTCTCATAAACGACTCCACAATTTTTTGTAGAGTACTTGTGTATGGTAGCGTACTTTTTGTATGGGTTAAAGAATGCTTTTCAAAATTGCAAAGCTGCGATTTTGCGAGATCGACCGGGAAATGTCCATTAAGAGAAAAACATACCAATGGTACAAGCGCTATTGGTGTTCAGACGGACAGACGGAAGGAGGGACGAGTGGGCAGACGTTTTGAAAAGAATCAAAACTTTTTGATATCAGGAGACCCCGAATCGTATTTCAGTTGAAATCTCAAAATTGATTTTCCGCACCCTTACCTTAGTTCATCTATTCTATGAATATTCCACCGTATGTATGTACATATATGAGAAAGGAAAATGAAAGGCGCAAATGCGATGCAATTCATATTTCAATTATTTATTATTTATATTTTTCAATCCCGGAGCTTTCCGATTGTCCATGTTCATGCAACTCTTCTAAAGTCAGGCAGTCCGTTTCTGCACGTTCTTCTGTGTTACTAGTTTCTGGCATATTTTCCTTATTCCACAATTTTTTATAATGTTATATCCAAACACTTTCATTTAGTGCGACAATATTGATTTTGTTCTTATTTGTTCACGAGTTGTTTAATGTCTCAATAATTCAACTCGTTTTCACGAGTTGTTTAATATCTGTACAAACTGCCGACCATGTACGTAATGTTCGCTGTCGCCTGTAAACCTTCCTCATGAATCTTTATGCATCCTCTTGAAGAATACAAGAAGGCTATAGTTAACATAAATATTCTAAATGATGCACTCAATGCTTTAATGAAAAGTGGTGACATTGTTTTCGTTTTTTTTGCCGCTCTGTCTAGACATTAAAACCAATTGCACGAATTCAAACTTTTGTTCTGCAGTCTTCGACTTAATCCCATCATCTTTGTCAGTATATACAAAACAAAACGGTAATAATAATAATAATAATAATAATAATAATAATAATAATAATAATAAGAAGAAGAAGAAGAAGAAGAAGAAGAAGAAATAACGTCATGAATAACGTTATTCTGAAGTAAATTCCTAATGATAACTACTTACAGTTTGTACTAACAAGACGTGTACAGTAAACTAGTGCTTGGTAAGTAGAAAAATATCACGTGACTAGCAAAAACAGCATTTTCAACATGAAATTTGCAAAGAGAAAATTTCGGATACTGATATCGCCTCCAGTAAAATGTTCTTGTAAACGTATAAATAATGAGGCGCAAATGGCATATTGCTTTCTTCCTCTTTTCAAGCATGTGCTTTATCCCGCCGGTTCTGTTCCTACTGCACGACGTATCCCCATGGTTTTTCCGTAAATGTACTCGTGCTAGAGTGAGAAAGTGTACCCAGTCATCCGCCGGCAGAACAGCTGCTATTTGCAAGGTCATTCTCAGCCTGGGTTTATGAGCGCGGGCTTGTGCTGCGGACACAGCATCGCGAGGACTCCACAAAAAATCCACTCACACGCGCGTCAAGCAGCAACGGCGCCTTGTTAGAGCAGCAAACACCTGCACGAGAGGCCCCCAAAAAGAGAATATTCTTTGAATGGTTAGTGCGTCCACTGTTATACAATGCCGCTAGTCTCGCAGCTAGGCGAAAGTGAAATCTGTGAGTTCACTTTCACGGGAGATGCTACAATTATTTAGTATATGGAATGTTAATATTCGTTGTTACGTCCATGGTTCCTCAAATGATTGAGTTTGTTATTGAGTAACGAAATAGGCAACGTTACTTGAATATTGCTAATTGTTCACTACTAAAAGTAGACAATATTTTTTCTAAGAGTAATTTATCTCAGGTTTAGTCTCTTTTATCAGTTTTCTCAGGTTAAATGTGAACTGGATATATTGAGCAGAAGAATTATTTTTAAAGTTTCTGAAAGTGATTCAGCATGTATTTTGTTATCCTGTCAAACACTGACTCTAGCTTTTACTTAGGAAGAAAATCATTTTTTTTCCATTTTGACATTTCTTGAAGAAACTATTTTTGTATCATAATTAATGTGTTGTATCGTTATGTGAATTGTTAGTGCTAAATGTACTGTAACACAATATAAATGCCATTTTGCTCTATACTTTTGTTAGTTTTTAATTACTACACTATAATATTTTCCCTCTCATCTCTCACGTTGTTAATATTTACTTTAGCGGCATTATTTCATTGATGATTACATTTGCTTGAAATGATGTCTTACAAAAGTTTCTTGATAAGACAAAACGTTTCTGTGATGATGAGCTCGAAAGTCCCAATTTCAGAAACGTTGAAACGCCATTTTATCGAAAACAACTCCAGATTTTTTCTTTACATTTTTTTGAATTGGTAATGCTAAATGGACTGAATATATACCCCATGACATGCTTCCACTTCGATGTATTCTTTTGTTTTTTTTTTAAAATAAAGAATATATTTTTAAATGTATTTGCACCTATTTTAAATGTATTTGCATTACCAATAATTTATATACATGATTTCATTATTGCACGAGTACAATGGCTTCGAAGTATTTATTATGGTGTTTTTCGAAAACAACAGTTTTGGATAAAAATGAACTTCAAAATGTGCATTTTCAGAAACGCTTAAACGATATTTTTTCAAAAACACTCCAAGTTTTTCAACGGAAATTTACATATGGGACGAGGTCTCTCTCTATTATATTACTTTTAAAGTCAGTTTCTTCATTTGGGGACCGAAAAATTGGAAACAAAAATGTGAACAAATGAAGTTCGGGCGGCGATAGAAAGGGAAGAGGGTGGTGCAAAACCGAAAAGATAGCCCAGACGAAAGAAACTAGAAAAGTAACATGTACAAGAAAGTCTGTGCCATTCTGTAGTACCACTAGTTTTTGCTTTTGTTGCCTGTAGATACATAGCTTCATTTGTCCTCCCAATAAAAGCTGCGTGCGAATTGCCCCCCCCCCCCCCCCGGGCGTGAAGACGCATAACGTGTGGCTCGGGCGGTGTGCTAGACGTCAGGACTTACAATGAGAAGTTTAGTGGCACCGTGGAGACATTGTTTTGCGAATCGTTTTAATGCCCTGCAGCAATGTGAAAGTGAAGTAGTACGTTGGTGGTGATGCCCGATATCGCTGGGGCTAGTGGTCGCGCTGGTTCCGGAGCTGATCTTACGGTGGGGTTGGGGCTGGTGCTAGAGATCGGCCTGGTGTTGGTAGTGGTGTTGTGTTGGTGCTGGCGCTGGGTCTCGTGTGAGTGCTGCTGGTGTTGGCTGTGATGGCTATGTTCATGGAGTTGGTGGTACCGGTGGTGCTACTGATGGTGTTAGTGGAGGTGGAGGTGGTGCTCGTGTTGGAGGGCAGAGGTGTTCCTGGGAATGGGAGGTGCGGCATGAGTGGTGGGGCGGCGGTTGCGTCAGGGCCGCGGGCACCAGGAAGTGCTTTCGTCGCGGGCCGGAAGATGCCCCCGCAGGAGGAAGCGGGCGGCGGGCGGGCAGTGGGCGTCTGGCGCGTGCGGTGAAAACGTGCGACGGCCGTGCGCCGCGCCGCCGGCTGCCCACAGCCCGTTCCGCGCTGTCCGCTCGTTCCCCGCTGCCTCCCCTCTCGCCGCGTGGAAGCGTTCGCTCCGTCATTGCTACCGCGCTGTGCGCCTTTGCCGTTCCCTTTTGACACTACGCTGCCGCACTTGAGCCACTTGCGTTTCGCAACCCGTGGCCTTGCTCTTCCTTATCCCATTTCGTTCACTTCACACACAGTCTATTAGCACACCTCATTTGTCACCTGACGAGTCTTGAAGACTACTCTCCTGTTCGTCATGGTGAGTTTAGCACGACTCTATACACATTCTCTTAATATCTTCCTTCTGCTTAGTTTCTTATATTTTTTTTTTTCATTTTTCATTTCCTTTTTTTCTTCGTTCTTTCAACTTAGATACCTTTCTTTCGACATTCTCAACTTTCTTAGCTCATTTACGCTTCTTACCATCGTCAATTTCCTCAGTTTCCTGTGGCATATCTACCCTCGAGGGATCGTTATCATACAATTACTTTGTATTTTCACCATGTTAGATCGATTCCTGTTTCTTTTCTAGAGCGCGTGTTCTGTTCCACCATTGTGATAGATGTTTTGGTCTTGTGATGAACACACGCAGATCTATACATTCGCTGCGCTACTCTCGCATAGTAACAGGATTCCTCTTGAGAGTGACTGGTCGTTGCTGTCTCATAACTGGTCTCCGTAGGACAAGGAAAATGTACCTGCCCGAGAAATCACGTTTATAGCGTCGTGTTGCTTTTTCTCAACCTCTCCTTTTCACACATGTTTACGTTTATTTCTGAGTTTTTGTCCTGAAAAGGGTTTTCTTACCTCAATTCTTCATTCTAATTTAGGCCACTATTTTCTTAAAATATTCTCTTAACATTATTGACGATGTCTTTATACCTGAATTATTATGTTTTCTTGGATCTTAGTTTATTAAGCCCATGTTTGGACAATTCTGAGAGTTCTATTTGTATTGCATCTCTTGTTATGTAGTACCATATGTAGTATATTTGTTCATCGGATCACTAACCAATAGATGAGTAGAGTGGAATCCCTTGTCTTTCACTTAATAGGACGCACTGACATTATGCAGTTTTCAGTACTCTTTCTGATCGTTCTGTTCCCATTGTACAATATAAAAATGTTTTCTAATTGTAAAGCACTTTAGTTTCTCAGATGTGTATTTTAACTGTTAAACCAAATCATTTCAAACAAAAAATCAGTAAGGATGATAAATAATTTGATCCCAATTTTTTCCTATCGAAATTTCTTCTTCTTCACTTCACGATTTAGTCTATTTCCTCCCTGTATCTCTCCATATTTTCTTTGGTCTTCCAACATCTCTTCTTTCTTCGGGGGCGTAACATATAGCTGCCTTTGGAAGTCTATTATCACCCATTCTCTGTACATGATCTAGCCATTTTTGCCTATAGTCTTGCATTCTAGTATGAAACTGCTATAACTTGTAGACCTTTTCTTATTTTATAATTTCTTATTCGGTCTTCTCTTGTGCATCTTTTTATTCTTCTCAGAAACCTCGTCTATTACTTTATCTTCTTTGTGTAGGTACCCATGTTTCACGCCCATAGAGTAATGTAGGAACTGCATTGTAACATTTTATTCTCTTTTCAGGTTTGGTTTTATTTTCTAAGGTATTATCTATAGTGCCACATAATGTTTGATTTTTATCAATTTCCCGTCTATATATTTAATCTTTTCACCACTCATTTTGCACCCTAAGTAATCGAAGAAGAGAACTAGCTCCAGAATTTTGTTTTCAATGACCATTTTTGACCTTATATGATATTTCTCTCAGAATGCCAACACCTTCGTTTTTCCTTTCGAAATAGTAATGTCAAAATTCTTGCTAATTTGACTAAGGTGGTGTGTAACGCTATGCAGGTTGTCTTCTGCCTCCTGAATAATGATGATGTCATCAGCATATAATAAAATCATTAATCTATCTTTCTTTATTTTAATGTCAGTGTGAACTTGTTTGATTTAGAATTTCATTTATGCCATTTACGTGTATTAAGAAATGTAGGTGACAGAGAGAGAGCAATCTTGTTTTAGACCTTTATTAGTTAACATATCTTCTGTTACTGTGTTCTCTACATTTATCACTATTTTAATTTTTTCATAAAGTATTTTTAATCCCCTTTATTAAATATTGAGGTTAATGTTTTTAATCACCTTTATTATATCACCTTGTTTTTCTTACAGGTACCAAAGTTTTCGCCTATTGATATGGTCTAAGGCTTTTCCAAAATCTAGAAAAGCTAGATGAGTTTTCAAGTTGTATTCTCTTCTTCTTTCTAGTACTTGTACTGGGAAGATATTATCTGTGGTTGACCTTCCTTTTCTAAAGCCATTTAGCTCTTCTCCTATGAGTACCTTAGCTATACATTTAAATATTTTATTTACTATTCTAGCGTATAGTTTGTATGTAGAGTTGAGTATACTTATCCCTCTATAATTTCTACAATCATTTCGATCGCCATTTTTGAAAAGTGATATCACTTCTTTTACTTTTCATTTTTCACATATTTTGCATTTTGCCAGCACTCATTTAGAATGTGCAGCAAACTCTAAAGTGACATCATTCCCTCATACTCGAATTCATAAGTTCTGTATTTACTTTATTTCTGCCCGCAGCTTTCCTATTTTTCATTGCTTTCAGTTCCCCTTTCAGTTCATGCTCGTCAATTACATCGACTCCCTCATCCTTTTCTTGCTAATTCCTTGGTTCTCCTCCATTTTCTTGTTTTTATCTGAACCCAAGTTCTTTTTATAATGTCATATCCACAAGTCTTTACTTATGATACCTACTTTCGCTACATCTTTGCGGTCTTTATTTAAATATTTTACAACTTCAAAGGCAAAATTCTGTCTACCGTGTAGATCATGCTCTACTTGACTTACAAATGAATCCTAAGTCTGTTTATGCGCACTTCTCACAATCACATTTGCTGCGTGCCTTTTTTCTTGGTTTCTGCCTTGTTTCCACATCTTTTTTTCTGGATCCATTGTAAATATGCTGTCTTTCTCTTTCATTCCACAACTCGAATTCCTCGCAGTAATAAGTCTATCGAAATTTATTGCTTTAATTCTTTAGACATTTTTTTCTTGACGTTGAATGCGTATATTAGTATATTTAATTAATATAATACCAATACAATATAACAATACGTACAGTTGCAGTAAGAAACATTATTTTTTAACGGAAGAAAATATTGTTATAAAATTCTTCATACTACAAATACTGTTATTTATTTATTTTCACGACAGTCATTCAAAATATTTCATTTTATTTCTTCTTCCCTGAAAGCTGAAACTTGGGCTCATTGAATTCACTGACGAATTCAACACAGCGGACATTCAAATCGGACACCCAAAGATTTGATATGCAAGCCTTTTTACCTTTACTTTCTTTGTGTACTAACAAAACCTTTAAATAGCATTGTAGTCTTCGTCCGTGAATGTAGAGCGCACTTCCTGAGTCGTAACAAGCACTGTGTCCCCGATGTTGTAACTCACTTTCGTCAATCTTGGTGGGTATGCCGCAACAAGGGGTTCAGCCAAATTGCTAGCAATCTTCTTGGTCGTGCTCTGTGAACGCGCGGCCGAAGAGCACGGAGTTCGCAAGAAAGTGGAGGAGGATGGACAAGGCGGGACAGAAGGGGGGCGACCGCAGCCCCACGTTGAAGCGTTCACCACTAAAATACACGTGGATGCTTGAAATGGAAGACAGGGTGTGGCAGGTGGTCATTTACCGATTATATTTCCCTACAAAACAATTCTGAATCCAGTTACAAGAAATTGGTCTAGTATAATGTGTTAAAAATAAACAAATTTTGTTTGATCGTTGAAAAGCTGTATCCGACGTACGAGTAAAAAAACGACAGACACACAGATATGAAAGTACTCGCGAAATTAATACACTCCCACTGTAACACTGGACACCGAAAGCCTTGTGAAAGAAAACAATCTGAACGATCAAAGGTAGCATTGTAGATCTAACATAATCAGAGGATATGAGCGAAACAATGAACTCGCTATTGAGTATATAGAAATTCGCTATATCGCAGTGTGATTGATCTGACAGACGTGATGCTTTTATACAAAAAAATTGTACAGGAATAATAAGTATGCATTGGACATCCTGAGGGTATGTTATCGCTCGAAGTGTCATCGTCTGAATAGAGAGTAGTATTAAAAAAATTCTCAAAGACGTTTTGACAGGTACTGACCCAGACTCACTCCACTCAATCGGGGAGGTTCCACTGTGACATGTGATGTGTCACCAACCACTGCTTTGCTAACTGGCACTTCTTTGCTGGCAGATCCAGAGAGCATGAGCCCCCACCCACCCACCGAAAAAAAGGCATAAAAGTTTTCGTTTAGATTCGTTTATTTGGAAAAATTGAATTAAATATTCATTTAAGTTCAAATTATGTAATTTTTTAAACAATAATATTGAGTAGTATCATATCTACAGTACATAAATAATATACAATATAATAACAAATATGTTTATTATTTAACAAAAATCTACGATGCCCCCGTCCAAAAAATTATCCGTTGGATCCGCCCCTGCACTTCACCACATTCAAAAACTCCTACACATTAAACTTGAAAATACACAAAATTGCATTTATTCATATATATTTTAGCAAACAATGTAGTAATACTTGTTTCGACGAAAATTATTTTTAAATAACTTAATCAAAATATTTATTTTTAAGGGATATACAATTTGGTATATGGAAACTATGGGCCGCTACATGAATTTCCAATAAACTTCCAATTACTTCCTCTAAATTAAGGGGGAAATATGTATTTACTGTGATAAGTTAAGATATCCTCAAATTTTATTAATAAAACATTATAATAATATTTATTAGGTGAATATGTTTTAGATTTAGATTTATTTAGTCAAAAAACAGTAAAAACTGTATGTGACGTATGGGGGAGAAGATAATTTGCGCACGTTTTCTAGAGTTCCAAAATCCCTTCCCATCATTTTAACTATAAATACTTGAAAGATGATTAAAAGTTAACAATAAATAAATAAATAAATAAATAAATAAATAAATAAATAAATAAATAAATAAATAAATAAATAAATAAATAAATAAATAAATAAATAAATAAATAAATAAATAAATAAATAAATAAATAAATAAATAAATAAATAAATAAATAAATAAATAAATAAATAAATAAATAAATAAATAAATAAATAAATAAATAAATAAATAAATAAATAAATAAATAAATAAATAAATAAATAAATAAATAAATAAAAACAAAATTTTAAAAATCGAGAGATAAGTTAGATTTGAAAAACTAGGCATTTTTGTTCCTGAGTTATAGAAAAATTATTTGCAACTGGAAACGAACTACAACTTCGGATTTTCTATACAGCTGTGATCATTTCGCAATTATAATTACCCAGAATAAAATTACCTTAACAACTGACAATATACATTATTCCGCTAGATGGAAATTTGATAAAGCAGATTTTGACAAATAGAAAAGGATAACTAAAATTAATGAAATCATAATGGATAACCCCAACTACTCACTTAATGCTATTGAAAAAGTTGAGAATTTGACAAATTTAATATTAAAAACTGCTAATGAAACTATTGCAAAAACTACAGCGGAACCAAGAAGAAATCAACTTCCATGGTGGAATGAAGAATGTGCGAATACTCATAAAAAATACAGAAATGCATTCTCAAAATACAAAAGACATCCAACTATCGATAACCTATTGCATATAAAAAATCAAGAGCATATGCTAGAAGAACATTCAAAGAAAATAAAAGAAAGTCATGAATACAGTTCATCTCCTCAATGAATCATCTCTCCAACATGCCTGAAAACTGGAAAAAACTATATAAATAAACGGTACTTATAAGCCACCTACTAATGGTGTAACAATAATTTTTAATGACAAACTAGTAACATCCAACAAACAAATAGCCAACATCCTGGCAAATCAATTTGCCAATTCAAGTAATAAAAACTTCAATGAAAAATTCCAAACATACAAGGCAAACCTTTTTCACAAAGTCTAGTCCAACCGTTGTGAAGTGTCCTATAACCCTACCCCTATCCTAACTCCTTCCCAATACTGGCCGCTAGGTACTGACGCAGGAGCGCGTAGTAGGAGGCGCGTACTCGGAGTTGTTACCTGGCGGACCTCTTGACAACTGACTGACGAGACGTGACATTAAATGACAGATAATGTTAATGGATGATTACTCCTATAACTAGCGCGATTATTAATGATGGGTTACTCCCAAGCACCAAACGCTCAACGCCCCCGGGTTTTGGAGACGTTGCGTCAATTCAGACGCAGCAAATTGAAAAAATAATAACAATAATTTATAATGACAAACTAGTAACATTCAACAAACAAATATCTAACATCTCAGCAAATCAATTTGCCAATAATTCAAGTGATAAAAATTCACTGATAAATCCCAAACGTACAAGGCCAATTCTGAAATTAAAATTAAAAATATACTACCACAAAATACATACAAAATACAATAATAAATTTTCCTTTCCAAGTACATGAAATCAAGAACATTTTAACTTTTACTAGGAATACCAGCCCAGGACCTGATGACTTCCACAATAAATTTCTAAAAGAACTCCTTCCAATAGCCATTGAATATGTAACACATTTATTCAATGAAATTTGTCTCAAGACATTATTCCTGATAAATAAACAGAATCGGTTGTTATTCCTGTATCCAAGCCAGAGAAAGATCACACCATCGTGTGTCTTATATGACAGATGCAATGGCCTCCCTCAAGGATCAGTACTGGGTGTTTTTCTCTTCCTTGTTGCTATTGATGAAATTAAAAATCTAATTCCTCGACCAATAATGATGTATTTGTTTGTCGATGACATCACAATATTAATATGTGGAGAAAATATTAATACTTCTCAAAAAATGCTACGAAATAATCTAAATAATATTCAAGATTGAAGATAAATCACATTCAAATTCTTCAAAATAAAGACTCAATATATACTCTTCAAAAAAGAGACTTACAGAATAATCAACTTAAATTGACATTAGAATCACAAATAATAAAAACTTCAAGCCAAATCAAATTTTGGGAATGATTTTCGATAGTAAAATAACGTGGAAACCACATATACAAAAATTAAAACTGAATTGTTTGCACAGACAATGCAATAAAGTGTATTGCAGACTCCAATTGGAGAGCCGATAAAAATATAATACTGACGTCCTACAAAGCTCTTATATGGTCCAAGCTTGACTACGTGTCTGTAGTATATCAATCTGCTAATCCAACAATATCAATCTGCTAATCCAACAATTTTAATCAGAGTTAAAAAATAGAATCTCAACATTTGACACAAGAGATACATGGCTGTAAGGTAGCCTTGTCCTTGAATTGCTGTAAATAAACGTTTTTATAATATTCGAAGTATACATACTTTTGACTATTTTTGTGCTTTTCTGTCTTAGGGAAACCAAATTAACTTACATGCTGCAATATAACCGTATATGTATTGAAAATATTGATCATAAGATAAGATAAATGTATTTGAACTGCAAATGGGCATAACCCGGTGGCAGCCAATTACATAGATAAGATAATACAGCTAACATGCAAATTATATAATAATAATAATAAGAAGAAGAAGAAGTAGAAGAAAATAACATTAATAATAAAAATAATAATGATATAAAAGTGTCTAATTCATAAAACATTTAAAATAACCGTAAAGAAAGAAACATCGTAATCAAACTCCGCACTGAATTTTTGTTCAACTGCACTTCACTTCACTTCACTACACTTCACTATGACCCTTTAATCACTTCCTACATTATTTCTCTGTTCTACACTGCACGACACCTCACTTTACAATATATTACTGTCGCATCGCTCTATTACCTACTATTGCCAGCTAATTCCCTCATTTATTTAGTACTACCCTAAATTAAATTTCTAAAATGTTGTACGTTACGAGGAAAGAGTTCAAAGGTTTTTGCAGGCAATGTATTCCATTCTTTTATCGTTCGATTTGTAAAAGAAAATTTCCCCACATCTGTTCTCTGTGCTCTTAAATTTATTTGGTGCCTGTGATCCCCCATACTGATGTATGTAGGAATACTTAGCCGCCGATTAATTTGTTTCCAAGCTGGATGACCACTATAAGCTTTATACAAAGCGCACAGCCTTGCTACTGATCGCCTATTTTCGAGAGAATCCCATTTTGCCAATTTCTTGTCCCTAAAAGTAAATGTAGCAGCCCTACACTGAATTCTATCTAAATTTTTACACTGCATAATTTTGTGCGGATCCCAGCAAATTGTTCCATACTCCATTATCGGAAGAACAAGCGATAAATAAGCAATTTCGTTCGCGTTTGCCGTACTCTTTTTTAAAGCGCGCATTACAAAGTAAAGAGATCTCTAGGTTTTCCCTACAACAAAATCTACGTGACTTTTCCAGCTTAATTTACTACTCGGTACTTGCATGAGGAAACTATCGGAATAATGCCTGTATTTAACACAGTAATTTGTTTCTCTGTAATTATGATCCCTGCCAATAGTGATGGATTTGCTTTTGGAGCTATTTATGAACATTCCATTATTTTCCGCCCAGCAATGTAACGCATCAAGATCCCGTTGCAATATTTCTTCGTCTTCTTTCGAATTCGTTACGATATTTTATGCAATCGTCTGCAAATAGCCAAACATTTGATATTAATTGCGCTGGCAGATCATTAACGAACGCTAGAAATAGAAGAAGTCCAATGACACTCCCCTATAGTATTTCTGACATAACGCTTGCCCCGGTAGAAAACTAATGGCCAATTCGAACTTTCTGTTTTCTGTCTCACAGAAGCTCGCTAATCCACGCCACCACTCTAAAATATATGTCTCAATTCATTAATTTCTGTACGAACCGATCGTGGCGAACGATATGAAACGCTTTGGCAAAATCTATAACTATTGCGTCTACTCTCCTGCCCACATCAATTTTATCTGCTAGATCCTGAAATAGCGTGGCTACCTAACATTCACATAAATAACCAGTCATGATGCCGTGTTGGCCATCAAAGAGCCATTTTTTTATATCCTATTCTTGCTTAACGTAACTGGCAACTAGATACTCCATAAGTTTGCAGACCACTGACGTAAGACTTACCGGCCTATAATTACTTAAATAATGTTGTCACCACTTTTAAAAATTGGTATGACAAAAGCTAATTTCCAATCTTCAGGTGCTTTAGAATTGTTCATGGATGTTCATGGATCATATGAAACAATTCTCCTCTTTGTAATATGTAGGATTAATATACAATTTATTTTACCTACTTTATTTATTTATTTATTTATTTATTTATTTATTTATTTATTTATTTATTTATTTATTTATTTATTTATTTATTTATTTATTTATTTATTTATTTATTTATTTATTTATTTATTTATTTATTTATTTATTTATTTATTTATTTATTTATTTATTTATTTATTTATTTATTTATTTATTTATTTATTTATTTATTTATTTATTTATTTATTTATGGTCGCTTTATAACATCTAGGTCATCAGCGACCCCTGTCATTATACAATTGTATGTATTGTAACACCCCCGGGTCGTCTCGTGAGAGAACGCCCGGTAAGCGGCCCTTTGTAGCTCAGTCGGTGATGGAAGGAATCGTTAAACAGATACTGGTAACATGAAAAAAACACTTGGATCACTGGTAAAAATCACTTTTATTCCTGGGCAAAATAATTTAAAATGCCCCAGGGAAGTTACACTCGTAAATAGGATAAAGAAATCTGAAAATTAGGTGGAAAGAAAAGAAGATGAAAAGTTAGTATTCAGAGTAAAGCTTAAAAATTAGGAAGAAATATGACTAACATTACAATGACAAAATACAAAAGTTACAAATCGATGCGCCATAGCGCGGCGCCGCATTACAAAACTTTACACGGGACGAATGCCCATTGAATAATACTGCCTGGAAAGGGTCTCTGCGCGCCTGGGGAGGGCGCGGCGCGGGCGAGGAAACGGCTGCCGTCCTTCGGAAGAATTCAGCGGAGGTCGGTGGCCTCTCGGGCCACCAGCTGGCGGTCGGGTCGTGACGTCACCACAGGGGCGGCGACGCGTGGCTGCGTTGACGGCGTCTAGTAGTGTTGTCTGGTTGAGCGCGGGGTCGGCCAGGAGTCACTCTCGATTTCAAGAGCGTAGTAACCAATCACGGATTCTTCTGATACTCGTGATGATTCACAATTACAACTTTGGAAAGTCTAGAAATCCTGCAGAGACACATTCGCCTCACTTTGCAACTGATTCCCGCTTCAGAGAATTTTCTCTGCCCACTCTACTCAGCCCTTTTACAATAGCCCACACCGAAGTTTTTTCTAAGTCCATCAGAGGCGCACTTGCCTCTGATCGGTGAATAGCTCTCCCCTCCAGAGAAGTTTCTCTCCCGACTGCCCTGCCTTGAATGCCAATTTTATAAGTCGAATCGTATTAGGTTAACTTTTACCCCCGCTCGTTTTCTCGTATGTTTCAGCTCCTTATGGTAGTTGCGTCGCTATTGGCCAAAAGAAATGGCGCATTACGTTATTTCAACCAATCGTGACAGGAGTAGTGAAGGAAGTTTCAACTCTTTGTGTCACTGTGAGCGTCCAGAATTTTCTTTTTCCTTCTAGAACACCGGCCATGCTTGCACAAGGCAGGCGTTGTCCGTGAAAGAATTTATCGCTCTGGGATTCCCTAGATGTAAGCGAGCGTTCTAGAAGGTTCGCAGCTGGCCATGCGAACACGTGCCTCTCAGTGAATCTTTCGACGACTGACCCTTGTAACGACTTTCTTAATGTGACGGGGGCGCAAACGGGTGTCGCGATAAGCGAGGTTGCACGTGCAACGCCGTCTGTTCATTTTCCCAACTGCCCTCAGCCTTATGAAATTTTGTATGAGGAAATTGGTATCGCTACAGTATAGACATAAAGGTTGCAATTATTACATGAACAGATTTGTTACATTTAATCACATTTTACACAATATGTACGGTTTAATCTATTACATTAATCAGCTATATAAGGTTATACATTTTTGTAGTTGCTAACAATTTTATTATTTTGCCATACCCGTCTGTGGAACTGAGTAGTGGTTGTAGGGTTCCTTCAATTTTTAGAAGTTTTCTTATATCATTTGTACCAGGGCATTCAAGAATAAGGTGGGAGGTGGAGACTGCTGCACCACACTTTGGACAGGGTTCTGGATCTGATCTCTTAAATTGGTGGACGAAATTGAGATTGAAATGGCCTATCCTTAGTCTAGTGATTATAACGTGTTCTCTTCTCTTAAAATGTTTACCTGGGAGAGTTGGCTCAAGAATTGATTTTCTCACGAAGTGGAGTTTGGAGACATCCAATTTCCAGATAGAGTCCCAATAGCTGAGGCAAGAGTCCTTAACAAACTTTTTGAAGTCTTGGAAGGTGCCTTGAATTTGGTTGTCGGCGCAAGAAATTGATGTTGCATATTTAGCGGCTGCATCATCTTTCTCATTACCAAAGATTTTATTGTGCGAAGGGATCCATATTATTTCTATTTGGGTCCCATTTATAGCTTGCTTTTCTAGTATTTCTTGGATTTTTTGGATAATTGGATTGGAATTGAATCTGTTCTCGATGCCTTTCAAAGTTGATAGCGAGTCTGGATTTACCTACTCTTGTTATTAAAAAGAACAATACAAAAAAATACTTACATTTTAAACTATGTTCAATTATGTGAAACTGAAGTTATTTATTCTCAAATACATGGTTCTTTATTCCGAATTATCATTAACAGGAAATAAGTCGTGGCTTTTTCTATTCTCAAACATTGATTTTGTGATAAGGAGTGACTCGGAAAGGCGCCCGCCAGAGGCAAAGTCTGGGAAGATTCGCGGATGCGCATCGTTTGAAGATAGCTATGCGACGACCTGACAAAATAAATCAGCAAAGGCTCGAATTACAAACTGGCATTGTGTATTATCGCGTTAACGGGGCGAAATAGGAACGTTATCTCCTTTTATTTTTCAATTTATTTCTTTTTTATTTATACAGATGATGACTACAGAGGTCAGTTTAAATTAACTAAACATATGTTGGATGGCTTAATAGCAAACTCAAATTAAAACTTAAAACTATTACAGATGTTGAGGTTACCCATCGGGCTCCTCTAGGCGAGATCTAGTTCGGAAAATTTCTTGAGGAAAATTTGAAAGCGAAATTTGTTTTGCAATCTGTTTCTATGTATGGATTTTTGACGAGTCTACGCACTGATAGTGAAGGGATTTGGGATATGTTTGAGGTGGGTAGATAGATAGTTGGTAGCCTGATAGGCAATATGATGGTCTATAGTGTAGGTCGATTTTTTGCGTATCTGACTATTAGGGAGTTTTAGCGCCACGCGAAAGGTAGCGGCGTTATGCACTAACAGTCACGTGACAGACCTTGAAGTCATAACGTCTTACCCTAGGCCTAAGGTACGACCTTATACCTTCAAAAATAGTGCACGCCTGTGGGACTATCTACGGTCACCTTACAAGCGGCAAAATTGCCGCCTAAAAAGAGGAAAAATTGTTTTTTTCCAACTCTAATAAACCGCTTCTTGTATGTAAGGCAGTTAGAATTATTCCTTACGAGCTCCACGACGCCGGCAAAAATTAACGGTATATATTGGAGAGGTGACAGGAAAGAAAGACGCGAAAAAGAAGTTCAAATCATATCTTCGGGGTAGGATATGTCTTATGCTCATAACGAACGCTGTTTTAAGGTATTTCCTATATTTTCAAGAAAAGCAGATTCAAAATCTAAAACTCCATGCACAATGTGTATTTTCTGTTCTGTTGACTCGTAATGTGTTTTAAATGTCTCACCATTAGCCTACACTCTTTGATATATTACGCAATTTCTCTGTTCAACGCTTGAAATGCTTCCTTTGTTATAATGCATAACGCAATGTCGCAATTGCTAAAACTCTTATGAACGTTGTTCATTACGACCGTATGAAGGCGTTAGTCACGTGATCAATAGAGTTTAAGGATATCTCCTTACGCCTGGCGCTAAAACTGCCCATTGTTGACATAGAAGATAGAGTTTGAAATAATTCTGAGAAATTGGTTTTATACTATTTACAGTTTCCTTTGGTTGGTTTTTGCTGCGTTTAACCAGACTGAGCAGGCGTATAGTAGCGAGGGTCTTCTTGTTTTGTATATATGTATAGCTGAATACTATGATAATGGGCTGGATCTGTTTGTAAAAGGCTTCGATTGTATTAGCTTGATTCTGGTTTGAGTAATTTTGGTATCTCCTGATTATGCTGCTTCCAATTAAGTTTTGTGTTCATGTTCAGTCCCAAGTATCTGATTGGCTTATTGGGATGGAGCCAGTTGATTGTATTGTTAGCATTAGCGGTTGCGGGGTTGAGTGTGGACGGAGTGTAAAGATGCTGACGAATGTTTTCGTTGGATTGAGTTGATTTTTCTCTTTTTGAAGCGCAGCTGTCAATTAGGTTAAATACAATTGAACTTTATTGCTGCAATCAGTAAGTGAAGGAATATAGAATGTTGTATCAGCAGCAAACTGTGCAATGAAGATGTCGTGTAGTTTGGGAATGTCTGCAACTTATATATTGAAGTCGGTGATACGGGTGATCCTTGTGGCGGTCCTTGTAAGATTGATCTTGGGTTGGAATGGTGGTTATTGACATTTAATGGAATAGTTATATTACTGAAGAAACTTTGTATAATGGACTGGATATACTGCGGTGTGCCAATTTTCTTATTTTTTTTAATGAGTCCTTCATGCCACGTCCAATCAAACGTCTGTGTAATGTCGATGAAAACTGCTATTGTTTGATTTTTTTCTAAAAAAGACTTACAAAGATGTTTGGTAAGTCAGAGAAGTTTGTGTAGTGCAGAAATGTTTTCAGTGAATCCAAATTGTTCCTCTGGTATGGCCTTAGTAACCTGTAAGTGTTATTTAAGTCTTTTGAGAATTATTTTTCAAAAAGTTTGAATATTTTGGGTAGTAAACTTATCGGTCGGTAGCTATTTGTACCGACATGATTTTTGTTGGGTTTGGTAATGGGGATATCTGTGGCATGCTTTCAAGATTGAGAAGAATAGACTATTATTGAGGCAGGAATTATAAATATTGGTTATATATGCTATTGCAGGAGGAGGTACGTTTTTTTGTTTATGTTGTCGTGTCCAGGTGCTTTTCTGTAGGGCAATTTATTAATTATTTTGTTAATTTAGACACAGTGGGTGAAATGTACACTATGTGATCAAAACTATCCGGCCATGTCCAAAATGGTGTTATGGTGTGGTCGTGTTTTTCTAGGAGGGAGCTTGCATCCCTTGTTTTGTGTGGCACTATCACGACACAGGCCTCCGTTGATGTTATAAACACCTTCTTACTTCCCACTGTTGAAGAACAATTCGGGGATGGCGCCTACATCTTTCAACACGATCGAGCACCTGTTCATACTGCATGGCCTGTGGCGGAGTGATTAAGGCAATAACATCCTTGTAATGAACTGGCCTGCACGGAGTCCTGGCTTGAATCCTATCGAACACCTTTGCGATGTTTTGGAACGCCGACTTCGTGCCAGGCGTCTGCGAGCTACATCGATACCTCTCCTCAGTGCAGCACTCCGTTAAGAATGGGCTACCATTCTCCAAGAAGCCTTCCAGCATCTGATTGAAAGTATGTCTGCGTGAGTGAAAGCTGTCATCAAGACTAAGGGTGGGGCCAACACTATTGAATTCCAGCACTACCGATGGAGGGCGCCACGAACTGGTAAGTCATTTTCAGACACGTGTACGGATACTTTTTATCACATAGTATATGTTGTAATGTGGGCCGTACGATGTCTCTTTGTTGCTTTCCTTTATCGGTTTATGTTCTGGGTGTGGTTTTGAGATGTTGCATATAAATGTTGATGCGAAGTGGGATGCCAGCTCTTCAAATTCTTCAACGGATGTGTATGCTTTACCTGATGCCATGTTAAGTTGTGGTATCGTGTACTTTTCTTTGCCAATATTCTGTTGGTGAATTGCCATTAAGAGTTCTTGTTTGTAAGGAGTGAAGTTAACAGTGCTTGGTATTGTTGGTTGATGTGATTCGTTATTGAGTTTTTAACTGCTTTTGTGATTTAATTTAGTTCTGATTTTAAGTTCGGTGTTCTTAGCTCATTCCATAGTCTCTCTTTTTATTTTCGATCGAGTTTGCATTTAATATACCAGACAGTAATTTTTTTGTATTTATTACTATGGTTATTAGATGATTTACGAGTACTTAATTGGGTTACTTGGATAGTACAGTGGATTAGCGTATTGATGTGAGATGCAGCCTGATTGATTTTGGCGGGGCTATTTAGTATTTTAAATTGCGGGATTTTATTTCTTAGAATTTTCCCCAGTTGATTTTTAATGCGTTTGATTTGGGAACGGTTGCAGGTTATGGGGTTAGCATTTGGGCTGAGATCAGTACTGAGATGTGAATTGAATCTAGCTCGGATACTGTAGTGGTGTAACATTTTATGTTTGTGTTTGTTACACCTATATCCAATATAATATCAAACTTACGTGTTCGATCACGTGGGTAGTAGATTGGGTCCATTGTTGTGATGATTTTTAAGTTATTGTTTTTTTATAGTTTGGGCAAGGGGCCTGCCATCTTGATTGTTGATGGGGCAGCCCCTGCTTATATGCTTGGCACAGAGATCCCCGAGCAATAACGTATTTTCTTTCGAATTAAATAGGCTAATTAGATTTGCGTCTTTAATTTTTTGTTAATTTTTTGAGGGAGATTTTGTTGAGGGAGAAGCTGCTATTATAGTAATTGTTTGTTATTTAGTGCTGTGCATATTGCTATGATCTATGCCTAGTGTCTGTGGAATGTCAATTTGGAAATGAATGATGTGTGATGATATTGAAATAAATACGCCGCCCCCTTTTGTTTCATTTCTGTCTCTTCTATAGATGCTGTAGTTGGGGATGTATAGTTTGTTCCTATTACACAGGTGTGATTCAGTAACACATGCTATACCAATGTGGTAATGATGCAAGAAATTAATAAATTCGTTTTTTTATGCATTCCCTTGTTTATGTTGTTTATGTTGCATGTATGCATTCCCTTGATTATATTAAACGTTTATTGGTTTCATCTGACGCGATTGTTACTTAAATATTTGGTGACTGAATTTTGAACGGTTGAAATTAAGGAGGAAATTTGAAAGGGGAGTTGAGATAATTTATTATACAAGAGGTGATGGAATTTATGACTGTGTTCATTATATTGATGCTGGGATTATTCTATGAGTGAGAAGTTGGTTGGAAGCGGTTTGCGAATATGATTATGTGAATTTGAAAGGTTTGGTTTGGGATAGTTTGGGTGTGAAAAATTCGGGATGGATTGAGTTAGTGGTAAATTCGGAAAGAAAGTGTGAGAAAATTTTGGAGGTGGGATGTGAATTGTTTGTGCAATACATTACTACAGTTTTTAGACTGGTCACAATTTTTTGCCTAATGATTTTTTTTGTAATACGAACATGATTCGTTTCTGATATCAGCCTTGTGATTACTATTGCAATTCACACGAACCGGTTTATCAGTTTTTTGCGAACTCATCGCTGAATAATGGTTCCTAAGACAGAATGCCCAGTTTATAACATGATTGCAGTTGTTATACGTGTATCCGTATTCTAAGCATTGTTGGTTTTGAATGGGACCTTTAGGTTTCCGACGTCTTTCTGTAGTCACACAATCATTGCATATTTGGGGGATAGTGAGAATTATGTCTGTAGGGTCATTGCCACTAAACTCGACCGCAATGACCGGAATTGGGATGTTGTCTTTTTGCAGTCTCCTGATTTTAATAATTGAGGAGCGGCTTAAATTGAGTTCTGAAAAGATATCCGATTATGTTATGTATTGGTGCATATTTTTTTAACACAACTGAATTTATTTTGTTTGATAGGTCCTTGAAAGAATGGAAGCTTCTGTTTATCTATAACATATTTAATAAGTTTACGGAAATCTGTTATGGAGTTGGCACTTACTTTTGTTTTATTGTTTCTGACGTCGACTGCAAAGTTACTAGTCACTTTATTTTTAAGTTCCTTGATGACTTTCTTTGCATTGGAGATATTATATTCGAAAATTGGGAGGGATTTTAGCCTAGGAATCTGTTCGTTTACTTAGATTTTTACTGAAATATTGAAAACGGTTACTTTCTGGTCAGGGGATACCTTTGCGCCTTGCACCAAAACGGTTTTTGGGCACGAAACAGTTTTTCAGTTATATTGACTTGGATATAACAGTTGATCAGAATTGTTTTTATCGGAAATTTTTTTATATGCTCTTGAGAATCCACAAAATCACTGTTTGAGCTTTTCTGTGTAGAGTTCCCTATTGACGACGCTGTGCAGCGAAGCAGATCTGAAGCCGACTTCCATGCTGCCTTCAGCGTTCTGGCTGAGGTAGGGACGGTTGATGTTGCCCTCGGTGTTGGTCGGGGCTGGCATTGCTGCGAGGCTTATCCATGGCCTCGCCGCTTGCTGGCATCGGCGAAGCAGATTCCTCCTGCTTCGTTGACGTCGGCGTTGACGATACGCAGGGCATCGGATATTGTCTGCTCTGTAGATGGATTTATGCCATACGCCATATACTTTTCCGTAAATAGTGTTCTTATATACTAAAAATATTTTACCACAGACAGTAACCCTAAACACAGTG
This sequence comes from Gryllus longicercus, assembly GCA_038098605.1. Lineage (NCBI taxonomy): Eukaryota > Metazoa > Arthropoda > Insecta > Orthoptera > Gryllidae > Gryllus > Gryllus longicercus. The sequence goes on along the minus strand of JAZDUA010000069.1, from coordinate 1,424,875 downwards.
TTGACTAACAGACGGCAGGGGCAGGGGCAGAGGCAGAGGGGGAAGAGGAGGGGCAGGGGCAGAGGAGGAACGTCATCCCTCGAGGGCATTGGACATTTGCTCCACCCGGAGGTCTTCCGAGAAGGGCTGAATGCGCGCCAAGACACCAAGTAAAAATATTTGAACTGATTTTGTGGGAAGACGGTTTGGAATAGCGTCGGTAGATAACATAAATGAGCTTATTAAACCATGTTAATGATATTCAATGGAAAAATAATACACTATTTGTTGTTTGAAAGGCTGATAATTCATATTTAGTTGCAATCAATCGAAGAATTTCTTAGCTAACAAATTGGTGTAAATAACATAGTTTGTCGTATGGCGATACCCACAAATAATAAAAATATTAAATGGAATGTTATTGAAATTATTAATTATAAAATATAGACACGAGCAGGGCAGGGCCAATTTGAAATTATATAAAGAAATAATATAAATACTAGTATTTGCATCAAGCAATTACGAACATATAGACAGATTTAATCTAAATAACAACCAAAGAATAGCAAGTTCATTACATTACCTAAAAGTTCAAGCTCTAGGCATCATATTTGAAAAACCATTTTCAGTAAAAATTATCGTAATATATAAAACTAATGCTTTCGGCACATAATATGTTCATTAAATGTTCTTACTTTGATCATTAGTTTTTTGAACATTGAGAGCAAGTATTTATGATTCATTCTCCTGCACTTCTCAAATATTCTTTCTCGGTGTTTCATATCCTTCAGATATCTTCATTCTCCTTTTGTAAAGAACATTGCGTCACAAACTTGACTGACGCCGGCCGCGGAAGCCTACGATCTTAGATTTCATGTTTCAATTTTTGACGCTGAGGTACTCCGTAGCTCCAATATAATATCTACATAGCCTGATGTACGAAGGGGTCATCCGCTATCAAGTTTGAACGAGGGTTTCAAGGTGTTATATTTTAGTTGGGTGAGCTCAGTATGACACAACACCCATCCCAAATATCAACAACATGATATTGGGCGATATTGAGCGAACCCTCAACCCTTCGAACTAAAAACGTTCCGACTATATATATATATATATATATATATATATATATATATATATATATATATATACATACACAGTCATGGACAAAAGTAGTCATCCGTAGCAAATGGTTGGTGAAATTAGCTGTATGCCAGTAAACAAGGGAATCAGGGACACGGGATTTGCAACAGAAATGAGAAGAATACATCAATACCTCCTGCTGATAGTACAAAAAGCAAGATATATTATCCGACATTCAAGAGAAATGCATAACATAACCATGAGGGACATTCGTTTATGGACATAAGTATTCGTCCATTCCCTGAAAATTATAAAATTAACCATTACATTTTGTCTCAGTACTTTGTTTGCATACTCTTGCTGCGTACAATAGCATTAAGCCTCTTAGGCATGGATTTCACCAATGTGCGTGTCACATTCGTGTCAAGCTTTTGCCATTCTTTCTGCAGAACCTCTTTCAGTTGTTGTGTGTTCGTGATGTGGTGCTTGCGCAGTCTTTTCTTCAACTCACTACACAAATGTTCAATAGGATTGACGTCCGGCGACTGCGGGGGTGTTTTCAAAGTGTGTGGTGTATTGCATAGTAGCCAAAGGCGCACAACTTCCGCCATAGGCTTGGGGTCGTTGTCGTGCTGGAAATAAAAGTCACGTGCCATGCCTAGCTTGTTTGGGCTTTTCTGTAGATTGTCGCGTAGGATTTGCAGGTACTTGAATCTGTCCATAGTTCCTTCTATGAAAACCAATTCCCCCACCCCTGCGGCCGACATACAGCCCCAAACCATAACACTACCCCCGCCATGCTTAACTGTAGTTCGCACATGTTGTGGATCCAGTGCCGTATTTAGCTTGCGCCACAACCACATTTGCCCGTCATTGCCGTAGATGTTGAATTTACATTCATCTGAAAATAAAACCTTCACCCAGAAGTCGGCATCCTTTTCCACGTATTCTTTTGCAACCAGTAGACGTTTTGCTCTGTTCTGCTAGCTGATGTAGGTCTTCTTCCGGGGTACCCGCGCATGGTATCCCGCACGATTGAGAACTCGTCGGACAGTCCGTGCCAAAATCTGTTGATTGAAGTTATTGTTCACTGCGGTAGTGACTTCAGACGACGTTGTTTTTGGCTGTTTCTTCAGGGCCCGTAACACGTACTTCTGCTCTCGAGCCGATAAAATTCTGTCTACAATGCGACGTCAGCGAATGTTTTTCCTTCTTCGCGAAGTCGTAATATTATTCTTCATTCTTCCACGGACGTTTCCGTTCCCTTCCTTCCCATTGCGTATCACCGCTGCACTTCCGCACTGAGACACTTCACGAGCAAACTTCGGGACACGACTGTGGCCGCAGAACTGACAAGTCTGCTCGGAAATAGTCCGCAAACCATCGCCAACGTCAGGCGGACGAATACTTTTGTCCAGGCATTTCCTGCGACGCAACTGTAGTTTGTGGGATTTACGTGTATATACTTGCTATTTGTGGACATAACGTGCGTCGACACGTCACACGACATTTATTATTTCCTCCCGTGCAATGCTATCGTGTTTCCATGAACAGAACCTGCTCTCCGATCCGTGTTTGAGTTAGCATAACTACAGGGCGAATACTTTCGTCCATGACTGTGTATATATATATATATATATATATATATATATATATATATATATATACAGAGAGAGAGAGAAATCAAATCTGAATATACAGTAAGTATAGTAAATTGACATAATCTTTACATTTTCTTATACAGTCTGTTCGAGCCGCCGCGGCGAACGCTTGTGCCCGAGGTAGCTCTGCCTTATCGCTCTCTGGTAGTGGTCAACCGCAGCGATCAGTGCGATAACACTCAGTGCCAGTGTCTTCCGTGTGAACGGTGCGAACAGTGCCTCGCTTAGAAAAGTGTTATTTTAGTTTTAGTTAAAGCCAACAAATCTTTAAAAACAGTGAATGGCCACAAGTAGTTGCTCCGTTACGGGGCAACTAATTCGAAGCGCAATGGACGCTACCTTTAGTGAAAATGATGGTGAAAACCTGCTTATCAGTGAACCTGTTCAGCCCCCCCCCCCGACCAAACAATTCTGCAACACCAAGAAATTCTTCAGCAACAACTGCAACATCTCCAACATCAGCAACAAATGATAGAATTGCAACTTTCCCAGCTTCAAAATCATTATCACGTGCCGACACAACCGCCGCTGCCACAGCAATCACATTCACAACAACCGTAGCTGCAAGGCACGCAGGAACATGGTAATGAACTTAAACGAAAGAGGTCACGCTCGCCAGAAGAGGATATATCCAGGTACAATATTCCTGTTTCAAATAGGTATAAGCTTCTTGGAACATTAGAGACTAATGAAGAACCCGAAATCGATCCAATTATTAAAATCCCCCCAATCATAGTGCATAATGCAAGCAATTTTCAACTTTTGTTAGATATTAAAAAGAACGTTAAGGACGACTTCACAACTAAACAAGAAAAAGACGCTATTAAAATTTCATTCACTTCAATAAGTGATTATAGAAGCTTTAGGAAATTCTGTGAATCTGAGAAAATTGAGTTCCATTTTTTCAAAGACCCAACTGTAAAAACTTTAGCCATAGTAATGAAGGACATCCCTACTACCTACACGGAAAGTGAAATACTGCAGGAACTGATAAAACTAAAATTCCCAGCAATTAAAGTAGCAAGACTATATAACAAAGACAAATGCCCCATACCTGTTTGTGCAATAGATCTAGAAAACACATATCAAAGTAAAGAAATATTTAAACTAAACCGATTTTTGTACAGTGTAATTAGAATTCAAAAAAGAATCAAGTCTCATGTAATTCAATGCAAACGTTGTCAGAGATTTGGGCATTCCCAGGCAAATTGTGGCCTGCAGCCTCGCTGCGTCAAATGTACTGGCCAACATCACTACTCTGAGTGTACCAAAATTAAATCTACCCCCCCCCCCCCTAAGTGCGCTAACTGTGGTGACGATCACACAGCTAATTATAAAGGCTGCAGCATATACAAAAAGGCAGCAGATTCAATGAAAAACTCGAAAAACATACACCCACCATCTAACATGCCCCATCTAACCACTAGTCATCCTAACATTCTTGCCACTAGACAGTCACCATCACATCCTACCCACCATCCTAATCCATACCTTAATAACCAATCGAGGTCATATTCTTCATTATTTAAACAGGAACAATCAAATTTAATTTCAAACATCGTACAACAAGTCATGATAGCGCTCACTCTCATAATTGAAAACACAGTTAAATCTGTTCTGACAAATTTGAATTATGACAAATAAAATAGCCAATATTAAACTTTTAAACTGGAACGCCAACGGATTAAAACGCCAAGAAAATGAATTCAGATATTTTCTAAAGAAAAATGAAATTGAAATAGCTTGCGTAACCGAAACCCATTTAATTCCGGGTGAAAAATTCCATATTCCGGGGTTTAAAATTTTCAGAGAGGACAGAATTGCCAACAAAGCATCAGGTGGCGTAGCAATAATAGTAACTAAAAACGTCGAGTGCAGCCAAGTAACTACGCCCTTTTCTCCAAACCTCGAGTCAATAGGAGTAGCAGTGAAGAGTAGTATTATCAGTAATAATATCATTAACACTATTGGTACCTCAGCAACTGCTATTGCTACTGCAGCTGATGCTAACACTGGTTTTGTTGCTAATGCTAGAACGGATGTTGGTAGTGGTGGAATTAGTGACGGTAATACTAATAGTAATAGTATTAATAACCCTAACAATGACAACCAAGTAATAATCATTGCAGCCTATAAACCTCCCAATAAAAGTTTCCCTGAAAAGGCTTATAGAAAAATATTTAGCACATATAATCATATAATTATCCTGGGAGATTTGAACAGTAAACACAGAGCTTGGGGCTGCAACTCAATAACTATACAAGGCAGAAAATTACTGAAATTTGCAAATAATAATAACCTTAATATTCATGCCCCAACTGAACCTACACATGTTCCCTATAATTGTAATATAATCCCAGACATTCTCGACATAGTCATAACCAAAAATATTAACTTCCCTCTGCTTCAAAAAGTTGTAGCTGAACTAGATTCAGATCATAATCCGATCCTAATATCATACAAAGGAAATTTTAAAGAAATTACACCAGGAAATAACCCATTAGGAAAACATATTAATTGGACTAAATTCGCCTACCTAATGAAAAATAACTATAAATATCCACTCCCTATTAGGTCGATTGCAAATATCGACTCCGAACTAGAAAAGTTTAATGAAGCTATTTTTAATTCTCTAGATCATTCAATAACAACAAAGATATCCCCCCATATGTATAATACAAAAAATAAACTATTTTCCTCCCAAATTCCATGGAAAATTATTAATTTAATTAAATCGAAACATAACTTAAGAAGACTCTGGCAAATAACTCGAAGGCCAGATATTAAAGCAAAACTAAATAAACTATCAAGAGTAGTCAAAAATAGATTAGATAATCACCGCTACACTTCATTCCGTCAGTTTATAAACCAGATTGATCCAAATTCAGCTCATCTCTGGACAACAACAAAAAGAATCACCAGAGATAAAAACGAAATATCCGAATTAAAAGTGAACAATAAGCTACTGCTTTCAGATGACGAGAAGGCCAAAGCGATTGCAGATCATTTACAAAATGTATTTAGACCACACTCGCCAACAATGATACAACACAACAATGAAATTGAAAATTTTATGAAACAACCACTAATTACAGCCGAAATCAAAATAAAGTTTATTTCACCGTCTGAAACAGCTAACATCATTAAACATCTAAAACAACGAAAAACACCCGGTATAGATGGAATCAGTAATAAGATGCTCAAAAATCTTAATAAAAACTCTGTAGCAGGACTAACTGCAATATTTAATGCTATCTTACGCTTTAATTATTTCCCTACTGCCTGGAAGACTGCAATTGTTCTACCTTTTCGCAAGCCAGGAAAAGACCCTCGACGCCCTGAACATTACAGACCAATAAGCCTCCTTCCCTCAATTTCCAAGATTTTTGAAAAACTTCTACTAAAGAGACTTAACAAGTACCTGAAAGACACGGATGCAATACCAGATATTCAATTTGGTTTCAAAGCAAACCACTCCTGCACTCACCAGCTGCTAAGGCTTACTGAATACATTGCACAGAGCTTCCAAGAGAAAAAACATACTCTGGCTGCATTTTTGGATATAGCACAAGCGTATGACAGAGTCTGGCATACCGGTCTGCTATTTAAAATAAGACAACTTGGAGTTCCTGAGTATATACAGAATATTATTAAAGGTTTTATCTCTGATAGAAAATTTAAGGTCAAAATTAATCACTCCTTTTCTACTCTTCGTAATATCACAGCCGGAGTTCCACAGAGCTCAGTTCTCTCACCTATTTTATTTAATATTTTCATGAGTGACATACCTAAGTATTCCAACGTGGAAACTGCTCTTTTTGCCGACGATACGGCACTGTTTTCAGCAAGCTCAGATATTAACCTAGCATTTAATAGAGTTCAGAATAATCTTAACATCCTAATACAATGGACAAAAAAATGGAGAATTGCAATCAATTCTCAAAAATGTCAGACTAAGATATTTACCCTTAGGAGACCTCAAATCCCTCCCAATCTGAAAATAGATGACAACGAAATACCTTGGAAAAGCGAACCAATAAAGTACCTAGGAGTATTGTTAGACAAGAAACTCACCTGGAAACCTCATATTCACGCAGCTATCAACAAATCCAATGCCAAAATATTAAAACTATACCCTCTTATAAATCAACATTCAACACTCAAAACCAAATGCCAGATTCTATTATATAAATCTATTATCCTACCCACGCTAACTTACCCATGCCCGGTATGGGGAAACGCTGCTTCCACTACCATACAAAAAATGCAAATTGTCCGAAATAAAGTCCTCAGAAAGTCAATTAAAGCTCCATGGTTTATACCTAACCACCAAATTCATACAGAACTCCAAATGGAAACAGTGCTCGAACACATTAATAAAGTAGCAAATAACTTCTATTCTTCCCTTCCCTCATCTCATGCCACTCTGAAATTCCAACTAGGTCGAACAGCAAACATCCCAAGCCGAATCAAATCCAAATTTCCCAAAGACATGCTTAAACCTCCCTAAACAAATAATATCATCCCGTATCTAAATAAAACCTAGCACGTTCCCTTCCTATTGCCCGCTAGGGCTATCCATAACAGCTTACCCCCTCCCCCTCCCCCCCCAAAAATAAATCCCAGCAGCTCCTAGAAGCAAACAAGGAATTAAACGAGCCAGAGAAATCTAATCTCAATTTGTCAGGAATGCCCAAATCCCAAAATGTCAGTATGTAAAACCGAAAACCCTCGAAAGACCTTCAGGTCGAACGAGAAGAAATAAATTAAAAAAAAAAAACATTTTCTTATCTTCCGAGGTTCCCCTCTTGAAATAAGATTGTTTATTTAATCACCAAAACGTGTTGAATTCAGTAGTGGAATTAGAGACGTGGAAGGAGTAACTTATTAAGTTGGAACGGGGAGACGGCTCGAAGAAGAAACACAGAAGTGAATTATTCTCTTTACAAAAGAGTGCCGGAAATTAAATTTCTCAATGAAATAAAATGTTTTTCATCCACTTAAAGTTCACTAGGAAAAACAATAATAAAAGCCATATTTTTATGTCTTAAATATGTCTTAAAATATAATAGTTAAAAATATTTCATCAATAGTAAATGCACGTTGTTTTTTTAGCTTACTTAGTCATTTATATAGAGGGATAATAAAATCACCCAAAATTAATTGTATGGAGATTTACTAACTTGGGCAGCATAGGAATGGAAAATAACTTCACGGGTAGCTATAGATCAGAAGGAAGAGAAGAAAATGGAGAAAAGAGGAGACAAGATAGAAAAGGGGAAAGAAAGTGACGCGATATGAAGAACATAGAGAAATGTTGACACAATGAGGAAAGAGGAGATATGGACAACAAAGAAAAATAAATGTTGGGATTACATAAGGGAGACAAATCGGAAGGAAAAGAAGAGTCAGGCGAGACGAAGTCAGAGGGAGGATGAGAGGGCTATGAAAGCGGTCGAGTGGTGGAAGGCAGATGGCGCCGAGACGCTTGGCCCAGACGCTCCCGCCGCGCCGTCGAGAGGCGGGGGGCGGGGAGGCGGAGCTCGCCACGCGGCAAGCGCAGTGGGCCGTGACGAGCGCCAGCGGCGCGGAGCCTCCGGAAGGAGGAAGTCACGGCGCGGCCGAGTGGCCCCTCCCCTCCCCTCCCTCGCTCCTCCAACGCCGATCCGCGCCTCTCCTCTTGGGTACCCCTGTATTCACGCTGCGGTGCCAATTGTTCGACATTCCATTACAAAGAAATAATCCACTAAAGTAAGACTGCCTTCTGTTCTGTCACTGGCGCTCAGGAGTTTTACAATGTATCGAGACTCACGATTCCACAATCAATTAAGATTTCATACTACAAGAAATAACATTTATCCGTAAATGTGGAGAGCTGTTAAGAGTCTTAGTGAAAGTTATTTTTCATGAAAATATGGACCATTACTTTGGTAAATCAACAGAAGGGCCATCAGAGAAGTAGGTTTGATTTATCAATATCTACATCTTTGAAGGAAATTAAATATACAATACATGAAGGTAGAGAAGCACTTACGATGCTTAATTTTTGATATTCAGAAAATTCAAATGTTTTAAATATTGATTGACAATACATTTAGGAAGAAACTTTGTGTTGATGCAATAAATAATTAAATACGGTCACATCCTACAATTTCATCATTTTTTTTGTATGTTTCTCTGTGTAAATGTAACAACTGTGATTCTTTTCCTGCAATATTTATGTGTCATGCAATGAAATGAAGATTCACCATGATGTATCGTTTCATTAGAAAGTTCTTTCAATAGATTCTTTAGAATCAGCAGTAATAAATTACGAAGCATATTAGGGTTATTACAAACACACATCCATCTTGCAAGGTTTGAAAATGATAAGTAAGATTTTATCGTAAGCTCGATGTTAATGTGAATAAGTTAAATTTAAAAGTGTTCACAAAAGTGGTTTCCATTAAGGAAGTAATTAATTGTCGGGGGATGTCAAACGTATTTACATTTTAAAGAAGAATATCCGGATTCTGGAAAAGCACTTTTCTATGAATATCGCTTTCTAAAGAAATCACTGTTCCAGCAGTTGCCAGGGTAGCGTTAAATAACATTACGGCGATGAAAATATTTCTAATGTAAAATTGAGATTACAAAACAAGAGAAAAGTATATCGATTTTAGGAGGGTTGAATGTGTTCTCTTTTACTTAACAATTAAATCGAATCTGTTGTAGAGTTGGAAAATTCATCGGAATCTTTTGCTATATTATTATGCTATTTTTTTTACTATCATATCGGATCAACCATGATCCGAGGCCTAATATTTAATAATTCAATGTAACGTGTCAGGTTATGATGTAATTAGTCTCCAAAGGTAGTGCAAATACTTACCATTCTTCTGCACAGAAAGAGCTCCTGTAAAGTGTCGGAAAACATTTCGTTTTGTCCTAAATTATCAATAAAAAATAAGATTATTATATGTACTAGCCTTATTACCAATGTTCAATGTTCACCGAAATTGAAAGAAAACTAGGGATCCTCCGGCTATGTGAAATATCCAAGAACTTGCGGAAAATCCAAACATAATGGGACAAATTCGAATGCAAATATTTGGTTGAGTAATTCTGCTTAATGTCATTCTGCACATACCGAGTGAATTCTCAAACTCAGTGCGTCATTGCTAAAGACACAGCTGAAGTCAAGCGAAAGTAAGGCTCCATTATCATGAATGCCATACTCATTTCTGAGCGTAAGATGAGAAAGAAGTTGGCGCTTTTGTATCTCTCATCTGCTTTTTTTATTTTACATTGACAGATAGAACAACGCTCAGCCGTGAGGCTCTTCAGTTGATTGACTGAGTAGCTTTGTATCAGCAAAGTGTGAAGGGGTAACTTCTTGTCACCTCCCTGATAGCGATTTTCTTAGGTAATACCTTCAATCAATATATATTGCCGCGAAAATTTGTTAGAGAGCGATGATCGGGTTTAGAAAGGAATACGAGGGAGAGGCAGGTGAATGAAACAAATATTCTTACCTTATATAATATCAGATATTGAAGGACAATTTGAGACGGGAGTCTGTTTCTTAGACGGGAGAGTGGGGGTTGATCAGTTCTATTTTCATACCAAGTGACTGCTCCTTGTACATGATTTTAATTATTGAAGACATTATGTGACAGTTTCGTAATAAAGGAAATAATCGGTTTTACTGCAAGATCGTTGTGAAGTGTCTTATTGCTGACAAGCCAGGCAGCATTTACTGTTATTCTTTAGATTTTGTTTTGAAAGATTTATAACTTATTAATGCGAATGGGGCATCTGAAACAGGGGCAGAGCCTGCTTAAGTTATTATCAAGCGAATAATCGATATGTAAATGGTCTAATTGTAATTCATTAGGTGTGAGTGATGAGAAATGATTCTTTATAGATGGTACGATAATCATGGGGTAATTGTAATGGTATGAGAAGCCAATCCTGACCCAATCATACGATTGAAACCCCCATACCTAACACGATGTTCTAATCGCCAGTCTTATATTCCGCGAACATGGAGATGGCTCTAAACTCCTGCGTCAGTGAGGATCTGACCGGGATGTTCTAGGGTTCGAGTCCCGACTGTGGCAGAGTTTTCGACACTAGATAAATAGCTATCTTTTCAGTTTATCTGGAGGTGAATTCTAGCGGCTAGCTATTTTCATCGGTAGTTATTCGTAGTTCTCCTACAACAAGGCGAATTCCAAAGCAGTGCCCTAACAAAAGGGCCATGTGCGATCTTTCTTTTCTCTTCCTCGTTCTATCCTCACCATTCACACACACTTACATGCACTACACTACCACACAATCCGGGAGACCAGTCAGTAGCTTAGAGCTTGTCCCACCTGGGGTAGTAGCACCGTGTCACTCTGAAGGGAGATACCTGGTTGAGGAAAATCTGCGACAGTCGACGTACGTCAGCGCCAGATATCGCCAGCCAGCGGAGAAAGATAATCGCCAGCTCCCGCGATTAAACATGCGCTACGCTTACTGGACTAATGACTTGAGCAGTTGACGCGCCCGGAATCACCAATCAACAGCGAGGGAGAAGGCATTGTTGCGACCGTTGGGAGCGGCCGAGACGGCGGCGCGTCGCCCCGCAACGCAGCGATGGCCGGCTTCTGACCGTGTTGGGCTGCAGCAGGCTTCCATGGAGAATGCCGACCAGCTGTCCCTGACGCGTGTTGTTCAGCTGCTGCGCTGCCCTCGCTGCTGCGAGCTGCCCACCTCCGGCCCCATCTACTCGTGCGAGCGCGGCCACACGCTCTGCGGGGCATGCTACGAGCACCTCGAGAAAGGTCTGCGCCGACTCTCACACCCTTCAAAACAGTCCTTTTTACACACACTTATTCACTTTCAGGGCAACGGTTTGGATTTTACTGAATAATACTCGTATTAGTACCGTGAAATGGAACCAGTGTATGAGCCATGGAGTACGACTGTACGCCAAGCTTCTTGAGACAATGTCGATGCTCTCTATCAACTCTTGTGCTTCTATAATATAATGCTATCCGTCTGCAAAGGAATCTCGTTGATTTTCTTCTAGGAGCTGATTGAGAGCCTCATTGTATCTTAAATATACTTGGCCTATATTTTTCTTACATCATTTCCCTTTTCCTACCTCCATTCTTCCTATTCCATTTCACTTTCCAGTCCACCCTTATCTCATCCTCACGAAAATCTTCTGCCCTCCACTCTCCTACCCGGGTATAAGTGAACCTAAAAAAGTTTCCATCTTTCTCCACAAAATAAACCTTCTTCCACTTACCCACACTTTTAATCTCCGTCCCTGTAAGGAAGAGAGGCGTTGACAACTTTGGATAACAACACATGAAAAATAATCCAGAACGAAGAGTTCTCTCTCGGCGGCAAGCATGTAAGAAATAACATCACTTGGTAGTAAAAGTGACAGTGGCCTGTACTAGTTTTATACCCTGGCATGTGGTTGCAACGTATGACGGTAATTAACTAAAGGTAGTTCGTAGGCAGACCGGATGTTCATTTAAAGCAAAGCTCTCTGATTTCTAGAGTATTTGGCTTTATTAATATTTACAGAATTGTTTGAATTAAGTGACATTTTTTTAAATACACTATTTCTTCTATGCTAAGAACAAAACATTTCAGGGATGAACGTGATTTTTGACTACTCACTCTTGTGTCGTCTCCTCTCTCCTATTTTGTATACTCTAGTAGCAATCTTCCAACTTTAGCCTTTGCTTATTCCTGAGGACAATAGATTATTCGTAAGGATAGTAGAGATAACAGAGAAGAGAAGTGGCTCACCTAAATAAATTGTCTCTATTTCAGTAAACATTTCTTGGAAGCAGTTACAAGATTCACTGTATAAAGAGTAAAAATTGATTTTTCCGCGATATAAACGGTGCGGTTCAGTATAAATCTTTCTCCTGGAAAATAACTGCTTGTAGATAAGTCACTTAGATTGCGCTTCGATGAAATACGGGATGTTAACGTAGGTATTAAAGATAACTTCGGTGTGTTTCAACAATAATATTGTGCACCAGATCCTGGCGCCACTCGATCATGTTTGCCCCCGTTTCACTTAATTAAGATTAAGTGGGGGCTCACGACTCAACACACTACGAGGAAAAAATCTTCTTAAAGTAACAAACAGGCTTAATGTTTCTACTATATCGACTGGTGAACCTACGTACTGGCCCACTGACGTCAATAAGCTTCCTGACCTCCTGGACTTCTACTTAGCAAAAGGTGTGCATCTTGGTACAGTAGAAGTAAAATCTTGCTACGACCTTTCTTCAGACCACACCTCAGTAGAAATGACCATCAGTTCAAATATATCTGAAAGAAACTATCCTCTAAAACTAACAAGTAACAAGACAAACTGGAACAAGTACCGCGATTACGTGAACAATAAACTATCTGCAAACGCACTGCTAGCAACTGAAGAAAACATCGAAGACGCAATACAGCACCTATCTGATACATTACAAGACGCTGCCTGGGCCGCAACACCAAGAGAAACAATAAATAAATCGTCAACGTATCCCGCAGAAATAAGACAAAAAGTGGTAGAAAAACGTCGACTCCGACGAATATTCATGACGACACGACAACCAGATGACAAAAGAAAATATAACACAGCAGCCAGACAACTAACACGACAAATTAAGGAATACGAAAACAAATCTTTCTCTAATTACATTCAAGCACTATCACCTACTGCTGAAATTAATTATTCGCTTTGGAAAGCAACTAGAAAACTAAAGCGACCCCAACTGCACATCTCACCAATTCGAAAAGAAGATGGCACGTGGGCAAGAAGCGCAGAAGGTCGAATGCTTAGCAAAACACTTTGCTTCAGTTTTCAAACCAGCAGAAAATGTAAGTACTATTGAAAATAAAGTGCTATAATATTTGGACGTGCCTTTACAGTTATCTCTGCCCATAGAGCATTTCAACTCACGAGAAGTCGAACAAACAATCAAAAAACACACGCATACTGCAAAGAGTCCAGTGTTTGACCTTATTACTGGCAAGATGTTGCAGGAAATGCCAAGTAAAGGATATGAACTCGTCACAAGCATATTCAACGCGATACTTCGAAATAGCCATTATCCTTGTCAATGGAAATACGCTCAAATAATTGCGATCGTGAAACCAGGAAAGACTGCCACGGACGTTAAATCGTACCGACCTATTAGCCTGCTACCAGTCCTATCAAAAGTATTTGAAAAACTTCTCTTACAGCGCCTCAAGCCTATAATTAAAGAAGTGATCCCTGACTTTCAATTCGGCTTTCGAGAGGGACACTCGACAATAGAACAGACCCATCGTATTGTAAACACAATTTCTCAAAGCCTGGAAAAAAAGCTATATTGTTCTGCAGCATTCCTAGATATACAGCAAGCATTCGACAAGGTATGGTATGAAGGAATTCTATTTAAAATAAAAAAAACTTCTCCCGCACTCCTACTATTTACTTCTCAAATCATATCTTTGCGATCGCCTATTTCAAGTGAAATATCAGGACGCTCTATCGGAATTCCAACCTATTTCTGCAGGAGTGCCACAAGGAAGTATTCTTGGACCTTTTTTATATCTTATATCAACTTCAGACTTACCAACTACAGAAAGAACTACAATAGCCACCTTTGCAGACGACACAGCTATTCTTTCTGCAAATGAAGACCCCTCCTGCGCATCACAACATCTTCAAGAACATCTAAACAAAATCGAAGATTGGAGTCATCGTTGGCGAGTCACCGTAAATGAAACAAAATCAAAACATATAACATTTTCACTAAGAAAAGAAAACTGCCCAAAAGTAAAACTAAACAACACAGAACTCCACGAAGCTGATACAATCAAATATCTTGGACTGCATTTGGATAGACGCCTGACTTGGAAAACCCACATCAAAACTAAGAGAAAAGAAGCGCAACTTAAAGTCCTCAAATTGTCATGGCTAATAAACAGACAATCAAAGCTGTCCTTGCATAACAAAGTACAGATTTATAAAACTATAATCAAACCAACATGGACCTATGGTATTGAATTGTGGGGCTCTTCCAGTAAATCGAATCTAGAAATTCTAAAAAGATTCGAAGCTAAAACACTAAGAAAACTATGCAACGCACCATGGTACGTGACAAACAAGACGATATACAGAGACCTCGACATCATCCCACTGGAGGAAGTAATCGCCACGAAGAGCCTAGCATACCAGAGAAGATTGTACAACCACCCAAATCACCTCTCAACAAGCCTTCTAGATAACAGTGAGCATGTGTATAGACTGAGGAGAGAGAGTATTTTAGATTTGCCATACCGATTTTGTAAATGAAATTTTTCAATGTCATAAAATGTTCACGTCTGAAATGTATCTGTTGACACCATTTGCTTATTGTTCCGATAGGAACAGATTGTAAATTATGCAGAAAATAAAAATAAAAAAAAAACAAAGTCTGCTTAAGATTTATCTTGATGAAAACACGCGTGGTGTTGCCGATTTTTTATTTTATTTTAATTACGATATTCAAAATAAAAATGAGCTATTACATCACTAATTAATGTTTTTGATTGTGTATTTAGTTATTTATTTTTCGTATCTTTTAATTGGAGACAATTAATGGCTATATTAAATCAGAAACACGACACGTGAAAACACATATATTTGGATTCCATGGTCACCACACTTCGACCCACTTGTAGTAATTTCGCCTATTGCAGCACCTCTGCCCTGCACTTAAAACCTCCAGTTTTTCTGTTGCGTCAGATCCTAATATTTGGAGTTAATGATTAAATTAGAAGTTAAAAACGAATTGAAGACAGCGACATTCTTAAGGTTGTTTACGACTGAATTTGCTTCGAGTATTTACGTTATTATTTTTCTATAAGAATGTAATGCTACGGACCGACGTTTTGCTGTCAGTCACTTTTTTGATAACAAGGACCCACAAAACGTGGATTCGTTCTACAGCACGTGTTAGAGAATTTTTTTCTATATTTAGCAACTAGATTTATCCACTTATTCCTTACCAGGGCCGGGAAATAAGAGATTTTGTGTTGAAAATTAGTCATTTTCCGGCGCACGTTTACAATACTTTCTCTTCTTACGTTAGTATGTGCGAGAAAGTAAAATGTATTACCTGCTTTGTATATTCTAGGTTGCAATTGTGCTCCTAAATTACAGTATCCACGTTTTTGTAAGAAAAGAATGGAATATGTAGTTGAAATGTTTACTTCAACGTCTGTGATGTCTATAATGTCCCTATTTCCTTTCTCTAATGGATTCTAATGGTAAAGTGCTTCACTGATTATGGTTTTTGTGGTTCGTGAGAGTGAAGAATAAGTAGCGACGATGTGCTGTATGCACTGATTTTGCATAGTAAACTATATATCGTTATGTTCACAATTCTTGCTGACAAAAATAGTTTTAATCTGCAACGTGTTCTAATTGGTGTAACGTACACGAATAACATTTACCTTATTTGAATAGTTTTCCAAAAAACCCACCTTCTTGTCATTGGGTAATCACAGCATTGGGTAGCTGTGTTGCTGCTTTCGTGCACTTCCCATGACAAATTGAAGCTTGTAAAGATTGTTAGAAGTGAGAAACAAAATACAAAACTTTTGTCGTAAGCCAAACGTACGGCTTGACTTCGGGAGCCACTAGCTATTTCAATAGTTTTCCAAAACAACACACACTGTACCTTGCGAGGCAACTTATCTTCAATTTATCGTTCCAAGGCTCCTTCGGCTCGCTGAAGGAAATCGAATAGATCGAAAACGGTAATGGAAAACTGGGTACAAGTTGGGCATGTAGCCCTCCCATTTTGCAAGGCACGTCCAAAGGCCTCAAAGGTTTCTGTTTTGGCTTTCGATAAGAAAGGTTCCCGATAAACTTCGTCGTTCGGAACAACTGATTTTTGAAACTTTTAAAGATTTTCTAACATCATTTCTCAGATCCTAGGAATACATATACTATGACGTGACTTTGGGGAAAGCAAATAAATGAGAGTGAATAATTGCTGTACGTACGTTAATCGTTTCCAACACTACTTTTTCAAGTGCGTCATTCTAACTACGTACAGTAAAATGCATTTTCATCTTGCAAAGATATTATCTTTTCACATCAGAATCATGTAGTTTACGGGAGAAACTGTTACGGTTTTCTTAACGCTCGCCATTTGTTGTGTGCTGGAATCCAGTCCTGGCAGTCTGAACAGACTTGAGTTCTGGTGTTTATCTAGCCATTTTCGCCGGTTACTTTGATAATTTCCATAAAGACAGGCCTCCTAACCAGATGTAAGTATAGTTACTGCCTCGTAAACACTTCGCAGGAAGTTTACACAGGAAATTCTCACTTCCTACATTTTGTGGTTTGGAATACCTCTGCAAGTAATTGCATCATTTTCGTAATATTTGTGGTACTAATATTAGTTCAGTGAGTAGCCTATGAAATATATAAATTAAGTGCTTTTCTAGAGAAAGAGAAATAATAGTTTTGACCGAATATTCGACTGCCATATACTATTTCACATGACTTTTACTTTTTCGCCTTATGGAAGTACTTCATAAGAAGAGAAAGTTATCAATTCGTGCTCCGGAAAATGAATTGTCGCCAGAAAGCCTTATTTTTATTTCGTTTTGAGATCTATTCAACTACTTTAAATAATGTCATTGTATATTTACGTTGTTGTTGACATTTTTCCTTATTTCATTGAGTATTCTATGATTTATTAAATAGTATCTGAATTCATATATTTCATTAGAGTTAATCATACCGTGGTATTAACTGTTTTCTCGTTCTGTAAAAACTTTCGTGTTTACTTCAATCATTTCATCCTTTCTTCACTACTTTTATTTTGGTTATTTTATTTAAAATTCAGCATTTTATTGTGATACTGAAATGTAACAAGGCTAACATTCCAGACGTGAACTCATTTACTACAAAATCTTAAAATTATGCCTTCAAAATAAAACACCATATTATCCTTCAACTCTATGTGTGTGTTGATTATTTAACTTTCACGTTTTTTGTGTGAATGCCGATTTCTCTTTTGCCAAATCGCTTTCATTATATCCATTTTGGACATCCTGACGCATTCTTTCGTAATTTAGAATCAGTGACCGCATGATCTAACTGGCCGTGGGAAAAACTCGCGTGCAAGAACTTCCTTCCTTATTAAAAACGCGTCTTGGTATTCGATCTGGCAACCTGCCGTGATGTCCCCGATGTTTATTCTCGTACCGCAAGTTCCACCGGGTTTAGGCCTCGGGGGCCGGATACATCCGCTAGATACGAAAACCGAGAGAGCGAGAATTTGGCGTTTTCCGGCGCGTCAACTGTTATTGTCGTTAGCTCCGTAAGTGTAGCCCATGTTATGAAAGGGGCGGGTAGTTTTATACTCCTTTTATGTCCCCCATCGGAGCACCGTCCCGGCCGGAACTCCCTACAGTTCTCCCAATGGTTGTGGCAGTGCAAGTTTGTGTATAGGAGAAATGAAAAGGACATGAAAGAGGAAGGAAAAATTGACCCGTGTCGCGTTTGTTAAGGAGTTGCCCCGATATGAGTCTCCTATTCATCGGCAAAAACAGAAAAACTAACAACCGAAGCAGCTGATCCCTAGAATTATCCTCCAAAGTGTGCTTGAATTCAACCCATCAATCAAGATAGTGTCAAAGAAATCCGATACCGCTGAGGCTCGAACCCTCGCACGTGGCTGTCAAGCACGCTGCAGATGCAACGCCCGAGCCGTCGCATGCAGGCTTATCCTCGTAGTGCAAGTTCCGCTGGTTTTAGGCCGTGCACACCGGCCATCTCCGCCGGCAACGGAAATTGAGGGGGACGCGGCGAAGAGGGCGGTTTCGGGCAAGGAGCAGAGCGCGCGGCGCCCATCCGGGTCAGCCGCCGCCGCCTCTGTGGACGGGTGACTTTCCATCCGCGTGCGTTCGCTGCGGCACGCAGCGCTGGCGGTAGCAGGCACGCGCGCTTTCATCGGAGCGAGGCGAGCTGAGTAGCAGTCAGCCCACCGCTGGGCCAGTGTTCAAATCCCCACCCATCCATGTGGAAGTCTTGTTGGAATGTGGAAGCGGGGTTTGCAGAGGCTTTTCGGGGTTCCCCCAATTCTTCTGAGTTTAATTTCCGCTATTGTTCTATCATTCGGATCGTAAAATAATCACTAATTCATCAAAATCATTCTTCCACTTGAAGTATGACTGTAAGGCTTAGAAAATGACATCATAAAAATAAAATAATTACAAACGTGCGACGTGTGTTTTTTAGCTTGGTAGCTACAGAGAGCTATTTGTAGCATCATCCAGGGTACCAGCTTTCTATCTTTAGATATCACAGTTCCATTACCGGTCAATGAATGTAAAGATTGTGGGGCGTAAGGTGGAGGATTCGCGACAGATTTTCTCAAGGTTGTCCCGATCCCCTTGGCTCTCATTCCTCCTATAATCCATTGTCAGACAATCATGACAATAAATTACTGATTCATCTAGTATATAGCTTTTATAGCTATGCATTACAAGCCTAAATAAGAACGAGGAAAATGCGCTGATGAGCGAGGCGAACAATTAGAAGGATTGTGAAGGGGCACCTAGAAAGAAAGAAGGGACACTTAGGCGGGCAGAGTAGTAGGTTAGTAGAATTGCGGTGAAACATTGATGAATTTGTGAGTCGGCCGGAAGGCGAAGTAGTCAGCAAGAGTCGACGTAGGCGTGTAAACAGGCATTTAAATGTGCAAGTAGTTAGACATTAAATGAATGCGTAAGTTACCAAGTGAACAAATTACCGAGTGACACTTAAACGAGCAAAATAAAAAAAAGCGGATTAGCAAACGAGTATTAACTGAACAAGCAAAAACAATATGGATTTCAAAAAAGGATAAAAATATGAACTAGAGAGAAAATGGGCAAGCGATCACAAAAACGAGAAAGAGTCTTTCAAAAAAAATGTTTTGCTGCGAAATGGACGACAGAAAGAGCTGGCGGATTTGTTAGTTTGGGCGGTGTATTCAAAGTGAACGGGCAAGTGGACGGCGAGGAGACGGGCGAGAGGCCGGGCCAGCGGGCGTGCGAGCGGAAGGTCGATGGAACGATCGGGCGGACGGGCTAGCGGGCCGGCGAACGGAAGGGCGAGGGGACAAGTGAGCGGACAGGCGAGCGGACGGGCGAGCGGACAGCGAGCGGACGGGCGAGGAAACGGGTCAGGAGACAGGCGAGCGATCGGGCGAGAGGCAGGTGTTAGCGAGCGGGTTACTGACTGGGTGAGGGGATGGGTGAGTGGACGGCAAGCAGACGGCCGAGCGGCAAGCGAGTAGACGGGCGAGCGGACGGGCGAGCGGAAGAGCGAACGGACGGGCGAGCGGGCGAGCGAACGGACGTGCGAACGGACGTGGAACGGGCGAGTGGGCCGGCGAACGGAGGGACGATTGGAAGGGCCAGGGGACAAGTGAGCGGACGGGTGGGTGGACGAGTGTGCGGATGGGTGAGCGGACGGGTAAGCGAGCGGGCGGGCGAGCGGACGGGCCAGCGGTCGTGCGAACTTCTGAACGGACGCGCGAGTGAAAGGGTGAGCAGACGGACAAGCGAACGCACAAGAGGACGGGTGAGTAGATGGGTGAATGAACGTGGGAGCGGACGGGTGATGGGACGGGCGAGTGGACGAGCGAGCGGACGGGCGAGAGGAGGTGCGTGTGGTCGGACAATCGGACGGTCGAGTGCACGGGAGAGCGAACGGCAAACGGACGGGCAAGTGGAGGGTAAGTGGGTGGCGAGCGGACGGGCAAGCGAACGGGTGAGCGGACGGGCGTGGCGAGCACTTGGACGAGAGGGAGTTGTTAGCGAACGGGTGAGTGAACGGGCGAGCACACGGGTGAGCAACGAGCGAGCGGGCTTGCGAACGGACGGACGATGGAACGGACGGGCGAGTGGGCCGGCGAGCGGACGGACGAACGGAAGGGTGAGAAGACAAGTGAGCGGACGGACGATGGAACGGGTGGGTGGTCAGGCGAGGGGATGGATGAGTGAACGCGCGAGTAGACGGGCGAGGAACGGGTCAGTGGACGGGCGAGCGAATGGGCAAGGGTACGGGCGAGGGAGGCGGTGGCGAGGAGGGGGCGGGCGCCCACTCGGTCCACACTCCGTTGAGCCGCCCCGTGCGCGCACCCGCTCCGTGTAATTGAGCAGCTTTCGCTGGTGGCGCTCGAAAGCGGCGTAACTAGCTCGTCGCAGCCCGGATCGCCCACTCGCTGGCGGCCACGCTGCCTCGCTCCCCCGACATGAAAGGGCCGCCCTTCGACAGCAGGGAATGTCTCTGCACTGGGGGAGGCCTGAGGCTCAAAATTCTTTATTCAAACGATTCAAATATCTACGAAGAAGATGAATGAACCTGTCAAAACGTCACAGTGCCAAAATTATTATGAACTCTTTTAACGTTTGACATTGGTTATCAAGAATTTTATGCATCTATTCTCGTCATATTTTTGTAGTGATTATTAATGGAATTGGCGTTTTCACAGTTTTTTGCCTTCTTGAAAAATACAAAATTAATTGAAAATGATATTTTTAAGCAATTGAATAGCTACTGACAAGGTAGTTCATTTAGGATATTAAAGACAATTGTTTAAATTACAAAAACCACCTTCAGTGAATCCTGAATATCTCATTCCTTTAATTCTTGGAAAGTTCGTATACTTTGAATAGTAAACAACGTACTCAAAAATTCATTAAAATCTGTAGGGTAATTATTGCTATTTTCGTACTAATATTTTTTAATATCTACCCTGCACGTTACATCTTCGGTATTAACCGTTGTCCACAACACTTCGTAAATTGTATTTTTACATGAACTTAAAACGTGTCAATTAAAATATAATTCTTGATTTATTTGGCACTGTCTTTTCTATTTTTACATTCCCGTATACGTGCTTATATACAGAGTAATATACGTACTATAGGGAATGTGTAATGCTGCGAAAAATCGACTTCAAGATTTCAACGGAAATACACATTTAAGGGTCCCCTGATACCGAAAAAGAGTTTTTTCAAAGTCAGTCCGTCTGTCCGTCCGTGCGTTCTACGTTAGTCTGCATTCAGTGACGTATGCTAAAGGGTCCTTATGACTATCCCTGCTACCGTCATCGAGGTGTGACCAACAGGTGGATGCACTTCCAACATATAAACTGCAACACAGACTCATTACACAGGACAAGCATAATACACATACTTACAGAACAGATAAAGTAAGTATTGTGCACATTAAGACGAGGAACAATGCACCGGTAAGAGCGAAAGCTCAGGGACGGAGCCCAAAGGCATATCTACACATGACATCTACACGTGACATTTCCGTCCGTCTGTCCGTCAGGCTGGTGTATGTGAACAACACTAGCGCCTAAACCATGCGTAGGATTTTTTCCCAACTGAAGGCACCCCTGTCCATTTGGTCTTAGTCTAAGCTCTGTGATTTTGAAAATCATTCATTAGTTTTTGGGGGTACTTTACGTGAACCCCTGGGACATTTTCAAACTTTTCTCAAAAACGGCTTAAAATTTTATCTCTAAATTTCTTGTAAGAATAGAGCAAAATTTACTTATAAAGGTGGCGTAAGTTCGATTTTCAAGGTTAATTCTGAATTTTAGAATATTTTAAAAATTTAATTTTTTTCAGTGTCTTTCTACAACTACAAAATTGAAGATACAGATTTTTCCTTCAAATAAAATTTGTTCTACATAGTGAGTTCTTTCATTAAGTTCGTGTACATTTTTTTAACGTAGTTTTCGCGAAATATTGCGAGCACTATATAATATTTTAGAAAATTACTAAAACAATATTTTGTCAAAAACAGCTCGGATATTTTTCTTTTACCTTTTGGTGGGGGTAGTGCTAAATGTACTCTAAAAGAAGACAAATGCCATATTGCTATACTCTTTTGATTTTTCAAAAATTACAAAAGTTTAATTTTTCTCACGTCGCTAATATTTACATTAGCGGCAATTTATTTACATTAATGTATTTATGAGTGCATATGCTTTAAATAATGCGAAAAAAGTTTTCCGAAAACAACAGTTTTCCATGAAAATGATCTGGAAATTACACATATTCAGAAACGCACAAACCAGTTTTTCAAAAACTAAATAATTTTCTGTGAAAATAAGTTCAAATATCGAATTTACAATAGCGATGAAATACCATTTTCTGAAGAACGGGTCAAAATTTTTCAATGAAAATTGCCATTTGGGACGAGCTTTTAGTGTTCTTTAATATGTATAATGTAATAATTCGATATTATTACATTATATCATTATATAGTATTATTACATTATAATACTATTAGGAAGCCGTAAATTAAGACAGTTTCCAAAAAAAAGTACTTTTCGTGGCGATCGATGGTAGCTGTCAAGAGTATGTGGGAATGTGGCTTGTCCGAATAGATAGTTGAGACCAATGGAAATTGAAAACCAATACGGGAAAGTCTCTGCCATTCTGTAGCACCACTAGTTTTTCTTGTAAGTCATTTCAATAGATTTTTAATTTTACCAATTGTTTAATCTATTTCCTTTATTGTTTGAAGTTTACGAAACGAATATCAATTTTGACTTAAACAATAAAAGAAATTAGTAATACTTTTCTGGTTCAAATAAAACAAAGTTTTCGCTTCTTCTAGTTGCTTAAAAATTCAAATTTGACAAATCGTACAGTTTGTCTTTTGCTCACTTTCAATAACATAGGAGTGAAGAATAATATTTCCAGAAAAACAATTAAGTTTTCTGGGCCAAATTTTGATCTCACCTGAAAAGGCTGGACTACATCAAAACCTTTGTTTCAACATTTTCAAAGGGGGGATTGTGAGAAAAAAGAGTTTCACGAATGCAGTTGCGTCCATTGCCGATGAAGATCTGGTCTGTAAAAGTAAAACCGAGTTCTCTGCTGTGATGGTGAAAGTTAACGATGAAAACCTAATTTTATGAGATAATTACTAGGTTTAAAATTAACTTGAGTCGAGTGTCGTATAAGAGAATAGTGTGCTTAATGGCGAGTAACCCTCTCAAATCAAATGGGAGGAGATGAGACTTCAGTATTGCTCCAGTTCATTTCCAATCTTATTTTTTTAAATTCAAATCGATTAGATCAACGATAAAATAGTATTTATCTTAGTTCATATCTATGATATAACTATGTAAGGTTGTCATACCCTATAAGACTGGTTTCTTAGTTGATAAATTCCATGATTATTACTGTTGGAAGAATTATTAGGCTGGAACGCGGTCGCATCAGAATCTCAAAGGACGTGAGTCAGACGCAAGGTGCAGTTTCTCGGTTGTTTCTCTCCTTACTTGCGGTCTCCAATTAAATACCTCATTCTCCAATATTTAGTTTGCTTCACCATGTCGATTACCTCGGAAAACAACCTGACTTGTCACGAAGCGCAAACTCTTTTCTCCGTCGCTTCATACAAATTCCCTTGAGGGTAAACAACTCCCCAGTGCTTTCCCACGCGGGTGATCAAGCGGATTTACGGGTCCAGTCGCGCCCAGTGCGGCCGGGCCGGGCCGGGCCGGGCCGGGCCGAGCCGGGCGGAGCGGGTCCATAGCCAGAACACGCTCTGCCCGCACCGCACCGCACCGCGTCGCCCCTCATCGCCCGCGTCGTGGAGCTCCGGACTCGGCCGAGGACTTTCCTCCGGTGCCGTAGAAAGTGGTCGCGCGGGGCGGCGATCGGGGGCTGCTGGCGGAGACGGTGCAGATCGGGGAGGGTGCGCGACCGCCGACGACCGCTCTTTGTCTGAGACGTACTGGAAATTTACGTGCGTCATTGCGTGGCTATTTGAAATCAGACACACTTCCACATGTAGGACATCGTGACGACTCGCGAAAGCACTTGCGGCCAGGCGCTTGCGCTCGCCTCTTGCTTGCTACGGGGTTTACAGCAAGGGGAAACAACGCATACCGATTCATTCAGTATAACGCTGTATACGATGTCAATATATGAAAATTTCACCATCTTCGTAGTCGCAAGTAAAAGCTATTGGTACGGCACAATGGCACAGACTTTCTCGTACTAGTTAATTTTCGAATTTCTTCGGTCTGGGCTTGTACTTCGGTCTTGCCACATCGTCTTGCCAGATGATTATCGCCACCCAAATCTTCAATTTGTTGGTTTTATAATATAATAAAATAAATATGACTTTATGATAATTACAGAAGAGTAAAATCTCGTCCTCCAAATAAATTTTCGTTTAAAACTTTAGAGCCATTTTCATGAAAATGGCGGTTATGCATTGGTGTAAATGCGAAATTAGAAGCTCTTTTTCACAGAAACCTTTTGAGTTTTTGAAAAACATTAATCGATATTAAGCAATTCTACTCACGAATGTAATAGCGTATACATATTGCTGGAAATGTGCACATTAAATTGAGATTGATTTCAAAATATTTCCATTTGTCTAATTTAAAAAAACAAAAGAATATAGCAAAATTTATGTCATCTTAAAAAGTGCAATTGGCAATATTCCTACGCAAGCTTCAAACAAAAATTTGAAGCCGTTTTTGAGAAAATGACGTTCAAGGTTTTCTGAAAATGAGGAATTTTGAGCTCAATTCCTCAAAAAAAGTTTGAGGAACTTTATAAAACATAATTTAAAGCACATTTACTCATAAATGCAATAGTGCGAACAAGTCGCCGCTAATGTAAATATATATATATATATATATATATATATATATATATATATATATATATATATATATATATATATATATATATATATATTAACGAAGTGAGAAGAATCAAAATAATACTTTTTTATAAATTTTGAAAATAAAAAAGAACACTGCAGAATGACGTTTTTGTCATTATATAGTTAATTTAACACTAACCCTCCCAGAAGTTTAAAGAAAAATTTGAAGCCGTTTCCGAGAAAATTTTGTTTTTGTTATTTTTTAATAATGCACAAATTACATTCAATATTGCACGAAATCTACAAGATTTTAAAAAAATGTACTTCACCTTAATGAAGGAACAAATTATAGAGAGAAAATTGTGCTTAAAGAAAAATCCTCTACCTTCAACACATTTTGTATTTGTAGGAAGACGCCGAAAAAATTCAAACATTTCAAAAAATTAGAGTTAACAGTGAAAATCAATGGCACGCCATCTTCGAATTTGCAATTTCAATAATTGGCAAAATTACGCTGAACTTTATTTTTTTTTTAAACTTGAACATAATATTTTTACTTTCCCGTATACGTATATACGGAGTAATACATGGGGTAATATATACGGAGTAATATACGTAGTATAGGGAAAGTTAGGTAATGCTGCAAAATATCGATTTCGAAATATCAACGGAAAAGTGTTTTTTTCAAAACGTCCGTGTGTCCGTCCGTCTGCTGTCTGGAAATACTACTAGCGTCTAAACCATGCGTAGGATTCTTCTCCAAAATGAAGAAATCCATGACAATCTGGCTCCAGTCAGAACTTTGAGATTTTGAAACACATTCTTCAAAGTTTCAGGGTACTTTACATGACATGCCCTCGGGACATTTTCAAACTTTTCTCAAAAAGGGTCCAAATTTTTTCTTTAAATTCCTTATAAGAATAGAGTAAAAGACACTTATAAAGGAGGCAAAGATCCAATTTTCTCGATTAATTATAATTTTATATTATAATAATAAAAGCAATTTTAAAAAAATACAAAAACAAGACTTTCTCAAAAACCGCTCAAATTTTTTCTTTATGGTATGGATAGTGCTAAATTAACTCTATAAAATGACGTAAACGCCTTATTGCTCTATTCGTTTGTTGTTGTTTTTTCAGAAATTACAAAAATGTAATTTTGACTCATGTCCTTAAAGTTTTTTGTGTAATTTTTGTAAGTTTTTTGTGTAAATGTAATTTTGACTCATGTCCGTAATTTTTTTAAAGATCTCTCCCGCCGTTGGTATGCACATTTCTAGCTTTTTATTAAGCACTATTGTATTTGTGAGTTACTACAAATGAGTAGTAAGTACTACAAATGAAGTTTTTGAAAACTCAAAACTTTTATCTGAAAAAGAGCTGCTATTTTCTGATATACAGTAGCGCTTAAACACCAGCCTCTTAAAAACGGCTCCACAATTTTCAAAGAAAATTGCCATTTAGAAGGAGGTTATACTGTTCGTTAATAATCTTAAAATAATATTTTCGCTCTACAATTAGGAAACCAAAAAATTAAGAAAGTTTCAAAAACATGTGCTTTGGGCGACGATACATGGCAGCTGGCAAGAGTATGAGGCAAGTCCGAGTAGCTAGCCGCGACAAAAGGAAATAGAAAACTAATACGGGAAAGTCTGTGCCATTCTGTAGCATCACTAGTTTAAATCTTATTATCGGGGCACGATTTATCCACTTTTTCAGTACTAGGGGCTGCTAACAATAATAGTTTTGCTGTCTAAAATTCGCTGTTTTTTTTTTCGAGGCATTACAATATTTTCTCTATACTGTGTATGCAGTAGCAAGAAAGTAAAACGATGACATGAATTTTCAATACCTCTTTGAATTCTGGAAAAAATGTATGAGAGGAAGTATGTCTTGTTGTAGCATCACTATGTTTTTCAAGGTAATTTACAAATCAATATAATATATACGCAGGACTAGTTTGAGTCAGTTATGTCTTAAAAAAATGTTCAAAATGATGTTTATATCAACTCGCGTGTAACAAGCAAGCCAACACATGCCACATACCATTCAATATTCTCAGAAGTATTTTACAACACAATAATTTCGAAGTATAAAAGTTCCCATTAATGGACTGAAGTGAAAAGTGATTGAAAATATGATATGCATTCAATAGGTACGATTGCTTGATTTCTGAACACTACTTGTTTAGGTCGTGTGGGAAATATGTTTCAATATTAAATTTTTCCAGTTACTGATACATAACCTCCAAATAACTAGAAACCATTGGCTGTTTGTTCTTCTTGGAAAGATGACACCCACCAGAGTGTAGTAAAATATTATTGTAATACCATTTATGTAATTCAAGAAATTCAAAAACATGTTTAAACGCTTTCATTGATATAGTGAGAAAAGAGTGTCTTAGATTCTCGCGCATTAACTTTTTTAATTTATTTAATAGGTAATTATTACAAACAAATTAGCTTACTTGATCCTATGTGGCTAGGCCGAAGGCCTTTAAGCCATTACAATACCTACATCCTTTCGCGTTCTAATCTTTCGAATTCTGGTATTCACCCCAAATGGTCTCCATCGTATCAAAGCCGCGAAAAAGAGGCCATTAGGTGCGGCTGAGGAAAAAAAACCCGAAGGGGGAAAAACCTGCCGTCAGAAGCCGAGTACATACTAAACTATCCGACGTTTATTTTAACTATTTATTTTCTGGCGCGGGCGTCCTGCCGTCTCCTTCCAGTGCTTGGCCTCCTCAGCACCTGAAATCAAACAGCGCCACAGAAAATCGTCCGCACCAACGCCTCTGCCCTTACATTTCCGATCCCCCCTTCCCTTCACCCCCTAATGTGCTTATTACTATGCCAGTTTTATTTTATTTATTATATTGACCTGTTACTTACTAATTGACTACGACATATGACATTTCTTAACTGTTTACTGGCTTAACATAAGAATACTGATTAACTTACTTATTGTGAGCTTATTGACTTATTTATTTCTCTCCAGTCTAGGCTCCGCTCAAGCTAACGAGTGCGCCGCTAACAAAACTTCCGCCGTTGCTAGCTACTGCATTGTTTTCGGAATGAATCGTGACATTTATACAACCAGCGCGTCACACACGTAGTATATGCAGTACACTATCACATATGCCGGAACTTAAGTCATGAGGTTGGAGTTTGTCTCGGCAGGGGCGGTGCCCCAGTGGTGGAGAGAGGCAAAACTAGCAAACTTGGGGCAAGCGCCGTATCTCACGCCCATGAGGGAGAAACATAGCCTCTTCCCGGGGTATAAAATGAAGTAGCACCTCACTGGTTGTACTAATGACAGTAGTTGACGCGACGAGTCCCGCTTAGAGGCTGACAAATTAAGTCTGTCTTTCCTTTGAATGGGCAGTTTGAGGTTTCTCTCTGCACTTGTTTAAAGAATACGAAATCACGATTCCCTGAAATAGCTAATCAGATCGTTTTTGTCGGTATGTCTGCCAACCCTCTGCATCCAGATCGCACAAAAGCCATCGAGGCTGAAGCGCGGCTGCGCTGGCGCGCGTGCGCAGACGCGGGCCCCGACGAGCGCTTCCGGTGCGTGGTGTGCCACGCGGCGCTGAGCGGCGCGCGCAACCTGGTGGCGGAGCAGCTGGTGCGGTCGCTGGGGCGGCGCGGCGCGGCGCGCTCCCGCCAGCGCCTCGTGGGGCTGGACGACGGCACGCTGCGCGTCGTCAGCGACCGCCGCCCCAGCCTCATCGTGGTGCGCGCCCGGTCGCCCCGCCGACTCCCATTCAACTACTCTTCGGTTATTCGCGACTCGGCCAGAATCTCGGGCCTTGTCAAGATATGCATTTCGATTCGCTCTTATTGGGTTCGTCTCGTCCCACCCCGTCTCTTCTCGAGCCGCCTCTTCCCGCCTCTTCCTGGGCGTTCAGAGTCATCAATCATCTTCCTGTTTCGATAAAATTTATTTCCGACTCACCCTCGTCTTTTAGATTCGCTCATATTTGTCTCCAATCATCCTACCCCGTTCTGCCCAGCCCCGTCCTTTCTCTTTCCAACTCCTCCCGCCTCATTCGTCCACGCCCCTTCGCGTTTCACCTCGCCCCTCCCCGTGTTTGCACCTTTTTGTTCCACCTCGTCCTGTATTGTCGCGCCTCATTCCACCCCGTCTCATCTCGTCCCACCTATTTCTCTCAACCTGCTTCCTTTCACCTCGTCCTCACAACGCCCCCCTAATGTCACTTCGCTGAATTTGCACTCAGTGCACGTTCTGGCCTTTTCCGTTATCCACACTGAGGTGCAACATCGCGCTTTCTTAAACCTAAATTCCTGCACACGTGCTCGTTTTCTCATTCTCTATTAATTTAATCTTGCATGGCTCTCGTTGTCAAAATCTAAGGGTTCTCGTAGGTTCATTTGAGGATAATTATTTCCATAGATTCGATTTCGGATTATTATTCATTTTCAGAAAAATTGATAACCAAACGAAGTTAATTTTTATCATTTGTACTATAAACATAAAATGCTATTATTGTATAAATCTCTATTGTTGATCTACTCCATAACAATATAAATCAATAGAATTTGTGTTGCCATTTTATCATTAACAAAAGTCGGAATTTGTTCTTACGAAACTGTACATTCATGATTCAAATATAATTAGGTAAAACTATTTCAATATAACCAGTAATGAGAAAATATTCACCTAAGGAATATATTAAAAATATAGGAACTGAGAGAAGGTAGAGGTTTGTTGAAAGCTATTTATATCCATTGAGTGATCAATAATTGGTAATAGACGAGAAACATCACAGTGTCTTTTATTCCAGTCGTTTTCATCACTTCATTTTCATTCATTTCATTCACTCATTCACTTCATTTTCTGATAGGTACAGCTGCGAGGAGTCATCTCCAACGCACCGTAGCGTCTCTTTGCTGCTCTATATCCTGTCCCATTACAACCCGCCTCCTCGCGCTTTCTAAAAGCCGTCCAGAGCAGCTGATAAGAGCAAATTGTTTACTAATGCACAGGGAGGATGCTTCTGAAACGCAATTGCCCGCTTTCACGAGCGCTCTCGCTTTCACATTCATTCCCTGCGCACATAGGCTGCAGCGTATCAGCGTAATGCATTTTACGGTTTCCCGTGATTTACACGTGCGGATGTTTATTTTAGAATGTACTCTCATGTTGAAAACAAATATTTATTTCTGTTTTTAAACTCACACTTGGTACAATGCAATTCAAATCGTAAGGTCTTGTAGAAAATATTTTTGTTAAGAATTCCATTAACATATAATGTAACATGAAACTTAATGTACTAAGTACATGAGAAAGAAAGAAATATATTGTACATTAATTTTATTGATTAACTACAAATCAATTTAAATTTAATATAAAAGTCTTTTCTGTTTGTCCTGCCTCTCATCGTTCATATCATATACTCGTAATTACCAGTACGTCAAAATAATTCAGTCCAGATATGACCCTAAAGCATTGGCACTGGCATCCGAATGTACATTAAATTTACAATTGGGCATTAAATTTAATGTGCGCTCATGATAATCATGTTAATGAACATTTACAGTATAGCAATGGAGAAATTTCTGACAGTGAAATGCTTAAACGTAATTTACGTTTCTGACAATAATATTAACTTTTACGCATTTTTGATAGTTTTTGAATATTAATATATTGCGCCCTTGTTAATAACTACAAATTGTTCTACTTTCATGTATTTAAAATTCAATACGATAATGGACACATGCGTGTTGCTACACTAGCAGAGTACGTTTAATCAGTTACTGGATTCAGATGTCTTGCTGCTAGGTAGAATTGTGTCTAGTTTATAAGAATGTGAGAATGACGAGAAAACATTTTTCGTTTTTAACATTTCTGTATAACACTGATAATGCAATGTATTGGTATCGTATTTGGTGGCATACGTTTTCTTCTCAAAAGCTGAACGAATTGCAAATAATAACTTGGCTTTTCGACAGTTATATTGCAACCAGTGAACTCATAGGAGACTTTTGCTTGTGCGAAATAATGCCAATACGCTACTAGGGCACAGTTGCCAAAGGAGTCGTGGCTCCTGTTAACGGGTTATTGCTCCACTACTAAAATACAAGCACTCGGGCCGCGCTGGCGCGCTCCGGTGGGGACCATGCGAACTACGTGTGATTTTCTCGCGTAGATCTTTTTAAACTTAATTATTCAACAAAAAATGTTTTAACACAATGTATATGAGATATCACCGACATTTGTAAACAATCCTGTTCACTGATACCAAATTTACTGCAGCAGAGGTCGTATTATTTAAGTAAAAGGGATGTTAATCACAGAAACAATATATGACTGCGAATGCATCTTAGAGATGTCTATTCTTCAAAATGTTAAATAATTATTTACGACCATCATATATATATATATATATATATATATATATATATATATATAAATATATATATATATATATATATAATATATATATATATATATATATATATATATATATATATATATATATATTTAATAATTAAGCGATTAACGAAGTTTTTCCAAATAACTAATTGAAATGCATCTATTTTTCAAACATATGGTATAGTGCCTTCCTCGAACTTTAACGTAACTGTTGTGCGAGGACGAAGTGTTGTGTGCATGTGCTGCGGTTCGTTGTGTCAGAGAGTTTCGTTTTGAAGCCTCGAACGTGGCTCTGCTGCAATCCCACCCTTCCCCACAACTGCTATCACTCGGGTTCACATCTCTATTACGCCGGAACAGGACTCCATCACTCGGATTCACATCTCGATTACTGTCTGAACAGGACACCCAAGAGAACTCCCCCATAACCTGGGTAGCGCCTCTCCTTCAAGGAACTATCAGCACTGTAGTTGGTTGAGTTAAGGAACATTAACTATTGCACCAATCAATCAGCGGTCGGAACGTGACGTATTGGCCTTCATAAACACTGATGTGTTGGCCGGAGGTGTCTCTCGGAATCCGGAGATCCCGGGCTTCCACTTCACCACTTTATTAGTAACGACGTGGAAACTATCGAAAATGATTGGAAACCGGGTTGACATTTAATATTAAGAACAGACACTGAACCTAGGTCTACTACCCGCCTCCTCACAACACCCTCTTAGTGAGTAATGTCATGGAAATTGTCACCAAACTCAGGAAACAGTATAAGCGTTCCAAACTTTCTACCTTTCTTTCAAACTTTCTACCTACCTTTCTACCCACCACCACCACCACCACCACCACCAGCAACAACAGCCATGCACAAGGAGCGGCAGCTTGAGCCCGCTGAAGGGGTGCCTTGGCGCAGGTGCGCATGGGCAGCGAGTCACCGATGACGCTGCCGCCGCCGCCGCCCGCGCCGCCGCCGCTGCTGCCCGCGTCGGCGTCGTCGGCGTCGCACGTGCTGGCGGCGCCGCGGGGCGCCCGGGAGACGGCGGGGGCGGCGGCGGCGGCGGCTGCGGCGGCGGCGGCGGCGGCGGCGTGCTGCGCGCCGGGCGAGATGCCGTGCCGCGCGGGGTGCACGTGCGCCCGCTGCGCCGCGCTCGTCTCCTTCTACGCCGCGTGGGCGGGGCAGCCCCTGCCGGCCGCGCGCGCCGCCTCGCCGCTCGGCGCCCTGGGTGCGCTCCGCCTCGCCCCACTGGCGCTAGTTAGGCTTCCTCGGAACGCATAATGCGCAGTCGCACAGAGGGAGGAGAGAATTAATTATTCTAGTAAATATTTGTTTCCATTCGTGTTCAACCCACTAAAACTTTGACGCACGAAACCTTTACATCGTATCTAGCAAAGTATCTAAGAAATTTAAGATGTTGCATTTCAAGAGTATTACTAAGCTAAAAGTGAGAGAAATTAAATAAAGTTTATTTGATTTACGTAATCTTCGAAGTGAACTTCCCATAATTTTGTCGGTTTTGTGCCGGAAGCATTAGTGGCAATTTACAATATATTTTTCGACCCATGTAAAATAATTTATGTTTTGGATAGGGCCACAGTATCGTATCGTATCGTAATGGTCCGATCTTGCTGACGAGTATTAGCTGTATTTGCCTTCACGCGTCTTACACGCTACGTTGGTGGAATTTCTTCCATTGTTGCTAGTTTTCGTTTTTCGTCCCAGTTGATTAGGGCCGTATTTTAAGGCGCTGTGATGCGCAGCCGCGTGCGATGAGGAGATGGCGCGGGCCCCGGCCCCGGCCCCGGCGCCGGCGCAGGCTCCCGGCGGCCGCCGCCCCGCGCGCCCCTCGCGCGTGGCCCGCGCGCGCTCCTCCCTGTCGCCGCGCCCGCGCCCCCGCCCCCGCGCCGACCGCTCCGGCGCCCGCCCGCCGCCGGCCCCGCCCCCCAGGTGCTCGCACAGGGCCCGACCACAGACGCGTCTGGAGCTGCTCTCTTCTAGCGGCCAGCCGCTCGGACTGCACGTTTTCCGTGGTTTCTCCGATCAGCTCCTAGCGATTGCCGGAGCAGTATCCTAAGAAACGGGCCACGCTTCTTCTTCCTTGTCCTAACCTCACTCCTTCCGCACGCTCACTTACACTTGCATTCAGTACACCATTCAAGAGATCAGCCAGATGCTTACGGCTTGTTTCAGTTGGGGCGGTTCCCTGCTGGTGCAATAAAGGAAAATTCGGAAACAGACATGTGGGTGTAGGCGCCTCATCTCACCAGCGGGGAAAGAACTGCACGACCTTCCGTGATAAGAAACGTGACCTACACTTACGGAACTAATGACCTTAACAGTTGATGGGCCCGAAAAGACGAAATATGCAAACAAGTAATAGTGTGCATATAAAGATGGTCACACAACATTGTCGTGAGAATGGACGTGCAAAGCTAAGAGTTATCATTAGCTTGGATGCTTATTTCACTCGAGTGTCATTTTCGCTATTTTTACTTACTAGCTTCGTAAAAACAGATCGTATTTTAAATCGTGTGCGGGAAAAAAGCGAATTTTAGAAGGAAAATTCTTATTTCACGGCTCTGATAACAGAAACGTGCATAAACCGTTTTCGTATATATACTAAACTACTTCCTCTAAAACGTTATGTAGTCAGAATCCTTGTTTTGTGGGTTCTTAGTACCGAAATATCGATTGATGGCAAAATGTCTGTCTGCCCGTCCGTCTTTGCACAACGCTAGCGCATAAACCGTGGAGATTTTTTCCTCCAAAACAGATATTCCTCTGGTGATTTAAATGAACTCAAAGCTTTCTGAGCTTGAAACGTATATTTTGATTTGTGTGGGTACTTTACACGAAGCATCTAATTATGATCAAAGTTTTCTCGAAAATGACGCATAATTATTTGTTTAAACTATTTCACGAAACAACATAAAGAATGTTTAAGAAAATGGTGCAAATCTTATTTTCGTTGAAATCTCTGTTTTTTCAAAAATTGAATAAGTTCAATTTTATAGGCATTTTCCTACAATAATGAAGATGCTTATTTTTTGTTCGAAATAAAATCTGTTCTTTTAAGACATGTCTTGAAATAATGTCATGTTGAATTTTTCGAAAATATGAGTAGTTTGCGAGTAATGTTGCGTGAAATATACGTAGCTTTTATATATTTTAACATTTTTTTCTCAATTTTGCTATAATTTTTTCTTTGAATTTTTTCCTCATATGTGTCGATTGACAGTAGAAAATATTGGTTCAACCATATTTTCAGTGAGCTGGCAGTATTTTCGAAAATTATTGTAAAATTTTAACATTTCAAAACTATAAAATTAAACATAGACATTTTTGTCTGACACAAAATCTATTCTAAAACTCCAGCTCTTTAAAAAAATGTTTTGTACCCTTTTGTAAAGAAAGGTTTTGTACCTTTTTTTAAACGGGTAATTGTAGCGTAATTTGTGGTTGAAATTTATGGAATAAACTTTATAAAAATATTTTGTTAAAAATCTCTTCATAAAAAATGTTTTACACTAGTAGAACAAGGAACGTTTAAAAGAATGGTGTAGTACTCATAATAATCTACCTCTTTGAATTCTGGAAAATATGTATGAGAGCAAATATGCTTTGTTGTAGCACCACCATGTTTTTCATGGTAATTTACAAATCAATATAATATATACGCAAGACTGGTTTGAGTCAGTTATGTCTTCCAAATTGTTCAAAATGTTCATATCCACCCGCGTGTAAAAAGCAAGTCAACACATGCTACATACCATTCAGTATTCTCAGAAGAATTTTACAACACAATAATTTCGAAATATAAAAGTTCCCATTAATGGACTGAAGTGAAGACTTCAGTATTGCTTCTATGTTGCTTTCCTATTCTCTACATTAACGGAAGGTTTTGCATCTTTTGAAACCCGAGCAGATGAATATCAAATAAAACCCATAATTTTAACAAATCAAACTTCAATATCATTAATACTGTTAATATCCGTTTTTAAGTGTATATAACGAAGTATAAATCATTTGTAGAAAGAAATTACTACATTAAGAAAGGTGAAAGAAAACTAAAAGTGAAAATAAAACGATGGAACAGATATTTTCGGTCAAAATGGTTAGGAACAGTTGTTGTTTTCTCTTGCCAAGGGACCACTCGTGCGCCTCGGAGTCGTCGTCAGCGCAACGCAGCGAGTGCAGCCCGCCGCCCGCGCCCCCGCAGTGCGCGCCCTGGGCGCCGGCGCCGGCCCACGCCGCAGCCTGCGACGGGGCGGAGGGGCCGTCGCCGTGGGCGGGCGACGCGCGCCGCCCGCAGCCCGGAGGCGACGCCCCCGCCTGCACGTGCGCCTG
The DNA here is from genome assembly GCA_038098605.1 of Gryllus longicercus. Classification (NCBI taxonomy): domain Eukaryota; kingdom Metazoa; phylum Arthropoda; class Insecta; order Orthoptera; family Gryllidae; genus Gryllus; species Gryllus longicercus. The sequence continues at coordinate 1,388,731 of JAZDUA010000069.1, read as the reverse complement.
CGCCTGCGCCTGCGCCTGCCCCTGCGCCTGCGCCTGCACGTGCGGCGCCGCCTTCGCGCGCAGCTGCCCCAGCAGCGCCACGTGCCCGGGCGCCTTCGCCCCCACCTCGTCCCAGGGGGAGCTCGCCAAGGAGGCGTCGGAGCGACAGTGAGCCTGCTTCTCTTGTTGGGGGGAGAGACGCGTTCCACAACTGCATACAGGAGATCCTTTTATGTTTCGAAATTAAACCACGATAAACGTATTAGAAGAAAAGGAACCTACGCATTATAATTAAATACATTTTAATTCTAGGGACAGGACTACTCGGTATATTTTGAAAAATTACCTTATTACATTGTTGTATTATAACTGTGTGCGCCAGGGCAAGACTGTGCGTATAACTGTGTGCAGGGCAAGACATCTGTTAAGGAAATATGCAGAAAGAGAAAAGAAAATTGACATACCCATTAGGGTTGTTAAAATGTTTTTTTTAAACAAAAATTTGTTTTTTGTTTAAAACAAACCTTTCTTTTTAAATCATGTTTTAATGGGTTGAAAACAAACATGTTTTGAACAAACGTAAAACTAGTTAAACAACTCACATTTTATTTGAATTTGCGTTCTAATATCGATCAGTGGGAAATACAGCCATCGAAAGCTCGCAGCGCCCAAAAATCAAGTTCAACCAATATATATGCAAACTTTTAGGTTAATTTGAGGCTAATTAAACGGTCTATTCCCGATTTTAGACTCTCTTGGATTTCCCAAAATCGTGGACGCTGCTAGCTTTAGATTAAAGCTACTAGAGTCCACCTATAATTCGCCTAAAAATCAATTAAAATTTTTGAAACCATACCCGAATTTGAAGCTAGTTTGAGGCTCTAGGAAAAAAAATTCAGCAATTGTATTCCAAAAAGTAGGGTTGTACAAAGATAATCAATTTTTTTTATTTATAACAAAAAATTTACAATCTATTTTTTACAAAATAATAAGTAAATATGTTGTTGTAGACTTGTTATGACAATGATTGATTTCCAGTGAAGGTATCCCATCGGTACTCTTCATCTATTTCTTCATACTATAACAAAAAGCAAGTATTATTTTGGGTTGGCTGCAAGTGGGATAGTTTATTAGCTGAGGGTAATGTTTCAGTTATTTGTTGAAAATCTATATGGGAGTTGTAGGGGTGAGGTTCTGGTTAGTCGATGGATATCTGCACTATTGTCTAGGATGTTGAGGGCTAAGTGGTTTGGATGGTTTTCAAGGCGCTGGAGATAGTTTGAGCTGATAAATTCTATTCTTTCCAAGACAGTGGGCATTTTTAAGTCCTTGTGCAGTGCTGCATTTGTGATGAACCATGGTGCTGCCGCGATCATTCTTAGGGTCTTGGATTGAAATCTCTGTATGATCGAGAGATTACTCTTGCTTGCTGTGTCCCAGATTTGGATGCCGTAGGTCCATATTGGAATTATGATAGCTTTATAAATCAACAGTTTATTTTCCAGTGATAGTTTTGAGTGGTATCCTAGTAACCAGTATAGTTTTCTTGTTTGAAGTTGAAGGTGCTTTTTTTTTGGCTAAGATGTGATGCTTCCACGTTAGCCGTTTGTCTAGATGTATTCCCAAGTATTTTACACTTTCCACCTGTACTATTGGATTGTTGTTGATGTGGACAGTAGGACATTTGTTTTTTCTCAGGGTAAAGGTTATATGGACTGATTTATTTTCGTTGATTTTTATTTTCCACTTTTTGGCCCAATCTTCAATCATTGTGAGATGTTCTTGTAAATGTCTTGATGCGTCATTAGGGTCGTCATCCGAAGCTAATATGGCCGTATCATCTGCAAAAGTGGCTATGGTTGTTTTATCTGATTTTGGTATATCAGTAGTATAGAGCTGGTATAGGATAGGGCCGAGTACACTACCTTGTGGTACTTCGGCCTTGATTGGATGGAATTCAGATAATTCATTTTGATATTTGATTTGGAAGGTGCGGTGGAATAGAAAAGATCTGATAATGTTGAAGAAGGGATACGGTAGAAAATTCTTGAGTTTAAATAAGAGTCCATCGTGCCAGACTTTGTCAAACGCTTGGGCAATGTCTAGAAAGGCGGCTGAACAGTATTTATTTTCTTGGAAGCAATTCTCAATGTAGTTGGTGATTCTATTAACTTGTTCGACGGTAGAATGCTGTTGTCTAAAACCAAATTGATGATCAGGGACTAGGTTATTGGTTGCAATGTGAGGACGTATTCTTGATAGAAGAAGTTTCTCAAATACTTTGGATAGAATGGGAAGTATACTGATGGGACGGTAGGAGGAGGGTTCATGTGGAGGTTTCCCAGGCTTGAGAAAAACTTGAATTTGGGCTACTTTCCATTGCTCCGGGTAGTGCCCTGTTCTTATAATACTGTTGAACAATGCAGTAATTATAGTCTTGCCTTTTCGTGGTAGTTCTTTGAGAAGAGGTGTTGTAATTAAGTCATAGCCAGGAGCTTTTTTGTTTGATAAGGCGTTTATGGTTTTGGTAATTTCTCTGGGAGTGAAGTGCGGGATTGGAAGAGTCATTTGGTTTGGGGAGTTAAGATAATCTCTGATTTGTTGCTCTTGGTTAGTATTTATAATGGGATGAGTCTGGAATACATTAGCAAAGAATTTGGCAAAGGTAGACGCTTTTTCTGTGGGGTTTCTTGCCCAACACTTGTTTTCGTCCCTGATTGGGGGATTTGATTTGGTCGGTTTTTTTAGCTTCCCTGTGGCTTTAAATAAGGAGTAATTGGTATCTTCTGTTGGGGTAAGGTTGGTTATGAAATCTTGAAACCTGTTGTTGTTGAATTCGTTTAGGAGGCGTTTTAGTTGCCTAGTTGCTCTGTTGTAGTTGGTACGGTCTTCAGGATATTTTGAAGTATGCCAGATTCTTCTTAGTCTTCTTTCCTCGGCTATTTTGTTCAAAAGAACTTTTGGATATTTCACGCAGTCTTGGGTGTAGTGAAGATGCGGTGTAGCGGTCCAAGCTGCTTCTTGAATATTTTGTATTATATACTCAGTCGCTTCGTCTATGTGGTCAGCTGATTTTAGTGGTAATCGGATGTTTGTTTTCATAGATATCTGTTTTCTATACAAGTTCCAGTTTGTCTTTCTGTTCGTTAGTGACGCGGGAGAGGGTTGTAGAATAATTTTGTTGCCGACTGTGATAATAATTGGAGTGTGGTCTGAGGACAGTTCGTGGGAAGATTCTATGATACAATTAGTGGATGGGATTCCGTTTGTTATGAATATATCAATTTCATCTGGAGTTTTGGTTAGGTCGGTTGGCCAGTAGGTAGGTTCTCCTGTAGAAATGGTTTCTAGGTGAAGTGAGGTAACTGCTTTCAGCATTTCTCTCCCTCTTGGGGTGATGAGCCTGGATCCCCATTGCGTGTGTTTGGCATTGTAGTCTCCTCCCACCATGTACCTATTTCCTAGAGACTTAAAATAGGTTTCAAATCGTTGTTTGTCTATTTTGAATCTTGGAGGGCAGTAAATGGCACTGATGGTAATTGGTCCACTCCAGTCCATAATTTGTACAGTCGTTGCTTGAATATCCTGTTCCTGTACAGCTTCCTGTTCATGATGTTTTATAGTGCTTTTTATTAATATTGCTGTGCCACCATGGGCATTGCCACTAGGGTGTTTAGTATCGTATAAAGTGTAGTTCTTCAGTTTAAAGTAGCTTCTTTCTGTGAAGTGAGATTCAGAGATGAGTAGCATGTCTATTTTGTTTTCGTTGAGAAATATTTCGATTTCTTGGCGATGATTTGCCAAGCCGTTGGCGTTCCAAGCTGCAATGCGAAGGAATTTAGGCATTAGATAGTTTGGAGACAAGCGACGTTATGAGGTTAATGAGAGAGTTTATTTGTTGACTTTGCTGCATTAGTATGTTTTCAAACCTCTCAAAGGAGTGCTGTATAATTTTCATAATGGAATGGCTATCGTCGTTGTGTTCATGTCTTTCTACAGGCTTTGATCGCGCAACATCGGCCCATGTTCCTGCATTTACGTGTCTGCTTCTTGAGTTTTCGTGAGAATAAGTAGTTTCAATGTTGCTGTTTTGTGTCTGCACATGCATCTCTTGTTGAAACATTCTGTGTTTACTTGAGTTGTTGTACCCTTTCCTTTTTAGTATTTCTTGGTATACTTTGCAACCTTTGTAGTTGGCGGGATGATTGCCTTCACACAGAGCACAAGTCGGTTGACTTTGCTTTTCTTTTAAACACTTATCTGGGTCGTGTTCTTTTCCACATTTAACACACCTATACGGGTATGCACAGTACGACCTGGTATGTTCATATCTCTGACAGTTTTTGCATTGTACTATCTCGCGTTTCAGGCGTGGTGGTTCGAAAGCAACAACACAATTTAACAGTCGGTTAATTTTGAACACTTCTTTGTTGTTAGGTTTGGGCTCAAGGTCTACAAAAAATAGAGGCAGAGGTGATTTAGTTAGTCTGTGGCGAACATTTATAATGTTTCTAACTTTGTGGTCCTTTTCCAGAAGCGCAGCCTTGATATCTTTTACATCTACCGTATGATGTATGTGTCGCAAAACAACTCTATACGCACGTTCTTGTTTCAACTGGTATGTATAGTATACGTGACTGTTGGCTGATAAATGTTTTATTATTTCCCTGTAGGTATTAGGAGATTTCGGCGTTATTTTAATTTTGTCGTTTGCTAGAGATTTTATTTCCAAATCTTCTGTTTTTAAGGCTTCCTTTAAAAACTTTATCATAGCTGGAACATTATTCACATTTGGCACGAATATTGGAGGTACAGTGGTTTTTGGAAAGGTTTCCTCATTGTTTTCTGTTGTGCCTTCTATATCAAGAGCACTGAATTGATTCTTGGTGGGAACTGCATATACACTAGTATTACTATCGCAAGACGCTGTCTTTTGCCTTACCCTTCTATTAGCATCAGGGTCGAGGACGTCAGGGTTCGGCCTTTTTGACCGAGCTGGTGTGTATATTTGCCATACATTCTGCGTCAGGTTGACGGGAGCAGATGAATCATGATCCATGGCGTTGCTGTCGCTGCCTGTTGATTCTTCGGATGACATTTCTTGAAGTAAACAGCTTCCCGGGTGTCAGTAGCATGCAATCGCACTACATGCTACTGATCCTACCCGAAAATACTTCGGTAATCGACTGAGTTTTAGTATATGTTATCTTTTGTTAAGTTGATTTGAATATGAAGAGGATGAAACACCGTTATGCTTCACAACTGTAACTGTTCACTTAGAGCTAGTGCGCACTGGTTATTATCGCTAGACTTTTCCTTATCTTGGCGCCCTCGCGGGCGAGCAAGGTAAGACACTACGGAGCTGCGGGAACGATCAGCACACCACAGCGGTCAGGCGAGTACTGAAGATAATCAATTAAAATTGGTTCTTATGGGCACGCTGTTAGTAATGGTTACGTAGTATTGCTTCTTACCTCATAAGACGGAATTCGAGCATACTTTAAAACTGAAATCTGAGCCAATGTGAGGTCGAATTCTGCATTTTCATTTTCTCAACTATTTATAAAGTTATATATTTTTGAGATATTTCAAATCAGGATTTGAATTTAAAGCCTTATAAAATTCCTCTTTGGTCAGTTACACTATGACTACAAACCACTAATTCCGAAGACATTTAATGTCTTCAACAATATTTCATAACACCACTAGAGGGAAACGTGTTTCTAATTTCGAAATTGCTATTAGAAATTTTATTACTCAAACGGACTGAGAGGCTGCTCTTGATTATTTCCCCTTCCCATTGTCATTAAATAAGAGATAATGAGTTACTGCTTCCAACATCTTCATTATCGTTTGTGAGTAAATTTCTTAGTTTGAGTCATTTCGCAAATCTTCCTCACACGGCGAGTACCAGCTTTCTAAATTCTAGCTCATGTGCTGCAGAATTAGGCTTTATAGCAAAGTAATTGGAAAAACAACTATTGAAATATCTTACTACAAGAAATTTATGTTAACTATTTCTTTTTGTAAAGAACAGCTTTCAGAAAAAATATTAGAAAAAAATTACCTAGAGTCTCAAATTGATCATCCCCAAATTTTGCCCAGGGATGTATATGTTTTTGAGGTTCTCGATTTTTCAGTTCACTGGCCTAAGAACGTGTTTAATTTGGTTGTCTTTGTACGGCCCTGATTTCTGGAACACAAATGCTCTATTTTTTCTCAAGAGCCTTAAATTAGCCTTAAAATGTGTTTAGTTTTTCATATTTTTATCGGATTTTCTTGATTTTTGTTTGTTTATTCGCTTATAATAACGTTTTTTTTCTAGAACACTAATGATAACTTTTTTTTCTAGAATCTACAATTTGCCTTAAATTTTGGGTAGGGTTTCAGTAATTTTCAGCGGGTTTTTTGATATGTATTTGTATTCGTCTATAAGAAGCAATGTTAATTGTTCCTCTTTGTACAGCTCTGATTTTGGAAAATAATTTTGTCGAAATATTTTTTTCCTAGAGACTCAAATAAGTCTTCAATTTTGGGTGGAGTTTTTTGAATTTGTCTAAGATTTTTTGATTTTGGTGTGTATTTGCCCATAACAACCAATGTTTATTGCTTCTCTTTGTACAGCCTTGAGTTTTGGAATAAAAATGCCGAAATATTTTTTCCCCTATAGTAGCAAATTAGCCTGAATTGGAGAAATCTAAAGGAGCCTACAATTACGGAATAGAGCATTTAATTAGGCTAAAATTAGACTAAAATGTTGGATATAGTTTGGTTAAAATTGATTTTTGGGCGCTACTGGCTTTAGATGGCTGAGAAATATTCTAGTCTCAGGCACTTCAAAGTTCCCGCTCATTGGATGTAAAAGCAAACTAATATTAAGTCACCCGAGAAAATTATTTCCGACAACACTACCGTGAAATACGTGATGCTTCCTGGCTAAGGGCAGACTGACTTTATTAAGCTGTCGTTATCTCAACAAAGTGTACCTTCGTGTGTCGTGAAAGACCGTTCCATGAACTACTACTGTGCAACGCAGAGATGCCACATGCTCGCAGTACTGTCATACGCAAAACGTCAGTGAACTTCTTATGACGTCATCATAAATCTATCCACTATCGGCTTCCCATTTGATAACGGAGTTCCTCCAACCCCAAAGAGAATTTTAACAAAGATCAATAAGAAAGAACGTTTTTGAAACAACTTCGAATTTGGAAACGCGTGTGACTGTGCAATGTGATTCAACCAATTACCGGTAGCACAATGACTGGAAGAATAAGAGATACAGTTTGGTCCAATTTCATTGAAGTTAAAGAAGTCAGTAAAAAACTAAGACCAAAATGCCGGACGTGTGATGGATTTGTTGTTGGGCTTGTTGCTTGAATGCGTTAGCACTTGAAAAAATGTGTTTCTACTGATCCTGCCTATGAGATTGACGTTGAAGTCACAGATTGTGAAAGTAAAAGTGTCCATTCCAGCCCAATAGATACTCTAGAGTTATAGTAAGTAGCCTATGTACAGTATTTTTGTGACCGAATTAAATGTGTACAACAGTGGGTGATTTATTTTGCTAAAACTTGGTGAAATGAAATCAAATTATTTCCACAAGAATCTTATTTTATAACTAATAATTACATGCTTTTGCAGGTTTTTCAATGTGAGAATTTAATTTGGCAAACCAACAATGTGAACTACCTACCAAGCAATCTAAACTGAAGTTATTTGTCAAGCGCACTTCTGATGATGATACGAAAACGTATGACAGTCAAGTAGCCAAATATATTTATGCAACGAATTCTGCATTTAAGCAAGTAGAGCATGTGGAATTTAAAAATATAATTAAAATATTACATTCAGAATACACACATCCAACACGAGGAAAAATTGGAAATGAATTATTTAATAAAGTTAATCAAGTGTAAATTGATAGGATAAAAGAAAATTTAAGAAATAAATGTATGGCTCAAGACGGTTGGAGTAGAATACACAATGAACCGGTCTTATGTACTAATGTGGCAGATGTAATCAAAGAAAAGGTGTATCTCCCTGATACGATTAATATAGAAGATAAACGTTATACGGCAGACTACGTATCTTCTTGATGTAGCGACTGAATCAATCAAAAGTTGCCAAAAGTATGGCTGTTTTGTTAAGTTTAGTCACTCACAACGCTTTAAACATGAAGAAAATGAGAGAAAAAGTAGCAAGGTCAGAAGAACTTGGTATATCACACATATTAACGAAAGGTTACTTCGAGCATATCTTAAATCTTTTAGCCCAAGGTTTAGAAATTCCGAATGCCAAGACTCATAATAAGAAAATATTAAAATATTTTAGAAATACCCACTTTGCAGTTGCTGATTATAAACAGAATGGTGGCAAATCTCTGACTTCGCCGCAGGACGTTAGATGGAATACGTTTGCAAATTGCTTAAGATATTGCCATGAGAACTGGCACATTTTGTCAAACGTAAGAAAAGAGAGCAGTATTAGATCTAAATATAATATCTAGAGTTGATGACTTTGAATTTGACATTAAAGCAGAAGATTATCTTAACAAATCTAAAAAATTTGGACACAAAAAGTTCGCACTTGACAAAGTGCAAAAGTATTGTTGCACAATAGAAGAAGCAGCCAACATTTGGATACATTTGCTCAAAGAATTTCAGGAAGATAGCATAAATCCTGATGTAACCTCGGTCAAAAAGGGATTTGAAATGGCTACGATACCAGTACATATTTTAGGAAACATATTACATCATCACTTTCGTGGTGACAGTTTGGAACAAAATGATATTGATAAAGCCCTGGAATTTGTTAATGTGTATCATGCTGTTGCTATGCCTGACATCAGAATATGTGTTCTCTGAAAAACATGTCAAACCATTGACATAGTGTCTTTCTTTGAAACGTAATTTAAATACCGAAACAAAACACTGGCAAATCAATTGCAGACTGCGATCGCATCATCAGCTGAAATTGAAAGATTTTTCTAATAATTTGGATTTGTACATTCAAAAATTAGGAACTATGTACTAAGAAAGATGACAAACTTTTAAATTTACTTTAAGTATTTAATTAATGTTTTTCATAAGTTGTATTGATTTCTGTTGAGTGCTAATTTGCATTGATTGTCCTGTAAAAGCATATTCAAATAAAGCATTACAAACAACAATAATACGTTTTAAAACTTTTTAAAATACATGTTTTAAAATGTTTAAAATAAATCTAATTAAAATACATATTGATGTTTAAAACCAGTTGTTTAAAACAGATTCTTTTAAACACACCAATCTGGATGCCCAAGTGGGTTGCTTGCCCTCCCAAACCTCGGCATGTTGACAGTACGAGCGGAATGCGGTAACCAGCTCCGAAGTTAGTTCTATACTAAGAAGGAATATACTCTACTAGCGGAACCCAACAGACGTTGTTCTTCCTTTCAGCTCCTTCTCTCTCCTTCCCTCGTTTTTCGCTCAGTCTCTCTCACCGTCTCTCCCTCTTCCTGTCTCTCTCTGACCTCTCTCTCTTCTCTCTCTCTCTGCCTCTCTCTGTCCCTCTCATTCATATTTAGAAGTAGATTCTGCACGTCTCTGAGCAGGTGGGGTAATATCTAGAAGTTCCAGCCCAGCAAAAGTGTAATAATATGTTCAAGAAAATTTCATCCCGTAGATTACGGTGTGGGAAACGTTTGTTCAGATCTTTGGCCTCAAAACGTTAAAATTTGATGCCATAGAACCCTTTATTTAGGAGTTATTGAACGATATGGATTCAAGAATGGCGCTGAGTAATGCGGGTTGCATTTATCATGAATATTTAGTTTTTATCCACAGCACCATCTAGTGGAGTTACAACTAAATTATCAGTAATCCTACTGGTGCAAGTGCGTCTCGAAACGTCTCGCAATCTTGGCTGTTCGTGGAAAAAGTAAAGGAGGATATATCAAAGACTATGGTTACCGACCTCAGTTCGGGGCATGGCCCCCGCCTGACATCTCCAGGTTTGCAGCAGACAGGGACTGCGAGTGACGCACGAATCTACGTCAACGCGCAGCTCAACTTCTCAGCGACGGTGTGGGAAACCGACATCCGAAGATTTAGGCACGGCAGCCCCGTCGGCCGTCTTTCCTCTTCGTATATACCCCACGTAGCTTGCTCCTCAATAGTTCACTATCACAAGTGAGTGTTACTTGCCCCATTCTCCCTCTTCAGCATTCGAACAAATTCTCCCATTGCTCGCCCGCCAAATTCAAACAGAAACAACAAGCGTGGATAAATATATAGGATATGGGGCCAAATGGTGTTCGATTTTGACAGTCATGTTTGTGACTCATTGTCATCGTCTCGAATTAAATAGTGTACATCAAGTGATAGTGATAGTGCAAAAAGTGACTTTCCATGACACGACGAAATTCCTTGACTTGGTCTCAGCCGTGAACATTCCCGTCGTCATTGAACCATCCACCTTTTTTGATTTTTAATACAATGGAACCTGTATTCAACAACCATTGTTGGTTTCATAAAAAACGTTGGATAGTGTAGTGGCTTGCTCATAACCACCAAAAACTGCCGACGGCTAGAATTCTCCTCCAGACGGCAGCTGAATTCGACCTAGGTATCTAGGGAATCCTAGGGCCTCCCGATCAGCGACGTCAGTTGATGCAGTGAGCGTGGCCGTCGGGAGAGACGCGTGGCTGAGGCGCGCGGGGCGGCGGGCGCGGCGTGCGTAGGGTGTCGATGCGGCCCGTGCGCTGCCCGAAGCCGTCGTGCGGGGTGCTGCTGGCGGCGTCGGCGCTGGTCCCGCACTTCGCCTTCGACCACAGCGACGTGCCGCTGCTGCCCGTGGACCCGGGCGACGAGACGCAGCTGTGGCTGGCGGCGCGGGACATCCCGCTCGAGATGGTGAAGGTGCAGGCGCTGCTGCTGCTGCCCATCCTGCCGGGCGACAGGTGCGTACCGCGCTGCCTTCGCAGCGCGTTCACGCGATGGTTCATAAATTTGTGCACTGACAGGTTTTAAAAAACACACACACATAAATCATATCGACAATTCATTTTATTACCACTTTCCGGACTGGTACGCTGGGCAGTGCTTTGTCCTTGCCGAGTGGCAGTTTCTGACTATTTTTGTATTTTACTGAAAATAGAACTTCAAGGCTATTATAATGCTGTTTTAATGTTATTATTAGGGAGGGAATTTTTAGGCCCTAAACAATTTTTCAATATACTTTTACAAATATGCATTTATAATCTAAAAATTATGAAATATGAACTTTATTATGCAATAAAAATTAACATTATTTCATTCCTAAATAAACCTTTCTCGATAAATCTCGGCAGAAGTATTCTTGGAATGATAAGATTTATTTTTGCGCAAACATAACATAATCTATCTTACTTCACGGGTAAAATAATTGAATATTCAGCTTAGGGAAGGACGTTGAATCTCTTGTTGCATTTCTTCTGTCTGGTTTAAAAATGTGATATTAAGAAATATGTGTCATTTGCACTAGTATTTTCTCATCTATGGAAAAGTAATGAGAAAAAAAGGCAAACTGTGATAAGCTCTTTCTATTCAATGAACGCTCACAAATAAATATATTCTTTGAAAATAAGAAACGTTTCAAAGATAATTCTCTATTTTAACAAACTATGCAATATATGGGAAAATCGGTCAAATATGTGCAAATATGCATTGACATATAAATACACAACACATAGATACACAAATATGCACAACGTTCCAATTCATCCAATTCCATGCATCCAATTCTAACTAAATGTCATAAAATGTCACATTGCTATGGCTTTAAGCAACGGACAAAAATGTGCAAGATCATGGAAATCCTCCTCTCAGGTATTATAAGTAACGTTTCCTCTTAACAATGGCATATTTCATCAATAGGCAGGTTGCTTTTATCATTTTTGAAATTCTGCTTGGTCAGTGCATATTTTTCATGAAAAAATAAAAATTGCATATGCTCATGTATAAACATAATTATAACACAGAAACATATGTTAGTTTTCCATTATTTTAATAGCATCAACAAGAATGTCATAATATACATACTTTGGGACTTAGCTATGTTTTATATTGTTTACTCTTGCTTTGAATGATAAGCTTCTTTATTCACTGGGAAAGACATAATGCAACACTACCCTCTGTACATAACCAAGTCATTTCTTTCCTTACACTTTCACCAGTTTTTCTTTTGCCTGCATCAGCACATACTTTACACACTCTTGTAGGTCTTGTCTTTTTTCTGTACTAGGAATTTTTTAGGGAAAATATTTTGAATTTACTCTTATTGCAAAACTGTTTCTTTCTCCATTCCAGCATTACAAGAGAAAGTGACATTTATTGTGAAATCTGCAAGCTGATATCGTGTATCAAGCTGTTAGGTGCCATTGACTTTTTATTAAGCAAGAATCCATTTGTCAATCCCATCATATCAAGTTTCTTCCACCACTTGACACTACGCCTCGAGAAAGGGTATCATCCCGGCATTTGATCTCCTGTGGCAACTCCAGTTGCATTTATAATGTAATCAAGAACATCATTTGGTCTCAAATTCTTCACATCACTTGTTTTTGATTTAGTGCTGACTGTAGTAACACCATTTTTGTGCAAAGTTGACAACATGAAAATATCTCGCATTTTTCCCTTTCCAAGGTAGGGTTGCTGGCCCATACGCCTAACTCCAACCTGAATGACCGGGGGAATTATATTTCGGTTTGCCTTGCCCTAGAGAGATTGCCATTACCACGGCATAACTGAAGCCTCTCTCCCCATGGAAGAAAAAAGATAAAAGGAACAAAATAACATAGTAAAAAGAAAGAAGTAGAAAAATAAGACTCCCTAGCCTTTAGCAACCTTATCACTTCGAGGTCGAAATAAACAACAGAGTATCAAGAAAGATACATAAGATAAAATAAGTGTTGCACACGTAAGAGGAAGCAATGTTACACTGCTAGATAGGAATCACAAGATACATTAGTGTGAATCGTGCGATTTTTGAAAAATATTTTTAATGTTTCTTGGTTGTACATAGCTCATTTTAAGTATTAAGGGGGGATGTCAACGAATTTGCATAACTAATTTAAAATATTTTTTTCTCATAAACTGTTGGCAGTAAAATTTTGAAATTTGGCACACTGTTGTCACACAAGTTAATGTGCATATAAAAAAATCCAATGCTCCCTAATGAATATTTAGCAAATTATTAATAAACATATTTATCAACTTTTCAATTGTTGAAAGTACACTTATTTCATAAATTTTTAATTCAACCATTTTGAAATTGGGACAGTTACATAGCAACACAATAAACTATTTACTGAACCAGCATTAATTATTTTTACCACTCCGCTGATTTTTTATTAACATTTTAATTTTGTACTCAAAATATGGGGTAAAAATATGGCCCTTATTTGCATATCAACAAAAAAATATTTAAGTTAGAGGAAATCTTCTGGTTCAGTACTTTCATAACACATATTTGTACATACCTGCCAAATTTTGTGGTAATAGGATAAGTAGTTTCTTAGGAAAATGTCACTCTGTAGTTAAAAATGTAGTTTTCGGGAAATGGACAACAAAGTTTTATTACAAATGTTTTCCATTAAATACCAATTAATGTGCTCCATATCCATAAAATGCTTCATTTTCATCTTCTTCTTCTTTGTTCAAGGCCCTCCTTTTTGTTCTTTTTTCTTTGATTAGCTTATTAATGGCATTTTCTGCTTTTTGAACTCTTTTTCTGTCTATGCCATTGAGTATGGTCTTCATGTAAAACCCTGGCACAATGTTCATTTTTTCTATTACAGAATTTCTGGTAGAGTTCCCTGAATTAAAACACAAAACTGCATCATATGTGGCTATTTTAATTACAGTAGAGCCAACAAATTGAGGTTTTTTGCATCGACGCCATACCAAACTATTAAAACTCTCATTGGGATTTTGAGTTTTACCATGGACACACTTTTTGAGGAGTTCAGGATCTGCAAGAGACTTAAAAATTGGTTTTATTGCATTCATCACAGGAACTGGTAGGGAATTCTTGTGATTGTAACTTTCATCTGTAGCTTCTTGTCTCCTATACCCACACCATGATACATTCCCTTCAGGACACAACGAATGAATAGGATTTGCATTAGTGGAGATTTTGTGGAAAAAGATTGCCCACACTGCTCTTTTCATTTTTTCCACACTGTCACAATTTTCTCTAATGGCTTTTCCATAATACACTTGCAAAGAGTCAATTGTTTTTCCTGTCAAACGTCCTTTTCCCCCTAGTGTTTTCCCATCTGACAAATATTTATTTTTCATGTCATTCAATAGGACTCACAGCCAACTCACAGTTGCTCTTCTGTTTATTGTTTACATTTCTTTCCAGTGCCTGCGGAGTGCTGCCATCTACGGTGTTTTGATACTATGAGAATATAGTCGTTCAAACTTTGCAAGGATGAGAAATTCAGCAAGAATATTACTTGCCGTATATCATTACAAATAACGAGAGAAGTAAATGCACTTCAGAAGTGGGAGTGGCACTCTCATGACTAGGCTGCACCGCCTGAAAGGTTTTTTTAAATTTTAAATGACTTAGCGTCGTCAGATCGATTTCAAATGTTGCAGACATGTACATCATGAACCAGACTATCGAAAAATGATGAAATAAAAAAATCGATTTTTTGACAGAATTCGATGACATCCCCCTTTACATATGACTGAAAGGCTTACGTACTAACTTATATTAAAACGTTCTTCTAAAACTTAATTCTAACATAACGTTGAGGATGCCCCATTTGGTCCTCTAATCAGGTTCCAAATTGGAGGTTTAGGAAAATATTGTAAGGATACCTGTTTTTTATTCTGGTGTGGTTAGGTATTTTTTGCGAGTCTGAAGGTTGCAAGGGAAGGGGTCAGGGAGGTTGCAGAGGTAAATAAAGGTAAAAACGTTAGGTACGTGATGGTACGTGATGGTACGTTCATTGGGTTCTAAGGTTAATTCTTTATGAAGATGACGATTGGTGACAAAACATGGTGCATTTAACATTCTTCTAAGAAATTTGTTCGGCAGTAACGGTCTTAGGGTGGTTTATAGTAATGGGCTTTTTCTGTAGATTATAGGTTTTAAATGCAATAGTTTTATTTAACTTGTTTCATTTTTTCGTATATATGCAGTTTACAATTCAGTTTAGAATCTAAGTTTAATCCCATGTATTTAATAAGTTTGTTAGGAGGCACAAGTTTATTGTATTGTTATTTATTGTTAGGGGTGGGAGAGGTATACGGTCTTAGTGTAAATATTTTTGCCGCGGTATTGGTAGGATTCAGTTTTATTTTAAGTCTTATTTCAGTTTTATTTTATCTATTTCTGATGTCGATGTTAGAGTTTCCAGAAGACAATATTGCTGTGTCATTAGCGAACTGGGCTTTGTGGTTGTTCATTAATTTAGGAAGACCTGCGACGTATAAGTCAAATAGTGTGGGTGAAAGTGATGAGCCTTGGCTGATCCTGCGTTAATTAGTCTAGGGTTGGAATGGTAACGATATTAACGGAAAAAGTTTTGTTGTTGAGAAAGGTATTGATAATTGATTTATTTAGTACGGGATGCCAATTTTTTTGATCTTGTACATCAAGGCTTGGTGCCATGTTCGGTCTAATCAGCAGATATCTATGAATATTATTATTGTTATATAAATATTATTATTGTATGATTTTTTTCTGGAATACTGTGTACATATGTTCAGATATTCGTACTAACTGGTGCTGTGTGGACATTTTTTGGTAAATCCAAACTGTTCTCTAGGAATTGGTTTTGTTATGTGCTGGTGACTGTTTAATCTTTTTAGTATAATTTTCTTAAATAACTTTGTTAGAAATGGTAATAAATTAATTGAACCATAACTGTCAGTGTTCGCAGGATTTTTATATGGTTTACAAAAGGTGATAATCATTGCATGTTTCCAGGTGTGCAGAAAGTCATTTGTTCTGAAACAAGAACTATAAATGTTAACCTTTTAAAACTACAAAATTGAAGATAGAGATATTTTCCTTGAACGAAGTCTGTTGTACAAAATTATCTATTTAGAAAAGGTCATGAACAATTGTTTGAAGAATCGAGTAGTATTTGCGTTGTTTCTTGTTGAAATCATTGAAATATATACAAGTTTCACACCCACTACGGGCCATGAGAAAAATTGAATGAATGATATGAAAAAATAATTAATTTAATTTTAATTATAATTTCTTATTGAAAATGCCAATATTAATTCTACTTTTGCTTTCTTGCACACAGGCTTTACTTAATTCTACAATTTGTATTCTAAATGTATTGATGTACGAGTACATAAAGTTGACAGTCTGCCGACAGTATCATGGATTTCATTACAGGAGGGAAATAATACATAAAGAGCTGTGTTATTTAGGCTATCATTCATAAAATTATAATATTGTCCAGTTTAAGAAATCATTCAACTGTGGAGTGCAAGAAACACCGCGTAGAAACCATATCTAGGTGGGGTTAGTGCAAAGCAATAATAGAAGAGAATGTGTTTACCAGAAATAGATTTTCGAATAAGGTCATGTTAAATTTTGTATGTATGGGTATTTTTGGGCTAATTTGGAGACAAAAATAATGGCCGGACCGAATTTACTGAACTTTGTTGTCGTAATTCCCGACATTTGGATGCTTCCTAAGTTAGAATTGTATATTTCATATTCGTTTCCTATATTCAACTTAAGTTATACATTTACACATTAATCTTTTAGACGTTACTTAAAACCTATTTGAATTACTGCAAGCTTTTAGGGAATATCATATTGTAATGCTATAATGACTCGACTACAATGGCTCGGAAGCTCATTTTTGTGAATTGCATCTTATTGTAGCGACATGATTTACCTGTGTGAAAATCAGTTAGAATGGTCAAACTTATGTTGATATTTGCTTGAAAATATTTAGTTTTTACACCAAACGTATGATTTGTAATGAGTAGGGTTGGACAAAATTTAATGAGTTGTAAATTAATACGAATTTTAAATAATTCACATTTTCATCCACGCCAATTAAATGTCTTGTTTCTCTTTTCAGGTTTTATAAATTCGCTATCTAGGGATTTATTGTCTAACGATTTGTTGGAAAAATCGTTAATTTTAAAGAAAATTCCATTTCTTTGTGTTCGACATATTTTGACATCATTTTATATCTGATATATATATATATATATATATATATATATATATATATATATATATATATGGTTACAATACATTACAAAATTTGTTGTTCAGAAATTTGTATGAGAAGCAAGTACTAATTTACTGTGATTAACAATATATTGTTGTAATAAAAAATATATATAATACAAAATTGTTACATTTCTACAGTATTTTGAATGCTTCCTGGTATTAATTCTTAAATGATGAAAAGTTGTAAACGTAAAAGCTCTGCAAAATGACAAGCCATTATCCTGAAGGCAGATGTTCGCGCGCTTCTTAGAGGATCGGGACGGACACGCAAGTTGGCGACACCGTGCGCGTAGCGCTCTTTATTCAATTCGAGCTCCAAATTTCTTAACAAGAGTTCTTATACTTCCTTCGGTGTACTGGGAGCAATGGAAAGACCCTCACTCCTAGAAAATCTTACCTTTGGTATTAACCAGTTTTTAAACAAAGCTGAAATTTGATTAATATAATACTAATATAAAGTTTGCTGGATAGAAATTATAATGTAGAAAATTTTGAGTTTTTGCAACTTTCGAAAAATCAGGGTTTTAAATAACGTTCTTGCCAGTTCCTGTGATCTAGGGTCAGCGAACACCAGGCCCTCTACAGCAACACATACAAGAGAGACAAGGGACAAACAACCATGCCCAAGGCGGGACTCGAACTCACGACCGAAGCGCTGAGTTGATACACGATCTCAGCTACCTCGGTCATCCAGATCGACTGAATGTCAATTAACTCGCGAATATTTTCCATTGACATCAGAAAAAACAACTGCTAGTATGATTACTCCCTCATCTATTTATGTTGGAAAGGTCATTGCTCATGTCAAGATAACACCTAGATTAATAGCACCAATTGTCACTTATGCTGGTATTAGCGGGATTGCTTATATGGCAGTTAACGTTCATTTTAAAATATGACTGGTACCCTTCGGGTCTGCTGGTAATAGTAACACTTCACGTAACTTAGGTTCTTGTACAAATTCTGCTGTAAAAATTTCAACAGTTTTGAATTGAAAAACTATTTGATAACGATTCCCCATTTCATTAGCATGAACGTAGATCTTGCTTAAACAATTGTCAACAATTGACAAAAACAGTGAAATAGTGCAAATATTTAATAAACTTCATAATTAAGGATAACTTCAAATTAATAAATAATAACTTATTAATAATAATAAATAATTTAATAATAGCAATAAAAGTAGTTTGCAAATAAGGTTTCCTACATCATTTCTCTTAAAGAAGTTTTTTTTAATTATAAGAAGTAAATCAAAATAAATGATGTCACGATGCTCATGATGCCATTGGCTTCTATGAGGTGGTTGAAAGATAAATGTAGATAATTCAATGAAGTCTGCAACGAGAAATATTGCGACATTTTTAACTATAGTTCCTTAGCAACCAAATCAGAAAATTAAAATTTTAAACCATATTCCACAAACCCCAAAGCGTTCAGAAAGGTACTCTTTTGGCGCGATGACACTGTCAGTTGAAGAAATACAATAATGTAGTGTTCAAACCCACCACTTTAAAACCTAACTAGATGACGGTGATTTTAGTCTGCGTAAAAGGCACCTTGAATCGACGTGATTCTGTCAAAATTAAAACCTGCGTTAAATCAAATACACAAATGATGAGTTTGATTTAGCGCCCAAGGTAGCACCAGATACAGAAATAAGGTCTTGCGCTATCTAGTGGTTAAATCAGTCTAATTTGAAACGTCAGCGCGCCTGGAGACAGCAACGGCGAACTACTCAAGAAACAATTGTGAGAAATATCTCAGTAAAGAAATCATTCCCTTCAATTCATAAGGCGGAATCACTCATAGCTGTGTCTCTCGAATTTGGAATTTTGGATACACTGTATTGTAAGGCATGAAGAAATTCGTCACGAGATTATTCTTTCCTGTTTTATAGGGACGAGCGATAAAAATAATTGTACTTTTGCATCTAGAAAATTGCACGTTTTTGGGCTATGCAATTTTAATTAAATTTACAGATCCTCCAATAAATACATCTATTTATTTTTGTGATGGATAAAGTACTCTAAATATATAATTATATTTCAAAAGTGCTGTTTACTTTAACAAAATTTAAACAGGCAAATGTGGCTTGGGGCATCCACTAATGTCACTACAGTACCTCTGACTGGCAGATTCTAGGGTTTGAGTCCCGACGGTGGCAGGATTTTCGACACTAGCTGCAAAGCGACGTGGAATTCATCCGCTATCTGGAGGAGAATTCTAGCGACCGGCTACTCTGATGGGTAGTTTTTAGTGGTTTCCCGTATCAATACCAGGCGAATGCTGGAGCAATACTCTAACAAACGGGCCACGCACCGCGCATGATCTTTCCTTCCTCTTCCTTGTCCTATCGTCACCCCTTACTAACACACACACTTTCACATCCACTACATTACCACACTCATCGGGAGATAGAGCGGGAGGTTAGAGATTGACCAGTTAGGGCGGTGCTCCTCTGGTGGAGATTACCTGGTTGGGGAAAATGGCCGCCAGTCGGGAAAGCTTCGTCCAGCAGGAGAAAGATCGCCGCCCCCTCCCGTGATAAAACATGCATTACACTTACAGTACTAATGACTTTTCCCTTGACGGGCCCGGAATCATCAATCAATGATGTAACGGAATACAAATAAATAATTAAAACGTTCAGGAAGTATATCTTTTTAAAACGAAATATATGTTACTTTTTTCAAACATGTTTTTCGGGTGAACTTCTTCTGAAGCCATGTCGTAATTTTCACCCAAATAAATATTTTTAAGCAAATATTTCTAATTTTTGCTAAAATTTTCTAAACATTTTTCTAAAAGACCCCAAACATTCTCTCCGAAGAAGAAAGTCTAGTAGGATAAAATGGGATTAAAGGGGTGTGGCTGACGGAAGTGCTCTGGGCGCGCAGGTGCTCGGTGCGGCCCACGTCGGGGGAGCCGCTCATGTCGCGCTTCGGCGTGCGGCGGCCGCTGCCGCTGCTGACGGGCCGCTGCCGCCTGGCCCCCGGCGGCGCCGGCGCCGGCGCGCCCCGGCCCCGCAGCGGCGCGGGCGACGAGAGCGGCTCCTCCTCCCGCGCCCCCGCCCCCGCCCTTGCCCACGCCCCCGCGCGCCCCGTCGACGCCGACGCCCCGCCCACGCCCTCGCCCACGCCCGCGCCCGCGCCCACGCCCGCCGACGCGCACGATGACTGCCCCGACGAGATCCACGAGGACGACACGCTCGTCATGTGGCTCGCAGACATCGACGAGCTGGCGCGCTACACCATGGAGGTAACTGCACGTCTCGGCCTGCGCTTGGGGGGCAACGTTGAGGCCATCTTGTCGTGGCAAATGTGCTGAATATTCTGTGTGATCGATTGAACTTGCCCTAAACCACACATCAATCACCGTTCAATTGATCAACAAGCTAGCAGGTGTGGCTTGGCAGCCACATCTCCGATTCTTTGAGTCTTTCCAAGGCGTTGCCGAAAATTCTAGTTAAATCCTCAGGATAGAAAGTACATTATATAATAAATATTCATCTGTTTAGATGAATTTCCGTTTTTTTTAAACCATTAAAACCATGTGCGCGTGTTTTTATAGTCTCCCAAACTCACATAATCAAAGTTTGTTAATGCGCAGGAATATTTTCAAATATTTTCAAAACAGAAAAATATATTGAGCCACTTAAAAAGGCAACAAAATTAAATTCAAAATAAATTATAGGTCAGTTTCTCTCTTGTCAGCTTTCTGAAATATTTTAGAGAGGCTTTTCTAACTATAATCAAAACATTTCTCGGAAAAAAAGAAAAATTCTCTGTACGGATAGAGAAAATCAAAATCTACAAAAATGGTTATTTTTGTTCCTTTTCTTAAAGATGTTGCTTCATCAATGAATGAACTATTGGTGGTACATCTGAACTTACATTCTCGCATTATTTTTAACTTCTCCGCTATATTAAACTACTACAAAAACCTGCAAAAGTGTTTTAAGCAGCATATTTCTTTTTGAGACTGAGACTCGAACTCAGGTCCGAGTTAGCTGGCCGTGAGCCTTATCTCTACACTATAGAAAGGTCGTGCGGTCCTGAGCGCTGGGAAGGTGTGAATAAAAAAAATATTTTGTTCATCTATTTTATGGACTTTTGTCTACTTACTAATTTCTTGGATCTAATAATCACATTCTAGCATCTTTTGATATTGCGATTGCATTTTTTACATCTCTTGGTTGAAAATTTTTCAGTGTAGCTTATAGGGGGCACGGAGACGTACCGAGAGAGATATTTTTTCTGCAAATAGTTGCAAAAGTTGGGGGCAGAATTTAATAATAATAATAATAATAATAATAATAATAACAACAACAAAAACAACAATTGAGATAAACTATGATAGAATGATGAGTGCGCGTATTAATAACAATGTCAAAAACTAAAACACTGGGAATTAGACTAGGAAGCGAGAGACAGTAATGCCTGACCTTCAGCTCTAACTGTTTTTAATTCTTAATCATAAATGGGCGGATCTGCATTTTTCATGGGGCGTAACGGCTATGCAAAGTGCCTGGGTTGTCATAAGAAATTTAATTACCTGAAGACGTTTAATTTATAGCTATATTACGTAGTAAAACACTGTGTAGGATATGACAAAAATGTTGCTGGTCAAAAGGTAGTAGTTGTAGAACCATTAACTAATTAGTCCAATGAGGAAACTGATATTAGTAAATTGTAATAAATATAATTTGCAATTAAATGGAAATAATGCCATCAACAAATCTATTTTTTTCTCTTCACTTTTTGTCGTATCAACGTCCAAGGTTATTAGCGACTACATTAAATAAATTTTTATTTCTAAAAAATGTGAGAATTTTTAGATCGGAGTACGTCACTGATCTGATTTCATGGAAAACCTCTCATTTATTTTTAGAAAGAACATAGTAATGAGAGAATTACACTACAATACTGAATTACAAAATCCAACCAGAATGAGTGTCTATAGTTTTTTAAGTCATTTCCCCTAGAAATGTTTCCAAAACTGCATCTCGATTTCACAATCTACATGGGTCTAGTCATACAATATGAACGATTGTTTTTCCACATGGAAATGTTAAAACGAGACTGAAAACCTCCATATAAGATTAAAATGTATGTGTGTTTTGCGATTGCGTTGAGCTCAAGCAATTGTGTCAAACATTAAGACACATTTGGCAAGGAAAATATCTATGAAATTAATCTACGAATTAAGTTTGGAAAAAAATAACTAAATTAATTTAGTAATAACATTTTTTCTCTTTTATTTTCTTTCATTGTTCGGCGAAAATAATCTGTTTTTGTGATTGCCTTTCATAGATTTATAGTTATCATTTGGAAAGTAGATAATATAACATTTATTAGTATATTTCTTGATTGTACATTGTTCTCCTTATTTTCTATTCATTAATTTTCTGAACCTGATTGGCGAGTGCTTTTAGCAGTTTGCTGTATCATTAGTTAAGATTAAATACTCTAAAAGGATAAACAGAGCATTTATTGCAAGCATAATTTTCCATCAAACCAAACGTTTACATTGTGGTCGACAAAGTTGACTCCAGGAGTCAGTCGGCCCACCCCTGAGGCCTATAAATCCTTCCGTTCCCAAGTGAGGGCAGGTCAGGAGTGCAGAGCTCTCTAGAACTGCTTCGAAGAATGACCAAGTCTTAGTGAAAGAGAATGGCATATAACCACCTGTATTGTAAAGATAAACATAATCTTACACATTTATGCTTCGTACACGGTTCCCCATTTACTACTCAATTGGTCGTTTTCATTTCGAACGGATTCATTTTCATTTCACGATATGCTATCAAACTTGCTTTTTTTCGAGGCCAAATTGAAACAGATGTCTACAATACTTGGATAGAGAGGACTTATTTTCAGGCCAAAAAGCTAGTGGACGAAATGTGAATGAATGTGCCGGGCGAGGGAGGGCAGATAACTGGAAAACCATAATTGACCTTTACAAGTTTTAATGTGCTTAATAAATGCAAAATAATAGTGCAAGGAACGATACGCATAATACAATACTATAGTTAACTTATGACTAGATGTAGATCAATAATTACTAGTAACTAAAGATAGAAAATTGAAGATCTTGTTTGACATGCCACAAAAAAATAATAGAAAAATAGAAATGGACAATAAAATGACTTAATTAGTATTCGAACCAATGAAACCTAGTCACTAGAATGTTCAGCAGTGACTTCCTTTGTGCTTTAATGATTAAAATACTTATCAAGGTTTTTCAATTGGCAACATCAGCAGTCAATTGTATACATACGACTTTTAGCACTGTGAGCATGTGAGTTGCTATTAGTAATTCAATAATCGGTTTAGTATTTTCATAGCATTTAATGAACTGAGGAACGTGGTTTTTATTATTGTTACCCATCTATTGGCAGTTCGGATTATAGAAGATGCCTGTTACGCTAGACGTTTTGTAGTAGAAAATGCCAGGAGTGGCATTCACAGCAGTCGGGAGGCGTTTGGAATATCTACGTGAAAAACTAGAAGTTCTCGGTAGTGCTCTGAAAGTTCTGAGGAGTGCTCTGTAAATTCTGAGTAGTTCTCTGTAAGTTCTGAGCAGTGCTCTGAATGTTCTGAGCAGTGCTCTGAAAGTTCTTAGTAGTGCTCATAAAGTTCTGAGTAGTGCTCTGAAAGCTCTGAGTAGTGCTCTGAAAGTTCTGAGAAGTGCTCTGTAAATTCTGAGTAGTGCTCTGTAAGTTCTGAGCAGTGCTCTAAATGTTCTGAGTAGTGCTCTGAAAGTTCTGAGCAGTACAATGAAAGCTCTAAGAAGTGCCCTGGACGTAATGAATCGTGCTCTTGAAGTTACGAGTAGTGATGTGATGTAGTTGGTAGTTGGATTAGTTTAGATCATTATGTGTTGGCGGACACAATTTGCCATAAGGGAAGATTGCATGACCAGGCATAGCGTGAGAGGGTAGGTTTCCGCGGTCGGGGTCAGTAGCTACTTGTCTGTCCGGAAGACGCCGAGTCCTAGGCACAGGTGCCAACGTTTCTGCTGCCGTTCTGCGACCTTCCTCAGGGCATTTCGCCCTGTGGAAGCCACTAGGAACGTCGCAGAACGGCGTCCGAAACGTCACTTGTGCCTAGGTCTCGGTATCTCTCGGACAGACAAGTAGCTGTAGGCACAATGTAGTTGCTAAACACAATATGGTAGCCACAGGTAAGTAAATAGTTAAGCAGGGATGCAATATATTGCCATGCAAGCGGTGGCAAGCATGTTAGTGCATGTTAGTAGATGCGCAGGCGCGCAGAGCGCGACGCTCGAAGCTTTGCGGTGGAAACAAAGTTTTGCGGAAGGCAAACTGTTAGAGGGTGTGAGTCTGTTGGTGTGCCCGGTGGGGAGCGCTCAGAAAGTAGGGCTGGCGAGGCTGCGGGCTTCGGGCGCCGAGTGGATAGCAGATGGGGCACCCAGAAAAACAGCGTGCAATTTATGTTGTATAATTGGGACCCCCACTTTTACCACACGTATGGTTCACTATTTTTAGACACCCTGACTATATTTACATTTCAGTTTAAATATACAAATAACTTACTTAGGTATCATGTTACATTATGATGAGACAATATAGGTTATGAAACAAAAGTGTTCTCTCTCTCTCTCTCTCTCTCTCTTTTTTTTTTTTTTTTTTTTTTTTGATTCATAGATATTTCTGAACATTCTGAGCATCGTCTCACTTTAGCACTACTGCTAGAAACTGAACCGCTTTACACGCCTTAAAAGTCACCTCTTCTACTAATGAGTCTCTAATTTGTTTTGTTTTTACTAGACTTTATAATATTCAGCCATCGGTAACTTACATTCGATTTGGTATCAGAACAATCAAGATATGCTCATATAGGAATTCATATTGTTCACTTACAATACTCGTAACGGCTTGTTCACGCAGAAAAATCACACAAAGCAATCCAATGTTCAAGCAGCTTTCGTGGCGCCGGAGTCGCCCGCCCGCGCTCTCACTCTCATTGGGAGAGAAACGCCCGCCTCGACCGGAGCACGTGGCAGTCGTAAATATTCCAGCATCTCCTTTCGCCTTTCGAAACGGATTCTTCCCGACACAATACTGCCACTAAAAGGTTGGCGACAAGTTTTCGAACTAGTTGCTTCATTCTCATTTCTTATCACCATAAATGTTCGATCAACACATAAATGTTCTACCAACGTCGATATAATTCAGAACCCACCTCATATTTTTTACTGCCATTTCTTTGAATTATTGGAGTGTAAATGGTATAGAAAAAATAATTCATTATAACTTTCTTGCTTGTGTTTCTTTTACAAAATATTTAAGTACAAAACAGTAATGGCTCTTCAAATATTTTCTTTCTATATTTTTTTCATAGATCGCCAGAGAAGTAAGTGGTGTGGAGAAATTAGTCAGTGAAGATTTTTTAGCAAGTATATAAGAACGTCTTTTATGTTTATACTACACGTTATAATGGTCGCTTATTATATTTTATACAGCCCTCGTTAAGATGTATAATGGTAGAAATCAAGGTTTCCCATGAATCTAAATATTGAACTGACGAACTATTGATTAAGTGTCCTCTGACCCCGTGTTCAGGTGCGTAATCATGAATTGTACGGATCTAAATGATCATTATTTTCACATGGTCTGAGTTGATACATCCTCGCTGTGTTCTTTGAAAGGCAGGAACGTTATCTCAATTAACTAAATTAATAAAATGATATCCATATTATCGTGTTTCGGGTTGCAGCCACGAGCCGTGAGCTTTGCGGATTCGACACCTGACTTGGATGTAGATGTTTGCTTCAGTGGCAGAGCGGCGCATATCCAATATGAATCACCTCGATTCCCAATTTCTTCCCAGATCTCCCCCTGCCCTAATGTGTGTGTTTGGTGCGAGTGTGACTGCCTGCGTGCCAGGGGAAGTAAGCTAACTAACAGGAACCGCAATGAGAGCGCCACCTCCCTACTTACGAGCGACAAGCGATAGAGAAGCATAGAAAAGATAGCAATGAGCCTGCTAGTTGGCTGCTGACGGCGGCTGACCACATCGGGGGCTAGGATTACGATACCCTAGGGTATAAAAAGAACAGCAGCTAGGCACATGTGTCAACGTTTCAGCCATAAAGCTGCGACCTTCCTCAGGGCGAAATGCGAATGTTACAGGGCGCAGGATGTAATGGGGAAGGTCGCAGCTTATCTGCCGAAACGTTGGCAACTGTGCATAGGGCGAGGCGTTTCCTTGACAGTCAGGTAGATACAGATTCTAGCAGCAGAAGCCTACGCTTCCAGCATTTAAGAATACAGTGAAGATTAACAAAAGGAATAATAGAAGTTACAACAAAAAAGTTCTACATATGCACTATATGAAAAATCGAAAACATTTCTTGACGTTGTGTACTTATTCTCCAAAACTAATGAATTAAGGGAGGTTTAGAAATTCAGGGACAATGCAATCACTATTCATTGTGAAAACAGAATGTTTCTGAAAATATAAGAGAAATATTTTACATTTAAATAGTTTTTTATATGTAAGTTTGAAATGCACTATACGCAGATAACCTGCTATTCACTTTAACTAAAAAACTTAAAGCATCACAAATAATTATAATCGCTGGAAAGTTTTGGTAAAATATTTCGTGTATCAGATGATTCTTTCACTTCATCTTTATATACAGTCCCTAATCTTGCATTTAAAAACACTCAATTCTCTAACTTTAAAAAATCGCTATCTTAACTTTGCCAAGTAAAACAAACACTGAATCGCATTAGAAATCGTTGTAGGAAAGCGAGAAGTGTTCAGAAACATTTTGAAAGTGTCAATTTTCAAAGGTGACCAATCAAAATAATCACAATGAAGTTGTAATTGAAATACGAAATACAATATTTAAAGAATGATTGAAATATCTGTTTAAATGATTTTTTACAAGGTGACGTTTTGGTATTTGGCTGCATTAAAAATTCCAGCTAATATTATGTGGTGAACTGGTGCCTGAAGCTCATTGGCTGAAGTCGGATACGTTGCGCAATAGCTCATCCGTGTTTTCTATCATGGTCGACGGCTTTTGGTAGATCGAAACGATTACAACTCGCCTAGCGAATTGACCAAGACCAACAACATGTAGTTGGTTTTTGAAATGACGTAATGAAGAAATGGCGTGGGATACGCGTTCATTTTATCAACATATTATAAAACTGTGTGTGTGCACTAGAACCTTCCATTTGCAGCGCAAATGAGGCAATGTGGTTGAGTGGAAAGGTCAGCACGGTTAAATGCAGAGATGAAACTGCGCAGGTGGCGGACGGGGCGCCGGGCGTGCGCAAGTACTCGTACACGGCGCCGGCGGTGGCGCTGCGCCTGCCGCAGACGCCGCGCAGCGTCTACCGGCGCGGGGAGGCCGCCACGCTCGCCGGCAGCTTCGTGAAGCGCGTGGCGCGCGCCGGCGGCTTCATGCTCACCGTCGTCGTGCACTGACACAGCGCCTCGCGCCTCCTCCGCGCTCTCCCAATCTGTCTCGTGTACACGTACTACATCGGTTTTGGTTTCCTAGTATAAGAGTTTTCAAGTCGTCTATTTATGTTGGGGTTTGGGGAAGGGGTTTGCATTTTTTGTGAAATGTGTAAATTGTTACAAATCAATAAATATTTATTTTATTATAAATAAGTCGCGAACACCGTACATGGTACCAATAAATAACATAAAATCAAAAACCAAACCCGCGCATAACTTAATGTAAAACAGACTTTCGTCCAGGCACGAAGTCTCTGACTCACAAGAAAGAAAAATGGAAGATTTTGCAGAAAAGCTGGACAATAATTGTCCATATAACAGATTATTATTCAAAATGCAATGAAATGAGATCGTTGCGAAGTGAATTGAACGAGTAATCCGAGAGATGCACTCGATCGAAACCAAAAGCATTGAAAAATCGAGCAGCATTTCTTTGCTGCTGATCTTCTTTCATTTAAAACATAAAGAGTTTGTCATTGCAATCTCGCTACACATTTAAACCAACGTATCAATACCCGTACTATAAAAAATAAGAAAATGCCCTCAATCAAAAATTGAAATAAAATTCATATTGCATTCTGTATCTTTTCCTTCCGTTTTAGTACCTTGAAGAGTTTTGTTTCAATCTTCAGAGAGATTATGGATGACCTATTCCATGAGAGTAGTTATAGCAAGCAGAGGATGTACGCTCGTTTCTTATGAGATAAACAGACGCAAAACGAGTGATGTGAGCGGAAATTAACCCGCAACCAGAGCACTGTGAACTTCGGTGGGAAACGCTAAGACTGTCGAATTGGGTCTGCAAACTGTCTATACTCTGATGTCGTTTTCTTCTGCTCCGAATTTGCTAACTAAGAGGAGTCGGGAATTTAGTTATTCCGTCGGCATTACTATGAAATCACATTGGAGGTCGTTTTCAGATGAAAATAGTTTCTTTGATATGGGTAGGAACACGTCTTGGTATCAATGTGTCTTTTTCGAACAAAATGGAACAATAATGGTTAAACATGGGGTAGGTAATTCAGGACCCAAGGCAACGTGGGCTGAAATTATTTTTCACACTTGCACATCGCGACAAAACTATACGCCAATACCCAAATAACCGGTACTTCTTAGCGTTTGTATTCAATGCGTACAAGGAGCGAATTCCCGGGTACAAATTGGCACAAAGAATTCGGCACGTGGGGAAGACGAATCGTTCGTTTCATTGCGCGTGCGAACGATAGGAGCGCGACAGCTTGCAGACCCCAGCGCCGTCGGCGGCTGCGCCCGTCACACGTAGTTGACGGAGAAGGGCGGCGCGGCGGCGGGCGCCGGCAGCCAGAAGACGGGCTCGAACTCCCCGGGGGCGCGCGGGGGCACCTGCTCGCGGGGCGGCGGCGGCGGCGGCTGCGTCCGGAAGGCGGGGGCGGTCGCCTGCGGCTCCGACGCGCCGTAGAGGCGGTGCTGCGCCTCCGGCTTCTTCGTCTCGATGCGCGCTCTGCAACACGTTCAAGCAAATTAGGGATCGGAGGAAACAATGTGACACGGCAATGTACACACAGGATAAAAATTGTTCTGGGCGATGGAAGTTTCAAGAAATGCATGTATAGAAATCGTAATTACTTTTACCCCTCTCTACCTCGTCCCATTTCGTAAAAACAATTTGTACCCCCTCAAATGTAAACATTATTTACAAGTGTTGGGAAGGATAATAACGGCTGTCATAATATGATCAATGTATACGGTCAACTTCATAATAAGATAAATTCATTATTTGTAGTATGTTTCATATGAAATGAATAACTATAATTTTAAATTATTTGTCTAGTAGGTTAATTATTCTCTTTCACCCATGTTCTAGGGGGAGGCAGGATATACTATCTACCTACCGTGATAGAGTAGCTATTAGTGTTATCGCTAAATAGTAGGAGCAAGAGGAACGGACCACTCCAGAAAAAATCCTTGCCAAGGCTTAATTGCATTTCAATTAAAGTCCTAAATGATTATTAAATTCTATTGCGTTGTAGGAAAGCAATATAAATAAACTTCACTCGCTATCTTAGTTACGAATGAACAAAAGCAAAACAATTATTGTTAACTAGTAGCATGTTATTTAATACTAATATAATTTATTTATATTTCAACAATAGAGATATCATTAGTTACTACTTTTTGGTCAGTGGAGAGTTTTACATGTAATATCTCCACTACCGTTGTTCAAATACGAAATTGAAAGTAGAAATATAAGAAGTCTATTAAAATATTAATTCTTGCGGAATAAGTTTCCCTCTCCATTTGCTACAACGATGACAATAGTCAAAACAAATACTTCAGAAACTTTCTGAAATCGGATAATAATGACAGCCGATATTGTCAGTTTCTAATGCTGTATAATAAAGCCTCTAAATTTCATATATTACGAGTTATTCTTTAACAACTACAGCATCAAGAAATTAAGTGGAAATCGTAGCTTTCTTTTTATTTTACACCTTTACCTTCTCCCCGGTCAAAAGTGGAGTGCTAATGCGAAGAAATCTTCGGAGCTTCACTAGAGTGAAATTCTCTCGCATACCATACTTAAGCAATAAACGTGCCCGGTTTGTTCACACGAATCTTTCTCTGTAAAATTGGGAAAACAGGGACTTGGTTTCACTTTCGTTGTTCTAGAATGAAGATTCGGATGATAATTTTATTATATTAAAAAAATTATGACATAAGCAACATGTTTCTGTTAAGAGGAAAATCATAATTTAAATCACACATACGCGACCCACAGCTTCAAACAACAGCTTCCCTAGGGAAGAAAGCCACGCTGCCCACAGATGTTTATTATGCAAGTATACAAAAAAATGTAAAAGACATTAGCTCCAAACACAACATTGTGAACCGTGAAAAACTAACATCATAATATTATATTCCAAAGATACCTGGAACTTAAAGCATTCTTTTGTAGATTGTGGTTTTTCCAAACAAAAATATTTTATTTAGTAATTCCTTCAAAAATATTTCAAGAGAAGTTTATAGCTTGTAGATTACATAGATCTTTACACAACCGAACACTATAAAATCAAATGTGCTCCAGTACCGGGATCGTTAGCCGAATTGCTTCACTACGTTCCGTGAAGTCATAGAGGTTCTTGGGAGGGTGAGCGTGTGGGAACCCCGGCTCCGAGCCCCTGGCAGAAGGAATAAAAAAGCGATGTCACTTCTACTGACAAAAGATTGACTAGATTACTCTATTACACGTTCAACACCAGTACGTGGTCATGTACTAGAACGTTGTTGGGAATTAAGATAGCTGAGGGCTAGCACTGTATAAGACAAATGCAGTTTGCAGACACGATGCTTAGGTAATACTGACGAGCTGATTGAGAACAGTCATAGTGAATATTTTATTGTTTTGACAGTGGAAGAAACACTTAAAGGAAAAGTTTTGGCTCCAACCGGGCTCGTACAAATTTGCAATGTGAAGTAATAGTGAGACTGCTAAAGGTATTAGCAACATTTAGCGTTAATGTTGAATTAAAGTGGAAACAATATTTCATTAACAGATCAGTCTGGCTGTAACCGTGCTGTGAGCAGCATGTATCCGTGGTGCGCGAAAAGAAAACGTTATTAGTAATTGTCACACGAGTGAGAGTTTATTATATTATAGTGTAAATTAGTTCATCAACTGAATCAGAAGAGCTAACAGCTATTAAAAGTCAGCTGCCTTGCAGATGTCATCACGATATCCCCTACCAATGTAAACATAACCAAAGAATCAACAGAGAAAATCAACAAAGAAACAACCTGAACCGTAAGTAAAGAAATATTACGCTAGTGCAAATGTAACTGATATTTTTCTTATCCAGAGAAACAGTAAATATTAATTGAATCGCAAGATTCCTTAACTGTTAAAGACTATATCAACAAATTAGCAATCATTAATCCCAATAATGTTATATTCGTATCACGAATTTCTAATAATAGGATAAGTGTTTCCCTAAGTAGAAAAAATCGCAGATTACCTCACTGATAATTACAAAAGTATTACTATTAAGAACTATACAGTAGGTGTCAGATCGCTTATTAATAAATACAAAAGTCATTATATAAAATGTGTGCCCAGTAATTCCTCGCAAGGTAATCTTACAAGAACATACCAAAATAAACATTACTGTAGCTTCTAATATAACCTTCATTTAAGCTGGAATCCCTGACGCTGGTTTTTCACTTATAATGAGTTTTAAAAAGCAAGTCTTCATTGATCCTGTTATCAAGAATTTACTAGAATCAACCACTATTTTTCATGATAACATTACACATAGGATTTATTTCCCTGCTGACAATATATGTTTTATTTGTAAAAATTCATATCGTCTAGCAAACCAGTGACCCATCACCACCACCACCACCACCACCAACAACAACAACAACAACAACAAACAGTTGAAATAATCAAAAATATTTAAGATATGGAACTAGCTGGAAATGAACTATTACAAACATTCTGTGAAGCAATGGAAGTATAAAATTAGACAAAGGGGCTTGAATCCAACAACAATGTGCCTCCCATACTCAAACTGATGACTTCCCTGCTTGCTAACAAAAAACTTAATCAAGACACATCATCATCAAGCACCCTGGACCCACCTATTGAAGCTTCATCAAAACTTGATAAACACTTCGATAATGACCTCACTGCAAAAGATAAAGAAAAGGGTTATAAAAAGTCACGACTACAAATCTAAGAATCTGATAAACTGACCACACAACCGACCCCTGTGAAGGAAGTATAATCAGATCCAAACATAAATACCCCCTATCATTTTATTCAAATGGGTTTTCTTAAAAAAAACATTACTGATGTATTTGAAACAGCTCTAGAATTTTCCCCCAATATAACTATATAAATCCTATGTTTAAAACTAACTGCTAGAAATCTTTCTAGGAGAAGATTTACAAATTAAAAAAAATAAATTAACCAATAGTGCTACAGAATGACACACTCCTCCGTATTAGTTTTCTATTTTCTTTGGTCTTTGCTGGTTATTCGGACTTGCCACGTACTCTTGCCAGATACCAAAGTACATTTTTCGACATTTTCTTAATTTTCTGGTTTCCTAGTAGTAGAACGGAAATATTGTTTTAAGAATGGTAAAGATCAGTAAAACCTCGTTCTAAATGGCAATTTTCTTTGAAAATTTGGAGCTGGTTTTAAGAATTTGGCGTTTGAGCGTTATTGTAAATTAGAAGTTTGCTCTTTCTCAAAAACGATTTTCTCGTTTTGGAAGACTTCATTAGAAGACATTTGAAGCACATTAACTCATAAATGCAATAGTGTTTACCAATTGCTGGAAATGTGCTTAATAACGGCATGAAAAAAAAATAGAAAATTACACTTGTGTGATTTTTTAAAACAATACCACGAAATGAACTTTACGATATATTAAATAGTTCACTAGGCACTATCCGTTCGCAAAGGTTGGAGTTTTGAGCTAGTTTTCATAGAATACGAACTTTATATGTCATTATTTTAATCACATGTACTCATATACACAATAATGTGAATAAATTGACGTTAATATAAATATTAACAATGTGAGAGAGAAATAAAAAAATATTTGGAATTTAAAAGAAACAATAGAATAGAGCAATATGGCGTTTATGTTATATTATAAAGAACATTTGACATTACGCCTACCAAAAGTGTCAAGAAAAAATTCGGAGCCCTTTTTGAGAAAATCTTGTTTTTGTTCTTTTTAAAAGTGCAAATGTTGCACGCAAAATTGCGCGAAAACTTCTAAAAGTTCTCAAAAATGTACATTACCTTAATGAAAGGTCTAATTCTAGGAAGATGCCAAAAAAATCTTAAACTTATGCAATTTTCGAAAATGTAGAGTTAACACAGAAAAACGAATCTAAGCTATCTTTATAAGTGTATTTTACACTATTCTTACCATAAATGTAAAGAAAAAATTGGATCCATTTTTTAGAA
Organism: Gryllus longicercus; assembly: GCA_038098605.1. Classification (NCBI taxonomy): domain Eukaryota; kingdom Metazoa; phylum Arthropoda; class Insecta; order Orthoptera; family Gryllidae; genus Gryllus; species Gryllus longicercus. Next base: position 1,355,041 of record JAZDUA010000069.1, on the reverse strand, counting down.
AACTTTAAGATGCTGCATGTAAAGTACTCCCAAACATTAGAAAATGATTTTCAGAAATTGCAGCACTTTGAGTGAGGCCAGATTGAACAGGGATTTATTCGGTTTGGATAAAATCCTCCAAACGCCTCGATCTATATAGTTTAGGCGGTAATGTTCTTCCCACGATAGACACCAGAAGATGGACATTTTGAAGAAAAAAAACAATAATTTTTCAGTATCAGGGGACCGCAAAACGTGTATTTCTGTTGAAATCTTGAAATCGATTTTCCGCTGCTTTACATAACTTTCTCCATTACGTGCGTATGTAGGTAAGCGTAGTGCGCGTGTGAGGCTCACCTGTAGCCGAGGTGGTCGGCCGTGTAGTGCACGATCTGGATGGAGCCGTCGGGCAGCACGAGGCCGTAGCTGCCGGTGACGGTGCCGTTGGGGTGGCGCTCCTCCTGCCGGAACTGCGAGTTGCCCGTCTCGGGATCATCCACGTCGTACCCGAACACGTACGTCCCCGGACCCTGCACACAATAACACCACTTTAAAAACATTTTATAACGTTTTTTTTAAATCTAACTTTCACGCTGTTTATGATGCGAATGCTAAAAGTGATATTTTAGTTTGCGAGTAGGAAATGTTCCGACCCTATGCCCATGGCGCAATACTTCGAACACAATCAAACACTTTTACCACTATACATACAACACATTTTAGACAGCCCCACTGACTTTTATTTTATTTTAATTGAAGTATACAAATCACTAAATGATACCTTAAGGTTAGTAGTAGCTGGTGCGGTCAGTCGAAACTATTTTTGTTTCTTTCATTCACACATTTATCTGAATCTTTGAGCATCGTCTCACTTCCATCACTAGAACTAAAAATTGACTTCTGGCACGCTATGCATGTTTAGAAAGGACCGCTTTTACTAGTGGAGCTCAAAAAAAGGATTTAAAATATAATACGTCCTATTTTCATCAAATAACTTTACGCAACAACCAATCGGCATTCGCTATTACCATCGAGACCAACACGCCTGGTGTGAGAACCTTAAAGTTAAAACGACAATCTGTGCCATTTGCGTGCGGATGTAGGTTAGGTTAGTTTCATCGCAATATAATATTACAACAAACGAGCTTTGGAATAACCTTTGAGTGGTAGAGGGAAGCGCGCTTACAGATAAATTACATCACTTGCATATTGTCACCGACCCTTTGTATTTTCATCGTAAAGCAATACCAGAGATCGAAACAGTAATCTAAGAACACAGTATTCCCCACAGGAGGCAGGCCAATCAATTTTACGAAAAATTTCACCGTGCGTAACATCCTTGTTTTATCAAGTATTTTACAAGACATTTTATGTATGTTTCATAGAAATCGTCGTTTATGTGTGTTTCATAGAAAACGTTTCATAGAATACGTTTTTTGATGGAAAGTCGAAAATCGTTTTTGAATTGAAGTATAAGGGGTTTAAACAGATACGACCAAAATTATTTTCAAGACCAAAATTATTTTCAAGACATGATTCAAAAGTCAACATTTTTTAATGTTTTTTTTTCTTTTATGTGTTATACTATTATGTGTCTGACTGTACATCATATTGCCTGGTTTTTTCAATCTTCCTTTGGATAAAATTGTAGAATATTAATTTTTACTCTTACGTAATTTTTTTCAAGCATTTCTCATTCTTGCAACACGGCTTTGAATTATGTTGCAGCTAGCCAGTCAGATAGCAGTAAATCCTCCTTATGTGTAAGTTTCTTGTAAGCCTATTAGCCTATCTCTACTCCTACAGACAGTGAACAACTGTCCACGGCGGTGGCCGTCTCATTAACCACATTTGGAGAGCAGCACATGTCGCAACTACTGAAATGCCGGACGTAGAGGAACTCTGGTGGTATGCACTCTTAAAAGAATTATAAACTATTGGCTGTTTATTCGTTTTATGATTAACAATAATAATAATAATAATAATAATAATAAATCAGATAAAATAATTAATAGTTTACGTAAATACTTAAAGTATAAGTACAAATGCAACCCTAAACTGTATTATCCTGCTCTTCATTACGAACCACATCTAAAGAAAACACTATTCTGTTTAATCTTTATTCCATTGAATAGACAAAGAGTAAATGGCAATGTGTTCATTTGAATGTTATAGCCATTCCAATCTTGTTAACTGGCTTCGACAGAGTAACAAGTCACCACCAACGTCCAGAGAGTTCGGTTGGTTGGTCGTGCTACTTTTCGGATCGCTTTGTGGTGGATTCTCGGCAATGAGGTACCAACTAGCGAGAGCCGAATACCGACAACTAGCTGCTCCAGGAAAATTTACAATTCAGGCGCGCCTTTTGTTAATTTAGCATACAAAACGTATATAATAAAGTATATAATACCGAACGTGACAATTGAGTGAGAGCTATTTTCAAAAGGAGTGCACTCGCATGAATGTAATGTAGTTTAAACATGTGTGAATGAGTGAATGTTATTTGGATTTTTCTTTCAAGATATGTTGTGTTGGTATATTCAAAGGGTAAATTTATAACTCGTGTTATGTTTTGTACAATTGAAAGCTAATGTATGTACGGCGGAGAGCATAATTGGCTGATCAACATTTCGGAATCTTGTATAAAAAAAATAAATTGCTGATTATATTGACAGCATTGTTACAAATCTGTATATATTGTAGTAGGTTACAAAAATCCAATGACATGAGAAAGAATAAAAAAAACAGGTTTCCGAATCAATATAATAATATTTCGGTTTCCTGTATATGGGCGACTTCCCGAATTTACACCAAAATTATAAATTTGTACTGTGGAAGCATAAACTTTGTGTTTTCATGCTTTGGTCGAGAAAATCACACACTGTAGACTTGGCAGTCAACATAATAAATTGTTAGTCGCTTACAGATTTTGGTTTGCTCAAGGGTGAGGTGCAATAATAAAAGAGTTAATTGTTAAACAATGTTAATTCACAGGTTTATGATACATTACACAAAGCATAAAGAGTAGAGAAACTACGTGTGTACTCGGAGATTCAGGTTCGTTTCCCGGCTGGACCAGTCAATTCTTTGAACAGTTTAATCATAATAGATGAAAGATGTCACAGTCATGTGAGGTTAGGCAAACGAAAGCAAGAAAACCAAAAACAAATACAATCGTTTCTCTTCAATGGGCAGAAAAAGAACATTTGCTAGTTATTGTCTCTCAATTCTTGTACTTTGTCCTCATGTGCCATACAGAGTCATCTTCCCCTATTTACTCGGAAGTTGACCGCTGTGTCGAGAAAAAGAGGGAATAAAAAAATGTCTTACTGGTTTAAAAATTTTGACTTTTCTTTCTTTATTTGTTGTTCGGCCAGAAGTCCTTTCAAGAGCTTGAATTCAATTTAATTAATTGTCACAATAGGTTTTGGCACCATCGCTAATTGAAAACTCAATTACACCATCATTAATTTTGGGACTCTAAAATAGTGGTTTAATTTGAAATATTTTGATTTTAATTAAATTGGGTATCAATAATAATACTACGAATCAAGGTGGACGCAATTTATCTTTAGGAAATTTGGATTTTATTCTTCTAGGGATCACAACATTATGGCCTAAATTAAATTTTTCAGTTAGAGGAGAAAAGTTAAGTGAAGAGAAAAATTATGGTGATATTTTCAATATATGATTTTTAATGGAATCTACATGTAATTCCCAATGTATTTGGAAATTTTGTAAAAACCAAGGGGCTTGGAATATCCGCCTAAGGCACTTATTTCCAAATTTTCCGGAAGAAATTCCAGAGCCCCGAAAACTACTATCTCTGCCACCAAGTTGCGATACTTTATTGCAGAATTAATAATAAACCTAATCTATCGGGTCGGTCTATGCTACTGCACCCAACATACGGCTGATCTCGATTTCCAAAAATGACTTAATTTCTTTTACTGTTACGTTATTGCTTGTTATTTCATTCGATACGGAGCTCGATATACACAGCATAACTTACTTTAATCGAGAGGATCTTCGTTCCGAGGGAAATATGAAAATAGTTTAATGATGCTACATGTTCTCTTATGAAGTGAATTACGAAAGGGAATTATGGGAAGGAAATATGAAAAGACAAACCGAGTCATGTTAACATCTAGGTAATTAGTAAATAGGTAAATCTGAATCTTTAAAATTAGTTAAAAAATAAATTCTTACGTCACGTATTAGCACATGCGTTAACTTATATTGACCTCGAACCAAAGGCCTTCGAGCTTTTGGTCGCCGCACCCCAAGGGCGTTAGAACCCTTGTAACGCCCTCGTTGAATAAACAGAAGAGCATTGCCCTGCCTCACCTGGTGGTCGATCTCGTGGTAGGCACCCAGCTCCGCCTCCGTGAGCCGCTGCAGCGAGGCCGTGGGTGGGCGCACCGCCCCCAGCGCCACCGCCGCCGGCCCCGCCGCCGCCCACGGGCCGCCCGCCACCAGCACCGCGCACATCTGCAAACACACACACACACATCCCCCCGCCGACTTTACGCGCTGCGTCAGGTGACAAACCCCGCTAATTATTGGCTCGCCGCGCGCGGCGCAGCCCGCCTCCCCGCGCCTGACACGTCCCGCGCTTCACGAGCCGCACGCCGCGCGCCCGCCCGCCGCCCACGGCACGCAGTGGGCGCACGCCAACGCAACGCGGCGGGAACACCTCACGTCTCCTCCTCAAATTGTTAGTTATTGTATTATTTTTTATTATTAATAATTTTTTTTATTTGTTTTATTTTTATTATTACATGTATTATGTACCATAATATTAATATAGGAATTAGTCCTGGACTCTTATAACTCTAAGTTGTTGATCATGCACTGTATTATTATTATTACTATTATTATTATTATTGTTATTAGCCATATTCAATCCTCTCCCGCCTCACCTCTGAAGTGAAATTTTGGATGGCAATGTATTAATTATTTAATTAATTAATGTATTTATTTATTTATTTATTTATTTATTTATTTATTTATTTATTTATTTATTTATTTATTTATTTATTTATTTATTTATTTATTTATTTATTTATTTATTTATTTATTTATTTATTTATTTATTTATTTATTTATTTATTTATTTATTTATTTATTTATTTATTTATTTATTTATTTATTTATTTATTTAATTTGTATGTTGCCTCGATGTCAGTGAGGCAGGTCCAACTGCGAGACGTCCGAGACAAGAGCGAAGCGTATATTCCGCATTTACCGAAGCCATAATTTCAGCCGACGAGTGGCCGAGTGGTCTGTGTTTCTGGGGCTTACGATCCGACGCCGCTTTGGGGAACGGGCGGGTCGACGGCCTCCACTTTCCTCCGGCGCCCGCGCGCTCAGCTCGCTGCGATAAGGCGATGCCCCGCACCTTATAGGGAGAGGAGGCGGAGGGGGTGAGGTGAAGATATTGAGAGTTGAAGGGATGACCCGTGGTGTACCGGTCAGGCACTCTTGTCCTAAGGAACAGATCTAGGAACTATCGGATTGCCTCTACAATACTTTGCGCAAAATGTGGGCCGTTCCAAACAAAGCAATGTCTTGCACTTCCCAGTATTTTGAATGACTTGGGATTTAAGCCAAGTTCTTACACAAATTTTGCAAAACAAATATCAGAGCTCCGATAACTATCGGGACGATTTAAGCTATTACGCCCCACATTCAGCTGATCGCGATTTTCAAACTCTTGTATTTAAGACGTTTCTCTGCGTTACGACGTTCTCTTAGTTACGTTTTCATCGCCTCATCCACAAGTAGGCACGTCTTTTTAACCAAATTCCGGATAACAATATCCGATTTGTTTGCCGCTATCGTGCAATCAGTTTGAATTTGCTGGTCGTGCTGTATTGAGTCGTATCTAGTCCAACAGACGTCACTGGGTTTGGTGAGTGTTAGTACCACTTAGTGTTTGGAACTTGGTGGGTGTTACAAATCTGCCAGTGGAGGTATCTACACACCCATTGGCAGCTGAGACGATATGGTCAATGGTTTCTATTTGTTGCTGGCAAATGCAGCATTTATCATCTTGGGAAATTGGGTAGGAGTTGTTGATGCTGCGTATGAGCTCTTCCGAAACGCCTTTTGGGTGTTCTAAAATTGTATAAACATCCTTTGCTAGTTGAGAATGTGATACTATTAATTTCTTAATCCACTCTTGTCATATTATAGTTCATTTTTATGAAGAAAAGAGATAATTATTGAGGTTGCAATTAGTCTTTAGCAAAAGTGAACATGAAAAAGGGTTAGCTGATTTGCGAGGATTAAAAATATTGAGTAGGACAAACAGAGAGACTGAAGAACAATTTAGTGCTGAGAAAATAAATCCAAGTTTTTAAAGGCCCAATGCTTAGTTCTGCAAAGAAAATTTTTTCCGAATAAACCAAGGGTCTTTTAAAATATTTCTTAAGTATCTATTTTGTCTGACTTTTAGTTTTAGAAAATTAGGTTTACCGTATAGGGCAAGCGTAAGTTAAAGAAGGGCGGATAATGTATTTTAATACTGAGAAGGCTAATTCTATAGATAATGTTTTTAAAGTTTTTTTTAAAGAAAGGGAAAAAATTTTAAAATTGTAAAAATGTCCAATGGTACATATATGTGTTTTCCAAGTTAATTTAGTGTCAAATTGTATTCCTAAATATGTTACCGCTTTAGTGGAGGGGAGCTAAAGAAATGTTTTCCCATTAATATTTAGGGGCTGCAGTGCAAGTAATTCGTCTTAAAGAAAAAATTGCTTGTGATTTACGTGGGTTGATATTAATTTGCCAGTTGTCGTACCAAGAAATTATAGTTTTTAGGTCGTATTGTAAATTGGCTCTACCTTTAAGAACTTTTTTATCTGAAGTAAAGGTTGCGGTACCATCTTCAAAAAACGCTATTTCTGACTTTGATTAGACTGGTATATCTGATATAAATAAATTAAAAAGTAAAGGAGAACTGGAGGAACTCCTGCATAAATGTTAAATTCGTTAGTGAGAATACTGTGAATTTTAACTTGAAATTTACAATTAGATAAGAAACTAGCAATAATGTTTTGAAGATATATTGGTCAACCAAAAATTCTTAATTTATATAATAGTCCATTGTGACAAACGTTGTCAAAATCTTTCTCTTCATAGAGAAATATAGCAAGACTATATTGTTTCTTTTTAAAAGCTGCACCATGCACCATCTAATTATTAGTATGAATAAGATTGTAAAGGAATGAACCTTGTGGTGAGGTTGTGTTGCAACCTCAAACTTGATTTTTAGCATTAAAACCTCCTATTAAAATATTTAAAAGCATTAATATTAAGGTAGGATTTAGGAGATTTTATTGGGAAGTTTGTAGGCTCGTCCATTCTTGATATGTATTAATTTATACACAAGAATATATAACAAAAAACACTCCATATGTTTGTCTTGGCTCATTACATTTACTCTGTTTCTGTGGTTCAAACCCATCGATAAATATGAAATTATTTGTTATCAAAGCGAGTTCGCGACAGGGTTTCTTAGGGTCTCTGCTTCTTATCCCAACATATATCCGCCATTGATCTAATCATATCACCTATCAGCTTTTTGTCAAATCATTCAGTCGTAGGTGCACCAAAAACGCTAAGACTCGAAGGAAAATAATAAATATTAAAGAGTAGATATAAGTTTCACGATCAGTATATAACTAGATGTTTCCTGGTTTGTAGGCTGTGGTCCAACGGAAACTGCCGTGAAAGCCTGCACTGTATGTTCCCGATGAATACTAGGCGAACGTCGGAGCAGTACCATAACACAAGGCACGGACCGCGCGGGTATTTCCTTCTTCACCCCCACTCAAGACCACTTGTAGGTCGGTGCCGGATCTCACCAATCAATATGGGAGGAAGCCCGTCTTCTTCCGTGACGAAAACGGGACGAATGGTCACAACATCAGTTGACGCTATCAGACACCCGAAATAATTAATAAATCAATAACGGGCGATGAAGTAGAGTATGGAGATGCCTGAGAGTTAGCGGTGGTTGCGAATAAATGTGATTGTCATGCAAGTGGTCGAGAAGAATCAAACATGCAAGAAATTGCTGTGGAAACAAAGGTGATGTTGCTGTAGATATAATGGTTAGTGATGATAGCAGATGCTAGGGAAAACTGAGAAACAGCAGAGGGAAGTGACGGGTGTGTTGAGATGAAGAGGCGGTATGGTGGCAAAAGAGTCGGCGGAAGATGCAAGAGCTTTGTGGCGTCAGCATGTGAAGCAGATGGCAAGAAGCATATATTGCCGCTGACTGTGAGGGACTGCGTGTGGCTGCGGAGGTGTCGGAAGGAGCAAAGGAGGTGTGTGCAGGGAAGGCATCCGCTTGTCAACAGTGGTGTGCCTTACGATGACAGAGAAAGATTTCGTATTTTATGCTTGTCTGTGGAATCCTACAAGCGGACGCGTATGATGTATGTGCGTTTTCAGTATTTATATTCTAGTATTTTGGAGGATCTTGTTAGTCTAAGAGAGATTACAAACTTGGAGCTTTTTTAACAGTAAACATCATAAAACTAACGAAAATGTTACGTTAGTGACTCTCAGCAAAGAACGCGGTGTTCTAGAAGGAAATCTGCGCAACGAAACTTTTGGATACAAAGGAACCCGACCATTATTAACATTTATTTATTTATATATTTATCGCAAAAATACATATTGCATGTCGGGAGAAAGGAAATGAAGTTAATTTCCTCAGTCAGATGGAAATAAAAAAGCAGAAAAATTATTTCCCTATGAATAGAATCTATTTGCATCGGCAGTTGAGTTACAGAAACTGATTTTGTGATGAACATGACGAAATAAATTACACCTTATTCCTCTTGCTCAGGTAAATTGGGACCAGAGGAAAAAAGTTTTTCAACAAGTAAATTTACAACTATCGATAAAATGTTCATAATCTATGAAAATAATAACAAATCTTAAATTCGATGGAATTGGAAACTCAGTAAGTGTTCCATTTTAATACTTGTTTCGTACATTTCCTTCATTACTACGAGAAGTAAAAACTGATATTATGAGACATCGTGATTTTAACCAAGATTGATAAATTTTTATTGAATATTTTCAGTTCTATTTTTCGAAAAATTTTCTTCGGTGACTGTGTTTATTAAGACTTTTGTCAGTTTTTTGTTCGTATATTCTACATAGTACTTATTACATTCGTAAGTTTTTTTCATAATGGTTGTGTCGGTTCATATTCATTAATATGTTTCCTTCACCACATTCTTCTATACATAATATCCTCATGTAGGGTGCAAAAATTATTGGTAAATAATTTACAGAAACTTTCACAGAAAAATCTTGAAATCGCATTTGTAAAACGTCAGGTGAGAAACAGGAAGTGTCCACGTATCGCTGGTGGCACCAAAGATCTTGCTGTCCGAAAGGCACGCGGTTGTCTGCGTGCGGCGGAAGCGTCGACTGGGACAGAGATGGTGCCGATCGTGGCAGTGGGCGTGGGAGACTGCGTAGAGGCGGACGTTGTGGAGGCGTTTATTGCGGAGGCTGGTAGGTGTCGGCGGTAACGGGCTGTCTTTCGGTTGCCTCATTAACCGCTCTGGCAGGCATGCAGGCTCCGCATGCTGACGCAATGCTGCGCCACCTCTGCTGCAACCGACGCCCTCGCCGACGAAGCCCACAGCCAAGTCACCGCCGCGGCCACCGCCTCTGACCATCGCAGGCGTTGCCGCCGCCCCCGCCCCCACCTTTGCCACTGACTCCTCCACCGCTACCACCTCCGCACCGTACCGGCTGTGGTGGCTCAGCGGCAACACCGCTGCCTTAACAGCAACGCTGACCTAAGGTTAGAGCCTCGATGATGGCGGATTTCGACACAAGACGAATTCAACCACAGTCTGGAGAAGATTCCAGCGGCCGCTGTAGCTGCTGCCTTGCTCGGTAGGTTTTCGTGTTTTATCCTATGAATACCAAGCAAATGTCGGAATAGTACTCTAACAACAGGGCCATGGAACCAGCGCGTTTTTTTCTTCATCTCTTCCCCTACTCTTCCTTTACTCACACTTGCACTCTCTCCACACACTACACTACCTCAAGTGTCAGGAGACCGGTCGGATGTTTGAAGCCCCGGTTTGATTGTGCCGCGTTGAATGGTGACTCCTAGAAGGGAAAAATCTGCAAGACATGCAGGACGTCGGCGGAACTTGCGTTCCAGCGTAGATAGAACACACCTCCCTACATGTAAATGCTCTTCACTTACAGAAGCAATGACCTAAGGAATTGATGCGCCCAAAATCAATGAATAGTGACTCACCCTTTCTATCACATAACTGCCTCACCATTTCCTCCAACCCACGGCACCATCGCTACCACTTCCATAATAGCCGTCACCTACCTCGACACCACGAATAACAACTCCGCTGCTGCCACCGATATCACCATCACCATCTGCCGTCAGCGCTTTATCCACTGGGTACGTTGCCACCGCAGCCAAAATTTCCATCTCCGCTGCCATCACCATCCGCCGCTGCCTCTGCCACCCCACCATCTTCACCATTGATTCCGCCGTCCGCGACATCATCACCGCTTCTACTACATCTTGCGCCATCGCCACCGCCACCGCCAGAGATGCAGCCCCCGCCGCTCGCTGTCTCCTAATATGTGAGGCGCTCCCGCCGAGCGGATACGTGCCGCCTCCGCCTCCGCCTGCGCCTCCGCCTGCGCCTGCGCCGCTTCGCACGGCTGCGCGCTTGACCTCCGCCCCCGCCCCGCCCCGCCCCGCCCCCGCCCCCGGCAGCGCCTGCCCACGCGCCGCCGCGGCCAGGGTCACGGCCGGCGCCCTCTTCAATGGAACAGTCACGAGCACGCCTCTCACCTCCGAATCAATGGACGCCCGCCGCAACGCATTTTTGTCCTTATTCCGGATTTTTACCTCGCCCAAGAGCCTCAATACCTCGTGATTATTTCCTTAAGTTAAAAAGGTTTTGTAAACAAAGGAAATATAATGAATGGATGTATAACATGAAAATGTAAATTGTAATATGGGGGGGGGGTGAAATCAAATTGACTCATATTTGAAAGTATAATACGAGGAACATTTAGACACTAATAGATGTAATATTAATATTGTCAATATATGAGAAGTTGAGATTATTCCCTGTGTTTGAAATAATTCAGACCATATTTTGTTTTCAGCAATTTAAATTTCTCAGTGATTGCAACGACATGACATCTCTCACAAATCTGAAAATAAATACTCTTATACACCATTACAAAGAATTTGAAATAATTGTATACGAGAATGAACTGTGCAAATAGAAAACTAATATCTCAACGATATGTTGAAAAAAGATGCCAGAGAACATCGCATCGGCCCTGATTCATGTGCCATGCTCTCGCGAGTAGGCGGTGAAACATTGCCTGAAAACAGAGTGCGAATGTGCTCACCGCATCGCGCGTGATGGCGATACGTGAGAGCATGGGGAGGGGGAGCTGGGGAACGGAGACATGGCGGCGACGCCTTTCCTGCTGGTAGTTCTTGACTTTTTGTTCAGAATAATACTTTTTTTTAAATGTGTAGATGAAAAATTAGTATTTTCTGTACATTGCTGTAGTGCATAATTCATTTTTGCACCACAATTCATCAATGTACTTAAGTGACAAGAATTGTATAGCAGAAAGTCTTGTTATTTAGTTTTATTCAACAGTATCGAGATACTAGACATCAAACTGGTCAGAAAATCCTGACGTTACTAAATTCAAGAGTTTAAGTATTTTATTCGCAATCGCCAGTAAAAGACGTTTCATATTGCGATGTGCAATTCAATTTTGTCTGTCATGTTTCCTTGATAGTCCCGAAGCGTACTTGAATTTAGTACAATAAGGGGGAATTTGATTGTTATTTTAATACGGAAGCTGATTAAGATTTATTTCCAAGAACAAGTTTCATTCGTAAAAATAATCATTCATTAAAAATTGGAAATTATAGATAAATTTAGCATTAACGTTCTTCTTTTCCATCTCCAGTCCATTTAACCTCTTTCATAGGAGTAATTATAGTGAGTTTTTCACCTTTTATAACTGCGTAAAGGAGCCGTTGGAGGTACTTGAGTGAAAGAGCTCGTAGAGAAGATGAGCACGCTCAAGGGTAATGGGATTTTAAATACTTAACAAGAGTTCTCTTCAGCAAATAACAGGGCCCACTCTCGAGGGAGATAATTCTATTCTGTTTTGCAGTGTGTAAAATTACTAATGTCACTGTAGTGTAGGAACTAAGATCTCTCAATGTGCTTCATTTATTTCGGCACAATACCTCGATGTGAATGGATTCTGAAGGAGTAACTTCAAGGTGTAATGTCTAGGCTATGGAATGCGGGGACGAAAATGTAATAAGATTGTCAACTGATCCTAACTATGCAAATATCTGTCAAAGTTTTCTGAGGTGTTTACCTTTTTATTAGAATCTGTTAATTTAAAAATTACAACATACTTAACAAACAAATCTTCCTGAGACTTGTTCAATATATGTTGAGTACAAACAGTAGAAATACATTTATCACGGGGCACTGTCAATGTTAAATTTATGGAATTTTCAATGATTATATTAATAATATTAATTAACATGTACGAGAAATAAATACGATACTTCAATTTTTTTTCAAAACATAATCCGCTGCTCGTCGAATTTCCTAAGACTTCTGCAAGTAACTCATTTCCGTTCATGATGAAGACATTATTTATAGAACTGGGAGCTACCCTCTGATTTCTCCGTCGAACGAATCTCTGCTGTACGTTTGTAGACAGGCTGAGTCGACGTTTTGATTGCAATTGCAGCTCAGTAATTAAGGTGCTGGTGGTTCTCTGCAATGACACATCGCCCCAAACCTCCCATGATTGGATATTGCGCTCTCTACATTGGAGCAAAGTCTTACATCAGCGGTTATAAATCTGAAGGATAATTTGCATTGCCAAAAATGGTAGATGTAAATTAATTACAAATTACAGCCCGTGGGTGGTGGACGTGAACGCCAATTCGTATTGCTGTCCATGCGGGCACTCGTTCTCCGAGGCAGTTCGCGAATAACCCCCAGCGCGAGCAACTTTCCTGATGTGAATGTGTATCTCGACAGAGGTGTTCTTTTTGCATTCTTTTCTTGTATTTGAAATCGTACTGAAAGAATGGGCTAGTAATGGGAAACTGAATTGAATAGTTTCTGAGCTCTTAAGTGCCCAAAGAAGAATATTAACTACATTAGCAAGACCGTTATAAATGTAGTTTTCATATACAAGTATTCGGATAATTTTAAAATCAGAAATAAGATCAACAAATTAAAATGAAATTATATGTTTACCTAAAATAGGTATTGAAATAATGTAATAAAGTTCATAATGTGGAAATAAAATTTAACTTTTGTTCCTTTTTTTATTTTCTTGCTACCACTTACGCAGTAGAGAGAAAGTTACGTAATGCTGCTCGTAAAAGCGGTGAACCTTGGGTAGAAAACTCTTACTGTCGGGCCCTGGTACCGAAATAGTGGATAAATTCAGTTGTTAAATTTAGAAAAAAATGCTGACACCTTGTGTAGTCACAATCCATGTTTTGTGGGTTCTTCATATAGAAAAATTGATCAACAGCAAAAGACTGTCTGTACGTTCGTCTGTGAACAACGGTAGCGGCTAAACCGAAAATGGCGAACAAAATTGAAATTCCGTTATCGATCTGGATGATGTCGCGGCCCCTTGAAATTGCAACCGAAATTTTAGGTTTAGAGGGTACTTTACATGAAGCCCCTGGAACATTTTCAAAACTTTCAAAAAAAACAGCTCCATCGTTTTGTATTAAACTTTGTACTTGTATAGAGTGAAGGATCACATATTCTCGTACATATTCAGTATTTATTATCAATTATTCTTTCATAATCATGTTTTGTTTTCTCTTATGCAGTGGGAGAACAAGGCCAACCACAAGGGCCGTGTTAACGGTGTAAAATATCCTCCTGTACGGCCAGAAATGAGTGTGACATCACACGTTAGACTATATATCATACTCATCTTCACTCAATGATTAGATTTAATTCGGTGTCGCCTCGCGGCCTCTGCGCGCAGAACTATGCGCGCCTCGCACCTCGAGGCGCCGCGCACCGCGCCCCTAACATCGTCTCGGGGGAAAGTGCTGCGAGCGAGAAAGCCCGGAGCCATCGCCTCCTCCGCCCACACAGACTGTTCCGCCCAAGGCGAATGCGCACTCAGGCACTCAGCATTTACTGCCAACTCAACTTTGGTTATAAATCTACACGCACAGAAAGTGGACACGGCGTGTGATACAAAAATGTGCAGAATCATTTCCAAATCATCGAAAAACTTTTTGATTGTCCTCTGACGAGTTTGCTGCCTTATTACCAGTAACATGACAGGACACACAAAGATGTGTCTTAAACCAGAATAAATTTGGATATTTCAGCTGATTCTTTTTCAATTTTTTGTTTCATTTCTGCAAATTGTATTTATTGTGGTAATGCCTTCCACTCACAAAAGGAAAATAACCAAGACTGATATCAGCAATCTGTTCTTCTCTATGTTTTATAATGCGATAAAGACCTTTTATATTGTTCCTAAATATTATACCAGAAGTGCTGACTGAATCAGCGAATGAAAAGGACAGAGAACGGTAGGTGTGATAGATGGCGTCTTCGAAGATGAACGAAGACATTGGGCGAAAAAACTGAACGTCTGTTTAAGTGTATGGAAATGGAGAAGAGTGAGAACAATAAGAAATTAAAAGAAAATAAGATGAACGAGGGTAAGAAGAGAGGATACGGAGATAAGAATGATGGACGAGGAAGAGAAGAGGAGGGGGAGAAACAAGAACAGAGCTGCAGATAAATAAGGAGTAGGTGTCAGAAGTGAAGCAGGAAGGGAAGTAAGGGGGAACGAAGGTACGAAATATAATACACTACCTAGTCTCTGTGTGTTTCTGTCTACCTCTGTCTCTTTCTTTCCCTTTCTCTCTCTCCCTCTGCCTGAATAACGACGTTGCTTGCTAGAAGAAGACACCGGGTGCTTGGCGGCGGCGGAAGCGCCGGTAGAAGCGGCGCAGCCGGCGGCGATGGCGCGAAAACAAAGCAGCGTCGCCGCCGCCGCGCCGAGAGAAACCGCCGCCGCCGACTCACGCGCGCTGCAGACGCGTGGGCGCCGGCGGACGGCTGCTCGGCAAACACTCGACGCGGCGCCGAGGTGTTTGCGGTCGAGGGAAACGTCTGCCTCGCTTCGCCCGCCGGGCACGGGGCGCTGCCCAGCATTCGTTTGTCACTCGCGCCACCCACCGGGGCGCTGCTGGGCAAGAGGCGGCTAGAGATGCAAGTGTAAAAGGAAATGTTGCGAGAGCCGCGTTACATGCAAATGTTTCCCACGACATTGTTTATCGTTCGCTCTTCGGGAAAAGATACTGAACGAATGAAGTCGACAATCTGCGAACTGAGCAGCTAACAAACGGCCCACGTACCATGTGCTACATTTCCTGTACCGTGGGCCCTTCATACCGAAAACGTATTTTTTTAACGTCCGTCCCTCTGTGAACAACACTAGCGCCTAAACTATTCGTGTATTGTTTTGCCGAATGAACGTTCTCCGATCGATCTGGACCCATTCATTCAAAGGACTGCGATTTTGAAATACATTCTTTCAATTTTGGAGGTACTTTAAAAGAAGCTCCTGGGACATTTTCAAACTTTTCTCAAAAATAGCTCCAATTTTTCTTTAAATTTTCTGTAAGAATAGTGTAATATACTCTTATAAAGGCGCTATAGATCATATTTTCACTGTTATTTGTAAATTTTCGAAAATTGCAAAATATTTAATTTTTTCCGCGTCTTTCTTAACTAAAAAATTGAAGAAAGATTTTTCTGCAAGTTAACTTTTTCTCCATAGTTAGTTCTTTCAATAAGGTTATGTTCATTTCTAGAATATACTAGTTTTCGCGCAATATTGCGTGCAATATGTGCAATATTGAAATATTACAAAAACAAGATTTTCTGGAAAGCGGCTAAAAAATTTGTCTTTAAACCTAAGGTAGGGGTAGCGCTAATTTTACTCTATAAAATAGCACAAACGCAATATTGCTTTATTCTTTTGTTGTTTAAAAAATAGTTTTTTCTTATCTTTCATGTGGTTAGTTTATACTTTTTCGCATTTATGCTTACTAATGTAAGAAGAGAAAGCATTGTAATTGCGCGCTGCAAACGGTGAATTTTCGTCACAAAAAGTCTCTTGACTGGGCTCTAGTGAGAAAAGTAGATAAACCCAGTTGCTAAATATAGAAAAAAATCCTCCAACTCGTGGTGTAGCCAAAACCCATGTTTTGTGCGTCCTTCGTACCGAAAAATCGATTGACGGCGAAATATCTGTCTATCCGGCCGACTGTCCGGCCGTCCCGACCGTCTATCCGTCTGCCCGTCTGTGCAAAACCATTCAGCCGTTTTTCTCCAATTTTGATATTCCCACTCGATCTGACTTATGTCGCAGCTCCTGTGTTTTCAAAACGATATTTTAATTTTGGTAGATACTTTACATGAAGCCCCCCGGAATTTTCAAAAAGTGGCTACAAGGTTTTTCATTAATTTTGTTCTTCAAGAGTGCAAAGGACGTTTTTTCTTTTGTTAGTCACTAGTTTTCTTTTGTACCACACTGGTGTTTGCTCCCAGAAGGAATGATCGAAATCACGTAAAAATCGGTCGAAGTGTAGAATAGTACATCCATAAGAAGTAATTAAATTTGTTAAGAGGTGGGCGTGCCAGTTGGCCAAGCGGCTCTCCTTTGAATGACAGGTCAGGTCAGTGTTATTCCGCACTCAGTCGGTGTAGAGCCGCCAAACGACGTAGAGACGTGCAAGCAAGTGCTGGTATGCCTCGTCGACGTCAAAGGGCGCCATATCAAATTCTAAGTGGGTTCGAACGGGGCAGAATGATCGGTCTCCGGGAAGCAGATTTGTCGTACCGTGACATTGCGGTTCGAACGAAGCGCTCTTCTACAACAGTCATGCGTGAGTGGAAACAATGAATAGAGGAGGATCCTACACTGCGTCGAGCGGGTACTAGACACACAATGTAAACATAGCACGAAATGGCCGCCACATTTTTCACATGAGCGTAAGCGACAAAAGTGTGTTGTCCACAGAGTTGGTTCGACTTTGGAGCACCGCAACGGGTGTAGTTATGTCTGCGACGACGGTTCGACGTAGTCTGCTGAGGACTGGACTGGTGGCACGCATACCACTGCGTCTGATTCCGTTGGTCAGAAACTGCCAACGTCACAGACTACAATGGGAACGTAAACGTGTTCACTGGTGTGCTGAGTGGCAAATGTAGTGTTTTCGGACGAATTCCGCTTCAATTCATGCTACTGTGGTGGCCGCGTACGTGTTCGACGCTACCGTTGTGATCGCAATCTGTTAGCTTGCATTGTTTCACACCACAGCGGACAAACACCTAGTGAGATGGTTTGGGACGCCACAATGTGTCATCTTCCCTCATATGAATTGTCGGCAATCCGAACAGCATCTGCTACATCAGGAAGGTTTTAGAGCCCCAGGTACAGCAAGCAGCTCCGCAAATATCAGCAGGGCAGTGCCCGACCGCATGTGGCAAGCAATGTGTGAGCGCTCTGCAAAGAACGATAGGTACCACTGCTTCCCTGGCCTGCACATTCGGCTGACATGTCGCCCATTGAACATGTCTGGGATATGATTGGTCGGCAACATGTTCGATCTGGTGCTATTGCAGCCACTGTTGATGCTTTGAGGTCAATAATAGAAACCGCGTGACACTGTGGTGTTCCCTACCGGATTGTCCAGATTCTCTTTGAATCCATGTCACGATGTCTATAGACTAAGTTGGCAACATGTGGCGGCTTAACACTGTATTAAATAATCATGGTCAAAATGTAGCTACAGTTCTGTAATTATAATCATTTGTATATTGTGATATTCCTAATCTGTGGAATACATATCATTGTAATAGTGTGTCTCCTTTTTGGTGTTGCAATTTTCACAAGCACCAGTTTATTATAGTGATCATCACGAACATCTCGTACACTCCTTGTTTACTACTCGTTCTAAAAAAATTAGACATGAGTAGTTTTGAGCACTGATAACACTTGACTTTCTAAAATAAATGGGATTCTTCTGATGTAAGCATATACGATGCCTCATAGTGTACGCATAGTATTATATAGTTCCATATAACTCCTGAGAATTTTTCTTAACTTTTGGTTCCTGTTCTCGAACGATGTTGAAGTAAAGAGAAAGTGAATTAAAATATATCGTAGGTACACAAAAGTAGTCAATTTAGCAGTTCCGGTAAGTGACAAATTCAGAAAGTGGGACTGTTTAGGAAATTTGTAAATGTTAAATTAAAACATTTATAATCTCTTGCCTTTAAATCCTTTCTTTGAAAACGGACTTAAAACGTTTATCCTTACAAATAACTTATCATACCGAAATAAAATATTAATCAATATTAAATTTCTTGAAAATAAATATTTATTGTCTTTAATTATACAGTAATACTTACTTATTATATTGGTTAAGTGTTGTAATTGCAGTATTATTCTGCATCATTGTGACACATCACGAAATCAAGAAATTTCGAGAGTAGACAGTTGTAAATTAACTAATTGTACTGTTCATGAACCAAATTTTATCTCTAGAAAGCACATATTCTTACAAAAACGTGTTTAAACGTTCCATTAAATGTAATCAGGATCGAGTTTTAGACAGTTAACTAATTATCAGATACTCATTGCTACTAATATAGGATAACTTTTTTCTTTTAAAACGTCTGTTACATTTTTGTTCGTCTACTAGACAAAAATTACTTCAGTCTCCTTCAATATTTCAATTGAATATTAATTTGATTCCACACTATAAATACTCAAGAATATTTCTCTAGAGTACCAAAATGTTCCTGATATTGTGCTGTTACAATTATTGCTAATGATAGACAAACATTTGCATCAATTAGTATATATAAGAATGATATATGATCATCGTACAGTTACATTGTTGGCCACTACATCTTCAATTATCTGTAAAGTTGTTTGTAAATTAGACCTATCGTGGTAAGAAAATAAGGTAACGATGTACGCCAATCGCTCCTTGAAGGCATTCACCTGAGCGTGAAACTTGAGAATTCTCTGCGATGACAAATGGTGCCTGGGGACACATGTAATGGGCGGCTGGGAAGGGCCCTCCACGCCTTCACGAATCAAGCTAACACTTGTCTGTTCATTCTTTGTACGGTGTCAATTTTCAAACAAACGCGTTATTCTTGAGTGCTAATCACAATGCAGAGTTACGTTTTATTTTTACTCTGGCGAATAGGTTTTCCTCTTTTCTTTCTCTTCTTGTTATTTTGGTTGCGTAAAAAAGCTACTGAATCATGTGGGAACTTTAATGCGCTATTATACACGAAACCCCTTGAAAATACTATTCATTTCGCGCACATCTTGCTGTTAACAAATGAAGCTAATCTTGCTCGTGAAAGGATAATTATGCTTCCTGCCTTCACTAAAATTCAACTCATGGTGGTAGTAATCTTCAAGCCAACTTGTTACACACTAACCGGCGAAAAATCAAAGAAACGTCTTTCTATTATCAAAACTTAAGTTGCAAGTCATCTCACAGGACTTACTAAGTTACAATGACTTAAAATATATTAAGTTATCATGGCGGTAGAAATGACAGCACACGTATTTCTTAAGATGTGAGACAAAACCTTAGTAAGAAATGAAGATGTTTTACACCTTTTGTTCTTGCCGAAACGTCAAAATTGTTGCAGTCTCCGTCTTTTCTATAGTTGTATTTCCCCGACAAAGAAAGCAACTTCTATACCTTATTGAAACGGTGAAAATTTTAAGACCTAGTGTTACTATGAAAGTTTCAAAATGTGGAAACTCACAACATTTGTGTTTGGTACTAAGTATGTGTCAATACTTTTTTAATTATTACTTTACGACTACTATTTTCTGCATAGTTACAGATATTTCTTTACAATTACCGATATTTCATAACAATTACCAATATTTTGTATGTTTGTAAATAATTATCGTGACCCTTTATAATGTTAAACATATTAAATAAACCATTGACCTGGATATTTTTTTTTACTTTTCAAAAGCTCCATGGAGTGAACCATTTTAAGAGACGCCTATCTAAACGAAAACTATTAGCGATTCCAATATAGAAGCATCCTAACCCATCAAACTCCACGCCATTTCGACTGAACATTTTCTCACGTGGGTTAAAATCTGCCGCAAAACGCGGCGTGGGCGTGGGCGTGGGCGTGGGCGCGGGCGCGTTCGCGATTCCTGTGCCTCGCGGCCGCCGCGTTGGGCGTCGGGGCGCGACCCCCGGCACCGGCCCTGGCCGCGAGCGCCGCTGGCCACCGCCGCTTATGACGCTCATGGCCGCTCATCAAGCCGCAAGAGGAGTCGTCGCTTTGGCTTTGTGCTTTGAAGAAGGGCTGTTACCGCCACGAAATGCTGTTAACGCCGCGGAGCCCAGGTTGTCATAGTTATTGCTTTTATTATACATAGCCCTTGTTTTTCGTAAGGTAGTAATCGTCAAAAATATACCACAGCGGTGTAAAGATTGTAGGAGATACGAATTTATGCCGATGTTTTCTGATAAATGACGCATCAAACGCAATTTGTGTTAGAGCAGTTACTTCATTGTAAAAATTAGGTTTTAAATGAAAATTATCATTCCCAACAATAAGGAATTGCACGGAACAATTCATTGTTGCGATAAATTGCACCAAATAATCATTAGATACATTTTCTACGATATGTCTCTCAGTTAAATCGTACATGGACTATTAATGCAGAGTTTTATTGAATTAAATTATTAAGAATATTTCTTCTCAAATTAACCACACATTTAGCAAATATTTAATTGCCAGAACACTTAAATACTAGCAATTTGGAACCTTCTTGCTATATACGTAGAACTGACAATAGGACTCCCATCTAAATATATCATCTTTCTCGAATAATGTAAAAAAGTTTAAACAATGGTAATGAGGCAAGGAAAATATTGTATATAAATATAATTGACACGTTTGAGCTTCTGTGAAAGACCGTGTTTTCGCTTTAATATTTCTCAGTGTAACACTTAGTGAAATTATCCAAAAAACATGTTAATCTGTATTTATATTTATATTTATATTTTTTTAAAAAATCCTTTCTGAGAAAAGGAGTGATAGGTTAAAATAATGTTTTTATCCCTTATTTGTTCAGAGCGTAGTATTATACTGCAATTAAAATGCCGTGCATGTTATATCTATTTTTATGTGAAGCAAATTTAATCGTTAAACTCAAATATTGATTTATTGAAAACCTTACAAATCACGTCACTAATAGAATAAGAGCGAAATTTCCTTGTCATATTTTATATGAAAATGGCACGGGAGTGCCAAATAAAAATACCAGTGACGTTCCTCCCTAAAATTCCTCTGGCATGTCACAGCCGCGTGTTTATACGTTTATAACCGATGTGTCAGGTGTTTGAAAATCGATAGCCCTCATCTAATATGGATGATGCGGCCACTCCCAGGGACTATGGAGGAAGGACGCCGAGCGTGGGCGGCGCTGACCGGCCCCGCCCGCCTGGCGAGCGTCGCTGGACCACGCCAGCGGCAGGCCACTGCGCGCTGAGTTGGGCACAAAGGAAACGAACTTTGAATCTTCGGTCTCGATATAATCATAAAGAAAATGATACAATATAAATTCATAAAGCCCTGAAATTAGAGAATATTTCGAATATAACCTCAAGAGAATTATCCCATTCTTCAACCAATAGAAGATAACAATCCAAAATGTTTAGCACACATGAATATTAGGACATGAATTTGGGCTGAAATGTATTAAGGGGACCCGGGAGTTCTATGCTAAGCTATACTAACATAAGTATATTTTTCTGTCTTCCTAGTTGACAGATAATCTTTAATCTTTTTGTGTACTTGAAGTATACCTTTATACACATGATGACTTTATTTTTCAACTATTTTGTGATATGTGTAAGAGAAAAAAATTTTTGAATGGTCATATGATTGAGGTTTGCAAAATTGATAGCTCAAATATCTATTGTAATATTTAAAAACTGAATGTGAGAAAAAATGTGTATTTGTGAATGTTTCAACTGCCTTGAAAGTTTCTATTAATGTAGTTGATTCTTTCCTGACAAAAAGTTACTTATATAGCAAAAAATTTACTTTGAGGAAAAAGAAGAAAAAACAGAATTTTGGTTACTACCTTCTTTTGTTATATTCAGTTCAATTGTTACAATGTTTATCTCATCTTTATCAATAAATATAAAATTCACTACTTAAAAAAATCGCTGCCGCAACAGGACTGAAAATTTTTATAACAACCCGAACACACAGCACGGCAAGATGACAGCTCGCTAAATTCGTAAAAAATATTTTGAATGATCAAACAAGAAATATATATCCTGATAGAGTAAAAACAGGGCTATAGAATAGAAGAAAAAAACGATTTTGTAAAAAAACGTTTATTGTATTCTCCCGGGTCCCCTCAAAGGTTTCATAAGGTTTTTTTTTAATGTTTTTCCTAAATAAATGCACCTTTTTAAAAAACCTTATTATTTAATCATCGATCTCGGAGTGTATCAAAAATATTAAATTATAAAGAAAAAGAGATATTTTATAGAACATTTGCGGAATTTGACACATGGCGTGATTGTGTTAAGAAAATTGCGAAATAATAAATGAATATATTTACCGTGAATATGCATCAATGATTCGATGGATTTTCTTTTTAAAAATATTGCATAAATTCAAGATTCTGAATGCGGAGCTAGTATTTGTGAAGGAAGAAACTTTAGATTGCTTAATGAAATAATTGTTCAAAGATCGTTCTTTGAATACAGTTCTGTGGGTCGGAGGTATTGGATACTAGGTCACATTTTCTAAATTTTACAGGAGAGCTGTTTGAAGGTTTGCATACCTCGAAGTGAAAGTGAACTTGGTGTTATTTTATAGCAGCGTAACTCCGCCATTATTAGATGTAGGACATAGTGTGATATACCTCTGGATAGAGGACAAAAAGCTCATATTATTGTACCAAAAATCTCATTTTGGCCAAAAATGGACATAGTGTCCTTTACCTCCCCCCACAGAGTTATCTAAAGGGATTGCATTAAATTATTTCTGTTCCATTGCCGATAAAAGAAAAAAATTATATCTCTATTTTGCAAAATTAATAAAATGTATCCACAAATTTCCCAAATCCCAAGTCATTATCAGCAAATAAAAGCCTCTGTAGGCCGCGAATAATATCAAGTGTGGTGAGCAAACGGAAGGTGAGGAACACTGGTTGAGCCGGATGACGCTCCCTCCACGAGGCGGCGGCCGAGAGGCGCCAGCAACGCGCGTCGCCAGGGGGCAGCCGCCACCCCACACGCACTTGGGTCCAGTCCTCACGACGAATTGCTATGGTCCCATTAGTGACATAATGTTTTTAGTTAAATATTTTTTAGTTTAGTGGAAAATAATATATCTCGTCTGAATTTTGAGTGATATTTCTCGAAAAACAATTTTTTATTTATTATTTATTTTTTAAATATATTATTTAACTTCACAATATATGAGTTTAAATATACAGAACATAAATAGGCCCTTGATATAAGGAGAAATGGGGTTATAAATCTGGAGTTGATTTTCAAACAGATAATAGCCGAAAATCAATTAATCTGCTCCTGGTACAATGGCTACAAGGAAATTGCTCACTAGATTCTCCCTCTTTAGTTGCACGCATAGAAATACAGTTATCCATTTTTTCACTGTATTTCGCGAGGATCTGACAGTTTAATCAAGGAAAGTCGAAATCGCTTTTCTCTTATGCTCGTCGCATTTATCGATAACAAAAGCTCGTGACTCTACCAATGATTCAGCAAGGTAAGAAAAGTTATTGGCGGTAAATTATGTGAGATGGGTTTCTCCTCTAGTGTCATCTTTCAAGAAGGTATTGAAGTACTTGTTTTGTAGTTAATGAATTGTACATAGATGAGGAAGGCCAACTGAATGAAAGAGGTTGTAAAAAAGCATGTCGATTCCACGTCTAGGTCCGAAAAAAGGGTTGGACCTTCTAAATCCTCTCTTGGCAAAATTGTTCCGTATGTTTTATATGTTGTATCGCACGATATTCTCACTCTAAATATAAGAGAGTTACAAGTATATTAGTGTATGATATGGTGTATAGTTAAAGAAATGCTTCATTAGTATAGAGAGAGTAATCACATTGAATTAGTATAAAGCTCTCAGAACAAAATGGTGAGTAATTTAGAACCGAAAATTATATATTAATGCCAAGAGAAACTCTCATTTCCCCAGCATATATTATTACATTAAAATCGAAGCTTCCAAAAATCCTAATTTGCAATGTTGTGAGTATTAAATTTGAATTAAAATGTAATGTATTCGTATATTCTAAAAACCACACCAGTTATAATTTTTTCTTTCTAAAACACTAATTAAATTTTCATGATAGGAAATATGCTGCGCTCAATACTTTCAAAAATTGAAAACAAAGAAAACGTGTAAACGAATTCATACAGAATTCTAGAACGGTGAGAGATGATACAAGAACAGACACGAAGAATAAATGAATGGAGAAATTAATTGAATCATCAGATAAGAACTCAATGCATGCCTAAGTACCAGTAAAAGGTCATTGTGTCGGAGTTCATTGAATATATACTTGTTCCTCGCGATATAATGAATGCCCTCTATAGCGTTAACTCGCTTGCCTTGAAATTTCATTGTCAAGGTTGATTGTCTACGAAAAGAACCCGAGAGTGCACTAAGCAACAGCCATCGCTTTCAACACATTACGTAGGAAGAGCATCACCATTCAAGTAAGCTTTATTCCAATAGCTAGTTTTGATGATAACTCTGGGGAGAGTTCAACACCCTTCACTCACGTGGATACGAGTTCGAGAGTCGCAACCCTCTCAGAAGTTCCAGCGAACGCTTCACATAAAGAAAAGAAGAAGATACCTTGTCAAACGTGATACCGTAGACGCTATGAGGGCAGGCCACAGCATTTAAGTACGATACACGGAAAGAAATTGACGATTCTCCTACTCATCTTCTTCAATTGAGTGCTCTCGAAGCCTTCACAAGCTTCCTTGTATTGCTGACAAGATGAAGTGGGGTTTCAACCCAGTCATCCTCAACCAGCTACGTTCGGGGTGCTGTGGCCCGGAAACTGCTCGAGGCAGCGCCAGTCAGTTCCTGCCCTCGGCAGCGGGTGACCCCTCCCCGTGCACGCACGCGCCCGCAGCCCTTCCCTGCGTCCGAGGGCCTCGCGCGCCGCCGCCCGGAGCCTCGGCTGTGCGCGGCAGGGCAAGTGGCGTCGAGTCTCGCTCAGCGGGGGGAGCAGCCGCCGAGGGCGCCAGCGGCTCTTGGACACTT
The DNA here is from genome assembly GCA_038098605.1 of Gryllus longicercus. Taxonomy (NCBI): domain Eukaryota; kingdom Metazoa; phylum Arthropoda; class Insecta; order Orthoptera; family Gryllidae; genus Gryllus; species Gryllus longicercus. The sequence continues at coordinate 1,329,584 of JAZDUA010000069.1, read as the reverse complement.
AGGAATGCGTCAGCTGGAGGACAAGTTCCCCGGGGCAGCTTAGTGAACGAAATGTTACCTGTGGGTGGACTGTTTCTGTCCCGGCGGCTCCCATTGTGGTCGTAGCAACACTAAATCTGAAGTGCTAGGCACCACGAACCTGATGATCTTTGCATCACTGTATATTGCAATGGAAGCTGTAGCCCGGAGTCTTAAAGACAATTGTGGATAAACGTCCTTCATGAACTCGACAACGTTTGGGCACCATTATTACATTCACTCATTTTTTTTCCTTATTTTAAACGCTATAATATACTTCATTTAAGCTACTTGTACTTGTAATTAACTTTGTGGCTATTTAAATTTTTTAAAAGGTACCTAGTAATATGTAATAAGTTTTAAGCCGTTACTTGCGATTTCAAATGTAAATAAGTGAAAGTTTTTTTCAAATATACTCCGTATTGCGTAATATTAAATATACTCCGTATTTTAAAATCAACTTATTTTCTATTATTCATTACCAATATCTATCATTCATAACCTCAAAATCTATATTTCTATTATTCATAACCACAAGATGAATAATTGATTTCGGATACAATAATTTTACGAAAACTATGACCAACGTATAATAAAAGCTAAAAGGTATCAAACCAATTATAAGGACATAATGAATGATTCCTCTCCGCATTACACTATATCCATATCCAAAATTCATAAAAGTATTTACAAAATTTATTTCCCCAGAGTAGTGTTCAGTGTTTTCCTGACTGCGGTACAGTTGAATTCGGGAAGAAACGAGTGCCGAGTACGAAATCATTCGTAAAGGATGCAGTATACACTCTTCGCAGGGCTATAAATTTCTACGAGAAATTTCCAAAGAAAGTGTGCTGCGAGCAGTAGCCAGAATCCCGATATTAAGGACTCCAATAATGTTCTCGAGGATTCCATAAGCAAGTGGCCTTCCTTGGAGCTCCCTTTTGCGAGCGGGAAATGCTCCAGTGGCGCAGGGAAAGGCGACGCATTGCCTTGCTTTCTCGAGCCAGGTGGCCTCGTAAATAGACCACGCCCCAGGCCCTACTCGATAACAGTTTCCGCTGCTTTCTTTCGTTCTTTCTTCACGAGAACGTATCGAGGCCGTTGTTTGCTGCAAACAGAATTATAACTTGTGTGAAACGCTGATCATTAGGATAAGACAGTGTGCTTTACAACTATTTGACAATGAAAATGCGGGCTTCGTATTATTAAGGAATTTCTATGAAAATCGAGAAGTGTTATCAACTCCGTAATTATTTCAATATCAATATTGTGACAAACTGTCTCGAAATATTGTAACTAGAAACAGAGCTATATGTGAACGAAAACCACCTTTGTTTTAGATTGGTAGCGTCATATAACTTGGATATTAGTACCAGGTAGCGTAAGGTGCAGAGAGGAAGCTTAAGAAGATGTGATGAATAAAGTATATGTGTGATAAATAAAGTGTAAAAATTAGTTGTATATAGTTATTTAAGTTAAATGTAAATTTAGATGTCATAAAGCAGGTAAGTGAAAGTTTGATCTAAGATTATTGTTCGTAAAAATTTACGAACAGTAATCTCATGTATCAAAAATTTCTATAACAATCAAAAATATCGGATCTTCAGTGAAAGTAATCATGGTCTCCTTCTGCGAATAAGATGAGACAGGTTAGAGTTACACTCAAAACAAATACTGTTTTTTTGAACATTTCGAAACTTACGTCCTTTTGGCAAACGACCACATGCGGGAACTTGAGATGCATCAGTCTACGGAGAGAAGGAACGTGCGCGGGGGGGAGTAAGGGGGGAATGAGTGTTATTGCGAACCAAAGTTTCCGCCTTCCGGCGCAACGACTGAGCGAGCGAAACAAATGATTGAGATTGCACGGATGCCACGTTCGGCGAGAACAACTTACTTGAACCTGTTCCTTCTACAGTTCCTGATACACGAAGTGCATGAGAGTTGAATGTGCGGGTAATTTCTTTTTGTGCGTCCATCTTCTAAGAATTGTTACCGTAATACCGAATGGGTATTATTACATTTTTTGTACGAATTCTTGTGCTTTAAATCTAATTTGTATTTGTTTCTAATTTGTTTATTGTTGATGGAGTTGTGAAATCCTGTTAGCACATTTGAGATAATGTCAAAGATCATAAAGCATACAGCAAGTAACTAGAATTCTTTATTAATTTTTAAATGGAGAATAAATAATTATAAAAGTATACTAGAGCTTCAACTTACAGATTATCAATGTTACATTTTCACAAATACATATTTCCTTGATGTTGAACTAGTTGCTAAATGTGTACTAAAATGACTACAGATATTATGGTTTTTGTTAGCGTAATTTGCACTGAAACAGCTAAATCGTAGTCAGATTTTGTTCTCCAGCAAGTAACGAGTTTAGTTTGCTTGGCACAAACAGCAGTAGTTCCACAGTAACCTGTGATTAGCTATTTTGTACGTTTTCTCCGTTGTCTTATAAGATCAGTCACCTTATAAGATTGGGTATTAAATACTAAATATTATTTATTTTTTAACTATGAACTTTTATTCTGCTTTAGTTTTCAATTTAGAGTCGAGGAAAAGCATCATTAATTTTATAAATTAGATTTAAACTGTTCTTTATAAATTGCTTCCATGACACATCTGTAGATTTAATACGGCCTACCTAGGTGGTTCCTGCTGTGTCGATTTCTCAACAAAAGATCAAGTGACTTTATTGTGCCCTTCATGTCATTTTAAATATCACGCCTGTATTTATGTATTGACTTCGTTATTATTCCATTCCATTTTGCTTCGACGTTTTGTGATATCAATCACTTCATCTCGCATCTTTTTGTGACTTATTTGACTATTTATGTTAAAAAGTGTCTTATACTCAATAATTCGTTCTTTATTTCTTTCTTCCGGAAATATTCTTCTGTTATACGAATGAAAACAATCTTCATTTCGAAAACAATAATGTGAGATGGTCCATACATCAACACATGTCAATACTATGACCCAGTGACCAGATTTTGAAAACATTTTTTGCCTAAAAGTAAACATTTGCATTGTCTCTTATGTTTTTAAAAATTTAATTTCTAAAGAAAATTGTGCCTGGAAACATCGTGAAACCTTAATATCCCTAGGCAATTGATAATTCTGCTGATTGATTGATTAGTGATTTTGTCAACTGCTGAAGTACTTAGTCCCGTAAGTGTAATGCATGTTCTATCGCGGGAGGTGGCGGTGAACGTCCCCGCTAGATGGTGATCCACCGTCGGGCTAACGGGGTTTCCCTCAGACAGGTACCTTCCACCGGCGAGGCACCGCCCCAGCCGGGACAGGCTGTAAGCTCCGACCGGTCTCCCAGTATGTATGTTAGTGCAGTGTTTGTAAGGTAAGGGAGAGTATGGGATAAGGAAGAGCAAGGAAAGATCGCGTGCGTTCCGTGGCCCGTTTGTTGGGGTACTGCTCCGGCATTCGCTTAGTGTTGGTCGAAGAAACCACGGAAAACTACCGATCAGAGCAGCCGGCCGCTAGATAGCGACTGGATTCGACCTAGTTATTTAGAGTCGAAAATCCTGCCATGTCGGGACGCAATCCTCCCTGTCTCAGACGCTGCAGTGACATGTTAATGCCCTGAGCCCCCTCTACCGGTGTCATAATTTCATTTTGATGTTCTGATGGGTAAAGATATTTTTACCCCGTTTCATTCTGTACTTTAACTGCTAATGGGAAGAGGTGCACATTCTGGGAAACGGTATAATCAGGAGACGTTACTACACGTTTATTGCACAACATAAGGTCATGATTTATAGTGACAATGAGTGAAAAATCCTGAAAGGAAGCATATTTTGTTTTTCTTCAACAGGCTTTTATAGCTTGTTCAATTACTAACATGGAGGCAATTTCTTGCAACAGATGTTAGTAACATTTCGTAAAAACGTATTTTAAAATGCCCCCAATGTTAATTTTAACGTTTATACACATTGGTAGTTCAGATGGAGATTTGATGGACTACCACAAATTAAATTTCGGCATTTATGTTGAACAATGTGAGTGTGATTTTTAATTAACAATTCCTTGTACGTTGGGTAACCTAAGACGGCAGTCTCTTAAATCGTCCGCCCGTTAACTGAACATTGTCGCCAGGCTCCGCCTATTTCCACATGTTCCCAGCCGGAAGTGCATCGCCCACGTGAACCAATCGCCAGAGCACGCGCCGCCAGGTGGGGTCACGGCGCCCCCGCCCGGCCCCCCTCGCAGAGAGGAAGAGGATGGCCCCGCGGGCAGCGACCCCTCTTGGGCAACGGTCGCACGCCCTTGCGGCTCCCTATTTCGGAGAGCACTTTCATTGGGCAACGGCCTACCACTGCATCGCCATCGCCGCTGCCACCGGGTGTTTTTCTCTTCTTCGTCCAATTGGTCCCATTATGGATGTCGTGAGACGGTGGTCCCTATGATCTCCGACCTCATCCCAAGATTAGGCTTTTTTCTTCCGAAGCAGACGCATACGCTTTTGTTCACAAGGTGAAACTATCTCACGCCCTTTCGAATGCCCAGAATGCTTCGAAACCCCTTGTGCCCAGTATGATATTATGGTGTTTATTGGCATATATTTTCATGTTTATATTATTTACGATATATTCAATCTTCATCATATTTTATTTAAGAAGTTAAGAATGGTGAATTAGACGTAGGAAGAAAACAAAAATTCAAACTGTAAAAGAGTCAGAAAAATCTCAAACGCCACAACCCACCAATACTTTTTTCTCTGAAATTTTTTAATTGTAAAAAACTATGTATGTGTCAATGAGCAGTTTTTTTCTATAAAAAAAATTATACTCTGAACTGATCAATATGTCAACCGGAATTATCTTCTATCAACAACAAATACCATTCGGAACCGAAATTATTATTTTCTTCGCAGAGAATTGTTATTAAAAGAGAACTATCAGAAATTTATTATTTTGGCAAATTCGTATATTGAAATATAAAATTCAGCACGGTTCTTACAAGAGTTGCAAATTTACATTCACAGCTCAGAGCATAATAATTTGATTATTTGGGATTATCATGTTTTAGATTTCAACAAAACAGTCCAATGTGAAACAGCTGGGTAACCAAATATCCTCAAGAACTCCCTCCACCTCCATCGGGGTCGCGTGCTGGAGGCACGTGGTCAGCGGGGCCAGGGCAGCCCCGCCCCCACTGTCGCTCGGCGGCAGGAAGATTTAGCTCTGCGACATCGGCGGCGGCCGGCGACCGCGCTTGTGCAACGCTTGCGCCCACGACCATCGCGCCCCACCCCGCCCCGCCCCGCCCCTCCACGCCCCTCCCCGCCCCCTCCGCCCCGTCCAGCCCCCACCCCACCCCGCCCCTCCACGCCCCTCCCCGCCCCGCCCCGCACGCGCGTGCGACGGCTGCTGGCGACGCCGCACCCCCGACGCCCGCCCGCACGCGAGCGCGCGCTAGTGACTAACGATTGCGGGGTACGGAATGCATGCCCTCCGTGACCCCCTGGATTCCATATGAAGAGAGGCAGGATTTACAGGCAATTGCATTTTTTATTTAAACTTTGTAGAGCTTTCAAACTGTTTAAACTTAACTTCCATGGCAAATCCATTTTAAAAATGCATACTTTTTCCGTTCGTGTTTGCATGTTTTGGTACTTTTTGGACAAATTCATGCATAAAGCATATTTGGACTTTTTTCAATTAATACTGCATGTTTAGCCTTCTATGTAGCAAATTAAGTAGTTTTGTTCTACTATTTTCTTATTGTTACACTACACACTTTAACAACTCGATACACGTGCTAGATTTTCGAAACAAGTACACGCACCATAATTTAGAATGCGATCAACAGTTGAGATAGAGAAAACCGTAACTCAATATTACTTGACAACTGACATTCAAAGGTACAAATAATGAAGAGCAGACTGAGTCAGCTTGCATTCAAAATAAAAATAAAATATGTCTGAAAACATGTCTATAATAATTAAAAGATTATACACTCTATGAAATGTCGTTAAATTGCATTTAGTAATTCAGAAATTAGAAACACCAGGTTCACTTCTAGAGAAGTCATTAAATATTGTTGAAGACATTAAAATGTCATTTCAAATACTGTTTGGAGATATGAATGTAACTGCTATGGAGAAATTATACAGAAAGTTGTATCCAAATACTGATTTGAAATTTCTCCAAAATGTAAATTTATTATCTGGAGCATAAAATCGGAAAATGCAGAATTTGACCTCCCATTGGCTCAGATTTCATTTTTGAAGAATGGTCCAATTACTTCGTGTAGCGAATAAAGCATTTTCTGCATTCAAAAACATTTGTCACTGGCAAAAGAATGAATTTGTAAAATTTCGAAAAATTGTTAATTGTTGACTCTTATAAAAGGCAATAAAACAAAAAATACTAAACCAACATTTGATTGTGCATGTTTTGTCAATTTTTAACCTACAACGTGCATGTTTAGCCATTTGATAGTGCATGGAAATGCTGTCTCTACCTATGTAAAACTGATTCGGCGGAATGAATAAAACTAAAATATATATAAGATAAAAGTATCAGGGGAATAGGAATGTATTGAGATGAGTTTTGTAATGCAATTTTTAAAACAATAGTAACGAAAAGTTTTCATTTTTTAGATAATTCCATCGAATACAATGTTCATAAACCACTGAAATTACAGTATGTCCACTTTCGTAACACATGCATAGTAGCACAAGTTATGCATAGACATCGACAACATGGTTAGTATTTTATCACTGGGTATCATGACATGATATTTCCATAATATGTAAGACGATAATTTCTAATCCGGAGTTTAACGTTTATTGACTTCATAAATAAGCCCAACGTTCAAAATTATATATATATATATATATATATATATATATATATATATATATACATATATATACATATATACATATATATATATATATATATATATATATATATATATATATATATATATATTCGTTAAGAGTCCAGGGAATCGAATCGACATCGATCGCCGTCCACGACATCATTGTGAACGTTGCTGGAGCACGTCTAGAGAAAGTGATTCTGACAGCATTTCCAATGACTCGGATTAATTTGTCGCCATGTTTAATAAGCTGTCACGCGTAACTTGATCCCACGTCTTGCGGTTCGCCCACTTCATCAGCTGGCACGCTCCTTGGAGCACTGCCTTCGTCTCTTTCCTGAGGAATATCAGAAATCTCGTTTACAGTTTTCAACTACTTCATCGCGCGCGAATTGCTTCGCGGAAAGAGCACATCGTCACTTCGAGGCTCTTGACAATATAACATGTTTTGAGCTTGCGTATTCGGACAGAAGTACTGTGCCCAAACAACACCTGTATCCTGTCTTTTTTTAAATGAATGGTGCTGCTAGGAATACGAGCGCACGAAAAAATAATTTTGACGAATCATTCACACTAGGCGCCCAGTACTAGTGGATTTGTGGGATGATTGATTTGTGAGAATAGCGAGCAAACTTTCCGTTCAGAAATACGTCAATTGGATGGCATAATATGCTTCAATAATAATTGCTTTCACGTAATATCGGTTACAATCATGTTTTGTTGGTGCTTTATTAAGCCATTTGCTGAAAATTAGTATCAGCAAAACATGCTCAGTTTGTAAAATTATGTATGTATTAAGTCATACAATGAATTAATGCGATGAGAAAATTTTGTATAAAAATGGCCATTTATTTAGTGCGATAGCATCAACAGGGAGCATCAGAGGGATCGTACATAACTACTGTAGTTCACTGTAGTGTATGCTTCAAGATTTATTAATGAGAGTGAAAATTTTGTATGAATTGTGTATTGTGAATGTTTTCACAATAATAATAATAATAATAATAATAATAATAATAATAGTAATAGTAATTAATATTATTATTATGTATTTAATAGCATCGAGGCACATTACATAGAATTATCTCTTCCACATAAACTGATGAATGAATGTGCCTTATTCTCAGTCGCAATCTAAAATTACAATTTCAAAACATATGCAAATATCTACGAGTAGTGGTTGCGGAGGAAAAATTCATCTTAAAAGAAGAACGTCTTCCAGTGGTCGTCGCATTTCTTCTGAGAAGTAAAATGAATGCATGGACATTTGCATTTAGTGTCCTTCCATACAACGCGCTAGTGCAGAGTTACGTTTTTATGACAGCGGATGACATGAGGGGTAAGTGGCGGTTGTTCTAAGAACTGCATTTGCAATGGAAAAAAAAGAGTGTGTATGACACAGAATTTCCTTGTGTACTACAAGTTAAATGACACCATTACCAGCAAAAACTGCTCTTATAAAAGGTTTTATAGTATTTTTACAGCTGTAAACTTCAATTAGTACTCCACTTGTAAATAGAATTGCGGTTCCAACAGGACTTGCCACTCATTGAAGAAAGGAGTATGAATATGGATACCTTCGGCCAGTACATAACAAACTTACGAGCGTCCCTCCCGGCAACTTCCTCAGTTTCCTTGTGTTTAGAGAATATGACTGAGTTTCAAAATGGAATTTACCATACGTTCACTGTATGTACTAATAACACAAGACAATTAAGAAATCAAATGAATAAGAATGTATATTTTGTATCTATCCCTTCCTCATTGAACAGTTTCACTAACTTTTTATTAGCTAGATTATAAATTAAATCAATCTTGTAATGTCTGAACCCACGCTTACATCCTCTGAGCATAAAGCAAAAGGTTTCGAAGCATTTATGCTGTAGAATAAATTATTTATGGAAGATTATTTTGAAAGATTCCCCGTATAGAGAGTGATACTCTTCAAAACATCTTCTGTCTTAATCAATACTCGTTTGGTATTCAGAAGAAATTGGCCAGCGTCTGTGCCTTTGGTGAAGGAAGTTGTTGTTAATTGAGTGATTATGAGAGCCATAATCGGTCCCGAGCACAGATGAGAAAAGAGGCTTCCGCCCAAATACCCGCACCTTTCCTCAATTTTTATCACAGTGATGGTTTGCCAATGCCTTCCATAAGATTGATCCGAGATTCCTGCCGCGTCACCTGCTAATGTCATTAATTCCATGTGGATAGTGAGTTCCATAAGTTCATGTTTTTATCGCGGGAGGTGACGGTGATTTTTCCCATCTGGATGGTGAGATCCCGCGTAACCTACCTGTTGGCTTGCAACGTTTTTTCCAGCCAGGTATTTTCCACCAGAGGGACACCGCCCCAGCCGGGACAAGCTCTAAGCTTACGACTGGTCTCACGGCATGTGTGGTAGTGTTGTGCATGTAAGTGTGAGTGTGAATACGAGTGAGAAAGGGATTAGGAAGAAGAAGGAAAGATCGCGTTCGGTTCGTGGCCCACATGTTAGGGGTACTGCTTGGGCATTCGCCGGTATGAATGTATTCCTGGTATTCCGTGGAGACACCATAGAAAAATACCGATCAGAGCAGCCAACCGATAAAATTCTCCTCCAGACAGCGACTGAATTGGACCTAGCTCTCTAGTTAGAGTCGCAAATCCTGCTACTGTCAGACCTCGCTCCCTAGGACCTCGGTCAGAGACATTGCAGTGACGTCAATTGATGCTCTGAGTCACCTAGGCCGATCCTTCCACTGGAGAAATGATTTTGTGATCATGAGAGGTAAATGATGATGCATGGAGAATTATTATGTCTGGGATGAAGTAGTAGTGTGGTTGGTTGATGTTTCCGGGCAGGGCAACTACTTCTCTGGGCATTACTCCCGTAAGTGTAGGAATGTTTTATTCCGAAATGTGGTGCTGTTCCTCCGCCGCCGTAGGATTCGTCGCCAAACTACACGTTGTTTTCCCCTCCCAGTATCTTTCCCAGGGAGGGTAAGCTCTGAACTCCCAAAACCCTTCTGAGATGTACGAAGTGTGTGTTGGGTAGGGGAGAGAATAGGGCAAGGAAAAAGGAAAGTTTGCACGCGGCCCAAGGCCCGTTTGTTAGAGTACTCGTCCGGCAATAGCTTAGAATCGACAGAAGAAATCACAGAAATCTCCCCATCAGCCCTAGAATTCTCCTCCAGACAGTGGTTGATGTCGACCGCACCATTCAGATACACATCAGTATGTTCTCTTCTAGGTCTGAAAATATTTTTAAGAATGTGTGAAATGGATATTTATTTATAATGCGAGTAGAATGAGTGAGTTTTTGCAAAGGTTGGATGAGGAAAGAGTGTGGATGGGTGGCTGCAACGGCAGGTGGCCGCCGCCGGAGCTGAATGAATGCGCGCACTCGAAGGGCGTCATTTCCGCCGGCCCCTCGCGGGCATGTGCGGCTCGCAGCCTGAAATATTTCGTCCGCAATTCGCGAGCAGCCCCGGCGCAGTAATTGCAGCCGCCGCGGCGTCGCCGATCCTCTCCGAGGAGCGCCTCGTTCCCAGAAAGCCGCAGGATGCGGGAGATGACGGGCTGGGAGCTTGCAAGATGCTCAGCCGACACGCAACTGCCTGCTCTAACGCCGGGGTTCCTTCTTTACGCTTTGCTGCAAATCAGATCTTAGCAGTAATTTCTGTTTAAAAAACACCGTGCCCGAAGCAATATTTACAACACTTGTTGGGATTCAGTATAAAGTAAACAAAAAGACACCGACCTGTATGGCCCACATCGAGAAGTTAGACGCGCCTAGAGCACGCGCGTTAGACCTTATCTGTCACGGTTCGGAGGAAAATGGGTTCGGATTCCGTCTCCGGCATGAATGTTTGCTTGTGTTGTATTGCGGTGAGCCTCTTGCAGCCTCCATGCATCACCTATCAACTCTCTCCCATTCCCGGCTGCCGCAGATTGGAATATTTCCACTCAAATCCGTTGCATCCTTGCTGTGGGCTCGACTGCCTCGAAAGATGTGGGTATTGTGCATTCCTAGCTCCCTAGGTACCAATCCTGAACTTAAAATACTCCCCTTCCCCTTCTGCGGTAAGTTGTGTGAGTGGGGTTAAGAGCAGGTGCGACACTTATGAGTCGTGACTACAGTGCTATCTAGGTGACATGGCTCGCTTCCTCCAATACAGGACTAATAGTGATCAGAACACAATCTATGCTTGTTCAAGAGTACAGTGACTAACATGGGATAACGAATTACCCCAAGGAAGGACTGGAAGACAAAAATAAGTAAATCACTAGTATTATTGTAAAATTTCACTGATGTGAACCAATGGGTATAATAAAACTATTTGTGAGCCAGATTAACTTCTATTTTGATTTGTCTAAGTGATAAACATTAACAGATTGATTTAACTTTAATAAAATTGGTAACTGAGGTATGTTTTCTGTAAGTCTAAATGTTCGTTTTTTTCTGAGATGTGACTGTTGCCTTTTACATGCTAGCATATAACAGTTAGAAATCAAATGCTGTAAAAATATATTTTCGATTCCTGCATTTAGTAAAACAGTTGATGCTTCAGACTAACTCCGTGTACCACATGAATATTTTCGTGTTTTGGCGATGTGGAAAGGGAGTTGCAGAGCATATTAAATCCCACTCTACAACCAAGAGTGATTAAACGAAACCAGCATCCGAGTTGAAGATAAATAACCAATGAACCAGTTACATTGTTTAACATATTTTCTAATTCAGAGTGATTTTAAATACTTGTACAGAGATGAAAACAATTCAGTTCATCCATAAACGATAAGAAAATTTGTGTTTTATATTTCCTGATTGACTAATGACTCTGACTCTCTGCTTGCATAATGTCTACATAAATCAAAGTAGGTAGTTCTGAAAATAAATCAGATATAAGTTAACGATGTTATTCTTCATAATGCCTTCCACTTCCTGCCATTCGTAAATAGAGCCATCTCCGCATACACCGGGGGAACCTAACATATAATTTTACAATAATAACTATTAACGCATTATTTATGAAAAACGACTTGCACACGTCCTTACCACATACAAGGTTTCGATCATTACCCCCCGATCAAAATCAACAAAGTGTCTTAGGTTTTTGCGCGAGCGAGGACGCCGGGCTGCGTCGCATCCTGCCTGCCCTGCGCGGAGCGACGCCGTGGGCCCACAATGCAGCAGCCAATTACGCGTTTCCCTGGCGGATGCAGCCGCCCGGTCGCTTTGTTGCCGAGAGGCACGGCCGAGACGAGCGGCGCAGTCGCGCCCACCGCGCCCGGGGCAATGACCAGGGCTGGCGCACGCCGACACCTCGCTCTTTCTTTTTTTTTTGGGGGGGGGGGGGCTGAACGACGCCCTGCGAGAGCCGCAGCATAGAGCACGGCCAAGGTGAACAGTTTTATGGCTTCACTGGAGTAGTAGAATGGGATCGGTGGAGGACTCGCTGAGAAGTACGCAGTAAGTCGTGCACGAAAAGATGTGCCATGTCTATCCATTAAATCTATCTGCAGCAGACTGATCTTGGCTGATCGGGTGACGCCTCGTTCTAAGCACAGTTGCCAACATTTCGGCCGCCCTACCGCGATCACCCTCAGGGCGAAATGTCCTGAGGAACGTCGCAGCTTGCATCACGGAGTTTCCCGGACAGCTAAGTATCCCCTGACTCCGGTCGTGGAAGCCTACAATTCACTTATACTCAGCCGTTGTCCGTGTCCTTTTTACCTTGTCATATGTCTGGTAGTATAGAGCAAAAATACGTGCGATGAAATCATAAAAAACAGATATTTGGTTTAGTTGTTATACGATGGTCGCCACCGATTGTGTCGACGTTCGCTTTAGACTTGATTGATCACATGCGAACTCACCTTGCAGCGCTTTTTGCATTTCCTTTCCAACTCTGCTCCCGGTTTGCATTCGCTTGGCACTGCACTTTTGGATACTTTTTAATGTGAACTTTTCTTTGAATGACTTTTTTACAATTCTCAGATGGATTTTTATTCATGTGAATTAACGTCGTAAATAACTTCAATACCTAGCTCAAAGCGCTCCTCTTCACGAATGTAAGCTTCTACACAAAGCTAATTCGTGAGAGTCACACCCCTGCGCCTACACCCGTGAGCTGAAATTAATGAATATAAGTCACCTCTCCGTTGTGGGTTCAACCTAGGCTCACACATTATTAATCTCGTAAGTATATTAATCGAAAAAAAAGGTTACGGTATTTCCTAGGTACTAGAAAGTTCGATCGACTGCCACTGGAATGAACTAATAGACGTTTTCAGTTCAAAGATTTTTGTAACGTAAAATGTGGTTTAAAAAGGCCTCATAGGGAGCTGAAAATCTTTGGGAAATTGTTCATCACAATACATCAAGGCCTTACAGTATATTGTGAAGGGAACTAATTCACAACATATTCGATTTTATCGTCTTCTAAATGTGTAAAGTTGCAAGTTTAGTCGCTTACGTCATCAAGCTATAAAAATCTATTACATTTCATAGTTACTGTGAAGAAGATTGCATACGTGTGCAAGAGAATCTATCCGATATTATATCATCACACATATTCATTTTAGAAAGTTAATAATGATTTCATTTCTTCTATTATTGTTAGAATAATATGATCAATTGAAAATATTGTATAATATTGAATATTTTTATTGCGAATAAAAATATCACAATTAATAAAAATTTTCAATAAGTTAGATGCGTGAAATGTTTTAGAATAGAAGAAGGAACGTACTAAAGACTAGAGATGATTCAATAATCAAATCGTGATATGAAAGTGCGTGCATCTGAACTGACTACTGAAAACAAATATCGATAACTTCAAATTCCTGCTATTGCGATAGTAACAGATAAACGTTTATTTGCGGTAGATACCAGTAAAACCGAGTCGACATATGCTTGACATTGGTGCAACGTAACCACATTTACTTCTCTGAGGGGACTATTCTCTTACAGATAGACCGCCTCTGAGAGAGCTTCTAAAGCCCTGATGTAAACTGATGCTACATGTTATCATAGAAAGTCGTCAGCATTTACGGACTAAAATTGGTGAAATTCACAATCAAATATGTGTCATTAATGTGATAAAATGAATGTACTAATGAATTTTATACAGTTTTTATACAAATTGGAATATTTGTTGCAAAGTATTATTGACTAGAAAAGATAGGAATGATGAATTCATTATCAATGTTCATTTAACAAAGTAGATTGCGGATTTTTAATGGCATTGTCGTATACATGAACCTTGAGTAAGTGGAAACGTCATTACTTACCCACGCTTGTGGGGTAAACATTTGTGATCGTGGTCTAGGTAGTATATTTTATTAATTGAAAGAATTAATAATATATTCTAATTAATAAAAAACTTATTGAAAGATAATGATGCCTTCTTTATCCACAATAAAATTATTGAAAGGTGTTATGTTGTATACCATGATACTTCTTACCTAGTATTTCGATCAAGCGCTTCTTCCTTCACTTCAAAATCTCTAATACGACGGCAAATGCCCGTTCTCCCAAAGCGTGCACGTACTTGAATCTCGGGAGACAAATTACACGCAGAAGCTTTTCAACAGATTACCTCCGTGTACGACCTGGGGCCTGCATGAATAAACTCCGTTTCCTGAAGGTCAGCCACCCGCTCGGCGGCCCGTCGCCGGGGAGCGAAGCGCGCGCGAAACCTGTCTTTGTGTGCAGTCGGCGGCCCGCCCGCCATAAACGCTCGCGGATTCGATGGCAGATAAAGAGCGCGTGTTTTACGGCGGCAATTGAACGGGGGCGTGCGTTGGCGCCGGCCCCGGGCGCGGGGGGGGGGGGGGGAGAGCGACGGCGCACGTCGAAGCGAGGTGTCGGAATGGGCGCCGAATCGCTCCTCGCTCCGACGCGCCGCTCTGGCAGCGGAAGAAATGGGCGGAGGAAGAGCCGCTCCTCTGGCGGTGGCGATTCCTCTGAGAGAGGCGAGGCAATCGGGGCCTACCCTGATGAACATAGGTGGCGCAATGCCATCCCCCCCCCCTGGAAATTACCAAAGGGTCCCCCGTAGGTCTACCCAATGAAACATTTTATTTCCGAAAATACGATCAATTCTTGATTTCCCCATTTTTATCTGACAATTTGAGGAATTGATATTCGACATATGTGGAAAAGGCTCTCCAAACTACTTCGCAACTCATTAAATAGTTCAACATCAACCAGATTGTATTTATTAGTTAAACCATTAAAATGATTTCATGTTTCTTGTGTTGTTTTATTTTTACTTGTAAAATATACCATTTGTAAATAAAAATGTTTTATGGAAAACGTAACTCAGAGAGACTCAAAAATATAGTTGCCACCCTTTCGTTGAGGCTAAATACAGTATTCTCATGAATATGTACGGTTTTAGTGGCGCGGCTATGATTTTTCTATGATGGGACTATAGGTGTAGAGACTAGCTAATTTTAGGCTTTCTTACATTTTTTTCATTTATTCTTAAGTAGTGATTTTATTAGTTTATTGATAGTTATTTATAACGTAAACAACGGGGATATTGAAAGACTTTCATTACAATAGAAAATGAGTAAACACTTCTCTTGTGAATATGTTTCACTGATTTTCGGAAGGAAAGCAAGACCCCCCCCCCCCCGGATGCACCACTAAATAGTTTAATTTATTTGAGGTATGATACAGTTTAAATGACGAGATGCAAAAAAATGGTGATTTCGTTATCGTAGCACGGGTCCAAGCGCTCGTCAGATGGCCCGCGCGACCCGTCTGGTTTCGCCTCTGTCCGCAGCGCCTCGCGACTCTGTGGGGAGGCGCTGCCGGAGATGCCTCGCTCCTGTAATGAACGTGGAATAGCAGTTGCTTTGTGCATTCTTGACGGATGTCTCTCGTTCTGCTGAGATAGGGAAATTATGATACTGCCTGCCGACACGGAAAACTTCGATTTCCGATCACGTTAGAAGCGGGTCGTGTGTGTTTAGTTGTCAAGTTAATAGATAAAGTATTTATTATTTATTAATCATTATAATTTTATTTTAATTAAAATTTAATAAGCAGTGTATTATTTGTGTTACTTCCTTTTTTAAATCTATTTTTACGTTAATCTTTTGACTGATACATTAAATGTTTATTGTTATCTTGATATTAAATGATTACGTACATCGTTTTCTTGATTTCAGTTAATTGAAGTACTCGTATTTAGGAAAACGACAACGCATGATCATTTGATGCGGACGGGAGATGATAGTTATCACTTTCACTTCAAACATCTAGAACAAGAATCTTGAAATGTCTCCAAAAATAAAAGATTCTGATTGAAACGCTTCACAAACGTGATCAAAGCCGATCCGGTGCCGAGATCGCTAAGGCAGTTGTGCCTTAACAGCAGCAAAAGGTGTGTACTAATACAAATGTGAATTTTACAAACATTTATTTTTGTCCTGGCAAAAGTTTCAGTCATGTGGGTACATGATTTTCACATTTGCAGACAGTATCTTCCAGAGACCCCTTCAATTATCGACATACTCCTATGATGAGTGTGGTTGGATATCATGCTAGTCAGAAGAATTCAAAACAATAATTCTGAAACGGGCAGAACCTGAAATTATTTTAGAAGATATACATTTTGGAACCCCCTCCATCCATAAATTTAAAAAGAAAAAAACTTTTTTTAGATTGTAAATTTCTTCTTGAAATAAAGTCATCTTGGGCATACTGAGAATTCTCCTATGGAATGTGATGTAATTAATATGTATCATTAAAAAACTTGAGTGAAGTTACAAAATAGGGAAGGCATGACTCCCACAACTTCCCCCTTCGAATCTGACTGTTCGGTAATTTGCTTTTTACCTAGTCTCAAAAGTTGTTCGCGAGACGGCAGTTCAATTGGCTTGGTAGCCTTGGATTAATACCTTAGTGGCCTTAGTTTTAGAATATTTCATTTCTAAATGTATCGAACTTGGTTATGTTGATTTCCGGGGCTAAAGTTTGAAATCATTTGAAGAAGTAATTTCTCACTGACAATTTGTAGTGTATTGTTAATCCGCTCTAATTATATTTGCATTTTATGTGTGTATTTGTACATTATGTTTGTAATTTTGTACTTTGCAGTCAAGGTCTTGATCACACTTATATTCGCATTATTAGCCTATTAAATTCCTCGTTTTATTAGCTTTTAACATAATAAAATATTGCATAACATGCTTTTCTAGCTACAGCTTCAAGGAAGAATCGCTTTAGAACAGGTGCACATCTGTGTACGTTTGACGGATCTTAGAACTCCATCAAAAAAGAGTGATAAAAGGCAAGTATCGTGAGAAGTGCCCATTTTAATTCGAGGTTCGCAATTCTGCGCTCGCTAACAGAATCCACTTTCAGGACGTGACCTAGGGTGTTTCGGTAGATTTATTGTTGAGATAAGTGTCGTATTTAATGACGCCGGAGGAAATTGTGATTTGACATGTTGTCTGGGCTCTAGTAGCGATATATTATGGCTCGTTTAATAGCTGCTTCGTCTCTCGGAGGACACCGTTTCTGCGGGAGACCCGTTTCTAACAGCAAGGGGTACTCATCTTCGATGTGGCCAGAATTTTATTTTATAATAAACTAGCGCCGTTACCAGAGACTAATGATAAATCGGTGTAGACTAAATTCCGAACTCACTCATCACAAACACCGAAAAAAAAACGTTGGAGTAAAACCAAGGAAACTTGTTACAGTATCATGGATCTGGTATAAACCAACGGTCCTTTTTTTCGGTGTACCATATCCTATTTACTTAGAACATTTTCCGGGCAATTCATCATTTTTGGAACATGTAAAGCTGTGATGCTGAGCTGAAATTATAATGTCAAAAATCTAAGAATTGAAAAAAATATACTTCCGTGCGAGGATGATCACAGAATGGATTTTTATAAACATATTGAATAATTAAATTTGCCGGTCCGGGTGGCCGAGATCGCTAAGGCAGTAGTGCCGTAGCGATCTCGGACCGAAGGGTCGCGGGTTCGAGTCCCGCCTCGGGCATGGTTGTATTGTGTTCGTCCTTTCACCTCCTATCATCCTCATATATCATATCATCCCCACGTGGGTTGGCGTCAGGAAGGGCATCCGGCCGTAAAACTTTCGCCAAAAACCAGAAAAACAGCGACCCCTTAAAGGGAAAAAGCTGAAGAAGAAAAAAAATTGAATAATTAAATTTGATCTATCAGTTCGTTCCAAATAACATATCTTTATTTATTAGATAGTTGTTTGGAATTTAATTATTAAATGGAACACATAACTGCGATTTAACATTACGAGGAAATTAATCTTTGACTTTGAAGGGACTCCAGAAGTTTTGACTCAACAAAGTTCAAAACTTTTTTTTAAAAAGTCAGAAATTACCAAATTAATGAGTTCTTTCTTTTCGTGATAGCGGCTCTCAAAGTCGGAGACTGATATTTCATCAATCGGTAAAATACACTGTTCAAAACATACTGTTTTTAAATCAACTGTTTTAATAACCACTAATGTGAGTATAAATTTTTTAGTAAGTAATTTAACGAATAATCAATGTTTATTCAACCGGATCTATTAAAATCTTTTAAAAAATATTTCCGTGCTTGTAATCAAAGGTTTTGAAACTACCGATGCTTATGGGTGATCTGAGCTGTCCGGTTGACGCCTCGTCAAAGTCAGTGTTGTCCAGATCACCCACATGACTCTGGCCGCGGAAGCCTACGACTTCATTTATCGATGCTTAGTTAATTTCCATTCATATGGCGAATTAGATATTGTCTGTGAGTTGATTGATGCCCGTCACTTGCCTTGCAACATGTAATTGCAATTGCATGCCTTGTAATTGAAATTGTGTTTAGCAATAGCAACTTTCAAACGTGAAACCAGGTAAAATCATGATTGTAAACAGGATGTGATAACCACCAATTGTACATTAGCACTCCTTTTTAAGAAAAATATCTACAGCAGTAATATTAAGCAGAAAAATAACCAATCACTCAAGAGAAATATTGAAGAATTCGGACGAACTAGTGACACTCACCACAAAAATGCTGCTGTTCAATTTCGTTGATTTAAACATTGTTAAGTATGAGAGAGAGAGAGAGTGTGTGTGTGTGTCTCTCTCTCTCTCTCTCTCACACACACACACACACACACACACACGTTGAATCGAAAAAGGAAGACGTTGACATTGATAATATTTATATTGTTAATACAGTGCTAAATATATAAACTTAAGTTATTCGTAGGATTTGGCCGCCTGTAGGCGAAATGTGCTACGGAAGAAGTGCAGTGGCGAGTTCGGGTCGGCAGAGCGCGTAGTTGAGTCTCTCGTCGCCGAGCCTCACCCTTCGCACGCCGCCGCGACGATCGGGAAGCGTTGGGATGAGCGCTAGAGGCTTTTGCGCCTGGGCCGGCACGTGTTGGCTCGCGCGCGCAGTCGCACGCCTGCGCGCCCTGGCCCCGCGGCGAGCAAGGGAGCTGGCTTGAGATTTTATTCACTGGTTACAATGATTCGTAGCACAGTTCCTGTATTTCACATATGTATAAACGTATAGAAAGATTTGTCATATATGAAATTATATTCTATAGCATTTTATTCATGTCACATTTTCTTCACCAACTCATCTAAGTTTAGAAGAATAGTTTGAGAACTGCTAAAAAGAAGAATAAATTTTAAATTATGATCAGATTACTTCTCTGATTTGACTTTATTTTCCTCACAGAAGAAAAGAGTTGTTCGGAAACGTAAGTGGATTCAAACATAGATATGATGCTTGCAACGTGGTGAGCGTGGAAAGCGTATCTGAGGGAAATTTGTACAAAAATCTGATAAACGTCGGCAGGAGGTTCCGCCGTAGTCGGTGTTCGTGCCCGCCCCTGCATTGCGCGCTACACTGGGATGGTGCGATTCTCTAGAACCTACCCTCTTGCCGATGACAGTTCGGGACGGGAGACGCCAGAATGCGTTACGTATATCCTAGGAAACGCACCGGAGCTCTACCTACGTGCCAGCGTGGTTCCTTCACCGGCTAGCGCATAGGAAACAACGGATCACGCTAGAACGGGTACCTAAGTACATTTGGGCCCGTGGGCCACTTCGGCGGCAGAGTGCGGGAAGCACAGATATATAGTAAATAGATTAGCAATCCCTAAGCTGGACGTTGGTGTAGCAGTGAAGCCAAGAAATTGTGCATGACGCCATCTTACTATCATCCCGTTCTGAGGCGTTGTACAGAATTGCAAGGCAGTTGAGATGTATTCTCATACTTCTTTTAGAGTGACGAGTAATAATCGTAACAAAGTAAACCACTGTCTAATACATGGGTTTAATTTCAAACATTTCACGAGTTCTTTGGCGGATGACAGTCGAATTTGAATCTGTATTTGTACGCATTGCACCTCTATAACCTCAAATATTTTGTTCGGTAATCAAAACTTATAATTTCTCAACTGTTAAAAACACGAGGCTTGGCATTTTCGCAACTGCATGTAGTTGGCTTGGATTTTGGATATTGCATTGAAATAGTGGTGCACTTTAAAATTATTTCATATGACATTTCGAAGCATAAAGGACGTGAGAAGCTTAACAAAACCGTTTCGGGTGTATCGGAGTCACATAAATAGCTCCGTCCCTTGTCACGAGCGCGTAACTTTGATACAGTACAGCCGGAAAGCACCGTGTTTGGCATTACTGTTGACATAAGAGGCTGTAATTCATTCTTAAACTGGTTTTTTGGCTTATCCGAAGGTTTGTGTCTGTAGTTGTGCTGCAGTTCGCACGCATTTCGCGTTTTACTGCTATGTGTAAGTGGCTGGTGTGGGTTCGCGTCGGACCTTAGTCAATAACCAAATCGGCTTTTGTGTCGTACTGCGCGCTCAGAATATCAGAGGGGAGTGTTTGTCTTCTTTGTCCTATAGTGAGGACTCTTCGCTGTAATTTTGATCGAATTCGCCTAACATGTAAATGCCAGCGCATCCTTCGATCCACTGTGACGCCTAAATAAGTTACTTTAGGCACCCATACCAGTTTTTGTGCGCTAAGTGTAATTTGTTTTAGTGGTGTAAAACGTTTAGTGTATTTGTGTTTGCGGCGGGTGTAACAGATTGTCTGCGACTTTTCCGCTGAGAAAGTCAAGTGGTTTTGTTCTGCTCACTTCAGCATCAGGTTCATCTGTTTTTGAAGTATTTTCAATTTGTGGTCTAGGTTTATTCCTCTTGCTGAGACGGCTATGCCATCAGCGTAAAGGAAAAGCCGTATTTCCCAGGTAGAAATTTCTCTAGTAATCCGCAAGTTAACGTTAATTTTTCGCAAGTTTTCCGTGAAATTTTTTAGAATAAAAAAACTTGCGTTAAAATAGCTAGTTTTTAGCGAATATATTTTGCAATTTACTAGATCTAAAAAAACTTGCATTAAAATAGCTAATTTTTAGCGAATATATTTTGCAATTTACTAATCTGAAAAAACTTGCGATTTATTTGTAAAAAACTCGAGAGTTTTTTTAGATCTAATAAATTGAAAAATTAACTCGCTAAAAATTAGCTATATAAAATCACATTAATTTTCCAAATATTATAAAGATAATTTATTAAATTATATTATTAATTATGTAATTCAATAATATTATCGATAACCTAATGCTTTTTGAAGAAATTTCCAAATTTATTACTTCATCATCGTTATTCAGAAATTATAATATATTTGTTATAATAATAACAACAATAAGAATTTCGGCATAAAATATTCGTTTTTTTTTTTTTTGAGGGATTGGGAATTTGAGAAGGAGGAAAAGGAACATGAAACATTTTCCTTCCAAATTAAGATAAGATTTAAGATAAAAATAAAAGTGTTTCGTTGTATATGTAATTTATTGAATGAAATATATACAATTATATACTTTATA
This sequence comes from Gryllus longicercus, assembly GCA_038098605.1. NCBI lineage: Eukaryota > Metazoa > Arthropoda > Insecta > Orthoptera > Gryllidae > Gryllus > Gryllus longicercus. Next base: position 1,307,819 of record JAZDUA010000069.1, on the reverse strand, counting down.
CCTTATCATCTAAACAACGTACGTTATATATAATATAATAATGAACCAGCATGAATGTATTTACAAATTAACAATTAATAATATTGTATTTTAGATATTACTGAAGCGGTAGCAATCGGAAATATTAAAAGTATTGTAAAGTCGACTACTACAAACAAGCAGTTCCAAGGTATATATGATGAAAAAATTAGAATAAAATTGTAAACAAATTTAATTGCGTTTAAATATTAATTTTCATTTCAGAGTTTGCGGATACTTTATTGTCGGGAGTTAATGCTGCCATAGAATTGCACCACGTAAACGTACGTCGAGATTTACGAGAGATAAAGGATCTTATAATATCCATGGGGAAACAGTCTCCCAATTTTGTGGGGACGGTGGTGAATATAGAAACTTTTAAAGAAAAGCATGGCCTCGACCTTCCTTTAGTAAATTGTGAAGACTTGGACAAATTAAATAACAATTTAAATGATCTTGACGTCCGTCAAGAATTTGTAAGTATATTTTTAATATAATTATTTTAATATATTCTGAGACAGTAAAATAATTATTCCTTGCTATCGTTTTTTTGTATTTTTGTAATATATTATTTAAAAAACATTTCCTTTGCAGTTCAATGCTTTGCTGAATATATACTCGGAGAGTGGATCACTGTCAAGCAATTTGACCCACGTCCTTCAAAAAGTTATAGATAAAAATTTTGCAAAAAAATACACTTGTACGCGGCAGGTGGAGAACAAATCTATTTTCAAGAATACAAGGCTGTATTCGCATTTATTAAGTAAATATAATATTTTCCTTTTTGACACATATCACTTTAATATTAATTTTCATCTAAAATTATATTTTTGTTGCAGCCTTCTTCACAAACAAATATGCTTCAGAAGGGCGAACATTGACCGAAAAAGATTTTTTACACAGTTTGAAGACCGTGCTACCAAATGCGAAAGATTGGAAATAGTGTATATTTCCAATCATTTAATGTATATTTAATCTTGTGAATAAATAAATTTAATAACAATTCATCAATTGAAAGACTTTTTCGGAAATTAATTAAAACAACTAATTATTCATTAAAAATACTCACAAGTTTATCGTTATATTATTTCACAAGTTTTTCGCTATATTTTTTCGTTAATAAATCGTGAGTTTTTGCATGTACACCACTCACGAGTTAACCGTTCAAAAATTTCACGAAATTTTAGAGATGAAACTAAAAAAAATCGTGAAAAATTAGCTTCTGACTTGCGAAAATTTCTACCTGGGTTGTGGTATATGTGGGATGTCATACAGCGAGAATAGCGGAGAGTGGACGGAGGTCTGAGGGACTCAGTCCTCCGGTTTGAGGATCTCGGTTTTCCCACATTGACCACGAATGCGTGGTTTCTGAGGAAAGACTTAACCATTTCGGTTACGACTTGTGCAAGGCAGCGCTGAAGTTTTGTGATGAGTGTACTGTGTGGCACATTGTCAAAGGCTTGCACCATGTCGAGATATATGACAGGTACATAAGTAACAGATTAGCGGAAATCTGTTGAGATATGCAAAGTGTTTCTAGTGAAGCAGAATGGCCCGGTCAGAAGGCAAACTGATCATCTCTGATGAGATTCCGCGAGAGAGTAGTTGTCCTTAAGAACGGGAGGACCTATCCGGTCAGGGCACCGCGCCTTGCAACTTTGCAAGCATTTAATTGCAGTCGAAACTTCTTCGACTGTACAATGTGTAAGTGTATTGGCGCTGTCGTCTGTTTCCTCCTCTTAAACTCGGACGCACCATAGCTCTATATCTGTGACAGGAACCAAGTCAGTTGCTACGGTGGCCACGCCTGGAGGTTAGCCAATCTCATCCGGCGGGAGGAAGAGCCAGAAGAGATCCAAATCGATCATCAGAACACTTGGACATAACCACAATCAGCTAAGATGTTCATCGAAACCTGAGAGGAGGAAAACATTTAACAGGCACTTGTGTATACCTTCGTTGGTAGCTTTTGGCGAGTTGTAAGGAATATGTATAATGACACGTAACACGAATGATTGTGAATTGTACGAAACAAAAAGATGTAAAGAGGTTGTTCTCAAATACTTTTCCTCTTACCTTCCATGTTCGCACACTTAAGCATACACATCCATTCGCAGCCAGCGTTAGCGCGTGGCAGTGTGGCGGCGTGGCTTATTCGCGGGCGGCGTTGGACCCCGCATACGCGCGCCCCGCCCATCGCCCCTCGCGACACCCACACCGGCGCGGGCGGCGCGGGCCAGCCCCCGCCGGCGCCTTGACACAGTGAAACGGATCGCGCTGCTCCATATGCATGAATCAGCTGCGATGCTTGCGCGACCCGCGCCGCCCGCACCCTCCCTCCCTCCCGCCCCGCCCCTGCGGCCGAAGGCAGCACCTTTCGTGCAAATTGCAAGCTATCAAATTTTACAGTATTTTTGAAATTCAGCCACAGGATACAGAGTGGCAGTTTTACCCAGAGGAGGACGTGCAAACGTTCGGGGGGAGAGTGCAATTCGTGAGTGAAACGAAGACCATCCTTGCATTCGCAGCACATTGTGAATAAATTCTAAGAATGCTCTTGGGAACATTTCTTTTCCAATTTCGTTGATTTGAATATTTCAAAGTAAGGAGATTCTAAATGAAGAGCTTATTTCTAAAGTGACATATCTCCAAGAAACAGTTTTTTCAGAGAGAATATGTATTCATATCAGTCACATAATGCGACATAAAGTTCAATGGCTTTCGTATACAGTTGAGAAACGCCATTTTTGAGCAATATTAGAAGCGTGATGAAAAAGCACCAAAAGAATAACATGGTACATAAAACTAGAAAGCAACCAGAAACGGAGCTGCTTCGGAAACAATCTCTTGAAATGAGGAATCTAGTTACGGATTGATTGTGTCTCTAACGGGGACAAATGGGGATATAATTCCAGCAGAGGGCTTCAAACTCTCGGCGGAGTGAACGTTCCCCGGGACCTCCCGCCAATCGGCACCCCGATTCCAAAAACAAATGGAGCTAAAATATACTTATTTCTCGCGCTATTGGATACAGCTAAGTAATATTGAAATATTGCATTTTTAAGAGCTAGAGTTCGAGGCATTTTTTTCCATATTCAGCAACTCGATTTATCCACTTTTAACCTACGAGGGCCCGGAAAAAAGAGATTTTGTGTCGAATATTCGCCGTTTTCCGGCACACAATTACAATAGTTTCTCTTCTTACGTTAGTAAGCGCGAGAAAGTAAAAGGTGCCGGCGGAGATGGCTCAGGGCATCAACTGAGTGACTACGTCTGACAGGGAGGTTCTAGGTTTCGGGTTGCAACGATGGCAGGATATTCGACTCTAGGTCGAATTCAATCACTGTCTAGAGAAAAAAATCTTGCGACTGGCTGCTCCGATCGGTAGTTTTTCGTTCAACATCAGGCCAATGCTGGAGCAGCACTGTAACAAACAGGCCACGAACAGCGCGCGATCTTTCCTTCCTCACCTCTTACTACACTACCTCCCGCTACACTACCACCCGCTAATGGGAGATACTTGGTAGGGGAAAATCCACAAGCCGACGTGTACGTCGGCACCGGATCTCGCCATCCAGCGGAGGAACATCATCGCCACCTCCCGCGATTAAACATGAGCATCACTAACGGGACTAATGAGCTGTGAAGTTGACGCGCACGAAAACACTAATCATTCCATCTAATTTAAATAGTACATCAGCGATTTGATCATTAGCGTTTACTTTTAAACAGAATTCAGTGAACTTAATAACGTAAGTAACTGAATCAGTTGAATATCAATAATAATTAATTGATGTTGAGCACAACGCTATTGCAATTGAAATTCCAACAAATCCACCGAAGAGAGTGCAGAAGTCCAACGCAACAATCTCTTTGTCTTAAGAAAACCTGAACAAGATAGGATCCACCAAAAGGCAGTGATGCTTCTTGTTTGTGATATTGTGTAACTTAATGAAGGCAAGGCATGCAGTGTAAACCATCGAATCATTTTCTATTTCCATTATTCCATTGTTCATTATTATCCATGAAAATCATCCACCAGAAGTACAATATACAATAGCCTTGGGAATGCAGCACTAAATTCGAAATATAAAAAAAATGTTTATTATATAGCAGGTTTAAAACGTCGTCCTACACAATCATCCTACTGGAATTACCGCCACGCTGATATTTCACAAAAGATTCATCAGCCCAAACTACTAGGATTCTAGGCAATTTTCATCGTGGATACTTTTTAATAACGTGCTTCTTACATTGAACATCTCAGTGCATCAGGAGTTTACATCTGGTAGCAAAACAAAAAGGCAATTGGCGACTTGTACCTATGGATGGATTCTGGGATACACTCAGAAATATTTGCCTTAAAAATTTCTGTGCTGATACTACTGATCCATCTTCGGAATTAGTGTAAGAATAATTGAAGTTTGAGTGTTTCAAAATAAATGTTACTTCATTCTTTTTGTGATCATAATTAAATGTATTAAACATATTTTATGATTTACTACTACTAAATAAAACAATAATATTTAATAATTGTGTTCTTGGCAATGCAGGCATAAGAAACCATAGGTTTCCTTACCATAGACATTAATTCAGAACTTGAAAACCATAATCTTCAATTAAGAACTGCTCTTAATGTTTATCGTTCAGTTGAAGATTTCCTGGAAACACAGATTCTTGTATCATAGTATCGCTTACTATGACTTTTACTAAAGTAGAAGGTAGGTTCTGTTGTGGTAATTGCAACTGGCATCTTCAATAACTGTGAGAATAATGAAGTATATATGAAAATGATAAAGTGCCTTATCACTCGGGTAATTAAAATTATAATTTTCGTATCCAAAATGGTCGAAAAATAAACAGATGAAGCGAGTACTCATGACCAATATTAGAAAGGTATTAGTGTTCCATAAAATGAAAGAGCAAAAGGTAATTTCTTTCGATCTTTCCACACTAGTTCTCTATAAATAAATACATGTATAACACACATAATGTTAAATGTTTCATAGGTACACTATTATGAAACATTCAACATTATTTGCTAAGCTGGGTTCGCAACATTTCAATTGAGACAGCATAAGCCCAATATTTTTTTTTGTGACTCAAGGTCGCATCAACATCTAGGTTATTAGCGACTACTATTGCATATAACGGTATCGTAACTGTAAAGATGGCATGATATGGGGTCATGATAGGGGGTGAAAGTACGAACACAAATACAACCATGCTCTATGAGGGACTCGAACCCGTGGTACTTCGGTCCGAGATTACTACGGCACTACTGCGATGACGATCTCGACCATCTGAATCGGCACAATACTCTATATCGCCCGAGGTTTCCATTTATTGATAGAGAGGGTAGATTTACGATTTAATCCGATTACGATTAAATAAAATAGATCACTTAAAGTGATCAAAAGAATATACGATAATTTGCTTCTAGAATCGTCAGGAAAGTTGAAGAATGTGTTTCGTAAAATGTAGGAGAATGTAGTTGTTGAATCGTCCAACCCGTTCCTCAGCCAGTGACACGCAGCAGACAAGTATTCAGTAACCTCTTAAAATTAAAATAAGTATAGGTTGTCGAGAACAAAATTGCAGTGTACCTGGCATTCGATTTTCCGCTTTTATAATAACTATTTGCTAAATATTAATAATGACACCCTCCTTAACGGTCTTTTTGATGACTTGTTCTAGTATATTAATGCACGGGTACATGATTAGTATCAATAAGATTTAAATGTAATGTCAATTAACGAATGATAAAGTAAATTAACTTTTAATTCATCATCCATCCATGACCTCGCGAATATGTAGAGTGATTTGGGGCGAGACCGCAAATAATAATCCGGAATTCATTTAAAAATAACTAGTGTTGCTACAGAATAGCACAGACTTTCCCGTATTTTCTATATCCTTTGATCTCGTTAGCTATACGAACTTGCCACATATTCTTGCCAGCTGCCATCTATCGCTGCTCAAAGTACATTTTTAAAAAAAATTTCTTAATTTTTAGGTTTCATGATATTAGAACGGAAATATTATTTTAAGAATTTGAAATACCATTAAAACCTCGTCCCAAATGGCAATTTCCTTTGAAAAAGACGTTTTTAGAAAGGCGTGTTTAGAGAGACATTTTTAAGTAAACGGCGCCAGAGTTCTATAGTAAATTCCAACTTTAAAGCTCTTCTACACAGAAAATTTTTGAGTTTTCAAAAGCTACTAACTATGAAGAAAAAAATTTATTTGAAGGAAAAATCGTTACCTTCAATATTGTAACTGTAGGAAGCGGCCGAAAGAAATTCAGTCTTTTGCTATTTGCAAAAATTTAGAGTTATCAGTGAAAACCGCGCCGATGCCGCCTTGAGTATTTTACTCTATTCTTACAAGAAATCTAAAGAAAACATTTGGAGTCATTTTTGAGAAAATGTTGAAAATGCCCGGAGTGCTTCATTTACAGTACATCTAGATTGTAAAGAATATTTTTCAAAATCTTAAATCTTCGACTCGAGCCAGATGGATTCTTCAGTTTGGAAAAAATGTTACGCATGGTTTAAGCGCTAGTAGTGTTCACAGACGGGCAGGCGGACAGGCAGATTGTCAGACAAATGGAGAGACGGGCGTTTTAAAATAACCCCTCTTTTCGTTTCTGGGTACCCCAAAACTTGTATTTCCGTTGAAATTCAGAAATCGATTTTCCGTAGCTTTACGTAACTTTCCCTATACTACATATATTACTCCGTATTCGTGAAAGTAATAAAATACATATTATAGAACACAGTATAAATGAATACGTTCATTGTATATGTAATATGTAATTGACAAATGACAAACAATATTTGATAAGCAGAGCTGAAGATAATCTAATTCGGAAAAGTGCCAATACTCTTAGGATCGTGTTGGCATCGTCCAACGCTCATGCCACACCGCAGCTGCTGCAACAACCAACTACTGCCTAAGTTCCCTTTCGAAGAATTATTTTCTTTTTGTTTGGTGACTGCCTCGGTTAACACGTTAACAGCCTTGGTTAACACAGACCGGAATAGTCGCGGTTCTACTGTATATTCTCAATCCAGTGCTGTGTGATTACGAAATTAATTAGTTATGGAGGCTTTTTTTTGGGTGTGAAGAGTTTAATGTAAAAATTTAATTTCTTTTCAGAGATACTTTGTAGTCTTCAGACTGATGCATTTTTGTAAGAATTACAGGTTCAGGGTTTTTAGTCTCCAAAATTAAAAATGCATAGTATTCTTTATACTTTTTAGACCCATAGAAACAATAGTATAAATCAATAGCGTGTTTCAATGTTTGAGCAAGTGATCTTATATAATCACAGCAGCCCCATCCTCACTCCTCCACCGGCATCTTCGCATTTTACTACCCTTCGCCCGTACCCCATCTCTCTTCCCGCCCCCACCCACTGTCGACCGGCTGTGTTCATAAACAAGACCCACACTCAAAAATCCGCAGAACTTTGTTTTCGGCCCGGAAGCTGCAAGGTATGTACTACCCAGTTAGCTTACGCATCTGGCATGCAATGTCTCTATTTTGTATATAATATTTGTATTAACTTATCTCTAATTGTTTATAATTTATGTATTAATATAATTTATTTCAATAATTCTAATTTTAGCTCTGAGGATGTTCGCTACTTGATCGAAATGATCATTAGCAAAAATAATTGTCGGTACCAGACAACATCTTTTATTTACCATACGTAAATATTAGAAGGTATCTACCTCACCAGCGATCTAATTAAAGAAATGATCTATTTTACGACCATTCGGTAGAATGCTGTTAGCAATATGTTAACATTTTTTACGGAACCATCCATTTTGATAATATTTCTTGTGAGACAATATTCTGTTCAAATTTCGCCGAAACAAATACTGAAAAAACGAGTACAATGCAAAGGAATCAAATAGTCTTCTAGCCATTAGCAGCGTCGTGGCTGAGTAGCAAATCAATAGGATTTCTGCTCTCGTACTCGAGTGCTTGGAAGTGCGTCTTCCTTACAAAACAAACGACGCTTGGGGATCCTTCGTCAGCGCGCTCTTTACGCGGGCAGCGCCCTCTGGAATAGCACCTGACGACGCGGCGGGGTCCGCGCGCCGGCGTCCCGCCGCCAGCGGCTGGCGCGCGCCCCCGCCTTCGCGAAAATAACCGCTGCCACATGTTTTGCTCGTTCGATGCCGTAACGATGCTGGGACGCTCTGTGCAGTGGAGATTACAGTTTTTGCGAGGCGACTTCCATCCACGGGCGAGTTCGCGGATTCTGCTGTTTTGCGCTGATGCCGCCTTAAATCATGTTTAAACGAGGAGGCTGCGGCTGCCTTTGGGGAATTTGTTGCTCTGCGTTTTCAAAATATGCTGAGTCAAGGTTCTTCTCATCCTTGAGACTCTGGGGAACACTGACCTCACGAATGTTGCAATTTTGCCATTTTTCACTGACGTTTGCTTGACGAGTGTGATGATTTTGCATTAAAAACTCTTTCTTTTCCAAATGGGCTTTCTTAGACGATTATAAAGATCCGTTTCAACATTTTACTAACAAAAAAACCTTTCTCTATTACATGATTTCGTTTTATTTGTAATAAACCACTAATACGTGTGAAAACGTGAAAGTCTAATAGTCGTTAGTGAAGCAGAGTTTTTAATCATACAGGGCCCACGTTATTAGATTATAACATTGATTGTGAATATAATGCTAACTCGCAAAATTTTTTTCCATCATTATTTTGAATAAATTATAATTATGCAGTGCACAGCGCTTGTTATTTTATCTGTCTTTATTTTACGTTTGATCTCTATCATTTCCTAATAAAGAAAATCAAACGGACTTCCGATTACGATTTGAAATGTTTTCGCGATTATGAAATAGGAGTCACAAAAGAATGTTTTGTCGAGTATTCATAAATCTAACCGAATGGTTATTTCATAATTTATCATTCAAATAAAATAAGCATATATATCTATAACTACATTTTGGTTGAAAATTTTGAGATTGAAAAATAGGCTTTGATATATCATTGAAATACGTGAAACGAGCCCCGGACAGGCGCGAAGCATCGCGGTGCAACATTTTGTGCCACGTAAGACGCGGCGCGAAGGTAGAGGCTGCAATGGGACGTGAATCGAAGTGTGGTGCGATGTGACATAAAGCCCCAGGAGTGGACATTGGCGTGGAGCGGCGGCGCGGTGCCCTGGTTGCCGCCTAACGGTGACCGTCGCCCTGTCGCGATCGCCGAGGCACCGTCGCCCGTAACGGGCCTGTCTGTCATCGGCGACGCCCAAAAGGGAGCCCCGACCTCGCGCACGGCGTCAGGGCGCAGCCTCCGGCCGTTGACGGCGCGTCGGCGGCCGCAGCGCGACGCCCATCGATGCCACTATAAAAATATCGATGTTTCAAACATCGATGTTTTTAGAACATTTATGTTTTGTGCTCAATGTTTTTACATTTTCAAAATGTTGTTTGTTTATTAAAAATCTCTATAATAACAATTTTGTAAAAGTTAAAATATGAAGTAAATGATGATCCCATTGCCTGTTTATGTGTTCGAACCTCACGAACGCGGTCTTTCACAAAATCTTCATCGAGCACGCCATCCCTCGTCCGAGATGATTCTGATGCTCTGTTATTTCCTGCCTTTCTCCTTATTTCGCAAATGGAGGGATGTTTTTCATTTTGTCTTAAATTGTAATGATAATATAAACAGCCACTGTCAAATTAAATTTTGTTGCGCACGAATTTAATGTTAGAGATTGATAACCATCTTTAAAACATTGATGTTTAAAATCATCGAGGAATTTTGGTCGATGCATTATTAATATCAATGTTTAAATTTTCAACATCGATGTTTTGTTGTCGATGACGCATCACTACTCTGAGTACCATTTGAATCACACACAACTGATTTTGGATAATATTCCCAATGATGTTGGCAACATTTCTGGTAGAATAAAACAAAGTACAGAAAGCAACAATTTAATCCTGCCATTCATAAACAATTGGTCTGATATTTTGTCAATTCTAAATACTGTAAATTGTATTGTAATTACTTTTAATTTTTTTCAACGCTAAAGCATACTGTTAATAACATACATTTTGTCAAATATTGATACTCCCTTTGAAATATCGGAGGTCAACAACACTCCCGCTTGCATACTTTTGCTTTCGCTAAATAGAACCATTTTTGTCATTGACACAGCAGGTACTAATAAAGAACTTAAGAGTGCCTAAAATCAATTGCATTAATACATTGCGTATTACGTTTTTATTTCATTTAGAGACAAATCACAATAATAGTTCTGGCGGAAAAGGAAGCTCAAAAATAAATGGTTCATTTGCGTAGTACAAAAAACGAAATAAATGAATAAAATATTTTACTGTATAAAATACAAAATAAGAAAAAAATACTATTTGATTTACTTTCTTCCGTTTGTTAAGACAATATTATTTAATAAGCAGTACTTGAAAGACCAGTAACATTATTCAAAAATATTTTGCTTTTATTTTTTTACGAAATGTCACTTAAATATTTTCTTATAATCATATGCATTAAAACATATTTCCCTTTTCGGAATTTTATGTCATTGATTGAACGGTTAGTTGAAAGAAACACTCGTAAATCTGGGCATGCAGCGCCGATAGAAGATAGGCAAAAAGAAATGTTGACCATCGATTAATTGTGAATACTGAACGCAAAACCCAAGTAATATTTGTTTAATTTACTTCCTTTGTAATTAGTATTACTTACAATAATTTAAACATCATATTCAAAGGTTAGTATAAAATTTGCACCACAATAAACTCGAATAACATAATTGAACACTCTCTCCGCCTGTGTCATCTGCACTCACCTGCGCCGCCAACCCCACCGCCACCGCCACCACCGCTTTTGCCGCTGCCATCGCCGCCATGCCCGAGCGCGTGTGAGCAGGCGCGGGTCGCGTCCGCGGGTATATATACACGCGCAGACCCCTCCCCGTGCGGGCCACCCGCCCCTGCGCTCCGGCAACCCGCAGGACCTGGCGACCGCCCCCGGGCCGCCGCCGCCGCCGCCGCCACCACCACATCTGACGGGCTCTGCCGCGGCCCGTCTTCTTCCTCTGGCTCGACGTCGCCTCTTTCGTGGTTGGCGGCGCCATCGTCTTCGCAACCACCATCTCTGCTTCCGCCGATGCCCTTGCAACCACTGTTCTCTACCTCACGCCAACGCCCACAACACAACCGCATCAAAAGAGGCCTTTTTCTCTCAATCCTACTCCAACATCGCAGTCGCTGCTGCCATCGCCCTCCGTCATCACTGCTGCCATCTCCCCTATGCAACCACCCACATGTCTTTCTGCGAAAGCTCTTCTTCTCCGCCATTCGTCCGACATCTGCACCTTCGCCATTTCGAATTTGCAGTTGCCATCGTCTCCTTAGCCACGGCTGTTGTTGATGCACAGCCATCACCGCAGCCTATACCGTTCTTTACACCTACCCATTTCGATTTCGCCAATTTCGTCGTTTCCCGCCATCGTCATCAGCATCGTCCCCGTTCCGTTGCTGCCTCTACATCCACCACAGCCTACACCCACCCCTACTTCTCCAACCGTCCACACCACAACGTCGGTCGCAACTTTTTCTTTCCCTCCCCCGCCTACTTCGTAACCGCTACTGCTTATGACCTTTACCACAACTACCACACTTCCCTCCCTAAAACCTCTTACACATCTCATCCCTACACTTATGGCTCTCGCCTTCTCCTAAGTGCCGTCAACAGTGGTTATCCCGTCGCATTCTCTGCCGGTGTCCGTGGAACTGGCTCCACATTTACCAACTCTGCCTCTCCCTCTCCCTCCACAACAACTACTGGCACCTCACAAGTCCACAACCACAACCACATCCGTCGCACCTCGACCTTTCTTACAGCTTCTCACAATTTGTGTACCCTACACGGCTGCCATTGGTCGCACAGTCTCCGCCCCCGCCTCCGCCTCTACCTCCGCCAGCAACTCCATCACCGCTTCAGCCATCCTACCACGTGGCAACGCCACGGAACATCCTTCCTCCGCCGTCGCCGCCACTCATATAGCCATCAGCCCGCGCTTTGAGGCTGTCTGTCGGCTTCCTTTGGCGCCCTCCATATGCGATTCGATAACTGATGGTGCAAGCCAATTAGTCTCAATACATATAAGACGACCACAGGAAAAGACGCTGATTGCAATCGCATAAGAAACTGAAACAGGTTCAGTAGTCTAGTCCTTACATTGTAAATTATGTATATCCGTTAAAATTGGTGGACATTAAAATTACGGCGTGAATTTTGCCTTCCATGCAACTTGTTTCATTTTTTAAATTCAGTACTGTAACTTAGCGAAACTAACATACGTTATTTCTTGGTGCACCATGACACATTCCTTTAGGGTTTACAATCCACCACACCGACCGGCATTAATGACAGCAGACCACACATCCAATACCTGGGGAAATATAGGTTGCAAAATTGAAAATTCAGTCTGATAGTGTTGACTAGATTGAGGTATTCTACATCAGTAGACTGTCATCAGTCAGATTTGAAAATATCCCTTTTTGAATCAAAAACTCTCTAACCTTTGCTACGGAATCCTGTAAATCGGGACGTTCAGGCGACGAGAGGTGAACTTCGGCGAACTCCAACTCTAGATTCCCTTATCTCGTTTGACGTTTTGTTGCGTGTTGTTACTGATTTTTTTTTAAATCTTCGTTACAAATAAAAATGAAGTGTTGTATAAAATACACTGCATTAATACTTACTCGAACTCAAAAATAGTCTCCAAAACATGAGATATTGTTAAAATGTAATGTCATATGAATTAATGAAAATCTCAATACGTTTCCGTGAACATGAAACAGAATAAATGATTAAAATCGGAACGAGAGGATTAGTTCTCGCCATTTAAACTTCAGAAAATCAAAATTGAATAGACTTTCACCATCACAGGGGATACGAGTACTCGTACCCGCCGCAAGATCATTCTTTTGCAGCCTCCTCGTGACACCCCCCACCGCGAAGGAGCGACCGAGAAACGGCCCGTGGGTGATGCGGTGGGCGTGCGCCGGCGCGAGGCGCGTGGCCGCGTGCGGGCGCCGCCGCCCACCGGGGGGCGGCGCTCCCCCCACGCGCGCCGCCACTGAACTTGGCTTACGTAATGGCGACCTTCGAGCGGCCGCGCCGCGCCGCGCCGCGACTCTGCCTGCCCAGCGGCGCCGCGCTCGCTCTTCGAGCCCAGCGCCGCCCCGCGCCGCGCCGCGCCCCGCCGACCAGACCCGAGGGCCTTTTTTAATATTATTCCGTTTATGCTGCTTTCATTTTTATTTCGTTCACGTTGCATTAATTTTTTATAGTGAATTAATGAGGGAGTAAGGACGGATTGATTCCCGTCGCGTCAACTTCTGTTAGTACTGCAAGTAGACAAAGCTATATTCTATAGGTGGTAAAAAGCTGGAAAGTGAGATCCGGCGACTATCGACTGCAGCTTGCGTGATTTTCCTCCTCCAGGGATCCCCCAGTCTGGATATGCTCCAAGCTTCCTTCGTAATTTGTAGAGTAGTGCATGTAAGTGTGTGCGTGGTAAAGGGAAGATGAAGGATGAAGAATGATGAAGGAAAATTTACGCGAGATCTTGGTCGGTTTGTTCGGCTACGTCTACAGCATTCTCCTGGAACTCTGAGAAACACAAGGCAAAACTATCGAGCAGAGAGGCCGGTCGCTCGGAATCTCTTCCAGTCAGCGGTAAGACTTGACCCTGTTTTGTAGTTAGTGTTGAAATGCTGCCACTGTCGAGACTCGAATTCTAGGACCCCAGCGTTACCACTGAGCTTTTGCAACTGTTCTTAGACCAACAGCTCGGGCATATGGATAAATGGAGAACTTAGAGAATCCTCTGAATTACTCAGATCAACTATTCATTTGAGGATCAAAGAGTAGTAACACATAACTATGACTTTAACAAGTTTAAATTAGTTACTCATGTCTGTAAAATGTCTGTAAAATTATTTGACGTTCTGAGTTTATTTGACGAACGTTTTGTTGGAAATTTTGCTTTGGCCGGAGTCTGGGATGTTTTATATTAATCATGGAGGTCCAATACCAGAGTATAGCCGTTGCTATGGAAATGAGCGGTCAAAGCGACTCAAATTCGCCTCATCATTTTTTGGGACAAAAAGCCAACTTAGCCCAGATACTATACTATACTATATAACTTTTGAATCACCATGATTTATTCAGAATAGTCCACATATGTTATTACATGCTTTAACGGTTTTTTTAATGAAATACTCACTTGTTGCCGGCAGGTGGCAGCGGGCTGCGTACCGACGTCGAGTGCCCACATCCCCTTGGCGGTCGCCAGTGGTTTATTGGCGCAACCGCTCACTTGCTTCTGGAGCCAGGCCCAATTTCCGGATCCCACGTAGAATTTGTAGAAGGCAGAAAGATTTTGCGGCATGTTTCTTTGAATTATATTGTATCTCCTCTCTCTCATACCACGATTGTTCCATCAACATTCAAATCGTGTCAACATCATCATCACTCAGCCGGCTTAGTTGAATCCGGACATCAATTGATGACACTGCACTGCTTCTGAACGGGAATTCCTGGGGTTTGAGTCAGGACGGTGGCACGATTTTCGACGCTAGATCAAATTCAGCATCTGTCAGGATGAGAATTCTCTGATCGGTAGTTTTCCGATCAATACCAGTGCCGGAGCAGTACCCTAACAAACGGGCCACAGAGCACGCGCGATCTTTCCTTTCTTCTCCTTGTCCTATTATCATCCCTTACATTCACATACTTACACTCATGTACTATATTATCATACATGTAGGGAGCTTAGTGTTAGAGCTTGTCCTGACTGGGGCGGTTCCCACTGGAGATTAATAACTGGTTGGGAAAACCGCGCAAGTCAACGTGTAGGTCGGTGCCGGATATCACCATCCAGTGAGGGAAGATAACCGCCACCCGCTGAGTAAAAATATGCACTACATTTTTACAATATTATTATTCTCATTAAATTTATGATATTTACATAATAATATCAATTAATTTTACAGATTTGAATCAATGTAAGCTTACAATTACAAAAGTATTACTCTAACCATTGTTACAGTAATCCTTTACACCTTACTATACATATTAGTTTCCTTCAGAAAAGTAATATAGGGTATTATGAATCGATGATGTAATAATAAGCATACAAGAATGTGAAGTGATATTACGAAACGAGCGAGTATCGTAAACTTTATACGAGTGTATTAATACTCATTATGAGTTTCATAAATTACTTTTCTACCACTAATAATAGCTATTATAAGTTTCATTGATCTGTTATGTGGTAGCTGATGTGCAGTATTCAGTCAACGCCACCGAGAGGGCGCCACCTAGGTCTCCCAGGTGATGCTGGTTACGCATAAGTATGATTTAAAACGAGAATAGACGAGTCGAGATAGGGTTCAATTTATTATCGCGTCAACTGCTATGGTAAGAGTAGGGGACGTTTTTATCGCGGGAGATAAATGATTTTCCTCCGCTTGATGGCGAGATCCGGCGCTGATCTATGTTGGCTTGCCGGAAATAACCTCAACTAGGTGTCTTCCACTAGCGGGGCACAGCCCGAGCCGACGCAAAGTCTAAGGTCCCGAGTGACCTACGTGGAAGTATAGTTCACGTGAGAGTGTGTGTGAGTAAGTAGTGAGGATTTGATAAGGAAGAGGAAGGAAAGATCGCACACAGTCTGTGGTCCGTTTGTTAGGATACTGCTTCGCTACTGCATTCGCTTGGTGTTAATCGGAGAAACCACAGAAAACTACCGATCAGAGCAACCGGCCATTAGAATTCTCCTCCAGACAGCTATTGAATTCAACCTAGCTGACAAGCTAGTGCCGAAAATGCTGCCACCGTAGGGACTTGACCTCCCTTGGACCTCCCGGTCAGAGAGATTACACTGACATTAGTTGATGCCCTGAGTCATCTCTTCCAATGTTTTGGTGTTGTTAATGATTTTTCTTCAGAACATAAATTGCAGCTATGTCTTAAAGATACAAGAATCTATTTTCGCAGAAGGCATGTAATGTTTGTCTTTTTTGGATAGTTCACATGACATGACATTTGGATAGTTCACATGACATCATGACCCTATTCACATGAGAGCGAATCTTTAGTGGGATGATACCTACGTGCTCTTTTTCCTGCGAAAAACGAAGTTTAGATACCTTGCTCTTGCAGGGCCGGGAGATCGAAACAATTGAAACAATGGACAATTGAAACAAAATTCGCGCAGTTGGTTATCACTTGCTAGATACCACATGCTCCACATTACTCGAGATTATGACGTCCGAAGCATCGCTCGTTTTTATATTCGTTTTTGCTTTCGATCGTCATCCATGTTCAATTTTTCCTCAAAAAATATATTACTTATTTTATTTTTTCACACTTACTTATTTTAAGCATTTCCATGCATATTTCAGTATTTTTATGTTGTTTATAATTTGTTATCTATAAGTGACAGCAAATAAGATGCTTTTCTTATTTACCTTTTCTGAATCATGTTATTAGAAGTAATGTAAGAGTTATCAAAGCTCAGTAGTTCACTGGCTTAGTATCTTATCAGTATCTTATCAATATCACCATTTTTTCAAAACGTGGCCTTCGGTGTCTGAGCATGCGTCACTGCCTGCTTCGATATGTCGCGACTAGGCATCTGCAGTCTCAGTTCGTGTACCGAAACTGAATGAAAATGAGCGCGGAGTGCGTAGAGAATTGTGAATGTGAATGTGATTGTGAATGAGTATTTTGAATGTGTTCTGTAGTGAAAAATACGAGTGAAAGAATGAAATGTAAGATATCAACGAACACCTGCCATCATTCCTGCACACCTTCTGGACATGAACGGAAACAACGCGATCTTCAATCTTGATTTTTCTGGCCAAATCACGGTAAAATTAAATTCTTATGTCAGTATTTGTGTGTGTGTGTGTCAATGGCTGTAACTTGTGCGTTGCCCAAAGTAATTGGTTCATTAAACGCGTGCTAAATTCATTTAGTATTGGCACGCCATAACCGTAATAAAACTGCATTTCCAATTGCAGGTTTGTAATTGTTTGGAAACTTCTACAGGCGACAACTATTATCTTCTGAAAGTTTTGAATTTCCCCGTAATTTTGTTTTAGTGATCACTCTGGTGGCATTAAACGAAAAATTACGCAAAATATCTCAATCGATTCCCAAAACTGTATTTCTTCTTTTCAGCTACGTTACAGTAATACTATGTAAAACATAAATTCATTATTTTCATTTTCGTTCACTTATTCGATTAGTTGTGACCTCAAGAATAAAATCTAAATGACGCTTATAATTATGGTGCTTAAATTTCATTCACTTTCTGTGTTGGACGAAATAAAATGCTTAGATCAATAGTATACATTACCTCAAGTATTGTACACTTCATAACACGCACAAAATGTGTCTCTTGCGAGGACGTGCATAATACTCGTTGAGAGAGCAAGTTCGGTGGCAAAATAAAATGTTTAACACTAGTTCTAATCGTTTTACTATACCATACATCAAGTTTCTTTACAAAATTTTCTCAAATATTCCTCCAAACCTTTTCTTTAGATATTTTGAAAGATTAGAGTAAAATACACTTATGAAGATCACCCAGAAGTCAGTTTTTTACAGTCAACTCTGTTGGTTTTTTTTAAATTTCAAACGTTTGAATATTTCCTCGCATCTTCCAACAACTACAAAATTAAAGATACAGATTTTCCTTCAAATAAAATTTGTTCTACATTTCTAGTTTTTTTATTAAGGTCCTGCTAATTTTTTTTTTTTTTGGAAATTTTAGTAGTTTTGCGCAATATTGCGTGTAATATGTGCAATATTAAAAAATAACAAAAACAGGATTTTGTCGAAACGGCTTCAAATTGGTATGGATAGTGCTAAATGTACTTTATAAGAAAACGTAGACGCCATTTAGCTCTATTCTATTGTTTTTACAAAATTTTCAAAAATGAATGTTTTTGGCTAGCATTTTACGCCATTAATATTTACACTATCGACGATTTGTTCACATTATTATATTTATGAGTACATGTGCTCACAATAATGTCATATACAATTTCTCTAAAGCTCTCAATTTATCTTTGGGAACGAGTTCAAAATTCATTTTCAGAAAAACAGCTCCAAATTTTTTCCTAAAATGTTGCGTAAGGCGAGTGCTAATTACATTATTTAAGATGACTCTAAATTAAGTTTGCTGTGTGTTTTGTTTTTTTTATTACAGAAATGTAATTGATTTGACAAATATATGACGACGTTAATATGCAGTTCTTCAGCAATTTGTAATCAATATTGCCTGTATGATTGTATCAAGAACACACAAAACAGGGATTAGGACTACACAAGGTGTGAGAGGAAGTAATTTACTACATACAGGAATACGATTTATCTACTTTTTCGTCATCGCGACCAGCAAATAAGACTTTTCTGCCGAAATTCGCAGTTTTCTCTACAGTATTACAATACTTGCTGTGAACTGCGTAAGCAGTAGCGAGGAAGTAAAATGTCTTATTTAATCCTTTGGTAATTAGTTCTAGATGCCAGATATTTTCTGATAACTTCTGATATTTAATGCTTTTAAATGTCTGATTTAATATTTTTGTAACCTATTTTAATTGCCCAAAAGTCACCTTTCATACCTAATAGAGCCTCATTTCATAATTTTGTTACTTATTTTAGATGCCTTAATCATCACTTCTAGTAATCTATCTAAGATCTAGTAATGATAAGTAGTAATGATAACCTAAACGTCCTTCTATTGAAATACTATTTCAGGTTATCGAGCAAGTAACGATATTTGACGGAACGCCCTGACAATGTTTTCCGCCCTTTTCATTCTTATTGACTAGCGATATGGAATCTGCCAGCACGTGGATTAACCCTGGGGCTGAAGCGGAATGTTGACGGTTGAGGTTCTTATCTGAAGAATTTTCTATAAAAGTGCGAGTGGCCTTTAACAGCTGCTAAGAGACTCCGCTTTTATGATGATGTCGGTTTAGTAGGAATGTTGTCCCTTGGCTTACAATAGTATAGACTTGGTGGTCTAGGGTAAGTGACAAACGCAGTTTGTGCTGGCAGCAGCTTTGTCGTTACAGTAAAGGGAACATTGCGGACTTCGCCCCTTTACGTGCACTGCTGCATCGATGTTTAGAAATGTACTCAATCTTCCAAGTAACTTAGCAAATGCATTATTTGAAATGTTTAGCCAATGGTAAATAGTTCATTGACTTGGCCGCGAGATGCATTTGGGATAGTTATTCACTTATCTTGTCCAGCGAATGTACCCTTTCATATAAAGCCTTGAGCTTAAATGTAATACATAAATTGCACCATTATATTAAGAATTTTTAGAATGCTTTTCTGAAGCCATTATAATGATTGCGTCAAATTTGGTATCGACAGTAAATAGATACTACGAGTTGAATCAAGTGCAATGCCAGAATATGTAAAAGTAAAGGAACATGCACTCGTTGCTAGCAAACTTAACCTAGTCAAATATTAGATTAAAATATTAGTTCCAGAAACGTTAAATGTGAAGGAATTTACCGGAAGGTAACATATAACAATCACAGGCTCTGGGCTCTTGTATTTCTACATGTAAATAAAGATAATAAAGTAGTATTTCAGACTAAGGCATGCATGTTAAGGTCGCGGCTAAGGTAACAAGCTTACTAGAGCTCGCGGGTCCTGCGTCCAAAGTATGGCATGAGATTTAGAAGTAGGTGTTGTGCAAATTCCCAGCACTAAGAGTTTTTTCTGCCAAAAATTTTCCGCTTTTTTCTAACATTATATAACTTTCTCTCTACTGCGTAAGCGGTAGAGAGCAAGTACAGATGGTGGCTAAATGATTATACTCAAATGGTTTCTGAGGTAATTTTAAAGTTTACTCGTTAATGTGTAGACGGATATTACATGAAATAGTTTAGTGGTTTATTTTAATTTTTTGTAGTATATTTCAGGAAAGAATAAAATAAAAATAATGATGGATTAATACTTCAATAAATTATCAGAAACAATTTCTTCACTATTTTGTGAATCCTATTTTGGCATTCTTCAGAGCTTTTTTTATTTGTTTTATTTAAATTTATTTATCGTCGCATCGACATCAAGGTCATTAGCGACTAAACATATAAATACATTTTATAGTTAAAATATGAAATTTAGAATCATATTAAATGTCATAAACAGTGCGAAAATACAATACACACAATTCAGTAATACATTAAATGCAATACATATAATACATTCAATACAATACATACAAGACAGTTCATACATCACAAGTATAATAAATTGTAAATAATGATTTCTCTAAAGAAATCAATAATTCTCATTTGATGATCTTTCGAGTTAATAATGTTATCATGTCTGCCTTCTAATTGGTGTTTTTGCCTGCTGCTTTTGTATAGAGGGCAGTAAATTAATATGTGTTTTCCAATTAGAAGAACAAACGTCACATTTAGGAGGGTTATTTCTCCGTGCACATATTTGTGATGCACTTTATCACCCTTTTTGACAATAGAAGAGAATTTTACCAAACTCTAGTGGTTTTCACGACAAGTACTTGATTAGTTGTTGTATTGTATTCTTCGATATATCTTTTTTTAAATTCCTCCTACACAGTCTTCATCGGATTCGTGTCTGGTGAGTTCCCAGGCGAGTCCATGGTTTTTAATATTGTTTTTCTTGAGAAAATGTTTTATGACAAGTGCTTTATTACAAGACGCTGAACCGTGTATGAACACAAAGAGGTTCGGGAACTATTTTTTCACCTGAGAAATGAGTTTCCTGTAGCACCTCCATGTATTGTTCCAGACGTATGGTTCTTTGTACAAGTAGTTCTTATCCGTTCAACAATAAAGTTTTATTGTTCTTCTCATCACATCAGCGTCGAATGAACTGTCTTGTTTTGCAAGATCTGGATTGACGACTATTCTGAGAAGCAAATCTGCTCAATAATATTTTTAGAAGGTTTTGATTTCGTTAGCTGTTTTAATTTTTTGAACACATTTCAAACATTGTTACAATCTTCTTTGGGTCAACATTTAACCTATTTTTCATGATTTCGGATGTGAGTTTGTTTTTTTTCACAGGTTGTCGACAATGAGATCTATGAGAATCATGTTTACACATTTTTGTGGTTTCCGACCGTTTTTTAGTGCAATGCGACGTATTTTTCGTTCAGTTGTTATTGAAGTGATTTTTTTCTGCCACAATTTCCTACTCTTTTGCTTCCTAAATGGATATCCACCTGAAGCTTTCTTTTGATATTTCGAACTGATGACTGCGAAACTCCTTCCTAATTAGCAATCTCTCTTTGCGTGTACCTACAATGACGAATAAATATAGCAATTCGTATTTTTTCCTTTTGTGAGATCAAAACATTTACCCATGACCACTGAAACCATTTTTTTTAGATTCATATTCAGTTAGGACATGTTCTTGGCATTAAAATATCAAATAATACATTAAATATTGGTAAATGTGGAAATTATATACTCCGTGGTATGATTCCATGAAATGCATGTGATTAGTACAATAACAATACCTAAGATAACAAAAATTTCAAAATAACTTCAATCAGTAATCACGCGTCACCTGAACACACCATGAAATAATGGCCATGAATGAGTTATGTGGCATGTTGACCAGTGTTGCCATTCAAAATTATTAATAAATGCATATATTTACCAAATTACAGCGAATATTTAAAATATTAATTAAATTAAATGACAAAATTACAAAAAATAATGGAATTTTGATCTTCGGTATAATAATTTGGCCATTCACAGTAAAATAAACGTTTGTTCTCTATGCTATATATTCAATGGTTCAATAATCTCCATGAAATTGTGTGTTATTTATCTGATGCTTGTCTTCTGCATTTTTATTCAGTCACTATAATGTTATGTGAAAAGATTAGAATATACATTTACAGTATGGTTACAAACAACGTGACCGGCAATACGGCTCCGACATAATTGGAGATCCATTTTTTTTTAATTCAAGTAAAAATTTGTTTACTTAAATTAAAATTAATCTACTGACACTTGTTATCTCTGGGCGTCCCAGGCGACAGATACCATTGATATCTTTGTAACCTTGTACATATAGACAATAATATATGGTAAATCAAAATTCCTTTACAGTTTTTGAGAATTGTGAGTATGCGCGAATGCATTCGTCCGTGCGTTTGTCACCCACGATTAGGCCACTTCCTGTGTAGCAATTGAGGTGTCTTTCGACGCGTCTTGGTCTCTTGGTGAGGAACTGTCAATTTGTTTTCGGATAAGACCAAAAAGGTTTTTCTGCCGTTTTAGCACCGCGATCTTAGTGGTTAGACGGAGAATTGAACGAATGCCACCTCAATAGATGTCATTATCTGTTATGGCGCAATGGAGGGTGTTGCCGCGATTCTGGCTTTAGATTGGGAGTTAGCGAGTCAGAATACTTAGAGAAATATGTGTCAAGTCTTTGGATCTGTCAACGATTTATTGCGTGCCTGTGTAGTTAACGGCTATACAGGGTGATTCAGTGCTCGTTGATAATACGCCAGGATCTTATGTAATGTACAGAATGAATTTGCTAACATTGGATACTCTTCGTCGTTTAGTTTTGTAAATAATTAACGTTAAACTTTTGACTACGCGCTTGTGACAGTTCATGCGGAAGGATTACGAACTTTCTATTTTCAGTGAGTGCAGCATTTGCACAGTACAGACTTACAATGTCTTGAGGCATTTTTTGCGCAAATGCAAAAAAAAGCACTTCTGAAACCGTTCGCGCGAGGTCAAAGCATCCCAGTCCCTCGCCTGGCGAATAATCCATGCGGAGAGATTACTTTTCCATTTCCAGTGGGTGCTGCGTTTGCGCAATGGAGACGTATAACGTCGTTTCCAATTTTCTATGAATTTCCTGCGCAAATGCAAAGAAAAACAGGAATTTCGTGCTTTAGTTAAATGAAGCTTGTTTTACAAGAACTGGTACAATTTTCATGTGAGGGCCGAGGAAATCCACATGCACGTAGTTTAGCTCACCAAGAACGATTCTCTGTAAATGCGTCGGTTGTCATTGTGGATGAATTTATTCTCGATACTCACTTCTTACCCGAGCGTTTAAGAGGCGTTCAGAAGCATTCCGAACCTGAATTTCATAACAAGTACAACCCAACGCTTTTGGAGCTGAGTTTTAATGAAAGTCCACGTTTATGCTACCCAAGTTGAGGATAGTGATGACCTCCGGCACATTGAAAGCGTGGCTGCAGAAATAAAGGCACCATCCCGTAAAGTTGTGCGCGTCGTCTGAAAATGAGAAATTTTGAGCTCATTTTTACAGAAAACTGTTAAGTTTTTCGAGAAATTTTATATGACATTATTTTAAATAAATGTAATCATAAATACAACAATGCAATAAAATTGCCGCTAATGTAAAAACAAGGGATGTGAGAAAGAAGTTTAAAAAATACATTTTTTGCAATTAGTGAAAAAACAAATGAATAGAGGGATATGGCATTTATATCATCTTATAGAGTGTATTTAGCATTATACCTACCAAAAGTTAAAAGAAAATATTAGAACCCTTTTTAAGATAATTTTGTTTTTGTTATTTTTTAAATTGCACAATTGTAGTTCTTTTTTAAAGAATTTTTTGAGGTTTCTAAAAACTTCATTAGAAGCATTAGAAATCATTGAAAGCTTTGACTCGTGTCAGATGGACAGGGATCACAGGAACAGGGACAAGAACCTTCAATTTTCAAAAAATTCTGCGCATGGTGTAGGCGCTAGTGGTGTTCACAGACGAACGGACAGACGGACGTTTTGTAAAAAACACTTTTTCGGTATCAAGATCCCCAAAGCGTGTATTTCCGTTGAAATCTCGAAATCTATTTTCGGCAACATTACATCACTTTTCTATATTACGTATATTACTCCGTATATACGTATGTATACAGAAGAGTAAAAATAGTGTGTTCTATTTAAGAAAACGAATGTAGCCTAATAGCATTAAAATAAAAAGTGTCATCAAAAAGCTAATCGCTACTACTGATGAGTCCCAATATTTTGTTCGTTTGGTGAAAATTCTATATCAATATCTTGAATCGTTCAAAATATATTCGAGGTGGATATTTTTATTGACCAGTACTGTAGAGTTAAGGGGGACAGGAAAGACTGACCGAAGGTCAGTACCTTGCTGGTGAGAGTTATGGCGATAGAAATTATGTTGGTTGATCTAGCTTGTAGCAAAAACACGTAATTACTCACCATATTTATAATTGCATTACCAAGTAGATAACAGGCCTCACAACTCCGTGGTGACGTCATCAGCTAGTGGCCGACTAAGTAAGGCCGGACCCCAACTCCAGCGCACACAGTCGGCAACAAATCATTTGCTGGGTTTTAAATGAATGAGTTCTTTATAGTATATGCCGTAGATGAACAGCAAAATATATAACACAATCAAAGTAAAAATTAATTATCATTCGTATGGATAATCGGTACCTTATAAGCTTTCGCAGTTTACACCCGCTTCTACCGGTGACGGCTACATATGAGTAAAGAACTACTTAAATAGTAACTTCACGTATTTGTTACAATAATTTAAAGTTCTAAACCAGTGCTGAGTAGTTGAGTCTCATAACTCTGATACGAGTTAATCCTCTGGGTAACTGTCTCGTTATTATATCACACACGTATAGAGATAATTTCAAATTTATTCTCTAATTTACAACATTTAGGAAACGAGGGGCATCGTGAAAATATTTCAGAAGGTAAATCATTTCCATTTTATTTGTTTATTTTCTTGAGAACTACGTAGAGAAAAATGTATGGTTGGATATCCAGGAACTCAAACATTATTAATGATTCTTTTATAAGTATGCACCATCCACTAGTCAAAACAATTTGATTCATCTTTCTCTTCAGTTCATCACGAGTTTCAAGAAAAACATTTTCCAAAATAAAATGAACGAGTCTGCCACTTTCTTCAATAACACTTTGCCACACATCGGGTTCTTTCCTTTTCGTCTTAGTTTCTGGAACATTTTCCTTTGATAAATAATATTTCGGCCACCCAGGAAAATTACAAAGTAAAGCTTCAATAGCTAATTGGGATCTGGATAATGGTGCACTCACTACTTTCTCTGTTCTTTCGTCCACTGCACTGATTTTCCAGAGGATATCACATTATTAGGCTTAGAAGAGAAAGGTAATATTAGTGAAAATCATAAAGGCCTGGAATGATGATCCCTGCAAAATTATGATAGTAGGTTAGTGATTAAGTAAGCAGTTCAAATATTAGATATTTTGCTACATGACGTTAATAACAAAAATAGTCATACTTAACTTTAAATTTCCAGTTAATACACAATCCTGTCGTAGAAAAGTACGAAGCCATCGCTTCCTTAATTCTGGATCTTATGGGAAAACGAATACATGTGCATTATCGGGTCTTTTTTGGTGTTGTACTATTGCGAATTGGAATACAGCACTTTTGAACCATAGTGTGATTTTTTAGCTTAATAATACCGTTATTGTTTGCAAATAATAAGCTTTACCAGAATCAAACTTAGTTTGGCATTTAGGCGTGAGCCATGCAAAAAAATAAATAGAAGAACACACTGTAAATCAGCCTGATCCTGAACATGCTTGGCCACATTTCGGCCCCGAAGTAGTGACGTCAGCCAACTATCCGAGCTCAGCTGTTAGGCCTTCTATCGAAAAGGTATTGATAGTGTGATAGAGTGGCAGTGTTGTCCCGTTCACTTGTTTCTCAGTGATCTGCTTGCTACGAACATAAATGCAATTTTTAATGGAAGGCCGTTATTCGGCTCTGTGCGGAGACTTTCTTGGCGCACTTTATATGTACTGCACACATATATAATGCAATATACGTGTTTCGCTGTTAACTAACATAAAAAATTCATGTTATAAACTAGAAATATTATATATTATTAGAATATAATTATTTATAAAACGAATGTTTTCCAAATCATATGATCAACATGAGCGAAGTGCATTTGTAACATGTCCTCCAAACTTAATCTAACAAGCGCAACACCTAACCGCGCTGTCACAGCCATACCTCCATTCGAATTTGTCCCGCCCCTTCAGAACGATTGGAGGTCAACAAGAATGACACCGCGAAAGCGCAGCAAAGCCCTGAATGCGGGCGTTGTGAAATTCCGGCGCCTCGTATCGACACGTTTTCTCCGATACTTGTACAAAGAATACTCCCGTGTTAGGCCTAATTCGTTTTGGTTGGAAAATGGGCTACGAAACAGGTGCCAAGCCAGAGAAACAGGGGGTACAATAAGACAATGTAACAACAATGGGATAAAAGAAACCTAAACTTTCAACTAATTGCTTCAGCTATGAGTCGAAGTTAGTGGCGAAATGAGGATAAATTGAAATTGGTTTCCTTTGCAAAAAATACATTCTGACTAATGTTTTTAAACAATGTAATAAACGGATCTTATTAAAAATTCCACAGTTATCACCTTTAAATTTAAAGACATGATGGGAAAGCATAGTGAAGGAAGCTGTTAACATTTTTGGGAGCATAATTATAAAAATATTACCCACTTCTATAAAATTGTAAAAGTTTTACCTTTTCAGATCATAGAATGAATTAAAGACTTCAAATTAAAGAATTCAAAGAATGAACTGAATTGCAAGTGTAAATTAAAATATATATTTTGTGTTAATTGTTTTTCACCAGATCACATAGAAAATGCAGTTGCTACATCAGTATTAAGAAATATTTACATGTATGAAACTATATGGCTATTCTTTTCGTGTATACAAAATATGACGATGCTCAAATTTATCAGCAACGCCTTCAAGTAGAATCAGATGAAAACATCCTTTAGATGAGATCAAAATACTGTCAGTAATTTTACTGCAATCTTTCAGTGAACGAGTTTCTAAATTGGCGCAAGCTTTGTGGCAATGTCGTCATGTGAAATGTCGTTGACGTGTTTATGACGCGTACTGACAACTTAGCACGGTGTCACCTTTTAGTTAACACATGCATAATTATTCATCCGCTCGCAAAATTCGTTGTACACGTTCAATATCATTAGCAAAAGCCACAGTAAACTAAACGAGACAAATATTCTAACTTAATTAAGTGTTGTGTAAGTTTGTGCAATATTTGACCACTTGTAAAATAAGAGCTAAAAAATCAAAACAAGTATTTAATAGAGGTTTCTTGAAAAAAGTATATTGAATGTGAATCTTTAAGGAAGTAGATTGATAAAGTGTCTTCCCAGATTTTTCATCAAGGAGATTGTACAAAATATTATATACCCTGAATATTACAGCTGATGTACGACATTCACTTGACGCCAAATGAGAAACTTTTCAAACATTTTAAAATAAAGGTTTTGTAATTATAACTTTGAAGAGGTTGATTATCATTATCCCTTAGTGTTATCTGATAAATGTGTTGATTGCTTTCGTAGCTATTCTTTATGTAACTGGGAAATTTGATACAAAAAAATCGTAAAACAATATTTTGGACAGGGTAATAAACTTCAGAAAGCAGAAGTCGCAAACTCTGCAACCGTACTGTTCAAATCAGGAACTGTATTTCCAGAAGAGTCTTTTTCGTAAAATGTCAAAATAAAAAATATGCCCCGTGAAATTTAAATATCGTTATAATTATAAACGATTTTATTAAACATTTAAGATTTTTAATGACTGTGATATCACGTTTGCGAACCTATTTTAGTACGCTAAAAATTCCTTTAAACGTAAGAAGTTTGACATGACCTCGCAACTTGGTGAACTCCATGTCGTTTGAAATCATTTCGAAGCCTAGCAATATACTGAAGTCATTTCTAAAATTGATTTTTTAATACCTCTGCACCTAAACAGGATTAGATCTACATTATGATCTGAATTATCCGAAGGATGCAGTTTTGCACCAACGAACCGGTAAATCATGAATTTAAGAGGAGTGCTAAAATGCTAATCCAAATGTTCTCTCCAAGATTTTTCGCTGTTTTGGACGATAATTTAATTCCTCGTTTAGTTAATTTGTTGTTATGGAGCTAATGGCGTGTTCATAAACAAGAATAAAAATATGTCAAGTTGTTCTTCTTGAAGTGCCGTCTCCCTTACTGAAGGTTGGCTAACACTTCCTCAAACTTTTATCTATCTTGTGCCAGATTAAACAACTGAAATGCACTCTAAATACCTGTCCATTTGTGGATATTTGCTAACCAGGACATATTTTTCCTGCCAACTCCCCGTCTACCCTGAACGTTCCCCATTATTATCAGTTTCAAAACTTCATATTTCGGTCTTCTAAATAAGTGACCAAGACAGTGTTTTTATAGCTTTAATCATTTTTAATATCTCTCGGCATGTAGTATTTTTTTTCTAGTACGTAGTCATTATGCACTTTGTCAGTACATGGAATTCTCAATATTCTCCAGATCATCCACATCTCAAAAGCCCCCAGTCTATTAATTGCTGCTGCTTTGAGTGTCCGTGTTTCAGCGCCATACAAGAGAACTGCTGCCACACAACATTGTGCACTCTCCTTCTGGGTAAAAGTGAAGTCTCTGCTACATAGGCAATTTCTCATTTTCTTTAATGTGAATTTTTCTATTTCAATTCGCGTTTTTATTTCCAATTCTGATGTTCACGACTAATTTACAATTTGTCCCAAATAATTCTATTGAGTAGCCTGTTTAACAGGTTGATCGTTGATGAACAGATGAAATGGTCTTCCACTTTTCTTATTAATTAGCATGGACTTTTGTATGTACATTTATTTGTAATTAACTATCTCTGCAAGTTCGATTTATTCTGTTCATTGTTTCTTGCAGAGCCGCAGCAGCGTCTTCCAAGGTTAGTGCATAATCTGAGTAATGTAGGTTAGATATAGGAATACCATTCACGTTTACTCCAAGATTACAATACTCTAAGGCATCTTTAAAACACGTTCTGAATACAGATTAAATTGCAATGGAGACCGAATACACCTCTGTCTTTTCTGATATCCATTTCCTCACTAAGGTGCTGATCAACTCGCACTTCGTTTGTCTCTAACTTAAGTTCTTTATGATGCTTATATCTTTTACAAATAAGTTGTATAATGTGCCTTGTTAAATATGCATCACATTATCGTTTTCACATGATCAAAAGCTTTATTAAAATCTACAAAACATTAAAATACATCTCGGTCTTGATCCAAACATTTCTCTACTGACATTGAGTGGCAAACAGGGCTTCCCGTGTTCCAGAAGCATTTCTAAAACTTAATTGTGCATTTCCTATTTCAGCCCGCAGGGAGCAACCGCGTTTGTGTAGGTGGGCACGGTTTCTGCTAAGGAATAGTAGACGACCACCCGGACTCTGAGTTTCACGTCGATAAAGGCAGTGAGAGGGCGATGCTAAGCTCCTGGTAGCCGGGCTTGCTCGGTAACCCACCAGTTGGGCTGATGGTGCGGCGACCTCTGGGAAAGGAGATTCTTCGGAATGCTCTGAAATCCACATTAGAAGTTCGGCAGGTTGGAATCTGATACAACTCGCCAGGTTGCCTAGGTTCTGGCGAAACGTCAATATCCTGAGGGTGTAGGCAGTGAGAAGGGCTCTTCGGCGTGGCTCTTCGGCGTGGATCCTCAGCTTCGGAACTTGACGTTGGGTTTTGTTCCCAAAATCATGTTGTACGATAATTAAAGAACCACAAATTGTACCTTACGAAAATTCCGGAATTTGAGAAACATTGTTCTAAATTTAAAAATGACTTCATTAATAATTGATGACCTATCTTGAACGGTCATATCGTGTCGGTTACATGGCTGGTCAAGTCGGTGGCCCGCTTGACCGGAATCTCTCTTTTGTCCTGAAAAGGCCCTCGAGGGCTCGAGGCCCTGAAAGAAAAGTGAAAGAATTGCAACAGTGTTTCTGGGCAGCTTCTTTGACTGCATTTCAGATACAAATCCTTCACGCACCCCCTTCCTTTCACCCGCCCATTTCTGTGCTCTTTGTCATACCTGCTCAAAGCAAAACAGGCTGCGTCTTCATTCACTGTTTTGAAGTTAACTTACGGTGCGCCTCAGCATACAGCAATGTAGATTTCTGATGTATTTCCCAACGCAATCTTTCAAAAAGTGCCAGGCAGGTTTTAGAGAAAAAAATCATCCGAGCCTCCTTTGAACAAGACTATCATACTGCGGTTAGTGAAGTGCTATCGTGGCGCAGGGAGCGTGTTTGAATGGAAACGCAGTCGTCAAAACACAGTGCTCACGCAGCGAAAACCAGAGGATGGTAGGGCTGTTTTTTTAATTTCCCCGACAACATCATTAAGAAAGTTTCAGCAGCAATGTAATTTTTCGTACGGAAGTACGCGAACTGTGCCACAAAAAATTGAAAATGTTAATTTAAACAGCGATCATCTTTAAGGGTTTAATGTTTCTGATCGGACTGCTCACAAGGATTTTGTGATTGGCTACAACGATTTAATAGAAAAGGTGTTGAGCCACTTTATAAAGTATGTTATTAGTGATGAATGATGAGCAGGGGGCTGATTTTGACGACCTAAAACATCAGGAAAACGATCAATAAAATGGTCTTAGAATATTTAAAAAATGTCCTATAAACAAAAAACAAAAATGACATAAAAATGTGATAAAAGCAGTTAGGATGAACAATCCAAGCTTTTGGATACGTTATTGCTATAATCCAGGCTTTTTCTTTCGTTCAAGTGTTACTATATAACGTTTTCCCTGGTTTATTGAAAAACAGTCGGTAATTTTTCATCCCTAGAAGCGAGAAAGTTGTTAATCCGCCTATGGGTGGGTCTTTACCGAAAAGCTAGCCAAGGAAAAATAAATACGAAAACTAGGGCGAGAAATTCAGCGCTATTCTGTAGCACCACAGGTTAGTTATGCACGTTGAGAATGTGTGTTGCGGAATATTGG
Organism: Gryllus longicercus; assembly: GCA_038098605.1. Taxonomy (NCBI): domain Eukaryota; kingdom Metazoa; phylum Arthropoda; class Insecta; order Orthoptera; family Gryllidae; genus Gryllus; species Gryllus longicercus. The sequence continues at coordinate 1,276,787 of JAZDUA010000069.1, read as the reverse complement.
CGTGTTGAGGAAGGTGAATGTTGCGTGTTGCAGGTGAATCAGCTGTGATTTTCTAAAGTATAGTCTACAAAATTCAAAATTGTTTTTCTTAAATCTGCTTGATTCATGCCTGAGAGATAATTCCCTAATTTCCTATCCATCAGTACGGAGTTTTATTTTCTTGAATTCTTATAAATCGCTTAAAAGAGTTATCTTTCCTTAGCGTACTGTAAGAAGATTATCACCTGAATTGCTGTTAATGTGGAATCCCTGAAGGTATGACAAATCCATTTACACATCCCGCCTGCATTGTACGTTAACTCACGTTTCTTCCTGCAACATTGGCACGTAACATTCTGAGCGTTAGCCTCTTGCCGTGGGTAATCCCCGAGGGAAGCCGGCGTTACGACCGCCACCGCCACCGCCGGCGCCACCATCGTCTGCGCTTGCGAAAGACATCCTGCCACCCGTGTGCACAAGAATGAGTGGGGTGTTAAGCCATCTATCATTCACGAAGAGAGTGGGGTAGCGTGGCGGGAGCCATTATCATAATTACCATTAGAACGGTGCGTAGTCCTCGATGTGAGCAGAGGAACACGATAATCTGCTGAAAACCAGTTCCGGATGTATCAGATTACGTTACAAATGCGCGCCCGCTTACCGCACATGGGTGCAGAAGGAAAGAGGAACACAAACGGACGCCAAGGCGAAATAGTACGGTGGCGAAGGAGTACGGACAACAGAGGAGCATACGAGGGGCAGGTGGAGCGGGGGACCGAAAAAGGAGCATGAGACTCCCAACACTGGGGAGTCAGTATTGGGAACCCGGGATGTCGTGGTAGGGGACACTGGAATGTCGATATCGGGGGTTCGGGGATGTCGGTGATGGAAACAGGGGGATGTTGGCGTTGATGGCACGTGGGTGTTGGTGTCGGGGTATCTTGGATGTCAGAGTCTGGGTCTCTGGGATGTTGATGTGGGGGTAAGAGGATGTCGCCGTCGGAGGCTCTTGGATGAAGATATTGAGGAACGGGGATGTCGGTGTCCGGGGCTCGGGGATGTAGTTTTCGGGGGCCGGGTATAGCGGTGTAGAAAGCTCTGGGATGTGGGTGTCGAGAGCACGAGGATGTCGATGTTGGGGGTACAAAGAGTGGCGGCAACGGGTATGGAAGTTGCGCAGCTGGACGCAGGGAATGCTCCAGGCACCATCTGCGGGAAGGAGAGCGCGTGCAATGGAATCCAAAGGCCTCGTGCCGCCGTTGACGCAAGCGGAGGTGTCCATTAATTCTCCCTGCGCGATCCATCATTTGGACACGCATGCGATTCAGCCTACTCCTCACTCATACTTTCCTTTAAAGACAAGGAACGCGATGAGAGGTGGTGATACGCTTGCTAGGAACGATCCTCGCTTACGTTTCTAGATTGGGTCTTCGGGAGTGGGTTGGACAAAAGTTAACCAAATTAATAATAACACAAGTCTACAAAATGAAACTTTCAGTAATAATAAGAAATATAAGCATATTTTGTTAAATCAGTTTTGAACTCAGATTATGGTTTTGTATTCAAATTTGCGCCATCACCCACCATTTCTCTACAATAGCAAATACTTTTAATACACTAAAAATCGGTCTTATTCCATTTCCTTACAACATGGTGTTAGTAAAGTATACTCCAAGATGTAATGAGTTTTTTTGTGAGCTGCTTCAGGATCTTCTACGAATAACATCCAGCAGAAATCTGCCATCACAGAGTCATTTCACAAACGTTGATAGCGTTGTTCCTCTGTTCTGATGTCTTGATGGAATTGCTCACATAGTTAATTACTTACGTCACCGAAGTTATGAAGGAATAAATATAAATGGAATTGTAGAAAGTATAACTTCAGTGACATTGTATATCACACGTTTTGAAATGTACACAAAAGTCTTTTGATTCCATTTACAAAATCTGAATTGTTTTCCTCTATAAAATGTTCACACACCCACTGAAAACTACACCAGGCATCTTGTTCTTCTGGAGTCATCGTTCGTGAGAATGTATCATCTTTCAAAATATTCCGGATTTCGAAAAATTTCTTCCTTTATTTTTACTGCGCTTATTTTTGAATTTTTTCACTGAGATACTGGAATGCTTCGCAGTTTGCCTTACCCATCGTCTTCACCAAAAAAAGTAATACAAGCTTTATATGGAGAGGAGGAAGAAAAATAATGTCTGAAACAACAAGAACATTGAGATCACGCTGTTTTCCAGGCTCATAAGAACCTTTCTGTTTCTGCCTCTTCTATACTCTTTTTGATAGACGCTGTTAAAATAAAACATTTCATCCCCCAGCAACATCAGTTTTCGAAGAATCAGATTTGCCGTTGGCGTTTCGCGCCCACCATATGAAAACCTTCCTAACTCAGAAACTATTCGTTTTAGAGAAAATTTAAGCATCTATTTGGAATCAGGGTGTGACACAGTAAATCTTCCATAGTTTCTTTTCTTATGACTTTTCATTGTTGACTAAGTAAATACTTACTTGGAGGAATAATTCACTCATTCGCAATAGTTAAACGATCGTATCACAAAAATGATAAAGAAATTGTAAGTGCATATTTGGAATCAGTGCGTGATACATAGAAAATCATATAATGTTTTATTTCTGATAATTTTTTACTTTCTCGCACTTACTAACGTAAGAAGAGGAAATATGGTAACCGTGCGCCGGAAAATGATAAATTTCCGACACAAAAACTCTTATAGCCGGGCTCTGGTAAAAAGTGGATAAATGCAGTTGCTAAAAATAGAAAAGAAATTCATCTAGCACGTGGTGTAGCCAGAATCCCTGTTTTGTGGGTCCTTCACACCGAAAAATCGATTGACGGCAAAACGTCCGTCCGTCCGTCCGTCACTGCACAAAGCTAGCTCATAAATCGTTCCGCCGATTTTCTCCAAAATTGGTCCATCGTTCGCCAATCGTTCTGGCTGATGTTGCGGTCTCTGGGATTTTAAATCGATATTTAATTTTGGGGGGTACTTTACACGAGGCGTTTTCAAAATTGTCAACAAAATGACTCCAAATTGTTTGATTGAACTTTGTAGTTGAATAGTGCAAAGCACGTTTAAGAAAATGGTGCAAGTCTAATTTTCGTTAAAATATTCGATTTCGCAAAAAGATGAAACTACAAAATTGAAAATAGAGATTTTTACCTAAGACAAAGTATGTTGTACAAATGTAGCTCTTTAAAAAACAGTCAAGGACAATTTTTTGTAAATGTTAGTAGTTTTCATGTAATTTGCTTGAAATCAATTAAGCATATATGGGCGTCCTGTGGTACATAAAAATAACATTGTAATATAGGGAAAAAGTGTGTGGTGTTGGAGCACCCCTAATTCATTATTGACCTGTGTAATTGGAGAGATACATACAATATATTTTATTTGGTAATATGTAGCGTTTAAAATAGGATGTAAAAAGATCTAATGAAGACAAGATAATGGTGTATAACGATAATTCTGTAATGATTGTCGAGGGAAGGGAATCAAGAAATAATTGACTCAAATGAACATAGGCTACTCAATCTATATTTCAATTCTTAAAACATTCAAGACAGTATATTTTTGTGGGATGTTTTCTTACATTCTTCCGTAATCGTTGGAATTATTTACCAAATGCAAATAAAACTTTTTGAATTTTCACCATATACAATGCATCGAATCAGTAACAAAATTGTACGTGGTCATAATTTCTTTATTTTAAAATCATTTAATTAAATAAGGAAATTTTATAGTTGTTGAATACATGGTTTTGTTTTGCCTTAAAAGGCGGAAGATACGGGTGTTTTCTTGCCTGTAAATTGCATAATATTAAGTAGTAGCACAATACATTAGTCTAATAGACTAATGTATTTTTAATTAGCTGGTACCTGGTTAAGACGTGATACGCACTTGTCTTAGATATCATAATCATTAGTAAGGTCTCACTTAGTGATAATTGCACTGTTTAAGATGACAGAAAATTAATTTTACTTTATTCATTTGTTTTTTAAAATATTACACAAATGTATTTATTTTTTTTTGAAAGATCTCTCACACCGTTAATAGACACATTTCCAGGGATTTGTAAATACTATTACAAATTGAATTGTAACTGGAAGTACTTGAAGTCACGTCATATAAAGTTTTTCAAAAACTCAGTAGTTTTCTTTGAAAAGAGGTTTAAATGTCGAATTTATAGTGGCCTTTAAATGCCATTTTCATAAAAACAGCTCCAAATTTGACAAAGAAAATTGCCATTTGGAACCATATTTTACTGTTCTTTCGTATTCTTTAAATAATATTTCCGTTCTACAATTAGGAAACCGAAAAAATAAGATAATTTAAAAAAATGTACTTTGGGCAGTGATAGATGTCAGCTGGTAAGAATATGTGGTAAGTCCGAATAGCTAGCGGAGACCAATGGAAATAGAAAACTATTACAGGAAAGTCTGTGCCATTATGTAAGACCAATAGTTTTCTTTTAGTTTTGTGGTGAAGTTGTGCGAATTTCTTAATGCACGAAAATAATATTCATATGCAGATGTAAGTTATTTATTTGAGGTTTTTGATGCACAAGCTGATGACTATGACGACCAAGCTGACGACGTCCCAACTATGATTCAGAAGGATGAGAAAATAATAGGAAAGCTACAAAAAATCCCTCCTCTTCAGGATTCATTTCTCACTTCTCTAGCTTTTAGTCGATGCTGGGCAAGAGGATGGTCAGGAATGAAAGAGAATAGAGAAAACTGATGTTTATGTCATCTTATACAGTATACGTAGCACTACTCCTACCAAATGTTTAAAGGAAAAATGGGAGCCGTTTTTGAGAAAATCTTGTTTACGTTATTTTTTAAAGTTTATGTAATTTTTTAATGTATACTACCCCGAAATTTTTCCCTGTATCAGGGGACCCCAAAACGTGTATTTTCGTTGAAATCTCGAAATTGATTTTCCTTAGCATTACATAACTTTCCCTGCTTTACTAATATTACTCCGTACGGAAATGTAAAAATTATATATACGAGTAGTATGTATGTATGGTAGTGGAGAAGAGAATATGGTGTGTTTTAGCGACGGAAGGTAATACTACGTCCACACTGCAAAGGACATAAATAGAACTGGTTTGTTGACACTGATATGTTTCGTCCCCTCATGTCCCCGCTCGTTCTGACCCCTTAGTCTCGAATCTTGCATGAGCGGTAGTGTCCAGTAAATGGTTAGGCAATGAAAGGGAATGTTGAGATTAACAGGCTGCAGCTGGGAAAAGCCCCAATAAAAGTATCTATAAAAACAGCGATAATGGCCGAGAATTCCCGTTCTGCGCGTCGTATCAAGTGTCTGCAAGATAGCCCCGAAGCGTGGGGAGCCGCACCTCTGCTTTCCGCGCGGCGTGAATCCGCCGGGCGAGTGCGGGTGTGCGTGCGCGTGCGCGGGGCGTGGAGGCGGCGGGCGCCGCGTGACGAGGTGCGGGTGGAGCTGGCTGAGCGAGCCGCTGCCGGGGTCAGGGTCTGGGAGGCGACCTCGCCACCCGCTCGCCCTGACCCCGAGGGCGGCGCAGGGCGGCGCGGGGTGGCGCAGGGCGGGGCCGACTTACCAGCACGCTCTTAGCGCCCGCCCAACGCAGTGCCCAATTTTCGCCATATTCATACGCGAAGAAATTATTTTCATATATTTGAAGCAACTGATTTTATCGCTTTAATTTAAGCCTTGGGTTGAGTGAATTTGCTGTTTTCTAATTTTATTTTATATATTTGCAAGGTAGAAATATTTATTACTGTCGGTTTGGGTAGCAATGAACTGATGAGTTTTGAAAAAAAGTATTCAATACTGGATGACTGATGAATCAATTGTTCGATTTCTTGAAGCTTAACCTTGCCTTCCTCACAAATTTTTCCACATAAAAAACCTGCATTTCTGCAATCCTGAGTTTCCAAAAGCAGATGCTTTTCTAAGAATAACTATCACAAAAAACACTCTGAAACTGATCTACTGTATTATTTAATTTATTTTGAAACATTATTCAAATTCTCTCAAAGATAATTTATAAAATAACAACACATAAGCGTATTCGTGCAGCAGTGAATCAAAAGTGCTTAAAAAGTTTTTCTTTTTACAAAAAAGAATGGTATAGTATAATTAAAGAAGTAATTTTAATGAATATATTTAAGTCTGTTATCTTCTTTACTTTAGTATTGCACTTTTTTACTTTATTAAAAATGGTTAAAAAATATTAGCTTGTTAAAAAAATACTACTGTGTCTGTTTTATCAAGGTCAAAAAACCATTGCAATAAAGGAGTTAGCTTATAATAGCTGATATATTAGAATGTGCCAGAGAAGTTTTGGATGTAGCAACTTTTCTCTGAGCGGGCGCGTGGGCGCGGAGACCCGGAGTAGCCCCACTGAGGTTGTAGATCCGCCTGTTTGTGAAGAAATACAAGTACATTGTAGTTTGTAATGCAGATTTGTGAAGAACTCGAAACACGAGGGACAATTCCTTTCGCGTTGAGTACTTAGTTCAAATTCACCTTCCTTGCAACTCTTTGACGGTACCAAATTTAGATTTCTGGATATATTTGAAAACTTTGACTAGTAGTTTATTGCTTGCTTTAATTGGAAATTTTATTAGGTATTTAACCTCTTCGATATATTTAGAATAGTACGTATTTCCTCTTATGTATTATTGCAAAAGAGAGTTCATTATAGTGAAGAACAATTTATCTTGGGTAATACCACGAGTGCTTTGGTAATTGTCGATGAATTCACGACTCGTGAAGCGAGGTTGGGATTTATCAGAGAATTTTCAAAGCTCGAGTGGTATTTATTAGGATTATTCCGAGAGTGAAACTATGTCCAACAGAGTTCCAAAACGCGCCAAATATTTAAAATAACTGAAAGCTATGTTAAAATCACATGTAACACAGCGATCGATGTAGTATATTGCCACCTAAGAAACATGAGACTCGGTTTATTATTGACCAGTAGGGAGAAGCGGTAAGAAAAAACGGATTCAATATTTACTACATTTTTCGAATGTACGATTGATTGCTACAATTCGGGATACTAAAATACGATTGCAACGTGTTTACTTCCAAGTCTCGCTGACAGAATGGCAATTTCAAATTGTTTCGTAAACATCCAATAACCGTTGAAAGACGAAGCGGAAACTGGAGGTTAAGAAAGGTTCCTATAATAAAAGATGTAAACGATGAAACAGTAACTTGGAAACATTTTTTAAATATTTACTACATGTGAACTCACTACCTCGAACTTGTGAGGTTTATAATGTGTACCAATTTATTTTTGTACTAAAATGTAAAATTTTGAAATCATTTGAAGTAGAAATAAATTGGTTATATTTTTTGTTACAATTAGAACCTGATGTTGGGATGGAAAAAATCCAGAAATGTTGTTCTTAGAATACCTCTTATAGTAAAAATTTTATAAGAATGAAGCTAAAAAATTCAATTGCCTTTAGATATTTGCCAAAGTTAATATACTTCAAAAAGAATTATAAGACAAATATAAATTAAATGAATTGACTTTAGATATTGGCCAAAGATAATATATAGTTGAAACAGTAACTCGTTACCTAAACACAGATTAAGGGGAAAGACTACACCGTGGTCTTTCTTTGACTCTCCTCTCCATTGGATAGTTTATCCAAGCTGTACCCCTCGCCGTGCCTGAAATTCCATCCACACCTTACCATCCGTCTGAAAGTCTTGGGAGGGGCTTTCCCCAATCCCTCACCACTTCCCCCTCTCTTTCATTCACCAAGCCGAGGCCCTACCTACCGATGTCCCGCTGAGATAGCGGCGGCCCTTCTCAGCTAGTTGTCACTCACGCACCGCTGAATCCTTAGTGAGGTGGCCACAGCGGGGGAGGGCGCGCAGCCTGACCACTGCGCCGTGGGCTGCACCCCATTGACGAGCGGCGGTTGCCCCAGCGTGGGCTAGGTGGTGGGCAGCGCTGCGATCCATCAGCGCCCGCTTCGCGCATGCGGACGCACCGTGCTGAATGCAACGGGCCGCGCTGCAGCTGCAAGGACTTGGCGCGCACGAAGCTAAATTATTCTTTGCCAGCAGCTCGGCGCCGTACAATTGAGGTTCGTTACTTTTCCTAATTAATCTTGTTGAGAATGAATTCAGACTCACCTCTTTCAAAGTGCTTGCAATGCGTACCTTTCGCGGATTGTTGCTTCAACGAAAGTAACTAATGGGGAGAATGAGGCGAGGCCTCAGGTTTTCGTCGCTTTATAATGGGACTGCTTCACAAATATGCGTGGAGGAAGAAGCCTTGGATGAAAATAGACATCAAGGACGATGGCTTGCAATGTTTTAATTTGTGTCTCGCTGGTTTTAAAGACTGAATGAAGAATTACCTGCCTGGGTTCTAATAGAAGATAAATTGTACAAACTCAACTAAACGCCCAAATGCTTACCAACATCTCGATTACATTCCTAGCACTAACCAGTTACAAATCCATTCACTGTAGACTCTGTTATTCAAAATATCTCAGTCTGACTTGTCAGAAAATTGATCTCGTGAAACACTTAGTCTTCTCACTTCTTAGTGTTGTCAAAATTCAGAAGTTTCATTTGCAAACCCGAACCTCTTTACTAATATTCGTTTCTGTCCTTACGTTGATGCTTAAAATGAATTTCTATCGAAATGATCAATTAAGTTAATGGATGAATTGTGATTTCTTTTTGAGTTTAAGTACAATTGTTATTTCTATACCAAATCTACTAATATTTTTAGTCTACCTTTTGAACCGATGAATATAGAATTTTTTGAATTATTAGCCAACTGCACATCCTATTAAGGGCGAGGACCTCCTGCTTGAGCAAGGAATTATTAATACTTCCTTAATGAACTGATAAGATGATGATGATGATGATGATGATGATGATGAGGGGTGAAAGGACGATCACAAATACATCCATGCCCGAGGCGGGATTCGAACCCGTGCTCCTTCGATCCGAGATCGCCACGACACTACAGCCTTAGCGATCTCGGTTATCCGGATTGGCATGTCTAGAATTACTGATCCTCTATTTTGGAGTACTTAAATTATTTAACTAATGAATAAATTGTATGAGTTTCCGAACTATTTTATCAGAGATTAGCTCTCCCCAAAAAAGTTTGACGGATAAATTGCGATTCCTTCTGGCCCTGGTACTGATGAGCGAGCGATGGATGAGAGGATGGGGCTGTGGAATACAGCAAAACGAGCAAGGAGACCGTTTGGTCGCAGCCTGCAACATACCGGCGCTGCGCAGCTCTCCCACATTTCCCGCAGATATGAAACTGCATCCCACGCAGCCTCATGATGATGGCGAGGTCGTCGCCGTAAAGCATCTCGGAAGTGCCTGCCATGCAGGGACATGCAACGACTCTCTGCGAACGTGTGGCTGTTGTAACGTGATACGCACCGCCTGATGAATTTTGCATTTTATGATATAACCGTAGATCCACAAAATAAACTTTCTAGAGCCAGCGGAGGTTTTTGTGCTCTTGCTATTTTGGGCTTCACGACTATGTTTAAGCGTATTTGTTTCTCTTAATTGCAGCTTCAAGTAAGGAAAAACCTTTGCTGGATTCACTACATACTTTTCTACTCTTTCGTAGACGTACGTATTTGTATAATTTATATCTTTATATTTTGGGTGCACACATTCGATACCAACAAAATTTCTATTGTAAGCACTGTTACTAGTAATTTGCCAATGCGGCGAGACTTTTCTGGTGAGCTATTTTACAGGGGGGTGCTAAATAACTAACTTATCTTAAACTTACAACTATTCCTATCTCTACGAAATAATGTACTCAATAATATATCACATATTAAATATTATTATATATAATTTATGATATATCAAAATCCTTGATTCCGAAAAAGGTTTTATTCAATATTTCGAAAAGTTATACATAACCGTATTTCAAAATCTTTTTTAAAGAACAGATTTCTTTAAGGAACAAAAATATTTATCTTTAATATTTTAGTTGTAAGAAGACGCCAAAAATTGTGTTTCTTTTTTAATTTTCAAGAAACTGGGGACTTTAGCGAAAATGAAAACTGCAAAATTCTCTTAAAAAACTTTCACTCTATCCAACAACAAAATTTAATCAAAAAATTTGCTGTCTTTTTTTTAATTTTGAAAATGTCCCAGGTGTTTTATGTAAAGTACCCCCCAAATTAAAATATTAGTTTCAAATTAAAGAGGTTGCGACAACAGCAGGATCGATCTGAGAATTCCATTCTTGGTAAAAAATACTTACAGTTTAGTCGCTAGTGTTGTTGACAGACGGACGAACAGATGTTTTGCCGTTAATCGATTTTTCGGTATCAAGGACTCACAAAACATAGATTCTCACTACACAAGGTGCTAGAGAAAGTAATTTACTGTACAAAGGGACAGGGTTTATCCCCTTTTTCGTTAGCGGGGCTCGGCAATAAGAGATTTTCTTTCGAAAATTTGTCGTTTTTTTCGTAGCATTACAAGACTTTCTCAATACTACGTAGGCCGTAGCATGAAAGTAAAAACTAACCCAGATCAATGAAATTTTAAAAATTACCTAGCACAGAAAGTTTGCGCCATTCTATAGCACCACTAGTTTTTTAAACTTATTTACACACGTTTCTGTCTTTGACGATGCAGTACCTAATTAAATCAGTGCTAAAACCTAAAGGTCAGCACAGTCTATGGCAGCGAGAGTTTGACCAGTAAAATAATATGGATGAAATACAAAACTCAAAAACGAAGTACTTATGAAGTTACAAAGGCTGCTCTTAAACAATATTTGAAATGAGAACAAACGGCTGCAGCACATTAACTCAAATCTGCTGCATTCCTGACCAAACCTATAAGATTGAGACCTAAACAGATGTAGATTAATTCCGTTTACATGCGGTAACGTAATTGTTTCAACGAACTTATTTCACAATTATAAACTCACAAATATACTACTTTCACTTTTATAGTGGTACTTGTTTCATTAGCACTTGATATTTATGCCTTTATTTTCTTTTTAATGCAATTGTAAAGAAAAAAGCTTTTTTACTGCATTGTGAATCATTTACAAAGACATTTTTTAAAAGAAAAAGTATCGAGTAAATAACGGTATCTCGTTGAAGTAGCTAGTGCAATGAAAATGATCATGCTGCGAGATAATGCTTGAGAGGTGCGTTATAGAGTACAATCGATTCGCTTTTATCCATATGAGTAGGTACAAAGGAGCCGTAATCCTGTGTTCTATGCCTGAAATCCCTCGGAAGAACCTAAAATCGTTGTAGCCGAGAACGAGAAATATACAAGCAGAAAAGAAGAAGTGTATGAAAGTAATGTATAGTGAAACAAGAAGTTAATTAATAATTGTCTGTCTGTACGGTCTGTGCTGTACGTGAGATAATGAGAGCACTAAAAATTGATGAATAATTTAGATTAGGAAATAGTTGAGCAAATGTATGAATCATCACTTTACAATGTAAGTCTTTTTCAGAAATACATAATTAATTTCTTGATGCAATTTTATAATGTGGATATTGTTCTATGTACTATCACACTTTGTAATATTCACATATTTAGTAAAATATATCGAAAATTATTCTAACAATTACATTATTCTAACTTTTCCTTTCAAAAGTCGAAAAACGTGAAACGAGAATGTAAAAAGCATTTTTATGAGTGTATTCTGTATTTATTTTACTATTACAGGTAACTCTCACAAGACATTTAAATGTGTTTAAATTTTAACCAGTTCTAGATGATTGCCCGGATCTGGGATGTTTTTTAGGTGACTCGCCCTGACTTGAGATGCCGTATAATTAAATCTCATTGTTGTTCGAAGAACACACACTAATCTTTAACATATATTCTGACCTTCAAATAATATGTTATAACAAATCTTGCCTGATACGTTTTGTGATTGACGAAAATAGTTGGCGTAACAATTCCTGCAATCCTGTATAATGTAAGAAAACATTTTGTTACACAGTGATGTTCGTATTTCAGATGTTTAGAAGAATTTTTAATTTCAGGCAAAATATATTTTTTGCATTCTTTCTTTTTTAATCTCCTCCAGAGGGGCACCTGTCGTGCTTGGGACGCCAGGCACTTTATATAACAAATAAAGTGTGTAAGTGGCAACAAATTGTGTGTGTTTATATAAAGAGATATGAGGAAACAACGATAATGAAAGGTAGCGCACGTTCCCTGACCGCATTGTACTGCTCCTTCATCCGCGTAGTATATTAAACCACGAAAAACTGTGTACGGTATAACTCTCCAACAGACTGAGGCTTAATTCGATCTAGCTACGAGTATCACTAAGACTCGAACCCCAGGGCCTCCCCAACAGAGACGCTGTAGTGGCAACATCAAATACCTTGAGCCATCTCAGCTGGTCTGTAATGTTTCATGTCATTTGTCCTCGCCTCAATTGCAAGCTTCCTGTCTGGGAGAGGATATTAAACGGCCGCGGCCGTTCCTGCAGCGCTATTCTGCATCTAGCGGTCAGCGGGGGGCGGGAAAGGCGGGCAGGGCAGCAGGGGCCGCGGAGCTCGGACGACGTCGGAGCGCGGGAACCGTCGACGCAGGTTGCGCTGAGTTTCTTCGACTCCGTAATCAGCCTATTAATTAGACCTCGCGTGATTGTATGATGCCGGCAATTTTGTCACACTTCTCTGCGTTTGCCTACTACGTACACGCTCGGGGCTCCGGCTGGCATGTTGACGCACACGAGGAAGTCACTTGAACGTATTTCTTTCCCCGTAAATATAGAATTCCGAGAATGTATTCCCCCTAGAATCACCACGACACGAAATAACCTCTGGCGGCAAGTGTGCTAAAAAGTGACACTTTTTGTGCTGGTTGACGTTCATTTGAAAAAGAGAAACCAGTGGCCACTCACTTCAGAAACACTTCTGTGCATCGAACGATGTTAAATGTTACTTCCACGGGATTTAAGCTTTTACCATGAAGGAGTCAATAGGACGGTTCTAGTAGTTTCCAGTGAACACGACATTTGAAATAAACGACCTAAAAACTTAGCCCAGATATGTGCCAGAAATATAAGCGTACCATGGTTAGAGAGACCCCCAATAAATAATGTGAATCACCACATTACCATCAAACTAATCGTAGATTAAACTGGCTAATAATATGCACGATCTATTAATGAGCGAAAAATTACAGAGTCAATCAAGTGACGACGCATTAACTCACTGAAAGCGGCGCAGACCTCGCAATCACGCCCATTGCCTTTCCACGCAGACCTTGAGCTAAGCGCTGCCCAGCCCCTTGGGCGTCGCACAGTAGCAAACGCCTGATTCCAGAGTCGATAGTACGATACACGGAGCGAGCATTCTGAGCCGCTGCGCTGTTCTGCTCCGCACATCCGTTCCACCTGCGGCGCGCCATACGGGGAGGTGCTTCTTTCACAACACAGAAATACGCCGAGGACCAAAAAGACTGCGCAAACGCGCGTGTAATCTCATAAACATGCCAGGGCGATCGGCGGAGCGGAGTCGTCCGCCCACGCCGGCTCCGGCGCTGATTCACAGTTTGCGGTCCCGACGCCGGAGCTACACGCGAGCGCCGGGCGGAGCGGCGCGACGCGACGGAATCGCGGTCGCAAAGAGCAGAATCAGGCAAATATCCCTTCCAACCTCAATACAGGGATGTTGGGGGGGGGCAGTGTTTAAGAATTTGTGGTCCGTTTTTCATCATTTTCAAATTGTAACTTGGGTTCCATAGAGCCTGATATGTAACATGTTATTTCACATTTTATTATTCTATGTAATATCATTTTGTTTCGTAACTGTTTCACTGTTTCATAACTTTATTCATAATTTACAGTTACATCTACAATGTAAACATATTATATTTATGAACGAATTATTATGTTAAAGAATTTGATATACTTTCTAGAAAAATGATCCATTTTGATTTCCTTAAATAATTAAATTACCAAACGAATTATTTTTAATTTAACTCGTGCTTCTCTTTTATTGTCTTATGACCGGGCTTAATACTCGAAAGAAAGCAACTTTTGATGGAATGTTCAACCTCAGGTATTAATAGAAGGCATTTTTTCATGTGTGTGGTTTCATAACCATTGCTTTTTCCAACCTAATAGTTAAAAACCTTAAATATAATCTTCATTATTTTCATTTTGGCCCCATTTGCGTCATTTCGTTCCACAGTGCGCCACCACTTCTGGCTCCCATCCACCGCCCCCACGCCCCCGCGAGCGCGACCCGCTTGTGCTAACTGCTGCGCTACTCCTACCTGCAGCGCAAAACGGCGCCCGCCATTTTCCGCGAATTACACTCGTTAATTGCAACCCCTGTGGACGGTGTAAACACAATGATTTTCCAAGCTATTAATGGAATGATTGGGGGCTTGGCGAGACTCGAGCCGGCGCAATTAGAGGTACGCACGCGTTCCTGGGATTATTTTTAATACGCGGCTGCGGGGTGCTTCCACGGAGGCTGTCGCGCGGTCGCTAGCGCGGTGGTTGACCGTCGCCGGCCTCGGCGGGCCCATTGGCAAGTTCTCACAGGGGCGACGGAAGGGACCACGGGGTGCGTGACGCAGGCGCTGGCCTGCCGCCCGCGCCCGCTGCTTCAACCAGGCAGATTCGCAGAACGGAGTTGGAGGTTGTGGAAAGGATTTCGGTGAAGCAGTGAACGTGACCACTGTGTCGTTGGAGGGAGGTGACATGCAAGGCTTATGTCGAAATGGACGGTTCTTGAAACATACAGATTTCCTGTAAGTGACCATAACTATAATCCATTCACTAATGTCTGCTTCTTCAATATAGGTAAATATGTATTCTGCATTTGACATGTCAACAAGTTCATACGGCTTACAGTTTACGGTCATGTTTCTTCCAACAGAAAGTATGCGCAATAATTTTAAAATACGAGCTTTATTTTTCATACATCGATTTCTTTTTTTCAGTTACTCTCTCCTTTTTCCATCCTCCATTTAAAAATATTTTTGGACTCGATACTAATGGCGATTTAAGAAATAATTATGAAACTTTCGAGACACCAGAGACTCAAAGGAATATAACTTTGAGATATTAAAAAATGAATCTAACGGTTACAGTTATTTTATCGTTATGTGGATTCATAAATTTAGTTCCATGAGTGTTACAAAAACAGTGATTGACCTAATAACATTTTGATGATTTTTTAAATTATGTAAGATGTGTACCATGAGAGTCTAAAAATATTTCTTGTTCGTTTTATTTTATTTTTTCATTTGATTTGATTGATTTGATGAAGGGGCGTCAACTACCTACTCCCATAGGTGTAGTGCATTAATTTTTCTCGGGAGCCGGCTGTTATATTCCTCCGCAAAATGGAGAGATCCCGCGCCGACCTACCGTCGGTAGCGCGGTTTTCCCCAACCAGATATCTCCCACCAGCGAGCCACCGTCTCAGGCGGAACAAGCTCTAAATTTCCGATCAGTCTGTTGACATGTGTGGTACTGCAGTGCATGTAAGTAAGTGTGTGTAAGTAAGGGGGGGAGATAGGACATGGAAGAGGAACGAAAGACCCGTCCGTGACCCTTTTGTTAGGGCACTGCTCCGGCATTCACCTGGTATTGATAGGAGAAACCACGGAAAACTACCGAACAGAGCAGTCGGCTGCTAGAATCATCGACCAGACATCAACTGAATTCGACCTAGCTATCTAGCTGCTGCTTACTTCGAAAATTCTGCCAACGGCGGGCCTCGAACCTAGGACCTCCCAATCAGAGGCACTACAGTGACCTCATGATCTGAGCCGCTTTCCCAGGTAATATTAATTCGTCGCTACGCTGTTTACGCAATATAGAGAAAGTATTGTAATGCTGCAGGTAAAAACGGCAAATTCTCGACACTAAACCTCTTATTGCCAGGCCCTGGTAACGAAATTTTATTCCTGTATATAGTAAATTACTTCCTCTAAGACGATCTGAAGTCAGACTATACTTTGTGCTCCTTGGTACCAAAAAACATACGACTGCAAAACGTCTGTCGGTCTGCCTGTCCGTTGGTTCTGTGCACATTCAACTCTAGTGCTTAATTCCCCAATCGATCTGGCTGATGTCGTGGCCGCTTGAATTTGAAATCGATGTTTTTATTTTGAGTATACTTTTCATGAAGCCTTTCGGACATCTTCAAAATTTTAAAAAATCGACACCAAATGTTTTTACTTAAATTTGTTGTGAGAGAGCGTAATAGGCGGTTAAGAGAATCGTGTTGATCTTATGTTTGTTGAAATCCCTGATTTTTGAAAATGGCGAAAGTTCAGAATTTTTCAGCGTCTTCCTACAACTATATAATATTGAAGATAGAGATTTTTGTCCTTAACAAAACTGTTTGTTAAAAAATGATCTTCAAAAAAATTCATGTTCAATTTTTTGCAAATATGTGTAGTTTTGTGCACAATGTGGGCAAATTTAAAAAAAAATTAATATTTTTGTTCAAGAACCCCTCCAAATTTTTATTTAAATTTTCTTCGCATATACATAAGGAAACGTACAAAATTTGGAGCTAATTTACTATTTTTTTCGAACTTTACAACAAGTAAACTTTTCAAAACTACAAAATTGAAGCAAGAGACTTTTACCTCATACAAAGTCCTTTGTAAAAAATCGGCTATAAAAAAGGTGATGTAGGCCTTGAAAAAAAAACAGTATTTTTTGCATAATTTGCACTTGAAATTTTCGCAATTCTTTTTTTAGTTAAACTTTATCCACCGGTAGAAGAAGAGAGTTAAACGGCTTAAAGTAATGGTGCAAGTCTCGTTTTCCTTGAAGTCCCCGAACTTTCGAAAATTGCAAAAACTGAACATTTGGAAACTACAAAATGGAAATGAGACATTTTTGTCTTAAACAAAATCTATGCTAAAATTCATCTCATTAAAAAAGAAAATTTAAATTTCTTTAAAAACGTGTTTGAAACTTGAATAAAATGACCACAATCCTATACAGGGCGAAACACAGTAGATTATTATTGCCCTCCACAGGTGCATGATACCTTAAACTGGACTCAAACCAACAACCTTGAGCAAAGATCAGCGCCTCAATCTGTTGAGCTACGGGGAGGAGCAATGTTATTCAATGAGCAAAGGAATTGGCAATATATTTTATGAGAAATGTTAGAAAAATATAATTTTTGCTGTTACTAAAATAATGCTAAATAAATTACCCACGTATATTATAAACATTCTGTTTATGTTAATATAAAATTATTGAAAGTGCTATACATGAATTAGTTCGTAGGAAAGGGAAGAAATACAATTTTTAATGATTAAATTATTCTCTCCCTAAATATCTTTATTTAGAAAAACACTCCACACCCTGAAAAAAATAAAAATTAGTGATGCTAAAATAGCTCCTCCTTTCTCGCCCTTAGTAATGGTTATTCCACAATTTCTCTCCTAATGAACACATCTCAGTCACCATTTTTTGTAAAACGTATTTCAAATCGTAGAACATTTGGAATGAAAACTAAATATTTTCAAGCAAATACCAAATTTGACAATTATAATAGCGTTTCATACCGCTAAATATGTCCCAACAATGAGACGTAATTTACACAAATTCAGCCGCTGTCTCGGGACGGGACGCAGAATGTCATTGTTTAATTCCAATCTGATATTCCCTGAAGGTAGCAATTTTAATTTCATACACATATTTGTATTTCAAATAGATTTTAAATAATTTCCACAAAATTAATTTGTAAACGTCTTTCCAAAGCTCGAAAGTAAGAAACGAGCAAAGAAATATGAAATAATTTACAAATTCTAACTTAAGTAGCATCCAACTTCTTGGAATTACCGTTATTACATTCACGAATCGCAGGACATTCGGACTGTTTGACTGTTTGATCCCAGTGTTGAGCCCAATGTTTGAGACCCTTGAACATTTTCAAAAATTTTAAAAAAATGCTCCCTAGTTTTTATTAAATTGTGTTGTTGAATATTGTGAAGGACGTTTAAGAGAATGATACAGGTCTCATTTTCGTTGAAAACTCTGATCTTTTGATAATTGGAAAATTACAAACTTTTCGGTCTTTCTACAACGACAATTATAAAGATAGAGATGTTTCCCTTAAAGAAATATGTTCCTTAGAGATAGATTTTGGAATAAGGTCATATACACTAGTTTTTCATTTCGAAAGAGTTGCTCTAGTGTCGAGAAGAATTGGTATTATTGGCATAGTCCCATCTGTTTAAACATAAGTCATAGTGAAAATACGACTAAACTACTATTCAATTTAAAATGCAGAGAAAATTACAAACTATAACATAAGCAAGAAAGGAAGTAATAATATAATTACTTTTGGACTTCTCATTATTCTCAGTGGAATAATGCCGGACACAAGGTGATATGAACAATAGTAAATGACATTAAGTTGTAAGATACTAAAGTTATGTATGTGATGATAGAGTTCGTGACAAAACGCGAATACACACGTTTTTGGGGGATTTGTCTCATAGTATCTTTATTTGTCTCTAAAGTACCATATTTTACCAAATATTAGATTTTTACTAACATTTCTGGGTTTCTTGGTATTTCTTCTTAATGTAGTGGGAAAGTCTATAATCTGTAGAATACTAAATATTGGAAACGACAGCAATTGTGTATAAGTACCTTAAACTAAGTGATTCATTTCTAAAGTTCAAATAGTTTGGTACTTGACAATAGTTTGTAAATTGAAAAGTGTGATCCACGTGACAATCGAGCTGATTCATCTTGAACTGACAGGAGGGGCATAGCAGTTGTCATAAGCGTAATTGCCATGGAAATAATAAGTAGGCAAGAGACAAGCAGCGAATTTTGCATATCTTATATGATTCAATAATGAGTACGTAGATGTTGCAGCATTTCCTCCATTGTATAGTCTTGTATCACCTTCTTACGGCGCCGCATAAACAGTCACATGGCGTTAGATCCGCTAGGCGCGACTGTACCTCCCACGTGCAATGCAAGACAGGCTATGGAGAGGCAGAATTCTGCGTCTCGATAATAGGTTCCGTGGCATGGTATTTAAGTGTCGTAAATAGACATAATAATGGGTCAGTATAGAACAGCACGCATGTTACATTCAATTATCTTCTAAAGTCGGTTCTCTTTTGCTTCTAGATTATCACATAACCCGAATGTGGGCATCAGATGTAGCATGAATGCGTGATGTGTATTATCTGCTTTTCAGTCTGTAGGATAAGTACGAACGGTACATAAACGTTCAGTTGAATGTTCAGTTGTATATATGACAAATTGTCACTGATTTATTCCGTATTAATTTATGGGACCTGTATAGCATGACCCTGTGAAACCAAAGCAGTCAGCTGGTTTTCGGGATCGTAATGTTACGCACACGCGCGCGCGATCTGTCAACGATTGCGGGTTCGAATTCCGTTTAGTTTTCGATCAGCAAACCCTTGCGTCGTGTCATGGCGGACTTTCCCATCCACCCTGCATCAACTTTGCACACTTTTCCCATTCTCTAGGCCTACATAGAGAACACAGAAGAAAGATGTGTGAGGCATGTATCACGTTCCACATGGACGGTGTAGTTCCCTTGTGCCTGTCTCCCTATTCGTAACAACGTTGGACCTATATGCCGCCAGATTGTGCTCCGTACGGGCCACAGCTGACAATACTAAGGTGCTGGCTCGTGGACTCCGTAAACACCGAATCAGGACAACGGAACTCGCAGGCACTCTGTAAGGAATAGCCAGTACGACTCTGGATATAAGGGCCAGCGCGCCACATCAGATGATGGAGAGGGGAATTTTATAAGTCCCTCGGTGTCCGCACCTGTAGAATTGGCCGGTCTCAGCCAGCAAGGACAGGGATAAAATTATTTAAGTAATACTTGGAAGAGGTAACAGATATATATATATATATATATATATATATATATATATATATATATATATATATTGTGACGTACCTGGTTGGCGGTACTTTTCACTGCATCAAAATTTGGAAAGGACGGGTGTCTTGTCTCGTGAATTGGTCTCTTAAGGATTCGGCAACACATTGGCAAAACAAAGAGAATATGTCGTATGTTCTCTGACGAATTCTAACGGCTGCGACGGTCGGTGACATTCGGTGACGCCAACCGTTGCACGTATCGTTCCACTGAAGTATGCACTGCCTCTAGATTACTGTTCGTCTGGTCCTTGCAGTATATCTCGCTGCTCTATTGTAATACAGTTCGTTGATTCTCCTCCACTTTCCTAATTACCACAATGTGAGCACGTGGCCACCATCCGTGCAGGTACCAGCTACGCGATGTATAGTTTTGTCTCTTTTCTTCACTGTTTCTGACCCTATGAACACGATCATTAGCTTACACTGTTCAGTATTTGCCACTATCACGTTTCACTAACTTCCTGATAGTTTTCCTTACACTGGTCAACTGGATTTTGTCCTCTTTACCACGGGCACTAAATATCGTGCCGACCTCTCCCGAGTCCTACCTCACACTGCCCACTGCCAACTGCCGTTGTCTCGCGTCGTCTCTCGCAGCCTTCGCGCCTGATTCGTTCCCTTGTCCCGTGTCGCTGCTCGCCGCTATGCCGCGCAGTTCGAAATGGTCGTAATTAAAATAACATGCTCTATGTTTCTAATTAATTGAAGAAACGCTCCGCGTTTCAATATATATATATAGTATATATATATAGTATGTATATATATGTATATATATAGTGTATATATATGTATATATATAGTATATATATATATCAATATATAATATATATATATATAGTGACCGTAATTACCATTAACTCTCTTTTGATGGGGATTATAAGCATACGGGTAAGTCGAACTGTTAGCGATGGTAACCCAAGAGGTAATCATTCTATGTAATTTTAATAATAAATGTTTTCTTATTGTTTTTCTTTAAAGGAGTGTTCCTTTTTAATGCATAACAAGTGCGTGCAACCGATAAGATCCCTCCCCCTGAAACAAATTCCCTGTCCCATCTTAATAAATTTCATCTCTCGGATGAAATAATGTGTGATCATCAGTTTACCTATGTACTGACAGACCACGTCAATGGGGGGGTCTAAGGGGAGCGTTCTCAATATAGATAGATTGATAGATACCGTGTGGCCCACCGAAGATGTTCCCTTCAATTTTCTCTTGAACCGTTGCAGATACTGAGATGCGGTTTTTACTAAAACCACTATATGCAAGGGGCACATATGGTCAAGCATAATATTATTCTATTGCGTTTTTTATTGCAGAGATATGGACCCAACTTCGATTTTTTAAATGGAACCCTATAGATTTTTTAGCGCATCATAACAAGCGTGAAGAGACGACTTCATAAATATGCATATCACCATATGTTACATAACAAAATTTTCGAGAAATTAAGAGTTTTAAAGACGTACGCCGACTGCTGGTCTCCGTCATCTGAACGAGAAATTCCGGGTGCTATGCGGCCAGGTCATTCCCTTCTGTTGCGTCGGCTGAGTTACGTGGGAAAACTGGAGATGCCTCGAAGTGACTTAAGCAGGGAAGGTAGAATAAAAGGGCGGCAGAGAAAGGAAATGCAGTCAGAACTAAACGGGAACTCTCCAGAGTTAGAATAAATTTGTAAACGCAGTGAAATAGTGCAAAAATATCCGGGAAGATGTATACGAACGAGAAGCTGGACCTTATTATGGTGTACGGTGATGGTGGCAGAAATGCAAAGAACAGTGCATTACTGTATGCTGAAAGATATCCATATCGACGGCGGCCTTCGCACAGGACTATAATGAGAATATGTAAAAGCCTCGTGCAGAGAGGCGACTGGAACGCAAAGACTCGTTTGCGTAGCAGAAGGCACAAATACGCAGGATTTCTTCGTGAAACATTGCCGCTGCTTCTGGAGGAAATTCCCCTGGATATGAGAAATGTGTATGTAATGTATATGTGGATGTAACATGACAGATGTCCAGCCCACGACGCGCTTGTAGCTAGTGTGACGTCATGGATACTCACAGCGAACACAGACACAGAGCTTTCATATAACAAATATATTTATGAACAAAGAAAACACAACAAATATTTTCAATGAATTTCCACTTTACACCCTAGCTCTGATAGACCTACTATCCCCTGATCACGGGAGCGATCCCAACCCTATTGATGATCGGTTTCAATTGTGGCATTCGCCACTCCTACTTCTGAAGCGCGCACAAAGCCAAGCTTCCGTGACCAGATGTCACACTGGGACACAAAGTCCGTACTGGCGTACCAACTGATGGTTTGCCTCGATCGCAGGAGCGATCTTACCCTATTGCGAATCGGCGTGAGTCGTGGCACTCAACCACTCCTCACCTCGGAGCAAGCACACAGCATCGCTCCCACGTGACCGCGGTAACCTAAGGACACAAAGGCCTCCACAGGCTCGTCAACACGTGACTTGCCTCGCGAGCCCGTCCCGCCACTGCACCGTCGTGGCGCCGAGTTTTGTGCAACTGCATGAGGTTCTCCCACTGTCTCCAGAACCCCCCACTGGCTCTTTGCACTCCCTTATATACTCGAGGCTCACGTGACCCCACGCCTTCCCCGCTGGACCCTATTGCTCGCCACGAGGGTTTGGGCTCCGTTTCTTAAGACCGGAGGACCCCAAAGCCTCGTGTCTCCAGTTTCCGCGTTCTTGCTTTCAGGAAAAAACCCTTCTCTCCCTCCTGTGGCGAGTTATCCTCTTACTAATCCCTTACCCCGCGTCCCCAAATAGATGCCACGAGGCACGTTGGCTAATACGTTACACTAGGCAAGTGCTGAATGAGAAGTTCCCCGGTCAATGGATTGGGCGCGGTGCTGTAGTAAAGCCACCTGATCTTACGCCCCTGAACTATTTTATATGGGTAACGCTAAAGAACGAAGTTTACTCACAAATACCAACAACATCTGAAGATCTGAGGTGACGCATTACCACATCTTGCCATGCCATTTCACGTGGAACTCCGAATTCTGTTCGAAGGTCTCTTAACAAGCGTCTTCAAATGTGTATATCCGTTGATGGTGCACATATTGAGTACATGTTATAAATCAAGCTTTTTCTAGAATTGTTAACTTAACTTTTGGTTCTGTATTTTAAAGTATTTTTCTTACTTTTATTTACACGATATTTTTGTACCGTCTGAGGTTTTCAGTCTTTCAAAGAGTAAACGTTTTTGTTTCTGACTGCACACGCATTTATTAAATGAGAACATGTTAACTGTCCAATCTTTCCTTACTTTCTCTAGGTTAATAATTCTAATATTTTCTCAAATCTTATAGTATTTAATTAATTAAAAATAGAACCTTGTGGCGTACAGATTTGCTCAGAACATCGCCAAGGGTGAATACATTGTCCCCAGGACTGAGAGGGTGTAGTCTTAAAGAGCAAATCGCGGGTTTTCGTGAGCTCCTTTGCACATTGCATCATTACATTTACCGCAGGGTCGACGCAACGCAAGGGAATGGCCTCGCCACATATCACCCGGAATTTCTCGTTCAGATTACGGAAACCAGCAGTCCGCGGCAAACTCATAATTTCTCGAAAGTTTTTGTTATGTAACATATGGCGATATGCATATTTATAAACTCGTCTCTTCGCGCTTGTTATGATGAGCTAAAAAATCTATAGGGTTCCATTTAAAAAATCGAACTTGGGTCAATATCTCTGCAATAAAAAAATGCTATTGAATAGTATTATGCATGACCATAAGCGCCCCTTGCATATAGTAGTTTCAGTGAAAACCGCATCTCAGTATCTGCAACGGTGCAGGAGAAAATTAAAGGGAACATCTTAGGTGGTCCATGCGATATCTATCTATCTATCTATCTATCTATCTATCTATATATATATATATATATATATATATATATATATATATATCTTCTTCTTCTCCATTCCAAGGATTAGGCAGGAATGCCTGTTCCGTCTTCACCTTGCACTTCAGGACCATCTCTTTCTGGGTCGGCCGATATCTCTTCTTCCCTTCGGTTGGTAGTTCATCACTAATTGTGGAATACGATCTTCCTCCATTCTTTCGATATGGCGCCGCCATTCTTTCCTGTTTTCTAAGATCCTTTCATTTATGTTGTATATATCTAGTTCTTTACGGATATCCTCATTTCTTATCTGGTCTTGTTTAATGCAGCCTTTAACTTTCCTAAGAAATCTCATTTCTGCTGCTTGGAGCTTACTTTGGTCTCTTTTTTTCATTATCCACGATTCACTTCCATACAGGAGAACTGGAGCAGCCATTGTCTTATAGAACTTGATTTTTGTGTCTTTCCTTGCTTTGTTCTGTAGTGTTCTGTTTATTATTCCACATATTGATTGAAATTTATTAGTTTTATTTTCTATGTCTTTATCTCTGTCATAACTGATGTCACAACAAAGGTAATTAAAATTTGAAGTCTGGTCGATCACTGTGTTGTCAATAACTATTTTTGAGCGTATGGGGTATTTACCGCGATGGGCCACAACTTTAGTCTTCGTTTTAGAAATTCGGACATTATACTCATTTCTTCCCAGTTGATGCAGTGTGTATACAGCTTTTTGCAGATCATCTTCACTTTCTTGCAGTATTGTTACGTCATCTGCATAAAGTAGAACATTTAGGTGTTTATTCTGCTTCAACTGTATTCCAGAACAAGCTATGCATCTCCATTTTTTAATAAGGTCATCAATATATATATTGAATAGTGTTGGAGATAAACTACATCCTTGTTTAAGTCCCCTATTTATTAATATTTCTTCAGTCTTCTTTATGCCAGTATTTATTATAATTTTTGTCTCGTTATACATATTTTTGATGGTTTTTATGAGGTGTTCAGGATAGCCATTTTCGTTCATTATTTTCCATAGCTTGTGTCTGTCCACGCTATCAAAAGCTTTCTCGAAGTCAATAAAGGCTATATGGGTTTCCTTATTTACTTCTCGTCGTTTTTCTAATATTCTTTTAAGACTAAAAATATTGTCGTTACAAGAGCGTCCTTTCCGAAATCCCGATTGTTCTTCTTGTAATTTAGCCTCTGCTATAATTTTCAATCGAGCGCTGATAATTTTTGCAAATATTTTATAAGCGGCATTCATGAGGCTGATACCCCTGTAGTTTCCACATTCATTTCTTTTACCTTTTTTAAAGATAGATATGACCTCTGTTATTTTCCAGCTATGGGGTGTCTTATAATATTTCCAGCATTCGTTGAACAGATGAAGCAGTCTAAATTCGCTTAGGGGGCCTGCATATTTTATGAGTTCCATGTTAACTCCATCAGGACCACATGCCTTCCTATTTTTTATACTGTTCAAGGCTTGCTTTAATTCATCCAAGGAGATGGAATCCACAGTATTGTTGTAGCGAAGCTCTTCCTCTTTAGGTTCAACAGTTCTAGTACACCAAAGGTTTATATAGTGTTCCTTCCATTGTTCTTCATTGATTATGCGTATATCTGCAACATCTTTCTCCGTCTAATTTAAATGTCTTAACGCTTTGTACGCAAACATTTGTCTTCCATGTATATCATGTTCGATGGTACTTATAAATCTATCCCACGAGTCATTATGTGCAGATCTTATGATTTGTTTAGCGTTATTCCTTTTTTGTTTATATTCTTCTTTAGCTTCTTGGGTTTTGTTTTGAAGGAATTTTTTATATGATATATCTTTATCTTTTATGGCTTTCGCTATACAATCTTTCCATACTCTCAGTCCCTTTCTTTTCTTATGCTTTTTTTTCTTTCCTAAAGTTTCATATGCTGCCCTCTCTATGCATTCCTTTATATTTTGCCATTCCTTATCCACATCATCAACAGTTGGAACACTTGACAGAAATTGTTGTAATCGAATTTGATATAGTCTTTTTATGCTTTCTTGTTCAAGTAAGTACACTTTGAAAATTTCCTGACTTGTCTCTTTTCTTGGTCTAATTTTCTTCCATTTTGCTACCATTGCTATTGTTGCAATCACTAGGTAGTGGTCTGAATATATATCACATCCTCGGTGTACTTGTACATTCTCTATTTGGTTACTAATTTTATCATTTGCGATTACATAATCTATCAGTGATCTGAGGCCTCTGGCACTCCAGGTGAACTTGTGTATTTCTTTTCTCCTGAAAAAGGTATTAGCAATTTTCAACTTATTGAAGGCTGCAAACTGTCTAAGTTCTTCTCCGTTTTTATTTAAGTGCTGTTCTCCAAATACCCCGACAACTCCCGGAATCGGAATGTTACCAACCCTGGCGTTTAGGTCGCCACAGACGAGGACATGATTACTTTTGTTTATTTTGCTTATTTGTTTTTGAAGATCGTCATAAAACGTCCGTGTGTCCTCTTTCCTTCCTTCTTCTGGGGCATACACGCCTATAAGTATTAAGTGGCCCCTCTCTATTTTGAATTTACACGTCGCAATTCGCTCATTTACAAAGGAATACTCCACTATCCTATTTTTCCACCTCTTGTTAACCATAATTGCTACCCCACTACTTGCCCGTCTATTTTGAGTTACTCCACAGTAGATCATCGTATAATGTTTCAAATCTTTTGTACCTTTCAGCTTTTTTTTGGTTTCCGTTATGACAGCTATATCTATTCCTTTTTCGTTTAGTTTGTTATCTAGTTCTTCTTCTTTATTACCTAGCCCTCTGACATTCCAGGTAGCTAGTTTTAGTCGTCCCGTAATACCGAATCGTTTATCCTTGGCATGCTTAGGTTGTTTCCACGATCCATCCAGTTGTGCATTGTGAAGAGAGCCAGTAGTTATTGAATCCCCTGGCCGCGTTACGAGCGCTGCGCAGGTTATGTTAGGTAGTGGGGCTGCCACCTCACAGCTTCCAAACAAGCTGGGTGGTATTTTGGGCCACCGACCCTAGGCGGATTGCCTTTGCTGGGCTAAGAGTTCCACCTACCCTTTCGAGGACAGTCTCGCCATGTCGAAGCCGGAGATTTACGTCGGAACTTCCTCTTCTTCGTTCAGGTCCTCTTCTTTGGGGCCTCTTCTAACGCCGGTGTCCTCTTCTGGAGTACTTCTTCGTCTGACCCCTCCCCTTCGACCTGTCCGGCAAGGGAGGCCCTACCAGTAGCTACGCTACCGCCGGCATAGCTCTCAGGTTCACGGGGGCACACAAGCTCCACCACCACGTCAAGGTCCTGTACTTCCTAGGTGGGATCTCTCTCTCTCTCTCTCTCTCTCTCTATATATATATATATATATATATATATATATATATATATATATATATATTGTAGCGAAACCGATTTCCTCATGTCAGGAAAATTAAATTAAACAAACTGACTCGGCCACCATGAGTTCGACTGGGAACAGATTGCGACATGGCCTCACGCGCGCAACCCTGCTTATCTGACAGCCGTCTCCGCCTCCGGCACATTAAGAAAGTCGTTACAGGGTCAGTCGTCGACAGATTTACTGTGGAGCACGTGTTCACATGGCCAGCTGTGCGAACCTTCTAGATCGCTTTTGAAATCGACAAATTCTTTCACGGACAACGCCCGTCTTGTGCGAGCATGTTCTAGAAGGGCAAAGAAAATTCTGGACGCTCACAGTTATGCAAAGAGTTGGAACTCCATTCACTACCCCTGTCACCATTGGTCGAAATAACGTAATGCGCCATTTCTTTCGGCCAATAGCGGCGCAACTATCTTAAGGAGCCAGAACATGCGAGAAAACGAGTGGGGGGTAAAAGTTAACCTAATAAGATTTGACTTACAAAATTGGCATTCAAAGCAGGGCAGTCGGGAGAGAAACTTCTCTGGGAGGGAGAGCTATTCACCGACCAGAGGCAAGTTCGCCTCTGATGGACTTAGAAAAAACTTCGGTGTGGGCTATTGTAATAGAGCAGAGTAACGTGGGCAGAGAAAATTCTCTGAAGCGGGAATCAGTTGCAAAGTGAAGCGAATGTGTCGCTGCAGGATTTCTAGACTTTCCAAAGTTGCAATTGTGAATAATCACGAGTATCAGAAGAATCCGTGACTGGTTACTACGCTCTTGAAATCGAGAGTGACTGCTGGCCGACCCCGAGCTCAACCAGACTGCCAGGCGCCGTTACAACGCCGCACCCTCGGCCGTGCCGCCGCCTCCCCTTGGCCGCGCCGCCGCCCCTTCGGGTGACGCCTTCAGACGGCTGACCAGCTGACGGGCGTGCCTGGGTGGGCACAAGGACATCGCCCCGGCCGCGCCCTCTGCGAAGGTTGCCGCCGCCTCCCCTCGACGGCAACGCGCCCGTTTCGGGCCCACAAAAAGAAACTTTACCAAGGCAATATAATTCAGGGTATTCATCCCTGCGAAAATCCTGTAATGCGGTGTCGCGCTATGACACACTGATCTGTAATATTTGTTACCATTGTGACGCTAATGTCTTAAATCTTATAAGTCTTATAATCTTATAAGTCTTAAATCTTATAAGTCTTAAATCTTATAAGTCTTAAATCTTATAAGTCTTCCTAATTTCTAAGCTTTACACTGGCTACTAACTTTTCATCTTCTTATCTGTCCACCTAATTTTCAGATTTCTGATTCTATTTACATGTGTAACTTCCCTGGGGCATTTTGAATTATTTTGCCCAGGAATAAAAGTGATTTTTACCAGTCATCCAAGTGTTTCTTTCATGTTACCAGTATTTGTTTAACGATTCCTTCCATCACCGACTGAGTTATTTCAGGGCCGCTTACCGGGCGTTCTCTCTCACGAGACGACCGGGGGTGTTACAATATATATATATATATATATATATATATATATATATATATATATATATATATATATACACACTTATTACTTTACTTCTAACTAATGTTTCTTCCAGATATGCTATACCTCATTAGAGTTTGAATTGGAAGAAGTGACTTGTACTGTTGTCAAACTAATTCTACAACATTTGAATTGTTCATTGCTTCTAGCGTAAACACGGAAGAGGTCTAGTACATCTAGACAAAACGTTAGGTCGAATGAAATAAATGTTTTTAAATTAAAAACTGTTTAGTAAACTTCGGTCCACTGGCACTGGATCACTCTATCGGTTCAATAGAATAGTAAAATGCAGAGAATGCATTGCCATTCCTATTCATGCATAAGTATGTTTCACTGCGTGTCATTTCAAAATACCGTACATATTGCGTAATAGTAATTTCATTTCCTGGACTTCCCATTCATTTCCCGATATACCATTAGACCACTTAACTTCTCTACTCTTCACTTTCCAACACCTAACTTATTTCATTATGTTGTGTTACACAGCATTCCTTCATTCAACTCTCATTTCGTGAACTGGCATAAGTAATTATAAAACCCAATCCCTGCCTCGTCGGTGAGGTTGAGGCATTTGCAGCCTACAGAACTTCTCATTTCACATTGAACAGTCGCGGAATCGAATACCGCTGGGAGTATAGATGTGTGTAAGTATTTGTTTTTATGCTGTGTTTTTTGTCGTGTTTTGGAATATTTTGGTCCGGAGCCTTTTGCCGGGATGGTTTTACATCTCTAACTTTGTTTTAATTCCTAGTTACTGCCTAATCCATACAGCTCTCTTCGACTGTTGTTCCTTGGCAAATTATATTTTTCCTTTTGGTGTGTAATACAAAGATGTCTTTGAATCCAGTCAGACTGAATTGAACTGAAACCAATGTTTCTAGTATAACCCTTAAAATCTATTTGGGACATTTCCCCATTTTATTATGATAATTCAAACACATTTTCATAAATCCTTCGATTTTAAATGCTATTCACTGTAATAAAAATTATGGAGTGTCGCTCCAAGATTTATATTCGCCGTGAATTCCTCCACAAATCAGAACACATTTGTAAGGCAAGGAGCTTGGAAGATCCACACTGATTAGCAATGGCAAACAAACCATAATTCCTTCTAGACTGCAGTGGACCGTGTAATTGGTGGAAAGAGCGACTGAGGCACAACAGCGCCCACGCAGCTGACACTACCGCCTCCGCACGAACATGTTGACGACGCAACCTCGCAAACGAAATGCAGAGCGTGAAGAGACACGCCTTCGTTACCGCGTACATAACCGGAGTTTATCGAACGCTCCTTGGGCAGAACACGGAAACAATTTGCCAGTCGAATACGCTTTCTCTGCTATTAATCTTTGGATTTTATGAGAACTCTTTTCGTGAATATTCTAGTCACGCTAGGAGAATGAACAAGTGTACGTCAAATTAAAAGAAAAACAGATTGGTTTATAAAATGGGGATTGGAAATTCACATATTTTTCATAAATAGTGCATAATGTTGCAAATAGAAATCTTTTGTGAAGGACACTCCTCCGATATCATTACTACCGATATCATTATTTGATAACATCGTATGTTGGATGTCTCAAAATAGTGATTACGCTCAACCTTTGCATCTTGGTTATATATTAGAAATTAGATGTAAGAAGAATCGCCGAACAGCCCAAATAGTATTACTAGATGAATTCGAGTTTCGTAGTCATCACATTTGCTAAATAGCACACATATTTTCTTGCATAATGAACCCTGACGAACATTAAACCAATGTTTTTGAGACATTGGAAACATAGGAAACATTGCACCAACTCGCGCAAAAGATAGACTGACTGTTTTACAATTTAAATGTACATAATGCATTTGGCGGAAAAGTTCAATTACTACTATAAATTCTGATTTACGAAAGTATCATTAATGCTCAACAGTTTTCTGTACCTTGCGATCAGATTGATGAACGAAAATTAAATTGAGGCAGAGATCATTAACATTTTTCGTTGTCTTGGATTAAGTTAAATTGCCTCCTCCGATAAAAATTTGGTTTTGGATAAATTGTTGTCGTGTAAGAAACATAGAAGCTGAAGACATATTAGAAATCTGAATTATTTAGAAGAAGTGGTGGGCTTCTAGCCGGAGTGCCGGAGTCTAGGGAATCCTGGCGAAGTGTAAGACGCCGCATCTTACGCATGGCTATCTGTGGTTCAGTTGATATACCATACTGCGTCTTTCGAAGGGAATTCCGCGTTGCACCAGCGTTGTATCAGATGTAAATTTGCTTAACGGAAGATTGAAGTAGCCCACGCGATACACGAGTTGGTCCTCGAGTGTCAAAGTCCGAACACTATATGAGGATTTACCTCCGCACGAACATGTGGACAATGCAATGCAAACATGCAATCTTTGTGATTGCAAAAGATTGGGTGAAAGATTCCTGGTGTGCGTGAACAACTATTGCATTTCCTTCCTTCACTTTAACAGTTCTTCTTTCAATCAGTGCCGCAGACGCTCGTTCGCCCAATCGAATGGCTCCCCGTCTCAGCGATAGCGACGGCTATTAATTTGCTCGAACGTAGGCGGAAGGGAGCTCGTAAGCTGTAACGTCAATTAGCAGACGCTCTTTCCTGCGAAGGAGGCCCACCAACGCCTCCCCGCCCGACGTCTCCCGCATTACGAGCCATTAGCGGCCTCCGATCGGCCGGACACGGTCTGCTTCTCAATGCTAGTGGAATGTGTGAGCGGGGCTGTGTTTTTGAGTAGAAAGTAGTCGTTAATATCATCTACGATATTATTGAAGTAGATGATATAAAACGCAATTTTTTAAATGTCACCAATTTTGTATATTTTATCATAAAAGTGATTGTTGAACCGATAGAAGCAAACTTCTTCGGTTGGGGTTCTTCTTGATGGGCATTCTGGAATAATATAATAGAGAAAATTCAATGAAAATTACAATCAAATTTATATTATTATTTCTCCTGCATTGAGGAACATTGGTTCTATTTTATCATAAAAAGATTCAGAACTATCATGTTATATCTCTTTTGAGGTTTGAGTTTAGTATGAACAATGTAAACATTTCTTGAGTGGGAGGCAGTAAAGCAAGATTAATAATGAATTTTATAAGAAATCTGCCAAAGAAAAAATTTATAGGGAGTATAAAGTTTAAAAGAATTTCTTTGATCATTTTATGAGAAAATTGTACTGTATTATCTGGAAGTGCACGGAGTTTCAAGGAATGGAAAACTTGCGAGGAAAGTGTCCAGAAATGGCAAAAATAGGTACTGTTAGAACGCAAAACAGAGGAATCCTAATACTTGATTTTTTTGCGACCGTGGTATGCAAACCTGGCGTTGATATGCTTATGAAGAAAAAGGAAGACAGTACTCAATCACCTGTGTACAACATGTGGAATTGGCTCCGTTGTCACGCCACACATGGCGCAAACGAATTTATATTTAGCGTCGAATGCGCCTTAAGCATAGTAACGAAATCCATCTTGCAAACCATTCGAAATTTATCATGAAATTCGAGTGATTTCTGAATTTCAAAGGGCGTTGTGATTAAGATACGAAGCCTGCCTAAATCTCATGTTTGAACAACTGCGAACCAATGTCATGCTCCAAGCGAAGGCTAGCCAATGTACGCACACCAATCTTCAGTAAATCCGCTAAATTCCAAATTTATTGCTGATCAGTGGAAGAAACTACAATGTGGGTAAAAGATTATATATATACTGTGGAGAAGAAACAAAGCGATACAGAAAAAAGCGAAGACATTTAGACATTACCAGCTTTTCATATGTACCGGATAGGGACACTTCAGTTCCAAGATTTCCTCGAAACTGACAATTTTTAAGGTAATTTTCTTATCACATTATATCAGCTCTTCAATACTGACGGTCGCACGATATTCTTGGTATTGTTTTCGTATTAAATATGAACTACAATACCAATTCTGTACTGTCATTTATCCTTCAATCTTGTACATTAATAGACTTGTCATTGAAAACTTGTCTCTGGAAAGTTAACCGAAATTGCAAAACATTTTATGACTTTTATATACGTGGTTTTATATTGGTTGTATTTGTGCAAGATCATTGGACATAAATGCATGTGAATATTAACATTCTGTTCTTACAATTACGCACCCCAGTGACCAACAACTCCACGAACTTCCTTTCCTCTCGTGAACCCCGCCTCTGACCTCCCGGTGCTTTTTTTTCGCAGTGCTAGCGTTCCGCTGTGCATATATAGACCGCTGCTCTCTTCCATGACTGGTTCTCTCGGCTGCCGGTCAGCGTTCTGCGCACCTGCCACAGAGTCTCGCGCGGGGGCGGGGACCTGCCGGCCCCGGCCACGGCCCCGCCGCGCAATTTCGCGCCGCCCGCCCGCCCGCCTCCGCGTCCAGTGCGCTGTTATTTTTCCTTGGCCGCCCTTGTTTGTAGACTTGCGCCATTAGAAGCTCTCCATGCGTGCAGAACGAAAATTAGTTTACGTCCTCCAAAGACTGGCCTCTCGCCCACGCGGGGCGTTTGCATTTTAATGCATACGTTTGTTTTAACGTATCGTATCTTAGGTGGGCGCTAATGTGTTATTGAACAAATCTATGTAACAAATTAAAAGTCTGAATTCTTGTTGTTGTTTTTTGGGGGGGGAAGCTGTGCTTAGCTCATTTGTTTGTAAATGACCTTTCTTTATATTGGAAATATCTTTTTTAATCTCATTACGTAGTAATGTTTTCTTATCCATTTTCTCATGGAGGCTCGTATTTTGAATCTGCCATATGATTTCCTGTATAGATATCTGCTTTTGAACCTGCATCCTGTGGGGACAGTTCGATTTCAACGGGACTTTAGCAAAATCTGTCTCAGACCAGTGAGATCGAAACAGAAAACAATTCGGTGGAATTGGAAGTGACAGAGCAAAGGGGTTCCGTCCGCGTCGCAGAAGTCCTAGTAGGGCCACGTCCCGCCCGCCTCGAGCCGCGCCCTTTCACTAGCGCGCCGCCCCCTCCACCCCCACCAGGCCTCCGATGCGTTCACCCGAAGGTGCTCTTTAACCCAAGACACTTCCTCGACGGCAAAGTGTGCCGAGCATATGAGCTCCTCCCCTCCCCGGCTTTTTCTTCTTGATGTTTCTCTACATACCAGTAACTATTGCCCTCGGCAATACTTTCCTTCATTACACGTCTTTAGGAAAGTATCCAGACACTGCTGACATCAGATTTTGTAATGTAGGTACTCAGCTACGGTTAACTTTAGACTCCATCAATCTATACATTGCTTTCAGCAATCCTAAGACTATGCTTTAGCAGTGCATGATCTTTCAAGTGTGATGGACTTGTGTCCTGTGAATTTATAAACCAGGAACTGAACAATTACAATTTACCTGCATAAGAGACGCATTATTTAAAATGACTTCATCTGCGTTAATTTTCATGTTCATATTTCATTTCGTTTGTCTCAAAACATTTGTATAAATAATTAATTCAGTCATATTCAATTTTCTTCCAAGGTTATTAGCCCCTGTCTCTGTACAAAAGAATGGCACTTTTAATCAAAGATCTTTGTGAGATTCAAATTTCTTTAAAACCGAAGAAATTATAAAAGTTGAACTATTAAAATAAGGCAATAAGACAAACATAAAATAAATAGTAAAATAAAATAAATTTAATATTCTTGTAGGAGGTTTTCTCGCTAGTGCATTTTCGCTTTGTGATTGGCACTCGAAAGATAAAACTCCAATAAAGCATACAGTGAGATGTCAAAATTCATGGAATGACAATATGCAAGTACAAAGGTGTCAGTAGTATCGCGGAAAGAAGGTATAAAATAGCATTGGCAGAGCTTTCACTTGTACTCGTGATTCACTTGAAGAGGTTTCTGGACTAATAGCAGTCGCACGACATGGAAGTAACATTCTTTGAACACAGCATGTAGTTGAGCTAGACGCATGGGACATTCTATTTCATAAATTGTAAGGTAATTAAATATTCCGAGATCCAGTGTCCACAGTGTTCCGAGGAAACCTAATTTCAGACATAATCTCTCATCCGGAACAACGCAGTGGCCGACGCTACAATTTATCAATACTTAATTACGACGCTGTAATTTATCAAGAAAATTGTCGAAAAATAAATAACCACTACATAGACAATCAATAAAAATGAAAAAGTGATATAATAGCCCCATTTTTATTTTGCATTTTAATTTCAAGAAAACTCGGCAACACCGCGCGCATATCCATCAAGATAAATCTTATAAAACTTAGAAATTAGAATGGTCTCTAAACTCTGGAAGAAACTTTCAATTTAATAAATATTCCAAATTAATTACCTGGATATTACTTCAATTTCAATCATGGAATTAATCAATTTATAAACAATTAACATCTGATTACCATCTTACTTAATAAATAACTAATCACCTGGACACACTATCACCTACATATACAGTTTGTTAGTGGTGGTGCTTGCACTCCACAGTTGTATGATATCTTAAACTGGACAATATTATAATATTATGAATGATGGCCTAAATAACACAGCTCTTTAAGAATTATTTTCCTCCTGTGTGACTGAACGATGAAATCCATTACTCTGTCGGCAGACTGTCAACTTCATGTACTCGTACATCAATACATTTAGAATACAAATTGTAGAATTAAGTAAAGCCTATGTGCGAGAAAGCAAAAAAAGAATTAATATTGGCATTTTCAATAGGAAATTTTAATTAAAATTAAATTCATTATTTTTCATATCATTCATTCAATTGTTCTCATGGTCCACAGTTGGGGTAAAATCTGAATATTAATTTCAACCAGAAATAAAGCAAAAACTACTTTGTTTTTAAATTGCACATTACCTTTCTTAAAGAGTTTATTATGTACAACAGCCTTTGTCTGCGGTGAAAATATCTATCTTCAACTTTGTAGTTTTGAATACTTTGTTTTGCGAATTAAAAAAAAAAACAGCCATACCCGAAAATGAGACTAGTACTATATTTCTTACCTTTTAAATATGCCCCAGGGGTTTCATTATAGGACCCCCAAAAACTAAAATATCGGTTTCAAACAACGGTTCGCGAGAACCCGACATCAGCGAGAAGGATTGGGGAATATCAATTTGGCAGAAAATCGGCTGAACGGCTTATCGCTTGCGTTGTGCACAGACGGACAGACAGACAGACGTTTTGCAGTCGATCGATTTTTCGGTATAAAGGACCCACAAAACGGATTCTAGATGCACCAAACCTTAGAGGAGTTATTTTTCTGTATTGAGCAATTGGATTTATCTACTTTTTCCTTACCAGGCAATACGAGTTTTCTGACAAAAATTCGCCATTTTCCGGCGTTCGATTAGAATATTTTACTGTTAGTAACTGTAAATAAGTTTACTTCAAGCTGTAACTGCTCAAGGTTCCTTTCCACTCTAAACGATACTTCTTAACAGTGGTTCACGAAAAACGTTCACTCTCCAAAGGCATGCACGCTACTGCGGAAGGTTGCATTCTGTTCCTAAGGGTCCCTTCCGTCACGCCCGGTCAGTCGCAATCCTCTCCACCGGTTTGACTCACCTGCAGAAAAAAAGTCCTTTTTTATCGCACCTCCTGTATATTACTGCACCGAAAACGGCGATTTTTCGACAGAAAAACCTCTATTGTGGGAACCTGATTCAGAAAAAGTGGATAAATCGAGTTCTGAAATGTAGTAAATTACACCCTCACTCATTACACAAGTTATGTACTCAAATTTCTGAAATTATGAGTCCTTGATACCAACATAGTGTTTTTCCCAAACCATCGGTCCGTCTATCTGTTCGTCTGGTAAATAAACCCCTGTCGATCTGGCCTCAGTCAATTATTTTGAAAACATTCATTAACTTGAGTCGGTGCTTTACATGAAGCTCTTGGGACATTTTAAAAACGGCTCAAAATTTCTTTAAATTTCTTGTAAGAATAGTACGAAATGAAGTTATAAAGGTAGTATTAAGTCCAATCTTCACTGTTAACAGTGACTTTCCGAAAATTGCAAACGTTTTAATTTTTTCCCATCTTCCTACAACTAGAAAATTGAAAATAGATTTTTTTCTTCAAATGAATTTTTTTTCCATAATTATTTTTAAATTAATGACGTGTAAATTTTCTTGAAAATGTAAGTAGTTTTCGCGCAATATTTCGTGAAATATGTGCAATATTAAAAAGTGACAAAAACAAGAATTTCTTTAAACTCATCTCCATATTTTTCTTTAAACGTATGGACGGGATAGTGCTAAATCTTCTGTAGGTCACTTAAACGTCATTTTCCTCCATTATTTTGTTTTTTGAACAATAAAAAAGTATTTTTGACTTGTCTCTCACGTCGTTAAAATTTTTACATTAACGACGATTAGTTTACATTATTGTATTTATGAGTAAAGGTGCTTCAAATGATATCTTATAAAGTTACTCAAAAACTCAAAACTTTTCTATGAAAATATTTTCAATTTTTTTTCCTTTTAATAAACTGTCAAAAGCCAAGATATTCGAATTTCGTTTTGAATCGTGTTATACGGATAATGCTAAATGCACTGTATAAAATTACGTAACAGCTATTTTCGTGTATTCTTTTGTTTTTTTTAAAATAACGTAAATGTATTTTCTTTGATATATTTCTCTCGCCGTTAATATGCCCATTTCCAGCTATTTGTTTACATTGTTTCACTTGTGAGTGGAAGTGCTTTAAAAACGACCCAATGAGGATTTTCGAGAACTCAAAAATTTTTCTGTGAAAATTACTTTCAAATTTCGCATTTACAGTAACGCTTGAACGACATTTTCTTAAAAAGAGCTTCTGATTGTTCAAAAAATGTCCAAATAGGGCGAGGCTTTACTCTTCTATAATTTTTTAAAACTAATATTTCGGTTCTTTAATTTGGAAACCGACCGAGGAAACTTGAAATTTTTTTAAAATACTTTGGGCGGTGGTGGAGTGGGGCAACACCGAAAAAGCTAATCCAGACAAAAGAAATTATAAAACTATCTAGTACGAGAAAGTCTTTTCCATTCCACTACTAGTTACTTTTCGTAAGTTTTATAATCTTAATTCGCTCTTAACACTCCAGTGCCATTAATGTACCTCCATTTGATGAGTCACGACGGCTTCTCTGATATCATCCTAGACCCATCGTCCTCTTTCAAAATGTTTTGCAATGCAAAGTGGATCAGCGCACACAACTCTTCTACACTTCGCGAAGTAAATTGTTACCTATTTAACATAATGAATTCGACTGCACGTGACATTGCATGTTACGGCCTTTTTATTACCTACGTGCCTTTTAAAAGCTTCATGTTCATTGCTATTAGTTACTTTTTTGTCTTTTAAGCTCTAAAGTAGAGGAAATATTCTTAATGATTCAGCTTAAAATATTTTCCATATGTGTTCCAGACGTTTTATGTTGACACTTCTGAATTAAAAAGAGCTTTTTTCGTTAACTATGCGACTACATTTTATCCACAATCAAAAGAGACATTTAATAGACGAAGATTACGGTCAAACATTCGACCGTGAATGTTGTTGAGATATTAGTCTCTCTTATTTCACTAAGCCATTCTGAAGCTACTCTACAATCAATAGTAACAATGGGAAAACATGTGAAATATTTTGAAAATGAAAATGTATAATGAAATTGAAAATGTATAATGAAATTGAAATAAAAATAAAAAACTTTTGTGAGGATCTATGTTTACTTTGTCAGTTAATTAGCGACTCTGACTCAACTAGATTAGTTACTATGAGAGACATTTGACGTGGTTGTGTAAAGATTGTAGGTACATACTTGATGTGCATGTAGAACATTATAGTGTCTAAATGTGGTAGAAGTGTGAAGATTGATGTAACATGTTGAATGCTAGAAGTGTAAACGCCACAAAGTGTTGGGAAATGCGGAATGAAATGACTCTCGGCGATGGTAGTCCTCGTATCATTCGTAGGGCTCATTGGTCTGCTTTTAAGACAAAAAAAGATAAACAATTCTGCGCGAACGGGAAGCGGGCAAGGAACTGAGCAGACTCTGCAAAGGCACCACGTGGGATGAAGGTTGAAAGTAATAATCGAGTGTGGAATGTTTTGCCTTCAAATCTGGGCTGAGAATTATTGTCTAATTATTAATATCTAAAAAGGGACTTTATTTTTACGTCTATTATGTTTTCTTTAACTTCATTTTTTATGTTTTTAATGCAGGATGTATTTCCGGTAAGTTAACGATGGTTAAAAAAAGAGTAAAAACTATCTTTAATTCTATTCAGCCACCTAGTTAACATCTGTAATACACTATTTATCAACAAATTAATTGACTTCTATCACTTTTAAAACAATAATGTACCGAACCTCTTTTGATATTTGTATTTCATTTGCGTGAATGCGCTTCATTTGCTTGTATTTTTCTCATTTTCTATGATTTTGGCGATAATGTACCCAAAAATTTCATACCGATCCTCAGTATACAATTAAATTTAAGATTATCAAAATTGGATAAAAACATAACCTGAGAGTTCATTAAATTACTATCACTTACGTAATTCTCTTAAAGTTAACGCATTATTAAGTGAGGACAATAATCGATATGGGGAGAAAATGTATTTTTTTCGTTCTGCATATTGACAGAGCAATTGAGGAAATAACATATGTGAGCACACGTGCTCAGGCGAGCGTACACGTCATAATAAGCCTTTATTTACCGCCATAGGGAAGTAACTTGATGATCCGGCCCACTGATCCCAGATAATTAAGTTCCTTTCCCTGTCTATATCAACCCTCTCAGCGTCTTTTGCGCGGAAAGCTCTCGATTTTTGCACTCCACTTACGTAAATGAGGGCGGCTTTCGCCCGCTCGAAGGCCTGGCCGCGCGGCCCGCGCCTGCAGTCGCCTCTCGATGCGCACTGCATCAGGAACTCGCTTTACATAACGCCGCCGCGTGCGCGGAACTTTCTTTCTGTTTGGCTGCAAGAGACCGCGGCCCTAGCGGACTCCTCTCGTGGGCCATCTCGAGCGGAACCGCGCCACTTCCCGCCTTTTCTCTCGCCCTCGCAGGATTTCGGGAGCCGAGATCGGAGATATCTCCGGTTCGTTGACTGCGTAGTAGGTGAGCGGCTGTTTAGCGTCTTTGTTAAGTAACATTCTCTGATAGAACGGGGCGGTGCTTCAGAATATCGGTCAAATCAACGAGTCAAGAGAAATTAGCTGCTATGGGACAGTTGCTATAGTATAGTTGGTTGAACAGAAACCAAGCGTGATGCTGACATTTAACAAGTTAGCTGAAGGAGACTATTGAAGTAAGAGAAATGAGATTTTCCGGAAATGGCAACTTGAATCAGCCTTGAGAAAGTACCCTAAGTTACTTCCTAACACGTAGT
The DNA here is from genome assembly GCA_038098605.1 of Gryllus longicercus. Lineage (NCBI taxonomy): Eukaryota > Metazoa > Arthropoda > Insecta > Orthoptera > Gryllidae > Gryllus > Gryllus longicercus. The sequence continues at coordinate 1,236,625 of JAZDUA010000069.1, read as the reverse complement.
AAACGAGTATTTGATTCATTTAGTTTTATAGAAATGTAATGCATCTCCATTTCTTGACACTTGCAAACGCACCTTATCAAGTCAGAATAAAATGTAATCTCGCCAATTATTAAATTGGAGAAACTTTTAAGACACGAAAATTTGCTGAGGATATTTCAAGGATGGTATTCTTGTAAAAGTAATGTATAAGAACAAAAATTACAAATCGTTTTTGTGCCTTTGGCTTGTGTCTTTAATATTTGTTATGAGATTAACAAGAAAAATGTACTAAAAGGACTCATACTTTTTATTTGAAGCATTAGGAAACAAAAATCGACCTATTTCAAATTGCCATACGCGATTCTGTGGTTATATCAGCTCAGTAGTTAAATGTAAGATGCGAAATTCTGTTGCTCATTGAATATCAATGGAATACTATATTGAAATATTTTGAACTCAATATTGAATAGAGAGCAAGTCTTGAAAACATCGTGAACCCTTTGTTCATCTTTACCAATCTGTTAGCTGCCGATCTAACTTTTCTTCTCTTACGCATGAGTATTACTGATTAGCGGTGGTGCTCTGGCGCCTCTCCAGCGCCGAAGAAGACGCGCGCGCCCGCTGAAAGGTCGTCGGGCGATGAGGCCCTCGGAGCGCGGGCTGCGTGGTCCGTCGGAGGCGAACGCGACTGGGCGTGCGGTAGGTCTGTCAGGCGAGATCGATTGACGGGCGGGGCATTAAACGAATCGGCGGACCAAGGCGAGAGACTCGCAGTAATCCCTCACGCTGTCACTCAGCCTGAGATCCTTGGGTCAAGATGCCGTCACAATCGATGCCCGATTTGTTATCGACTCTCATGATGCAGTTTCAAAGTGTGATAAATGAATTAGTCGCCAAAGTCAGGTTGAAATGTTTAAAAAATACTTTTGTTGGTAAAAAGTTCATCACTTACCATAGAAAACAAATGATGCAATATAATACTTAGCACCTAATCGTAGTCACAAAGTAAACGTCTCCACTAGAGATACAATCTTTTTTCAGAAAAATTATAACGTTTGAGATGTATCACTTTTGTTGTGCATCGTCAGTGTAGCAGTACATTTTCCTCGCTAATAAAAAGTAATATTCCATCTCATTCTCAGTGTTGCCGGGGTAGGGCTTTCACGTCTAAATTTAGTAGTTTTTTCTTTAATTTTAGGGGGAAAGAAATAAAATTGCTAACGCTTTTATGAGTAAGTTATTGATCCAAACAATTTTTATTAAACACAGATACTTTTTGTAGTAAAATCAACATGAAAAATATAAAAATTAAAATTTCATAGATTTTCTTCCATTTATATTCTCAAGATAATGTTGCTAAGGACGTTTTCCAATTAAAACGAATTTCGCACGCACATGTGTTATGCACGTGTCTATCTAAAGAGTTTCAAAGCCAATTTAATAGGAAACAGGAGATTCAACCTCCCTTTGGAGACTAAATCATTTGTCACTCTTTACACAATTTGTCACAAAAAAGTTGGAGACGTTTTTGAGAAAATCTTGAGTATCTCAAGGGCTTCATGTAAATTACCCCCAAAATTAATGATTTTTTCTCAAACTCGCAGAGCTTTGAGCGAGGCCAGATCGATAGGCTTTTATTCAGTTTGTAAAAACTACGCGTAGTTTGGGAGCTAGTATTGTTTCTCAGACGACGGACAGACACACCGACGTTTTGAAAAAAAAATACTTTTTCGGTATCACGGTACCCCAAATTGTGTATTTCCATTGAAATCTCAAAATCGATCTTCCGCAGCATTACATAACTTTCTCTTCACTAGATATATACGTAGTAATACACGAGAAAGTAAATATGTAGGTTTTTACTGAAAATTGTAAATTTCATTATCCATACTAACAATGTTTCGTATACCTTTAATATCCCTACCTGCCCATATATTTTAAACATAAAAAATCTATATTATAATTTGGGTTTTTGTGTCGTTTTGGTGGTTTTCGCTGCGCGATCTAGAGGGGAATGTTTAAGACCACCTGGCAACACTGCGCATTCTAAGCACGGAAGAAAAGATAAATTGGTTTACAATCACACCGTCGCCGCGTCGCAACGCGCCCCAATCATCGGTTCATGTTGGATTTGCAGGCGTTGCTCGCTGTATCTGATGTGTGCTATTCACAGAGCGCACCGTCTGGAAAACAAACACGTTAGCTGCCAGCCTTGCCCAGGCGAGCGTGGGGCCCTCCGCTTTGGAGCTCGACAGAGCGCGCCGCGCGTAGGCAGTTTACAAGCGAGTTTGAGATCGATTATCGCGAGTATCGGCGAACGTGTTTTTATACGATGCTCCTCCATTATTTTTCAAGTCGTCTTACGTGTACGATTAATGTTACAGATATTTTTCTTAATTTTAAATTTTAATGTTACTTTAAATGTGCATGTTACCCGTAGTTCATCCAAAAAGTTCTGGATGGAAAATCCATGCTGGAACAAAATGAAAGGAACATTACCGACAGTACATTTTATTTAAATTAATATTACAAGTACAATAATAATTGAATATTAAATAGTAAAATAGTTAGCCAATGTTTAGGTCGAATATGTTTCTTGTAGTATTTTCTTACCCAGGTGGAAATTCCCGCGTACTGCCGATACTGATAAACGGCGCAAGCTTGAGCCAACCTTGAGTAATCAGGGGAACAAGCTTGGGTAATCAGTACTGTGGCAGCGCTGATATATTTTGTAACCGTTGAGATGCCGATGCTTGGTAATAAGTACTGGCGCATAATTGCTTAATTTTTTGAACTATACTGTCGCAACGCTGATACCTTCTTCCTGTTCAGTTAATCGTAAAACTGTAAATAATCGCTGATAATTCTTTTGAAATTTAGGTCGATCTCACCAAATCGCTATAATTTGGTGCCAAAAATGAAAACGATGCAATAGACTTAACGCTGCAGCAATTTATGACCAAAAATTTGCAATTGCAGTAGGGTGGCAGATGCAGAAAAATTAAAGGCAAGGGGAAAAAAGATTTTTTTGCAACCAATCTTTGCTCTCTCACATTAGGTAACCACTTTTTATTTATTTCTGCCTCAATGTAGAAAACTAGTAATTTAAGAATTTTAAACAAGCGAATATTGTAATAAATGAAAACGAGGACATTTTTGGTACTCTTATAAACCAGATTTAATTTTGGATTAATAAAAAATGATCAATAAGATATCCGTGGCGAATTTGTATGTTGTAATTATAATAAGTAAAACAATAATAAATCTTGCTGATTTGTGAATTTCAACACTCAGTTACAACGATTTTTATTTCAGATGTACTTATGCCGCAATTCAAGCAAACAAAAGATGTTTTACTATTAAAAGTCAGTCGTTGGCTTGCTGAGGCAGTTGATCGCGAAGGCGGGAGAAAAGAACGGGATACCTAAAGTCCGAGTTGTATGATGTCTTATGCATAATCATAGATCTTAAAACCATATATTATTGTTATTATTATTATTATTATTATTATTATTATTATTATTATTATTTTATAACCACATATATATAGAGAAAATACATATTACTCAGTTTATTTACAATATGTATATCATTTTTTACTATTACCCAATGTACATACTGATTTTATAGTGTTGTACCCTGATAAAATGAAAGTTTGAAAAAAATATGAAATGTACTAAAAATTCTGAAATTTATGAATTATTAGAGCATTTCAGACCACGAAATTAACGAAAAACTAGTACTGGCTTTGCACCATCCGCCATACATCCACAGCCAATACTGGCTTTGCACCATCGACCATGCATCGACTGCCAGTACTAGCTTTTGCACCACCGGCCATGCATCGACAGCCAGTACTGGCTTTGTACCACCGGCCACACACCGGCAGCCAGTACTGGCTTTGCACCATCGGCCAAGCATCGACAGCCAGTACTGGCGCAACGTAAATTGGCGTTACACCTCCATTACCGCGCCAACGGTTGGTCACCAACGGTTGAGCACTGTTTGCCAGTACTGGGCCTTTACTGCGCCAATTTCTAATTTCCACCAATAGGGAAATTTATAGTGAGCGAACAAGTCTGCGTCAACGAAAAATATCAAAATATCAGGAGTTTCCGCGTTCACAGAAAGACAATACAAGACCGTGCCTTCAGAAGTCCAGATTTGCAGGTATGATTCTAGCGTGATAGAGACCAATGCTAGGAGGGGGAAAAGGAAAACAATGACGAAAAAGGCTCAAATAAGTCAGTAAAAGGTACAAATAAAGCAAAATGCCAAGAACAAGCATTAGAAGCTAAAATAACCAAGAAAGGCAAAACGAAAATCTACTACAACTCCAGAAGTACTACACTTATACTTAAGTGATTCGTATGGTTAAAAGTAATAAAATCATAATAATTAATTACTAGTGGTGCTACAGGATGGCAAAGATTTTTTCGTATTAGTCTCGGCTATCTATTCTGGCTTGCCACAGCTGCCATCTATCGCCGCGCAAAGTACATTCTTTTGAAATTTTCTTAACTTTTCGACTTTCTAATAATTGAACGAAAATATTATTTTAATTTTTTTATTAGTCAACTGTGCATTAACGGCAAGGGTCTTCTGCTTGAGGTCATTAATACTACTTCATTAATGAAGTGAGAGGATAAACATTAAGGGCGAAAGGACGATCACAAATACATCCATAAAACTGAATTTATCCACTTTTTAACAGGGCTCGACAATAATAGTTTTCGTGTCAAAATTCGCTGTTTTCCGGCGTACGATTACAATACTTTCGCTTCATACGTTAGTAAGTGCAAGAAAGTAAAACATTGGGTTATCTTTTTGAGAAAATGGCGTTTGAGTGTTTCTGAAAATGCGTAATTATGAGATCATTTTCACGGAAAACTTTAGTTTTCGGGAAACTTAATGTAACATTATTTAAAGCGCATGTACTCATAAATACATGAATGTAATGAAATTTCCGCAAATGTAACAACGTGAGAGACAAGTCAAAAAATTATATTTTTGTAATTTTTTGAAAAAACAAAATTATACAGTAATATAACATTTATGTCATCATATAGAATGAATTTAGTACTATCACTATCAAAGGTCTAAAGAAAAAATTGGAGAGGTTTTTGAGAAAATTTTGTATTTGTAATTTTTAAAAATTGCAAATATTTAACGCAATATTTTGCGAAAACTAGCAACATTGTAAAAAATACATAGCCTTAATGAAAGAATTCACTAAGGAGATCAAATTTTATTTGTAGGAAAAATCTCTATCTTCAATTTAGTAGTTGTAGGAAGACGTCCGAAAAAATTTTGAAATTTTGAAACTTTCGAAAATTCAGAGTTAAACTTGACAATCGGACCTATGTCACCTTTATTGAGATTAACTCCTGTCCATCTGGCTCGATTCGAAGCTTTGATATTTTGAAAAACATTCAAAAGTCCTTGGACATTTTCAATTTTTTCTCAAAAACAGCTCCAAATTTTTTCTCTAAATTTCTTGTAAGAATGGAGTAACATGCACTTATAAAAGTGGCATTGGTCCGATTTTCACGGTTAACTAAAGTTTCGATAATTTCAAGAGTATGGATTTTTTGCAGTCTTCCTTTTTTTTTTAATTTATTTTCCTGCCTGTTCGGCATAGTATGCCTTTCAGGGGTTTTAATTTACAGTTTATAATTACAGAACTTTTTGGCCATTCGGCTGACAGTATATGAGGAGGACCACACGACTACCTCGTCAACAAAGTCTGCAGAGCAGTAATTCAAAGAAATTTATTAATTTATTTATTTATTTTAATTAATGTATTTATTTAATTTTTCAGCAGCGGAATTGATTAATGAAAGGGGATGGAAATTATTCTAATTTAAGGTGGTTTAAGAGAGTCCTTGGGGTATCGAGAGATAACGCGGGTTGGGATGGAAGCATTTTTGCCTAGATCAAATATTTGTGCACTTGTACACGACGGAAGAAGAGTGAAAAATCTGTTACTCATCCGTTGAATGTATTCGCTAATGGAAGGAATGTTAAGCTCTCTGTGAATTTGCATATTTGGAATAAACCAAGGGGCTTGCACGGCTTTTCTTAGGTACTTGTTTTGAATGATTTGTAGTTTCTTTAGATGTGTGTTTGCTATATTGTTCCAAATTTGACAGGCGTATGTTAATGAGGGACGTATTATCGTTTTAAAAATTGATAATGCGCAGTCCAGACTAAGCGATGATTTGTTGTTAATTATTGGGTAAAGTTTGTTCATTTTTGCGTAGGTTTTGTTCGTTATTTCTTGAATGTGGTTTTTCCAAGTTAATTTTTGATACAGTAATACACCCAGATATTTTACGGGCGTTTCATTATTAAGCCAAGGAATTGCAGAATTATTAATTTTGATTTGTAGTGGTTTATGTATTTTTCTTAGTGAGAATATTTTAGGCTGTGATTTGGTAGGGTTTATGGCAATTCTCCATTTCAATGTCCATTCGACAAATTCATTTAAGTCCGACTGGAGATCTTTGCAAGCGTTGGTAATGTTTGAATTTGCATTGAATAATACTGTATCATCTGCATAGAGTGCTATTTCTGAGTAAGTCATTTGTGGATAGTCAGCTATATATATGTTGAACAATAAGGGAGAAAGTGGGGAACCTTGCGGCACGCCGGCTTTGATGATATGTGCTCTTGATTTATTGTTGTTTATACTAACTTTGAAATCCCTCTCTGACAGGAAGCTTTTAATGATGTTTTGGAGATAATCGGGGGTTCCCAAGGTTTGCAACTTGTAAAGTAGCCCATGATGCCACACTTTATCAAAGGCATGTGCGATGTCGAGAAAAATTGCAGCTGTGTACTTTCGGTTGTGAAATGCTTCAGCAATGTACTCTGTTACTCTTAATAGTTGATGACTTGTGGAGTGGTTTGGATGGAATCCGAACTGCGTATTTGGAAGTGCATTGGTTTCGGTGAAAAATTTAGATAGTCGGGATTTTATAAGTTTTTCAAACATTTTGGCAAAGGTCGGTAACAAACTAATTGGTCTATAGCTAAGAGGGTCTTGTGGATTTTTGTTCGGCTTGCATACTGGTGTTATAATGGCAGTTTTCCAGGTCTTTGGATAATATCCTAATCTTAAACAAGCGTTATAGAGCGCTGTTAATGCTGCAATTGCATTGCGAGGTAATTCTTTCATCATTTTATTATTTAATAAGTCATGTCCTGCTGATTTTCTCGGTTTTAAAGCCTTGATTATTTGATATGTCTCAGACGGGGCTATAAATTTAGTTTTTATTGGGACGGAATATCGCGGTATTGACAAGTTTGTTTCCACTTTTAGTTGGAAATCAAAGTCGGTTACTGGGTTATTTGTAAATATTTTCTCAAAATGTTCCGCTAAAGTTTCAGCTTTTTCGAAATCCGTCGTTGCTAGACCTGAGTTAGAGGATAACTGCGGGATGAAAGATTTTTCCTTTGTAATCATTTTAATTGTGTTCCACATTGTCCTGGAGTTTGGAGGGATGCTGCCTAAAAAATTTTGGAAATGTGCACACCTCACTTTATGTAGTTCTTGTTTAATTTTAACCGATATGCTGTTTAATTTTTGTTTCACTATTTTATTGCGTGAATATTGCCACAATCTACGAAGGTTATGTTTTTCTTTAATTAAATTTAGAAGTGGTTTAGGAAGCGGAATATAATTTTTGGTGAAATTCCTAACTTTAGTAGATGATCTTTTAATAGCATTTTTAATAATGTTTTCGAGAGAGTTGATACAACTGTCGATATCAGATGATGTTTTAAGATTCTCAGGAAACTGACATTCGTTTATTAGTATGTTTCTATACATGTCCCAATTTACTTTACCCTCTATAATTTTTTCGTTTTGATAAGTCTGAAGTTCGGCTTTGAAAGAAATTATTACTGGATTGTGGTCTGAGTCTAATTCTGGTTTTACATTTTGGTAAATCGGAATGTTTAAATTTTGTGTAATAAGTATATCTAGAATATCAGGAACTACATTTGGGTTATAAGGGTAGTATGTGGGCTCTGGAGGAGCTAGTATATTAAGATTTCTTTGCAATGCGAATTTATGAAGAAGTTTTCCATTATATGAAGTAGAATTACAGTTCCAAATTTGGTTTTTACAATTTAGGTCTCCTGCTAATATTATTTGTGACCTGCCATCAAACAATGCTTTCAAGAAACTTGACGGAAACTTTTTGTTGGGAGGTTTATATGCAGCAATCAAGGTTATGTTAGAAGAGATCAGTTCGATATTGATAATAATTGTTTCTATTTCATTTGAGGATGGGGATTGTATCAGTGTATGTTTAATTTTTCTATTAATGAGAATTGCTACCCCACCTGATGCTATATGCGAAATTCGATCATTGCGGTATGCTAAATATTTTGGGATCGAAAATTTTTTCTACCGGCTTTAAGTGTTTCTGAAATACACGCAACATCTATGTCGTGGACTTGTAGAAAGTATCTTAGTTCGTTCTCTTGGCGCTTTTTGCCATTTGCATTCCAGTTGAGAATTTTGAAGTTTTCTATTTTATTTTGAGCCATTGAAATGAACAGAAATAAGTTTTTGAACCATTTGTTGCAACTGTGGAATGATTGCAGAAAGAATATTATTTATAATTGTTTGGATTAGGTTTTCGTTTATTACGTTCATATTTTGGAGGACTGGGGGAGAATTCCTGTTATCTGGCCTCGGCGGCTGGCTAGCGCGATAAGCAAAAGAATGCAAGGGCGTTGAATTAAGCGGCAGAGGAGGAAACTCTTGCGGGGCATAGTGATAAGGTTGTGTGTTTTGGTTTAATTGGCGATTTGAGAACTGCCTATTTGGCAGGTTGTAAGCTGAAAATTTATGATTAGCCTGATTTAAATTATATTTTTTAACTGCTTCTTTGTAAGCTTTGCAGCCTTTGTAGTTAGCCGTGTGTTCCCCATTGCAGTTACAACACTTTGGTACATTATTATGTTTAGGTTTGTCACATTTCGAGTAATGATGGCTTTCTAAGCATCTCACACATCTAGGTCTCCTTCCGCAATTTGCCTGTGAATGACCGAAAGTCTGACAATTTTTGCACATTATTGGAGTTTTAGACTTTACGCGCATTTGAACTCTGACAATGCTATATATAAGCTGATTTATTTTTAAAATTGCTTTGTTATTTTCATTATCAGTTAGATCGACCGCAACGGTAGTTAACGGTTTACGTTCTCTTCCGAACAGTCTAACAACTTTTAACACTTCAAAGTTTTTCGAAAGTTCATTAAATATTTCCTCTTCTGAATAGGTAATTGGCAGATCTGTTATGACAACTGAAAAAGTTTTTTGGGTAGGATCCCTATATGTGTGATGCTCGATTTTCTCTTTTTTCACAGAATTTTCGATATTCTCTATAGTCCTCTATTGAGTTGAATTTAATTTTTATAGTGTCTTTTTCTAATTTAGTAGAAAAATTGTTTTTTGTAATACTTTTTAGTTCACTGATAAATAGGGGATAATCGAGTACTTTATGGACATAAAAGGGGGGTATTTTAATGATGGATTCTTCACTTTCTTCCCTTTCGTTTGGCGAATTTTCTTCGGTCATATTTTGAAGACCTTGGTACCTATTTTTGACGGTCACGTTATACAGTATTCTTTTAGAAGCATTGTTTTCATCTGGTAAATCTACGTGCATGCGTTTTAGATTTTTACTGTTTTCATTAAAACCACTGGTTGACTGTTGAATAACTGTTTGTTGCGGGGCAGCACCATACCTGTTATAATAAGCATCTTTAGTGCTTACTGACTGAAGGTTGGTCAGAGTCCCTTCCGGCTCTCCATCTAGCTGCAGGGCGGACGGTTGTGATGTGTTGAACTGTTCCAAGGGTTGAATATTTTCCATTTGTGGTGGAAATGGAAGCACATCTCCATTCATTGCTGTGAACTGATCTGGTGTGCCACCATTTAAAACGTGGGCTGCAGACACCAATTGGCCCCCAAAAGCGGGGGCACTTGTTGCGAACATACAGCTTTCACTGCACCACTACACTTTCACTTGATAACACAATATTTCGTTATTAGCAATAAACAATTCTATTGCACAAAAACAATCACTGTTAGAAATATGGGGATCCGCTGGTAGCGGCGCCCGTTTGTACTTGCACTAAACACGAGTTTGAGCGTAACACCGAAGCACAGCGATAAGCGGAGCGATGCGATGCTTACTCCACGACGTCTAGAGCGAGACTAGCAGTCTTCCTACAACTACAGTATGGTAGATAAAGCGTTTTCGTTCAAAGAAATTTCTTGTCCATTCTTAGTTCTTTTATTAAGGTCATGTACCTTTGTGAAAACATTAAGTTTCGCGTCGGAAATGCCTTGACCCGAGGGGGACATGGCGATGGACATTCCTGCTTGCCGGCAGCGCTAACGTTTGTTTTCGAACCCACGTTCTCTAGATCGAACTATGAAGATGAAATTTATTTCATTGAAGAGCCTATAAAATACTTTAATGCCAATTGAGATCTAAATAACTGTAGTACAGAGGAGGACGTCTTTCGTAATTCTTGCCCATGAAAATGAATTGACATTAGTTTTTGTAAACGTAATGGTTCTTTCAGGTTCCGATGTTATAAAATGTTTTTTTTAAAGAGGGGTGTCAGGAGAGCGAATGAATGGCTTAGTGCCAAAGTATTCTTCTAGAACTCGTGAAGCCGCTGGTTCGATCTCCAGTCTGCATAGATATTTTTATCTATTCTACAGTGCCATAAAATCCACTACATTACAACATTCTACATTTGTCCTGACAATTTTATGCAGAAAGTAGTCCAAATTTGCTTTATCGAAGAAGGAATTTCAATTACATAGAAATTAGAAAATTTATCGCTTGTATTTCATATTAAAAATATGCATTATGTAGTATGGATATAACACAGGTCGCGAAGGTTTTACAACGATTCAGCTAGCTCAGCTGTGTTTCAACCACCCATGCATTTTTAGAGATTTATAAAAAAATTCAGCCCGCATGAGCAGGACTAACAACACCAAAACATTATAAATGTTTTATTAAATTTAAAAACTAAACGCAAAAGTCCCCAATTATATTGGAACAAAGAACATATGAAAGATTAATTGGGTAGATGAGAGATTAATTGAGGGGTCTACTTTCAAAATGAGACGTTTCCATTGTAGTCTGTTTTCAGAAAGAGCAAGAAAATATCATTTCATGTGTTTAAAACATTCTGCTGCTAAATGTTTGGAATTAATTCTCTTGGCTTGTGAAAGTAAAAACAATAGTATAAGATAATCTAAGAATATCGTCATTATGAAGAAAGTTAAGCTACAAATTTGGAAATGTGTCATTTTGAAATTTAATTAATTTGTTTTGTATTTTTAGTGAAAACGTATTTTTTGAGATAACAAATTTGATATCATTAAATATTTTTACAAGAGTATTATGTTTTTCCTTTTGAGTTCAATATTTAATGTGGAGTTTTTCATCAAATATGGAGATCCCAAAATATCATTAAAAGCTTTCTGTCAGAGAGGGATTTCAAAGTTAGTATTAATAACAATAAATCAAGAGCACATATCATCAAAGCCGGCGTGCCGCAAGGTTCCCCACTCTCTCCCTTATTGTTCAACATATATATAGCAGACTATCCAGAAATGACTTACTCAGAAATAGCACTTTATGCAGATGATACCGTATTATTTAATGCAAATCCAAACATCACCAACGCTTGCAAAGATCTCCAGTCGGACTTAAATGAATTTGTCGAATGGACAATGAAATGGAGGATTGCCATAAACCCTACCAAATCACAGCCTAAAATATTCTCACTAAGAAAAATACATCAACCAGGACAAATTAAAATCACTAATACTGCAATTCCTTGGCTCAATAATGAAACGCCCGTAAAATATCTGGGTGTATAACTGGATCAAAAATTAACATGGAAAAACCATATTCAAGAAATAACGAATAAAACATACTCAAAAATTAACAAACTTTACCCCATATTTAATAACAAGTCATCGCTTAATCTGGACTGCGCACTATCAATTTTTAAAACGATAATACGTCCCTCATTAACATACGCCTGTCAAATTTGTAACAATATAGCAAACACACATCTCAAAAAACTACAAATCATTCAAAAGAAGTACCTACGAAAAGCCGTACAAGCCCCTTGGTTTATTCCAAATAAGCAAATTCACAGAGAACTAAACATTCCTTCCATTAACGAATATATTCAACAGATGAGTAACAGATTTTTCACCCTGCTTCCGACGTGTACAAGTGCACAAATATTTAATCTAGGCAAAAATGCTTCCATCCCAACCCGCATTATCTCCCGATACCCCAAAGACTCTCTTAAACCACCTTAAATTAGAATAATTAAAGGTGAATAATGAAAATAGTAGTAATGGTGGTAATAATAATAATAATAATAATAATAATAATAATAATAATAATAATAAACCAAATTTAAAATTGAAAATCTTTTGAATTACTGCACTGCAGACTTTATTTAGAGGTAGCCGTGTGGCCCTCCTCGAGTATTGTTAGCCGAAAGGCCAAAAATTATGTGTAAAATAAATTGTAAGTTAAAAACCCTGAAAGGCTTTATATGCCGAACAGGTAGAAAATAAATTTAAAAAAAATATGGAGATCAGCAACCCCCGACTGGTGACTTCACAATAGTCATCATTCCCAGTATCAGCTTGGTCAATGCTTAGGCCAGTTAGATTTCTATAGAATGATACATTTTCATTTCGATATAATACAGCGCCGTAACATAGAGACACAAGGATCTCGGATTGCTGGATTCGAAAGGTCAGATTTTGCAACAAAATGAAGCTTATGGAAATATCGCATTTTGATATCATCACATTATTATAAAGCCCTCTGGAATGAACAAAAAGTGCGTATTGTTACAAATCATTACAAAAAGTCTCCAACTTTTTCAAAGAAAATTGCCAGTAAGACGAGGTTTAATATTGGTTCTTTAATATCCTTCTTTAATATAAAAAAATATACTAAGTAAAGTTCATTAATTTGTAAAATAAATAATGAACATTGTGTGAAACTACAGAATGGCGCAGACTTTACAATATTAGTTTTCTATTTCCTTTGGTGTCGGCTAGCTATACGAACTTGCCACACACTCTTGCAAACCGCAATCTACCGCCGCCCAAAAAACATTTCTTTATAATTTTCGTAATTTTTCAGTTTTGTAATAATAGAACTGAAATATTATTTTGTGAATATTAGCAGAAAAGTTCTTCTCACTTTGCAATTTCCTGTGGGAAATTTGCAGTCGTTTTAAAGAAAATGCTTAAACGCGACTAACAATTCGAGTTTTGAAGCTCTTTTTCACATAAAATGTTTGAGTTATCGAAAAAGTTCATTTGAAGTCGTTTTAAGTAATGTAACGCACAAATACAATAGTGATTACAAATTGTTGGAAATGTACATATTAACGGGGTGAGAGATTTCTCAAAAAACGTTCATTTGTGTAATTTAAAAAATAATAAAAAATACCCCAAAATGAACTTAACAACATATTGAAAAGTGCAATTAGCATTTCCTGTAGGAAAAGTTTGAAGAAAAATTTGAGCCATTTTTTTAGGAAATGACATTTGAGCGTTTCTGAAAATTCGGTATTTTGAGCTAGTTTGCACAGAAAATAGTTAAGTTTCCGAGAAACTTTATCTGACATTATGTAAAGCAACTGTACTCGTAAATAAAATATTGTGAACAAATTGCCCCTAATATAAATATTAACGACGTGAGAGAGAAAACAAAATTTTATCTTTTTGTAATTTTTCCAAAAAAAGAGAATAGAACAATATGGCGATTATGTCATCTTCTATAATGCATTTAGCACTATCCCTACCAAGCATTTAAAGAAAAATATTGGAGCCGTTTTTGCGAAAATTTTGTTTTTATAATTTTTTTAAATTGCACATATTGTTTGCAGTATTGTGCGCCAACGACTCATATTTTCAAAAAAATGTACATGACCTTAATGAAAGAACTATGTATTAACAAGAAATTTTATTTGAAGGAAGAATCTTCATCTTCAATATTGTAGTTGAAGGAAGACGCGAGTTTCCAAAAATTCAGAGATATCAGTGAAAATTGGACCTCTGCCGACTTGATGAGAGTATCTTACTCTACTCTTACAAGAAATTTAAAGTTAAAATTTGGAGCCATTTTTTTAAATTGAAAATGTACGGGGGACTACTTATAAGTACCCCCAATTTTTAAAAAGTATCTTCCAAAATCTCATAACTTTGACTCGAGCCAGATAGACAGGGGTTTCTTTAATTTGAAAAACATCTTACGCACGGTTTAGGCGCTAATAGTATTCACAGATGGACAGACGGATGTTTTCAAAAAAAAACTATCCTTCGGTATGAGGAGACCCCAAAAGTGTACTTCCGTTGAAATCTCGCAATCGATTTTCCGCAGCATTAGATAACTTTCCCTATACTTATATTAGTCTGTATGTACGTACGTATAGGGGAAAGTAAAAAGCTGTTTGTCCGCTAAAATAATGGACACCTGACAGTCATAACCATGTTTGTTTACGTACTAATTAATCACCTTAAATGAATTAAACATTTTTTCTTATACTTAATGCATGAATTAACGCGTTTCTGGAATTATTCCGCGATATATTCCATATATTTTAAGTGAACCGTTTGGAGAAAATATAAGTACGACATTAATGATCTGTTGAGTTTGAAATACTACAGATATATTGTGGCGTCACCAATAATATTATTATAATTTTATATCAAAATAGCTTCCATCACAGTGAAGTAGGTCACGGGACGGGGCTTTTGTTGCGAAGACCCTAACGACCGCCAGGCCGCGCCCCCACTTGACAGAGCCTGTACCGACCGCTGACACGGGTGTCCATTAGCAGCGGACACGTTTATGACCCGTCGTAAACGCCGCCACCCGAGCCACCGGGCACCCCCAACGAACAATACGTGCCCCCGCACCCCTTTTGCCACGCGCCCGCGTAAGGTACTCAAATTCCCAAAGGGGTTATTTAGAACTTAACAGTCGCAGGCTGCCGATCAGCCTCCGCTGACAATTTATGGCCCAGAAAAAACGCCACCGCTTGAACACGTGTTCGGACAGCTGCGAGAGAAGCTTCTGGTATCGCTCAAAAAGGGAGAGAGAGAGGGGGGGCCGAGATAGAAAGAGAGATCTCCCTGGAAAATTCCGTAAAAGCTGCAACTCGATTGGAGAACTATAATATTAAAACGCAATTACTCTCAGCCAATGGGAAGTTTCATCATGAGGGAAGGGGCAGATCTACAGATTTGGAAACGTTTTGGGAGGGGGAAAGAGAACTTACATGAACGCGAGATGGGCAGAGGAAGATTATTATTATTAGAACATTACTAGTAGAAAGACATTCTCAGAGAGGAGGATTATTGTTCTTAGATTATCATTAGAGAGACGTTCGCAGAAAGACATTCTAAGATGCTTCTTCTTAGGAGATTACTGGTAGAAAGACATTCTTAGAAAGGCATTATTCTTAGAAAGTGATTCTTAGAAAGGCATTCTCAGAGGAAGGAGTTTCTCGGGAAAACACATGCGAAGGAGAACATCCTTCACAGTAGATTTGTCGCGGAGGAAACTTGGGCGGGAGATGGCAAGATCCCGCGTAATTTCCGCGTAAGCCGATCTGCATCCGCCGCCTAATGCCATATCGGGTCCATTCATGCCCGCACTGAACTACGGCCAGCACCCGTGTGCCCTCAACTGACTGAGTCCGCACGATCTGGCGACTCCGTCGCCACGCCACGCTGCCAGCTGAGGAGGAACAACCCGTGGGAGGTCGGTGACCTGAGACCGCCCGCCGTCTTCGTCTATGAGGACCGCCATCCGGCCGGTCTGCGGAGCCACCGCCAGCCAGTGGTGATAGTTATGACGCGGGGCTCCCTCGCAGGACATTTTGGCGAAAGACTAAAAGTGGCCGCGCTCAGGCCTTGTGTATTGTAGATAGAATTACGCATGGATTGTTAGAATTAAGTCATTAATGTTAGCTTTAAGAAAATTTGTTTATTAATGGTTAAGGTTATGAGCTCGCAAAGTAGATTTAAGAAGTAATCTGTGTCGCTCTCTAGCGACCTGTAACTTCCCTGGCAGCTCATGGTGCCAGGAATAAATCCAAGTTTATTACAAATGATTCAGTGTACTGATTCATGACCTCCCAACACTTCCATCCAATTCGTTACAGGAACTGAGCCTGGCGCCCTCGCTTACATTACAATGTGCATATAATTAAGTATTTTAATTAATTTATTTTTTACAAATATATTAATTGTCTAAATACTTAATTAATCAACTTCCCTCAATTTGCCACTGATATTTCACTCTACCTCTCAAGAAACTCGTTAACAACGTTCCTCTTACAGGTTCAAAACCACCTAAATTCATTTGCAAATTGGGTTATATCCGTAAAATAAAGCTGAAGATCACAGAATCTGGAGCAAAAGAATTTACATTCCAACCATTTGCATCCTCTCTTCCATTATTCATAAATAACTACACTATCAATTAGACACCTGTAAACAAATCGGAGATGGACGGATGGAAAGACAAATGTTTTCTCGTCAATCAATTTTTTGGTATTGAGGTTACACAAAACATGGATTATAATAATAGAACATGTTAGAGGAAGTAATTTACTATATACGGGGATGAGATTTATCCACTTTTTTGTTACTAGGGCCCGGCAATAAGAGTTTTTCTGTCCATAATTCGCCTTTTTCCCCAGTGCATTACAATACTTTCTCTATACTGCATAAGCAGCAGCGAGAAAGTTACAAACCAAATAGTCCATCTCGCACACAATGTTTACACAAAACTTCCCTATATACTGACATCATCCTATTATGAAATAAAAATCCTATTTATCACACGCGAGTTATTAATTTTATTAATTTATTTATTATTTATTAATTCTACAAAATAATGAATATTTAATTTCTGCTGGATCGTGGTGTCGGTTTTTGTCTACCGTTTTGATCTCTGCGAGTTTCTGAATGGATGTGAATGGCTCTTCGGAAGCGGGTGTCCCCCTTGCACAAGGCGCTGCCTACGCAGAGGCCGGGCTGCTGGACGCCGCTCCAGGAAGAGGTCCCGCGCGCCTCCCACGCCCACTGTCACAGGATTTGCCTTTCTTCGCCCGAGTCCAGGTGTTCGTTGGCCTCCGATTTCGGTGTTGGCACACAGACCTTTGGTCACATTGGGAACTTTGTTTTGTCTAGGTGATGATCGTTTCAAACGTTTGTTGAAAATATGTAAATAGGTAGCATCGTTTGTGTTTTAATGATATTTACGAAGCTTGTTTCGTGTACGCTGTTTCAACATACATTACATTTTCATTATTAGTCTTTGTTTTCGATAAAACTATAATCCCTTGGGGCATAAAATCTTGACGTTTAGGAGTTTTCATTTGTACTTTGTCTTTATTCTGCCACCAAGTTCTCAAACGTAATTGCAGAATAAGTAATAAATCTAATCTAATATAATTAAAAAACCTTTGTCAAAACAATAATAATCCTTAAATATTTGTGTTTTGAAACAGAAGTCTCCTGCGGACAGCGGCTGAACTCGACCCTAGAATCTACTGAAGATCCTGCGACCGTGGAAACTCGAACCTAGGACCTCCCGGCTAGATACTAGCAGTTGGATGACCCACCTCTCCCTATCTTCTGCATTTGTCCTTCCCTGCTGTGAAGTAGTGCAAATGATGTGCGACGCCCCCCCCCCCCATTCGCCCCGCGAAGCGCTGCTCCGGGGATGCGATCGCGGGCGGGCGCGCTTCTCTTGCCATTCCGAGAGCGCTCTTTGCGCAGGCCAACGCGGGCATTCACACGTCCGCCTGGCCATTCACCGGGACACTCCCTCCGCGTTCACGGCCATTAGTTTGCCTTCAACGACTTGTTTTATTCTTCCTTTAAACTGTGATGTAAAAACGAGAACGTCTGATGGTATTATAATTGTCCGGAAGTTAAGAGGTTTCGTAAGATGTAAATTTTGCCGGAAAAGTATTGTCTGAGTGCAATGATTCGTTTTCCACCTTCATGGAGTACTTGCTGAGCATGGAGCTTTTCCCTACGGAGTATGCTATTACATAAATTTTAACAAATTCTTTGTTTTGTAAATACGAACGTCATGAACACCATAACTCTTTAGCCTTTCTTCAAAATGCTTTCCTCTATATTGTCAATATATTGTCATACATTTTATTCTATTCATGTAATACAATTGCGTATTCACGTAATTCCCCCTCTAGTGATTGTAAAAGTTATCAGATTTTTAGCATCGATAAGAGTGACTTGCGAGTCGCATGCCTGGACACTTTTACGGATCTGTTCGGAAGTAGTAGAGTAATTTTACGCCTGAGATATAAAAGCAATGTTATTAAACGCATTCTTTACTTTTCAAATCAGTTATTTAATTTTTAATTTTTAATATTCTCCTCATAGAAAACGTTTTTTGTTTCCTCATCAAGAGCCTCCCAATGCAACAAACCCTACCTCGTAATTTCTTTCCTACGGACGTTGCGAAACAGAGCATGGCCGACATTCCAAGAACTTTACAGTCGACGACTCCTCGTCGCATGGCATCGTCATAGTAATTTACTTTATGAAAATGTTACATTACGAGTGAGATGCCTCGGCTGGAATGCCTAGCTAGTATTGTAACATTGCCGCCCGTGTTGCAACACTTTTTTCTCATTTATTGTCGCATTTCCTATTTCTCATTTAATTTCGTATTGAAGTATTTCGCGATGAATGAGTGCCAATAAAGATTTACCCTCAGAGCCCCCTGGTATCTTGATGTCTGTGAAACAATAGCAGTGCTCTGAACAGTTTAAAATGGAATTAAAATGTAATGAAAAGCCACGTAAATCGATATTAGATGAATCCAATGAAGTAATTGAACTATTAATACCTGAGAAATTGGAAGAAAGATGTAAACAAGAATATGAAAATATGTGTTTCACGAAAAACACAAATAATATTAACATGGTTAATGAGGAAGTAATGCTATCAATTACCCCCATCTCCATCAGGTTTTTGTCCAGTTTCCCCTGATCCATTGAGCAAATGCTGAGATGGCCCCTTGTTTTACTTCTGGACGTAAATGTAGCTTCACTATGCGCACGTTTTGTTGAACTCTCCTTTTGCTTCTAATGGTAAGAGTAGAGGTAAGGGCGAGTTGCTATTTTGTTAGCAATGCAGAAAAATCATACTAGCAATTCGTGTACCGATGCAAATAAGTTTTCTATGACTCGGAAACAAAAATGACTATTTTTTAAATATTGATACGAGTAATCTTACGATTTTTAAAATTTATTTTTATTTTTTTTATGTTAAACTTTTACTCATCTTTCAATTATTTATATATAAAATGACAGGAAGAGATTCTGGAACTCAAGAAAACGTGCGCAGATAATCTTTTCCCCCCTACGTCACCTACAGTTGTTTACTGTTTTTTGACTAAATATCTCTAAATATAAATCTGGCTTACTTATCAGACTTCGTTCTCTAATTTTGTCATCATATGGTTCTGTTATCTACAGTATTAATGAATGATTTTACGTTTCCTTCTCTTTGTAGTTAACTACATCATTGGTGCTGGTCTTCTATTTACAGAAGAAATCAGAAACGTGAGTAAAAAATTTCAAGTTCATAAGTTGTATGAGATTTCATAATGGTTCAGTGTACCGTAGAGTCCCACTTTCCGGCCTGCTTTGAAACACGTAAACAACCGAAATGCAACGTAGAATAAAATTAAACAATTTCCGCACCAGGGTTATCCGACGATTAAAATATTTTTTGGAGGCAACAATCGTGTGTCACCCGCGCTGCCGACTTCTAATTAAGAAGCCCCGCTGCGTCTGATCCGCGGGTGATGCCTGCCGAGGTCACTCATCCCGTGGGACGCGGTGGCGGAGGCGCGAGGTGTCTTCCCGAAGGCAAGTGTGTATTTATAGCGACTCGCGCCCAAAAGGAAGTCCACAGGTTTTATTTTTTCTCACCAGCACTTAACGACAAAAATATTTCACGGAAGAAACATTTATTTTTTATTATTGTTTGGAAGAACGCTGTTATTTATGAACAAGGCTTAAATTAGATGTTTGCTCTTTGGAACAAATTTCACAATTGTTTACCATTTCAGAATACTACCAGATCAATTGTATCATCATCATCACCATAATGAATGACCTGTCTACTAAAAATGAATACATATGTTCTTCCACATCTCGCGTCTTCAGTGTTCCCAGAGAAAAGAACTGGTTTGTCTCATTATTTAATTCACATGCCTCGTATAAGCGAAATTGATATGTATCTATCACAAGATCGGATATGAGAGAATTAAACATAAATATTTTGAAATTACGTAGGTTATTTTTTTAATAAGGTCCGTTTGTGAATGAGAGCAAGAATGTCGCACGATCGCCACAGTGGGCACAGGGAGCTTTGCGCACGTTTAGCAACATACCCGACGTAGACCGGTGATTTTCGTATTCAATCATTCTGAAAAAGGGAAGGTAGGTCTCTCTCTATCTGTCTGTCTGTCTGTCTGTGTGTGTGTGTGTCTGTGTTTCTGTCTGTCTCTTTCTATCTCTGTCTCTTTCTAATTTTGTCTCTCTGCCCCTCTCTGTATGTCTTTCTCTGCGTCTGTCTCGGTTTCTCTCTCTGCGTCTCTGCCTCTGTCTGTCTCGGTTGTACGAGTATCTGTCTCTGCCTGCCTCTGTCTGTATCTCTCTGCCTCTGTTTGTCTGTCTCTCTTTTTCTCTGCCTGTTTGTTTTCTCTCTGCGTCTCTGTCTCTTTCAGTCTCTGCCTCTCTCTGTCTCTGTATCTCTCGGTCTGTCACTCTATCTCACTCTTTGTCTCCGTCTCTTGTCTCTCTCTCTCTTTATCTGTGTCTCCTCTATCACTCTCTGCAACTCCGTCGCTCTCCGTCTCCCTCTGTCTCACTTTGTCTCTGTCTCACTCCGTCACGCGCGCCCGTCCGGTTATCCCGTGCCGCGCCCTGCGTCACACGGCAAATCAACAACGACGCTCGTATGGATAGCAGTTGAAATGGAAATTGAAGCGCAATTTTATTTTGCAGCGCCATTTATTAAAGTTACAGCAAAATGAACAGCACCCAACATTGCGCCGTGTTATTTTCACGTGTTTCGGTAGGGGTTCCTTGGAAGTCAATGGTTCAACGACGACGACGAAGAAATGAAAACTGCAGCCATGGATTGGGTTTCTTCACAGGCTGCATATTTGACGTCGGAATTCAAAACCTTGTTGAACAAAAACGGAAAGTATGACAAAAGCTTGAACAAAAACGGAAATTGCAAAAAATTGCAAAAAAAGTAGATGAAATTATGTAGAATATGTAATAATAAATATTTTGATGATATTGGCACTATTTTTCTTTTGGTTAAAAAACTGACCTTATTTCAAAAATAACATTATTTCAAAAGTATATTTGTTTACTGGATAGAATGAGAAATGTTTGCCGATCCGGTAGTCGAGATCGCTAAGGCTCTAGTGCTGTAGCGTTTTCGGGCCGAAGGATCGCGGCTTCGACTCCCGCATCGGGCATGGTAGCATTTGTTTTCGTCCTTTCAACCCCTATCACCACCATCATTTCATCTATTTCACAGTTACACAGAACATGAAAACCAATAGTGGTCGCTACTGACCTATATGTTGATGTGACCTTAAATAACAAAAAAAGTGTAATTTGTCTATAAAGTTGTTTAAGTATTCTGAAAGTGTTAAAAAATGTTTATGATGAAATTAGCATTCACAAATCTCAATGAGCCATCAAATTAATTTTCATTCTTACAGTAATTTCAAATTTTCGTTTTTCTATGCGCCGAAGTGGAAAAACTATAAAATTTATAAAACAAAAAATACATACAAATGTAATAATAAAGAATAAAGTAGTAAAAATACATACAATTGTAGTAATAAAGATCTATTGAATTACACATCACATGTAGTTACGTTAATGCGATCTTTACTTAGAAGTTACTCGTACATAAAAAGATAACAATTTCATTCCTGTCAGACCTGTCATAACTCAGAGTAATTGTCGTAACACACACGTATAATCGAGTAAGGAATTTGACAGAAATACACCCAATAAGGGACACGTCTCTCCCGAAGAGTTACGACGTGACTGCTTATGGATATGCGTGATCGCGTTGCGGACGAGTCGTACGTAGCTTACTTTACACCGCTGGAGCAGAAGTATGGAAGGGCTACGCAAGTACGTTAACGTAAATTTGTTAACATTTCAGATTACATCTTATTTCTGGGTGCGTGCCTTCTCTAGTTGCCATGCTACTTGAAACTCTGAGTTGGAATCAAAGTAATAATAAAACAATTTATTTTCCAAATTATATTTGAGTACAAAAATTGAAGTCATCCTGATGCTGTTATGGACTTTTCACTTTTTCGTCATTTAGATAATACGTTTTAGAAAATAGCATTATTTCATATTTCTACTTAATTTAAACAAGGAGTAATGAAAATTTGTATAATGGGAATTATCATATCTCGGAGAAGTTGTTATTAAAAGAACGATCGAGAGATT
Source organism: Gryllus longicercus (assembly GCA_038098605.1). Taxonomy (NCBI): domain Eukaryota; kingdom Metazoa; phylum Arthropoda; class Insecta; order Orthoptera; family Gryllidae; genus Gryllus; species Gryllus longicercus. The sequence goes on along the minus strand of JAZDUA010000069.1, from coordinate 1,214,005 downwards.
CAACCTTATGTATGGCAGCATTAAAAGAACCTTTAGAGATGAAGTACGAAAAGATACAATTCTAAAATTGTACAAAGTTACGGCAGTGCCTCGTAGTCTGTATGGAAGTGAAAACTGAGTTATAAATTCCAAATCCAAGAGCAGAGTGCAGGCTGCTGAAATGAGATTTTTGCGGTCGATCCGAGGAGTAACAAAAAGAGACCGATCGAAAAACGGGACATCAGGGAGAACCTTGAAATTTACAATCTAAACGACAAAATAATATAGAAAGAATATAGAAAGAAATGGAAATGTCATGTACTGAAGATGGAAAATAATCGTTTTCCTAAGCAACTCCTATTCTACACACCTCGAGGGGAAAGAAGCATTGGCAGACCCAGACCCAAAAAAAGTTGGAGTGATCAACGAGTCGCAACGGACCAACAGGTCTAAGACCTGAGGGAGAAGTAATGAAAACACACGTATAAACCTCTTCGCATCGATGAGGAAGAAAACTGGAGCATTTAAAATGTTTTGTGACCCCTGTATATTCAACATATAAAATGTTACAGTAGATGCAAATTTTACATTGAAAGTGAGCAGGAATTTTATCATGTATCATATGAACAGTATATAATCTTTCTCTATTGTCTCGTTTTTATATGTTTCCCTCTTTTTCTCTCTTTCTTTCTCTTGCTCTCTCTCTTTTTTCATCCTTTTCTCTTTCTCCCTTTCTCTCTCTCTCTCTCTCTCTCTCTCTCTCTCTCTCTCTCTCTCTCTCTCTGTCTGTCTCTCTTACTCACTCTATTCTGCAGTTTAGTGGACTACATACATAATAAATTGTTTGGACTTCGAACTATATGTTAAAAGTCGTACCACCAATGCCATTCTGGTACTCAGAGTACTTCAATGCAAAGGGGGGTCAGTCACCTAACCTACAATTAATTGCAATTCAATTGAAGGAAATTAGAATTTATTTTTTAAAGAATTTTAAAATTTAAGAATATATTATACACGTAGTTTCCAATATATTACAATCACGTTCTGCATGTGTGTGTTGAAACATTTTCAATTTTGGGGACAAGAGCTCATATTTTTCTGCACTTGCCATCCCTTCTGCAGGGACTCACGTGGCTGTCTCCAATATTTTGAACACCTAGTTCCGCAGTCACTACGCTGCTGAGATTACACAACTGAGTTCAGCGCGATGATTAACACACAAAACGCCTGAAATAATTCAAATTTAGCGTCTAACTTCAAGTAAAACAACTATAACATAAATGAAAAAGAATAAATTAAGCTGTTTGGCAAAAATTAACGAACAACAGTATAGGCAGCGTAGAAGCGACTATGATAGTTCTCTAGACACGTGCTGTGGTACATCATGTGACCTGCTCTGAAGCAATCAGCTTGCGAGGATTTGTTCATTTCCAGCCATCCAATTCACACAAAGCCGCGGGGGCGATAAGGTTCGGCTTGGCGATGCATTACAGCCTGTCAGTAAGTGTTAATGTTTTGAGATTTAATTTATGTCATGTAGATGGTGCCATGTGCGTAGTAATGTGTGGCAACAGCACATTGAACTGCCAGAGTCGCTTATGCACTGCCGGTAAGTAGAGTAGTAAGAGTCTGCATTTTAAACGTGAGGCCTCCGAGATAGTCTTAATCTTCCCTCAAAAACCGCCAACTTCATTAGAAAGAAAAACGAAGCAAATTTACAAAGAATGCACGCTTGGAACTGCTTCTCAACGTGGATATCAGAGAGCAGCACTGAACGGGCCGCAGCGACGCGCGTAAACGAGAGTGTAGCGCTTTTACTTTCTCGCTACCGCTTACGTAGTTCACAGAAAGTTATGGAATTTTGTGAAAAAAACGGTGAATTTTCGGTGTACAATATTCTTATTACAGGTCCCTGGTAACTAAAAACTGCATAAATACAGTTGCTGAAAATAGAAAAAATTCTTTAACACGTGATGTAGCCGGAATCCATGTTTTGTAAGCCCTAACTATGTAAAAAAGTAATACCGAAAAATCGATTGACGGCAAAACGTCTTGCAGTCTGTGAACAACGCTAGCGGCTAAACAGTTTAACTGGTTTTCTACAAAATTAATATTCCCCGATCGATCTGACTGATGTTGCGGCCCCTTGAATTTGAAACCAATATTTTAATTCTGAGAGACACTTTACATGGAGACTCTAGGAAATTTTCAAAATTTATAAAAATATTTATTTTTATTTTATTTTATTTCTTTTTATTTAAATTTGATATTGGATAGGGTGAAGGACGTTTAAGAGAATGGCGCAAGTCTCATGTTTGTTGAAAACCCTGAATTTTCGAAAACATTTTCCGGAGTCCTACAACTACACAAATGAAGATAACTATTTTAAATTAAATATTTTCAGGAAAAATAGATCTAAAAATAATGTCATCACAATTTTTATTTTCTTTAAACTGTTTTTTCTTTAAAACGGCACAAAATGTTTTGATTAAATTTACACATTAAATAACGTAAAGAACGCTTAAGAGAATGGTGCAGGTTTCATGTTCGTTGAAATGCCTGTTTTTTCGAAAATCAAAAATATTTTGGCGTCTTCCTACCACTACAATTGTGAAGACATATTTTTTTCTTATTTGGAATATATTCATCTAAAGCAGATCTTTAAATAAGTCATGTTGAATTTTTTGAGAGTATGAGTATTTTTGTGTAATTTCGTGACAAACATAATTGCCCGCTTCCAACTGATTGCGCTCCCTCAACGTAGTAGAGGTAATTACAGCAGGATGCTTCGTAAGTTAGAATTTGTATATTATTTCATATTTCTTTGTTAGTTTCTTGCATTCGAGATTTTATTATCCGTTTTCAAATTAATCGTTTAGAAATTATTTAAAACCTGTAAATTGCGAATTGAGTGAAATGTGAAAACGAATTGATGATTTCGCTTTGTTTAATGATGGAGATGTAGGAATGAAGAGTAATGCATGTAAAAACTGCGTAATTTTGATGAAAATAAAAATATTATATTTAATTAATGTGTTTTTCCATTCATTTTCATTTTCTTGCTAGAAGTATAAACAATATTATTTGCCAATATTTGTATCCCATTCAAATTAGCTACCATGTTGCGTGTTGCAACCCATTGTTGTTACGCCTCACTGATAACAGAAGGCGATAATGACACCTGCTTTCGTTCGCGTTAACATAAACTAATAATTTTATTTATGGGTAAAATACGCATCGTGCATCATTGATACATTTATGCATATACGTGCATAAATGTATCAATACATATATACGTGAATACACCGAAGAAGCCTGCGATATGACAGGTGAAACGTCGGCTTCTCAGCCGACGACGCGGCGTCACCCGGACAGCCAGAAAGTCTTCACTGTCAGAAATCTGTTTTCGTTCAAGTGTTTGATTTTTTTTAACATGAATTTTTCAAGCTTCGTTCGTCTAAGAATGTTTCAAATGGTAATTGACGCGTAAGATAGAAATTTTCATATCATAACATTACATAGCCATTAACAATAACGCGAGTTTTAGCACCACTAGTTTCTATATGTAAGACGCAATTACAGTTACAAATGAACGGGCGAATCAGCTGTGTAGCGGACCGCGTCAGACAGGACTGGAAGACAGTTGCGCAATGACGCTTTTATTTATGGACGCAATATACTAATAAATTAACATAATATTGTTAATTTCTGGAAAATAATATTCATACATGTGGGGCTTTATTTATATTTATTTGTTCATTTGAATTTCAAAGCCCTTCATTTTCTAGGATTATTCAGGCATGAAGTGACGGTTTAATGAGTACATGATATTGATAATAATGATGATTGTGGAGCAAAGATGAAGTCAGGGGCAGATCCTATGGGCGAACCCCGAGTAAACGGGCCAACTGTTCCCTTTGTCTATCACAAACTCCACGTGGATGAACCGGAGAACGAAACCGTGTTACAGTGACAGAAGGCACGTGCGCAGGCCATTACGCACCGAGCCCTTTTGCTACCGAGTGTGAATTTACACTTCACTAAGAATAAATACATTGAGTTATTTTATTTACGTGTAACTAATCAAATTTACATTCTTGAATATGAATGAGTCATTAACTACTTTTTTACATGATCTGAAGTTTTCTTTTTTATCAGGTGCTGCTTTCCATTCGCCACTAACGCCATTAAAAGTATCGCCTTCATGGATAAATACGTGAAACCTATGCAGAACACGACGCTTTAGTTTTCTTGAGTCTATTTATTGTTCTTTAAATGTATTGATTGGTAAAGTTACTTCCTCACATTTTGTTATGTGAATTTTGAATAAATTCAATGGAACTACGATATCATTAAGCAATGTTTAACCGCATGCTGGTTATCTTGAGACTGCTTGCAATCAGAAAATTAACCGACAAATAGTATGGCATGCTACTGGAGATTTCTGCTTCGCGTCTGAATGAACATGGTCCTTAGACATTCCGTTTATTTTTCACAATTTACCCAATTTATCAAGAATGCTATCAAATATATACGCTACTTATGAGAAGAAATAACTTGAGTTTTTATATTTCAAAGCTAACATATCAGTCTTTATACAACCGGTACTACTAATTTATAAGCACTTGTGATCTATTTTTATTACAAAATTAGATACTACGAGTACCACTCGCATGTACACCTAATTATCTGCAGCGCCTTAGATTTTACCTACTTCCATTACTGACTATTCTCACAGGCGGCAGTAAAAAATGAAATCCAATTTGACGTTCGAGCGCGCTCTACTCTTCATTGCCCATACCGCTAGGGGATCGAGTTCACGAGAGCGCCGCCAGGTGTCTCTCTTAGCTCACAAGATTATTCTTTGCTAATAACAATGTGATTGTCTTCTGATTTTACGACAATTTTGCTTTTATTTTCAAAACCAAGTATCTTAATTCCATGTATTGGTACAAAGAGACTGCCATTTTCAAAAGTGTTATTGTATATTAATAGTTTTATTTTAAATCGTCATGACGAAATCATTATTCTTATATATTGCTTAATAACTGCTATGATTGAGAAACTTTCTTAAAAATTGTTTTGTTTATAATGAAAACAATATGTGAAAGTTTTGTTCACTTTGTTTTGCCTAGCCCCTGTCCAAGAATGCAACCCACTTATCTCCGCTGTCATACACGTACCAGGCGCTATGAGCCTGGTCCAGTATTGATTGATCTGCCGTCGTGTGGGATTCCCAGAAAACAGATGATTGCATCACTTCTCCTGCTATAACGCCCATGTTCTACAGTGATAGGGCACTGTTCGCGTCCGTTGCATGGTGAAGGCAGTCGACAAGGAATTCGTCTCATGTTGAGGGCACCGAGATGTAAAAATCAACCGAGACTTAGAGGAAGAGCAGAAAATACGAAATCCATAATTTAAACTGAAGAGGAAAACAATTTGTAATTAACGTAATTTTCTACATTCTTGTTCGTGCAATGTTGTAAATATTGTTGATGTTGTTTAATGTCTTCTTTATTGTTGCGTACTGTTGTAAATAGGTATTGAGTATTGTGTTTTATGTACTGTGTTAAATGTTGCATGTCTTCAAACCTTCCAACTGCAAAACGACAGTAATGTATGTTTATCACTACTCTTGTTCGTTGATCATACGCATTATTTCATAAGATAGATGACATTTTATCTGCTAGTAATCACTTCTCAATACATTATTATTATTATTATTATTATTATTATTATTATTATTATTATTATTATTGACGACGAGATGGTGGATGGTGGAACGCTGGATGTGGGTCGGGACCATGTAGGATCAAACCTAAATAGATACCAGGAATGGATGTGACTTGTTGATCATTTATTATTGCACTCCCACGTTTCGTGCATCATGTGTGCACTTTGCCATTAATCAATAGGAAAAAGTAACAACAAATTACTTATTATTGTTATTTTTATTAAATTATATTTTATTTCACATTATATGAACGCATTAAAATAATATTTCCAATAAACACTTTTTCAACTATTAAGGGAATTTGAAGATATCGAATGACTTTTGATAACTTATCTCAAGAGGTGAAAACGATTTCAATAAATCAAAAAATTAAATTCTAAATGAAGATAGAGTAGTTCACCGCATTTCCATAATATTTCCATTTCTCTACGTCTGATTCAAAACGTCTCCCATGATGTTTATGCGCGATAATCAATACATAATTTTAATTTGTTTAATAGAAAATCCAATCTGTGTTTCTATGAGTTATGGTAAAATAGTCCTCATTTCTTTAGAAAACACGTGAGAAATGAAATAACTTACAGAAACAAAAAATAAAAATAATGTCAGGTAGAGTAAATACATTTTTGTAGTATTCACGTATAACGTAGTTAGCAATACTTTTTAACATTATTTCGTTAATGGAGGGCTAGAATATAAATATAAATAAATAAATAAATAAATATATATCGTTGTTGAATTTGTGGTGCGTTTTAGAATACGAAGTACTTTTTCTAACTTATTTACGCATTTACAACATTTTTTACTAAATTATATACACACTTAAAATATGCATAATTAATGAAAACCATTGCAATGTATGTTATGGAAAGTGAACAAAATCTTCATGGAAAAGAAATATGAAGAACTGACGTACACAGGCATTATTTAAGAAAAAACAACTTAATTTAAGAATCTGTTGATCAGTTTTCATCAATAAATAATCCATTGTTAAACGATATCAGCAATTTTTCACAATAGAACAGAGACAAATAGAAAATAAAATTTTATTTTGGAATACTGTTTTAAAAAATTGAGATAAAACTTTGAGATATTCTAACTTTACTTTCCTCCTCTTCCTCATGTAACTTTTATATTTTTTATCTTCCATCAATGGTTCATCCCGGCATCTTGTTCGATAGTTTAGTGAAAAGGAAATTGGTTGACAGTGAAGCAAAATGAGTTTGTTCTTTCTTAATGTAACCAAGTTCATATCCAATTTTTTGGGGATGCTTGTTCAATACATTCTAATAAAACATCTCATTTGTAGATAATACGTAACATATTTGTTATAGCTACAATGCTTTTTCTGTATTGAGCAGGAGAGAGATTATCAGATGCACTTGTCTTTTACGAGTATATTTTCCCCAAATTGAATTTCGTTGTATTGCAGAAATAAATGTACTTTAAAATGTATATCCTCCCTTAGAGTATTACAAAATATCTTATTAATAACATATAATCGGTTTAAAAATAAATCACGACTGATTCCAGTCTGTTTACATTATGTTTCTAGTTGCATTTTGCGTAAATGTGTCAATGCATGCCGTCAGTGTGTCGAGTTCCATTTATTGCCACCGAACCACAGTTGATTTTGTAGAAATGGTACTTGCAAAGTTCGTTTGAAGATAGATTTTTAAAAGACAATCATGTTTGCAGGCGGCATGGCAAAATCAAGGAGACAAATAAATTTCGAGTTTGAAAAATTGCATCTCAAATAAACTTCTGTGGCATCGTTGCATTTCGACTCTTATGCGAAATACATATACTGCTGACACATGGCAAAGTGAAAGAATATATTTATAAACTTGTAATTACATGGATAGATTCCCTATATGCGTTTGTATAACTTGGAGAATGTGTTTTGTAACGTCGAGGGTGGTACGAATCTGCCAGTGTACTACACACTCTGGTCTTTTCAAATATTCGGTTTTGTTAGAAATGGACAAGCAGAAACGATATGATCAATGATTTCTACTTGATCCTTTCAAATTCGGCATTTATCATCTTTGAAAATTTTGAGAACCACTTTATCACAATGTCGTGTTCTCAAAGCCTGATTTTGGGCAGGTATTAGTACTTCTTCAAATTCTTCCTTCATTCTTCCCTTTTTAAGCCACAAAAATAATTGATCTTTATTGATCTGCACCTTGTCCATTCTTTTTAGATATTGTTCATGGAATGGTTTGCCTCTCCATGATTTCTTTAACACGTCTTGGGCCTCACATTTCATGTTAAGTAGCATCATAAATTCAGTGTTAGTATTATACTGCGTGTCTTGCATTGTCTTTATTGCAATCTTTCTTGCATTGTCTGTTTCCCATTCGTCGATCAGATTTAATAACCTGCCTCATTAGTAGGTCATCTTTATGGCTGACTACATACTTTCCCATCCCATTATTATTATTATTATTATTATTATTATTATTATTATTATTATTATTATTATTATTATTATTATTATTAAAACGAAAAAAGTAATTCACCGTTTGGCACATCTTTAACTTTGAGTTTTTTCAGATTAGTGGACATAATACATATATCTGTCCCCTTTATTTCTATCATCCCAATATACACTTAATTATTTGGTCACTTATCTAAGATGAGGGGTTTAGACATCTATAGAAGCTTCATGAGCAAGTTCTCCCTTTAAGAGTAAGTACCGGCCACTTTTGATGTAATCCTGAAGACAATTATAGCAAAAAATCGTAAATCAAATGTAAACGCTTCCTTTCAAAATCCCAGAAACTAAATCATTCTTATCTCTTATATGCCCATGTCACGTAACAACAACACTACTGCTCAAGCTTTCGTAGATGCCTTTCGGTTTGAAACATTCTCGTGACATATCGCAATTTATTTATAATTTAATATTTATTGGAATTTACATCTTCGGCGGATACTGAGACTTAGGAGTAATGATCTAATGAAGATTATATCGATAATGATAATGTGAATGATCGATAATTGTGAATTGGTAGGTACGAGAAATGAGATATTCCCGACAAAACCTGTCGAGAACTCGCTTTTCCTAAAACATAATCGACCGGAGTGATCGATCGCGGACCCTAGCAGTGGAAGGCGTAAGGCGAACCCTTGATGATACGAGGTGATCTTCGTTTTAGCCAGTTTCTCGAATTAAAAAATCCAAGGTAGATCAGGGCATCAGGTCACCGCAGTGTTTCTGACAGGGAGGTCCTACGGTTCGAGTCCGACGGTAGCAGGATTTTCATCACTACCTAGGCAGCTAGGTCAAATTCGCCCGCTGTCGAGATGAGAATTCTAGCGGACGGCTGCTCTGATTGGAATTTCAGTTGTTTCTCCGATTAAGAACAGATGATGATTGGCAATTTGGCGATTGGCAGTTTTATAAAGTAAAAACGAGGGGCTGTTTTAAGAGCCAACTTCTTGTTTATTACAGGGTACATTTTGAAGAGTGCTGCCTGACTGGGCACATTTATTTAAAATGTGCTGTTTCCAAGTTATTCTAGTGTCAAGGAGCACTCGCAGATATTTTATCTGTTTATTTGGAGGATTTCACGGAACTTTTTGAATTATTAATGTATTATATATTAGAGGAATTATTGATGACGTTAGCGTCAATATCTTAGCTTCACATTAGGAAAGTTTCAGACTTAGTCTCCATGAAGATGTCCAGTTCTGAAAAGCGTGTAGTGCGTCTTGAAGGTAGTGTATGGACTTGGGAAGCTGCGAGTCTGATAAATAGATAGCTATGTCGTCAGCACAAGGTGCCGTTGTGTGTTTCGAACGGATGTATCTGCTGTGAATGTGTTGAACAATGTGAGAAAGAAGGGGACCTTTGAGGAACCCCTGCGTGAATTATTGAAGGGGGTGAGATGTAATTATTCAGTTTGACTGAGAATGTGCGATTTGAAATGGAACTACGTATTATGTTAAATAAATAATCAGGAGTTCCTATATGTCGTAGCGTGAATAGAAATGTGCTATCATGAGAGGCTTGAGCGATGTCTTCTGAGATTTTTAAAAGTTCGAGAACAGTAGAGTGGTCTGGCCTCAATCCAAAGTGACAGGAAGGGGTGGTGTTATTATTATAGAGAAAATTTTTAGTCTGGATAATATTAGTTACTCAAATATTTTACTTAACATTGCATAGAGACTTATGGGTCAGTAACTAGAGGAGCCATTGGCGTTTTGTTAGGCATTTAAATTGGAATAATTAATACTCGTTTCCATTTGTTGGGGAATTAGAAGCCTTAAGAATCCATTAAAGATGCCTGCAATGCTTTGTTTAGAAATACTTTTGAGTGCCATGACAAAGAAATTGCAAATTTCAGGGCTTTCTTGTTTTCCGAATTAATGATTAGTTCTGCTATCTTGGCCGGGGCAATATATTTAATTGGTAGAAGCACAGAACAATACAGCTTATCCAGGAATTGCGTGCCTTTTTTGTTGAAGGATAAGTCAGAAATAGAATTTGTTTTTAGATTATTAGCAAAATGATTTTCTAATAGATGTGCTTTATCTTCTATTGTAGTTGCTCCCTTATTGTTAGATTCTAAAGGGCAAATAGCGCACGGCAGGTTATTAAAGTGCCTGTAAAATTTCCAAAGGTTAGAGGTGTCTGGCTAAGTTAGTGTGGTACAAAGTTTGATATCTAAACTCCTTGATAGCAGAATTCACTTTATGTTGTTAAATGATTTAAGGTTTTCTTAAGATGAGAATATATTCTTGCCAGTGTTTCCTGGCAATTCTTTTTAATTGATTGAGAGATAGGATATTTTGCGAATATTACTATTTTGGAGTTTGGTTTTTTACTGTAAACGTTATTGTGACTAGATTCAAGGTCAATTGCTATATTTGTTATTTCATTGAATTTATCAATGGACTAATATATTTCAGTACTGTTAGTGCAAAAGAGGATGAGGCAGTGAGAATGTAAGTGAGGATATTAAAAATTTGCCAGTTAATGATTTTTGGGATAGCTTCCGAGTCAGTTGGAGGGGGCGGGTTGTTATTGAACTTAATGAGCACTGGGCAAAGATCTGAATTTGATTTCGTTAAGAGGAATTGATAAATTGGATGAATGAATCGTTTACTCACTATCGGACGGAATGCGTTGGTTGAATGGGTAGTGAGTAGATTGTAGAGAGGCTATTACAATTCGAATTATGCAAAAAATATAATTTTATATTTATTTAAAATATAGTTTATCATGTGTTCATTCTATATCCCCAAGCTCGGCTTTTAGCATTAAAATCTGTGGGTGGGATGTGCGAAAAGTCTCTGCATGTTAGAGGGATGGTGGGCGTTTTGCACACCACCGTAATTGTAATCAATTGAGGTTTTGTTCCTTAAGAAAACTAATATTTTCTAGGCCGGGGATGATTGCCAATCGACCGTCGGATGGGAAAATTTATTTCTAATAATTATTGCCACTTCATCACAAGCCTTCAGGCGAGTTCTGATCTATAAACTTTATATCCTGGAAGTCGAAAATTTGCTATAAGTGTTAAAAAAGTTTCCGTAATTACTGCTACATCCATATTATGAGATATGACAGCAATAATTTTTTTAAAAATCCGTTTTATCTGTGATACCATTGGCATTCCACTTAAGTAGAATTAAATCTTTAGGTTTTTTTCATGAATGGGAAAGTACAAATTATAGGAATTAATATAAGATTGAAAACATGATTGTTGAGGCTGCGAAATACTCGTAGGATAAGTTGGGAGAGCAATTAGTAGAACCTGCAACAAAACATCGCCTCTTCTATGAGTAGTTTTTTATCAGACAAGAGACGACACACAATTGACAAAGATTGTTACTTGGAGAAAGAATTAACGAGTATTGGAGAGATTGTCACAGTTACCGCTGTCTAGGCGATATCAAACGATTCTTTATGAATTTCGTCGCTTTACTTCACGTTAGGACTGCGTCCAGTGCCTCTGATGGCAATGCTAGCTGGTGACACGTCGTGGCCTGCCGTTGAAAGAAGTGGGTTCCGCGAAATTTTGACAATGGTCTATTTTACCCAGGGCTGATGATATCTGTCGGTGACGCTCCGAACTAACAGGAAATATTTGACAATCTACGTCAAGGAACTTTGTACGAAAGAAGTGAGTATTTGGTCAACCGGGAAGAAATTCGCGCGGCTTTTTTTTTTTTGAGTAAAATTCTCCAGGTCGCAAAGTTTGAAATGTTGGATCCTTTCCTCTGAAACGCCTTCAAAGAACATCAAAGGGCCTCATTAGAAACGAGGCGCCAAATTTGAAGCGATTTGGCGGCCAATGTGCCAACAACGATAGTATATAGGATTTGATAATATGGATTAAAGCATTAATAGTGAACAAGATTGGGGAGTGGTGGGAATGCAAGAAAAGGAACTTGAGTATTTTGGGCAGAACCATTATAAACAGCCTTTACCCTCTGCGAGGTGTGAAAGTTTACATTTGGAAACGTTTGGGGAACTGGAAGTTCATGATAGCTATTTAGATTACATTTTCCTGTTTCATGGTTATTCCCGAAAAAAAACATCCAAGTGCAACTTAAGTGTGTTCCAGTTCTGAGACACCGTTTGCACCGAACGAAAGCACTATTTTTTCTTCAAAGTTTCACTGAGACTATTCGGTAGATCAATTTCGTAATTTTAAATAGTTTTTCGAGTTATAGTGAGTCTTGAATTTTATCGCGCAGAGCGGCATTTGAATTTTGTCTTGCCGGAACAGACATATAACCTTCATGATGTCAATTTCGAGAGCTGTAAGTTCCTCATCCATTTCACTTTCAGAATAGTCAGTAGGGGTATTGCTTATGATGGCACTTTTGATCTTACTATTTGGATCACGAAATGTCTAATACTATGTTATAACTATTATCATTTAATAAAGTTCTTATCTTCTTATAATCATCTACACTCGAATTTATGAGTTATTTAATAGAGCTGTGAAGTTATCACCAATGATTTTGTGAATTTCACTGATCAGCTTTTTGTAATTGTCTATTTCGTGAATAAAAATTGGGGGCGGTTTCCTTATGAGCTGCGTTTCCTTAGTAAGCCCTTCTTCCACTGATTCACTGCTATCTACTTTCACTAATTCCGAGAAGCGATTATACTTACAGTTGTAGATGAGGACATGCCTATAATGTGATAATGTGTGGCCATATTTTAGCGTCACCATCCAATTCTTGGGAGTTATGTCTTTTGCAATGGTCGACACGTGAACTTGAAGACTGAAGGGGATTCCTTGTTGAATGATGAGGGGTCGCTGGAGGGGGTAGGAAGGCCGTTCTCCAAGAAGTGATAGAGCTGAGGCCCTGCCAGAGACGAAACTCCTGCCGTCTGTGCCCTCTTGGCGCACAGACACTCGGTGATCTCCCGAGGGATTAACTTGAAACACTTCCGTGAAAGACTGAAATTATTCGTGAGGTTGTGCAGCCCGACCATTCGGCTGTAAAACACAAAATGCGGTCCAGTCGACGTGTGACAACCTGCGACCCGCACATAAAAACCTACTCTTCATTTCGCGGACAGCCATGGATGATCCCCTCGCCCAGCCTTGGACATTCGCGAGCGCTCCGGCCGATTAAAGGGCGTTTCAACGGGTCCTCTGCTGCAGACGACCGGTATTGGACGTGTAATCCTTTCGGGGTGAAGTAGCGGCATCACAATCATCACCTTCCTGTAAGTGAATTCACGCACATAATTATTATCAGCCAGAGGAAAGATCAACTGACAATTGTATGTGAGAGATAATTTATCCATAATAAACGTGTCCCCGCCATTTTGTCGGGTGGTAACACAAAGAGCTATAGCCTGTGTATTACTTGTAGTCAGTAAGCAAAATGCAATCCTTCGACCTAGGGCGCTCACCCCTGAGATGCTCAACGCCGGTGACTGGATAGCAGGTAAGGCACTGCGCTTGACGCCCTTTAAATAAATTGACCGAAATTGACTGAAAGTGACCGTCGCACCTTAAGTGTGAAGACAATCCCCCTTATGATAGTGTGACTCCCAGGTTGCATTACTATATATAGTCTGACCACCCACCTAACACCCACTCAGGCAGCTCGGAAGGTATGCAAAATGAATGCTTGTATTTAGTTTCATTATCTTAGGTAGCGGGATCTTTCGGGTGTGAGAATGTGTACCCAAGACTCAGAACTTGGATGAAATCAGTGCGTCACCAATTGGTCACACATTACAAAGCACTGAGATAATAATCAAAGAACATATTCAAATGAAACAAAATATGAATCAACTCTCTGGATCAATAAATTAAAATCACAGAAACACCCTGAAGTGATAAATCTACAATGCCCCAGCACAGTGCACGGCCGCTACCAAATACTATTTTAGCAAACGGTTGCGAATTGTAAAGTGATATTTCCTTCACTCTCCCTTTTAAAACAGAAAATAATTTAAATAAGATTTATTTCTAAAATTTACAATGAATTTTACCACACTTAGCATAATATTCGACAATTTCTTACAAAAACTGAGTCTAACATTTAAATATATACAAATAATTTTTCTTTCAGCGAATCATTAGGGAATGAAATATATTACATAGTATACAAAGCATACACTAATCTCCCTTTTGCTCACTCTATTCGCTACAGTGTCTGCTTTAATAGTCAGATTTCCCTCAATCTTTGCCTAATAACCACAGCGGTCGCTCCATCGCCGCGTCGCCTGCCCCTCAAGTCCCGGGACAATGATAGTTTTTACCTTGCTCCTTTGAATTTTTGATACATCCTAATATACCTCCCTCAACCTATGATACCGCCTAATATATTGTCGGAACTTGTTTTGCCCGATGAAGGGCAGCAGTACGACGTAGCAGGGACTCAACAAGCCATGCGGCCTCCACAGTCGTCCATAATATCGAAAGTGTTGCCGGCGTTCCAGTGTTCCAGCAATCCAGTGTTCAGGATTTTGGGCACGAACTGTCTTCTTGATTATATCCCATGAATGTTCAATAGGATTCATGCTGGCGATCTGGGTGGATGTTCTTCATGGATTGGATGTTGTTCATACCAATCGCGAACAATTGTGTCCCCGGTGATATGGCGTATTGTCATCCATAAAAATTCCATCATTGTTTGGGAACATGAAGTCCATGAATGTCTGCAAGTGGTCTGCCAGTAGCTCAAAATAACCATTTCCAATCATGATCATTTCGGTTGGACCAAAAGATCCAGTCCACACCATTATGGAGCCACCACCAGCTTACGTAGTGCCTTGTTGACAACTTCGATCCACTGCTTCGTGGGATCTGTGACCCTTCCATCAGCTCTTACCACACGAAATCGGGACTCATCTGACGATTTTCCATTCGGTTAGAGTTCAATAGATATGGTCACGCCAGGAGCAGACCAGAGTCCAAAAGAGGCGCTGCAGGCGATGTTGTGCTATTAGCAAAGGCACTCGAGTCGGTCTTCTACTGCCACATCCCATTATAGGACAATTTGCCGCACTGTTCTATCAGATACATTCATTGTTCATTCTACATAGATTTATGCTGTTATTTCACGTAGTCTTGTCTGTTAGCACTGACATCTCTTCGCAAACGGAATGGAATGTCCTATGCATCTAGCTCCAACTACCATTCCGCGTTCAAAGTCAGTTCATTCCTGTCGTGAGGCTGTAATCAGTCAGAAACCTTTCCACATGAATTAATTTAATATAAATGAATGCCCATCTATGCACTCCCATTTATACGCTTGTACGCGATGCTACAGCCATCTGTATTTTTGCATATTTCTGTTCCATGACCTTTGTTACCGCAGTGTATACGAAACGCTACAAATGTGTATTTTATGATATGAAGTAACATATTCAGTTGTTTCAATTTCTATAAGTGGCAACTTTTTCTTGAAACAGACCATGGTCTTGTAGAGCGCTTCCATTAGGATAGCCTGTTTGTGTAGGAGGATAGCCCTCTACTGCCGCCGACTTCGCAATGTTTTGCCATTTCGCCGAATGCAGCCAAAGCTCTCGGAAGAGAGGAGAAAGCGGGAGCATCTCCGCCACATGTTGCGGTTCAGCCACGCCACGCCACTCCACGCCATGCTCCGCTCCGCTGCAGCTCGCTGCGTGCACGCGCTTTCTACCGTCACTGCAACGTCAACATGCGTAATCGGAAAGAAATACAATCGGCTGTTTGTTGCTATGTGTTGTTACCTGTGACACCCTTCTGTTTACGGTCCTTATCTTTTTGTTCCGTCTTTTCTTTCTTTCCTTCACCTCTGAAACCCTGTCGCGTAAAAAAATTCTTCTTTTTGGGGGTTTATTTAATTATTTCCTACTTCTTTATTGTTAAAAATATGTTCCTTGTATCTCATTATTTAAGATTTCGATATATTTTGTATTATTTGTAGAATACTACCAGTGTATACATTTATTTTTTCGTTTGAAATGCAATTTAAAAAATGAGAGTTTATTGTATGGTTTTAGAGTAATTGTTTTGATGAATTGTGTATTTGTAAATGAGAGTGATTTTATGGTTTTTCAATGGCTAGAATCTCTTTTGCAAATTTAGGTCTGAAGACGAATGCTATTTTATTTGGTTCATTGGGCAATTACAATATCAAGCAAATTACAGTAAATCAAAACTTATTTAAATTTTTTAAGAAATTGACAATATTAATGAAAATGTAAAGAATTTTATTAACTGCAACTTTGCATATAAGAGCGTGCATTTGAGAGTATATTTCCATCGAACAATAGTCAGTGACAATAAAATCCACTATTGGAATACAAAAAAGTTAAAAGAAATAGTTCTTTACTAATAATTTTACTGCAAACAATGATTGGCCACACCATTGATAAAATTTCTTAAACAATGTTGTCACACCAAACACGGATACGTAACGTAACTCCCAATAGCAATCATTAGAGCAAAAATTAATAAATCGAATTAAATATTACATTTTCATATATTTCATAAGCGTTTCACGTAAGTTTCACAAATATTTATGTTCAAGAAACAAATCTCTCCTCCCTCAGGTTTGTCATTCATCGTTCTTCTCAATTTACACATATTATATTTACGAAATTTTAATTATTTACTATGATACTCTAAGATATACCTCCTGTCCCCATTTCGAACGAACACCATTTCGGTTGTAATCTCCTGATTTGTGACTTCCATCGCGTAGCCGCTCGAAGGAAGTCGACGAGCCGCCGCCAGATCGCAGTGGCGGGCAGAGGAACAGCGGCGAGTAAAAGCTGCCGGGTGAAAGTGTAGCAGGACGTCGCAGCCGCAGCGGGAGCGGCCAGTGCTGTCCAATAAGGTCATTAGCAGAACCTTACGTAACGCCCGCTTCCTTATATGGTCATCCGCTTCCCCTCCGAACACCAGGGTGAAACCGCTTCCCCTCCGCTTGCGAAGAGCAGCCGCCGTTGTCTCTTCTCGTTCCATTGCCCACCCCGTGTCTCTGGGACTTCTTTGCAATCTCAGCCCCTGCTATCTTCTGTCTACTTCTCCACTTTCTTATCTTCTATTTTCTTCGGGCTACTACGCATTCTGCATCACGTGTGCTTTCTGTGCACACACCGCCGTTTTCACCATTACCAACTCTGCTGTCGTCTCCTTAACCGTGCTGTCACTCTACTGCCATATACTAACTTAACTCTACCACAGCCGCACTGGAACATTGGTCTGCATCACGACACTTGTTAACTCTTAAACAGAGAAAACGAAGTCGGGAACAATCCCGACTTCGTTTTCTCTGTTTAAGAAAACGTGGTGCGTTTTCCTCCTACTACAACTGATCAACAGTCGGCGGGCGACCACGTCTCGATTCTACGCTACCTGTGACGCAATGCCCCGCCTCACCACGTCTCTTGTAGAGGCGCCACCGCCTCAGACTCCATCATCTCCACCACCGCCGCCGCCTACCTCTGCACTTCTTCCTCCTTCACCACCGCTGCCGTCGCCGATGCCAATCTCACCGCTGTCCCCGTCACCACCGCTTCCTCTGCCTCCCCTATCACCACCGCTGCCGCCAACCTCACCATTGCCTTCTCCTTTCTCAGTCTCCATTGCCTCCGCCGCTGTCGCCGCCGCCACCGTCTCCGCCGCTTCCATCATGACCATCGCCACCTCTTCTGTCGCTACCTCCTCCGTGGCCGCCGCCACCATTGCCGCCCTCGCCAACTCCACCACCGCAGCCGTCGCCATAGCGATTGCCGTCGCCGCCAACGTAAACACATCGACGCCCCGGACGCCGGCGCCTGCGCCTGCCGCCAGCAGGCGGGTGCCTCGGGGCAGACACCAGCGCCGGAGAAAGAGGCTCTTGCGACAGCGCGCGTCGCTTTTTCTTGCGGTGGGCTGTTACGACGGCGGCCGATCCAAAAAGATCTCCATTCAACACCTTCCCAAGACATACGAGTTTGTAGGTCTTGCTTTGAATCGCAGGTGTACAAAGAATTGACTTCTATGTCCCGTAATCTCCCAATAGAGACGTGCTGAGCTATAGAAGTGGGACGGTTGTTTAAGGTGAAGCAGAACTCTTGCTACGTAAGGGTATGCAATACAGTCTACTTAAAGAATGGCGTCATTGTAATGCCAGGAAGCAATTACTTAACCGACTCTCTTTCCCTTTTTCATTCGTTTTATCCCAGTTGAAGAGGAGATCATAATTTGAGATTTTTTTAATTGATGTATTTCGTAATACGTTTAAATATCTTAAACAAGTACCTTGATTGCAGTACATTACTAGGATATATGTGTTGGGAATGTGGTAAAGGGATATTAATACAAAATATGGTTTAACGAATAAAATTCATATATATTTGTTTAAGATATAATATAAAAATATACCATCAGTCATTGCGTACAAAAGTCTTGTATTCAAGAGACAATAGAAATATATTCAAACAATCCGACAACTAGAATACACCAGTTGGTGTAACTTCGGAAGTTGGTATTGGCGCATTCTGGGAACCAAGAAGAAATATAAAAGAACACAAAAAACAAGCACATGAAGATGAATCGAATGAAACGTGAATGAGGAAACCATTCTGAGCTACGTAATGAACAATACCTATGAAGTCGCGTATGGTACAGTATGACATGATGAATCTGAGAATGTTTAGCTAGTTTTCGTGACTAACTTGTCGCAGTACTGGGCCCGTAAGCTCGTCATCTAAATGTTACTTGATACAAAATAAATTATTTGAGTGCATGGGGTGAATGAGTTTATGAACCCTGTGAGAATTTCACGACTGTCGAACGAAGATAGCTGCAAGCGAAAACCGGCATTAAGAGAGAACTAATCGAAATACTGAAAGCAAAGAAAATGACTTAATAAAAAGAGGCGTAAAACTCGCTGGATCTGAGCAGTTACACGGATTGCGCGTCGGTCCTGCTCCTTTGCCTCCCGCTACCCCCGCCTTGGCCTTGACCCCGCCGTCCCCTTGATGCCCCCGTCCCGCTCGGATCCTCAACTGCGTCTGCTGGGTGTTGGGTGGAAGCAATTGCGTTGAACTGATCCTCGTGCGTGTAGCTGCTTCCCCGCCAGCGGCGTGCGTACGGCTCGCGCCGGGAGGAATCAGACGGCGAGGAAGATCGCCGCCGACTTTCCAAAGTAAAAGTCGCCTCTGCCGATGATCGGGCGGAGCTTCCGGTGAGAGACGCGCCAGGGAGCTGCGGTCGGAGGTCGCGGCGGAGGCGGAAGTGGCGGCTGGTCAGGGCCGCCGCGCCGCCACTCGGAGCCAGCCAGCGGGTGGGGCGCCTTAGTGCAGGCCGTAGGCGGGCGCGTGGCCGATGCTGTAGGCGGGGGCGGCGGCGATCAGCTTGGGCGCGGCCACCACGGCCACCTTGGCGGGCTGCGCCGGGTGCACGGCGTGGCCGGTCTTGGTGACGACGGCGTTGAAGCCGTTGTGGCCGTCGGCGGAGTAGTCGACGGTGCGCACGGTGCCGTCGGGCTCCACCAGGCTGTACTGGCCCTTCACCACGTCGCCGTCGCGGTGCTCGCTCTGCTGCTTGATGTCGCCGGTGTGCACGTCCTTCACGCCGTAGTTGAACTCGTACTTGGGGTAGGCCTACGGGAACACAACCTTCTGGTTATTTCATGACGACTTGGTTTATGCATGTCAGTGGATACAACAGATACCAGTTTCCGATATTATGTCTTCTTAACTTTAGACCTGTAATGAACTGTGAAAGTATTCAAGTTAACAAATTATTGGCCGGTCGTCGTCTTAGGGGAAATAACCAAAATTTCCCAGAAAAATATTATTAATAAATTTACTCTAATGAAAAATCACATAGAAATAGAAATTACTTTTCGACATTCTGTTCACAGTAATTTTGGAAGGTCATCTTTATAATTGATTTTAGGAAATACCTTTTCAGAAGATATTTCCTTCCTATTTTTCTTTTTTGTATATTGGATATTGGATATTTTTGGAACCCTTACATTTGTCTTTCTATAAGTAAAAAGAAATATATATTTTAAATTCCAAAGCAAGTTTACAAATTCCAGTGAAACGTAATACCACGATATTGTGACTGAACACTGAGAATTCTCTCCGATGTTTGCATAACAAGTTCCTTGCAGTAAAATCGAAGTGGCCCAGAGACCCGGTCGACTTACGTAGGGTTCAGGTTGGTGGACGATGGCCTTGGCGACGGGGGCGGCGTAGGCAACGGGCGCTGCGTGGACGGCGTGGGCGACGGGGGCGGCGTAGGCGACGGGGGCGGCGTGGGCGACGGGGGCGGCGTAGGCGACGGGGGCGGCGTGGGCGACGGGGGCGGCCGCAAAGTGCCCGCCGTACAGCTCCTCAATGCCAGGGTAGGGGTAGGCGGACGCCACCGCGGCGAGCGCGGCCAGCAAGGCGACCTGCAAGCCAGGGCGAGCGCTAAGTCACGATACAACGAAGCATTTTAATGTGCACGTGTTCAAGTTTAAAAGGACAAATTGTATAGGAGAGGAGTAAAATTACGTAAAAGTATTATCAGAAACTCAGGATAAGTCCATCAGTTTTTATGGTTTATTTTCATCATTGTAATTATTATTTAGTATAATAGTTTTGCCATTTTATGAATTATTAAGCAAAAAGTAAACATGGTGGTATTCTTATCTACCTTTTATAAAATTTCTGTTTATAAGAAAAAATTTTAAATAGTTAGCCAAAGGCACAAAGTCTTTAAATTCAGATTCCTCTTTTTTCACTGAAATAACATATAAAAATATAAAAACCGATGTTTTTTACGATGATCTACTTACTTACCGATGATCTACGTGTTTTTTAAAGAAATGTGACGATGATGCGAAGAAGTAGGAGACCGAAAAGAAGTTGTGCCGGTTTGAAAAAAAGTAATATGACAAGTGATGCAGACGTCTGCTCTGGGTATTCGGGTTCAATTCAGAGCATGTCATTTTGAAAATACATAGGTAAAATCTCTACAAATTTTTTAACTTTTTATTTTTTATATTTTAACTAAGTATTTTTGTTTGTTTTTTTCCAAACTGTACAGTCCGGTTGCCTAATGACCTTTCATTAAGCATTCACATCGCCAATTCCCTGTTGCTCACGTCGTTGATGAAAATGTAAGCTCCTCTGTTTGAATAAATTAAGTATTTAGAAAACATCATCATTACAGTATTTAATGGGCGCTGTTACAGTACTCGCCAACAGCCTGTCTTTTCGAAAGGCTTATTCTGCTTGATAATGCCATTTCACTGTAGCGTTAAGTACCGATGACATTTTACTCAATAATGATATCATGCGTGTAAATCACAGCAAATAATTATTCGATATCATTATTCGTTGACCGATATTATTGATTGGTCGCTTCTTTTGATTTTTGCCTGAAATGTTTATGTGCCCTACAATTGAAAATGCATGTATGAATGCTTTGAAAAAACTTTATTTGCATTTGGCCAGTATAACAAATATTTCACAAAAGTATTACTAATGTATTTTTTCATCTGACAAATATGGTAATCTGGTAAGTCAGTGCCAGTGGAGACTTGAGACAAATATAAACTCGTAATAGCCCAAGTGGGGTAATTCCGTTTTCAATTAGGTTGATAATTGTGTAACAAGAGGGAAGGAAAGGATATTGTCTCCTGTAACTCGTGCCGCGATGGATAATGGAGGAATCAAAGAGGTAGACCCAATATTAAAAAAATAACCGTACATCATATGAGTATGTAATAATGTATCTTTTGAATATATTCGTATTAAGTTATTTTGTGTCGAAACGCTAAAAAAATGATATTGAGATACTTTCGTTTCCAGATACACCCGCAAATAGATTATCAAAGAGCTTGTTGACAAAAAGAATTGCTGCCACAATAGCAATGTAACGTCCGATTGTTTGTTATAAATTAATATTTTTACTTTCCCGTATACATACAAATATACGAAGAAATATGTGTAGGATAGGAAAAGTTATGTAATCCTGCGCGAAAAAAAGGGGAGTTTTCGGCAGTACAAAATTCACTGTCGAGGCCTGATACCAAAAAAGTGAATAAATCCAGTTTCTAAATTAAGAAAAAAATCCTCAAACAAGTGGTGTGGCCAGAATCCCTATTTTGTGGGTCCTTGTTGGGAAAACCAACTGACGGCAAAACGTCAGTCTGTTTGTCCGTCAGTCTGTGAACACCACTAGCGCCTAAACCATACATGATTTTTTTTCCAAAATGGATATTCCCCAGTCGATCTGGCTCCACTCGAGGCGCCGCGATTTTAAAAACCTTTCTTCAAAATTTGGGCGGACTTTACATGAAGCGCCACGAATTTTTGCAAAATTACCTCGAAAACGGCTCCAATTTTTTTCTTTAAATTTCTTGTAAGAATATAGTAAAATACATTTATAAAGGCGGCATTGGTTAGAATTTCACGGTTAACTCCAAATTTCCGAAAAATCCTATATTTTTATTTTTTGAGGCGTCTTCCAACAATTACACAATTAAAGATAGAGATTTTTCCTTCAAATAAAATTTGTTCTCCATTGTGAGTTCGTTCATAAAGATCGTGGAGATTTTTTGGAATATTTTAATAGTTTGCGTGCAACGCGTGCAATTTTAAAAAATAAGAAAAGCAAGATTTTCTCCAAAACGGCTCCAAATTATTTCTAAGCGTATTAACTAAAATTACAACAATGATCCCCGAAGCCACACGACTGGAAAAGTGAAACCAAAACGATGTGCTCGCGCCGAGTGCAACTCTCGCGCGGAACGTAAACCCACCGACGCGACGCCGCGACCAGTCCGCGCAGAACAGGTTTGGAGGCGCCTCCCGCCGGGCGATGGCCATGTCGCTTGACCTGCTTCCAGCGCGTCGCCGCCGGCGCCCGGGCAATCGACGAGCGGACCGCGTGGGAAGAAACCGCACGGCTGCGGCCGGGGAAGACGCGTCCACTTCCGCCGACGACGGTGATTCGCCCCGAGATAAAGGTTTTTGATTAAAATTAAACATATTTTTAGGTAATATTTTTTTTTTGTTTTATCGACTTAACGCGACCAAATAGAATTAATAAAAAGCCGCTTCTTAACGGCCGGCATTCGTTAAATATTTAACAGTCCGTTAAGAACAATCGAAATAAACGAGTTGTAGCTAAAAAGGCGACTGGGTATTTATTCCAAGAAAAGGAATTTCTGTTTTACGTATTTTTCTGATAATAAGATGATATCACCTATAAATTGTCAAACGTAATATCCACCCCAACCAGGATCCTAGCCGAACCTACTCGTCTATGTTCTGTTGCTTTGATCACCGAGCTAGCGAGACTATGCTTTGAAGGGAGGTACCTTGCAGTGGTATTGGTATGGAAGGGTAGTATTGACTAAGAAATGTTTGCGAGATAAATAACGTACGATATTGTCGATTGGAAGGTTAATTTTTGTTGGAAAGTGTAAAAAAGGTCATTGAGCAGTTGCTTCGAGTTTTTTGATATAAACGCAATATTTACTCAAAATTTTCTGTGCTTTTCGTGTGGTAGCTATCTATTAATTACAAAACAACTGAACGAAAATAGTTCACCTTACATATTTGGTGTATAACTAAAATTCTAGTCATATGGCGTATTTTGTCTTGTAAAATTTCTATTATCTATTTTTCATGTGAAAAAACTAAACATTGTATATAATTTATTTAGAGCAATTCATAACAAATAGAGTGTATGCTGAGTTATGATACTTTCAAAAAATTCTTGATTCGAAAGATTAGAAATTCAAAAGGAAATAGTAAGCAAATGAGAATTATTTTGAGCTCGCGAGTTAATGTGTTTTGTAAATTTTGAGTACTCTACAATAACCATTACTTCCTGCAAATATACTTAGCAATTATTCGTGTTATAGTTCTAATTATAATTTCTAGTATTGCAGTGACACATTTCGCAGTTAATTAATTTTATTTAAAAGTCCGAAAATAGAATTGTCTTTCCAGCTGACACCAACGCGATTCGTTTACATAAGTTCTAGCGACGTAAGAAATTACTGATCCAATGCCTTATAAGACATGCTATTTACCTAAAAGGAATTATATAATATTAAAATCACCATACTGGTCTTTTTAACCTTGAACTTGCTGACATAATTCGCGACATAAAGAGATACAACACGAAGTTTTGCGCAGGCGTTGACATTATCCTCTCTGACGCTTATCCCGTATATGTTGTAGTGACTGAATGAAAATTTTTAAATATTGCGAAATGACTTATATGAAGCACAATTTAAAAATGTATACATGGAAAACCGCACTTGAGCAAAACGAACGTTCCTGAACACTTGTTTGCAAACAAGAGGATGAAGCGGCCCAGAGCGCCGGAGAAGGAAACCCGACTGCCGCTTCGCGCGTTGGGCGGCGGTGCCTCCACGGCTGCGCCATCTCCACTCCTCGCAGGCTTCAAATGCGAATGGAAAAAGAGTATTGAGACTGATAACAGATTTCTCGATGTCGATTACGTTTCCCGATTAACTTAAGCGTTACTCACGCGTTTGCGTGACTCATCGGCGCACCTGTCAATAATTAAAAAAGCGCGCTCAACGGTAATACTAAAACAATTGAATTCGTAGACGATAATAGCCTTCTCCTGTTGCCAGTATAATTTGCTTGGATGTCAGCAGGAAATAAGCTCGTTTTTTATAAAGCTCGTTGCTTTTTCTTATTTTAAAGTGATGTTATACCATGTTTTAAAAAAAAACATGTTGTGAATTTAACATGAATCGAAAGGGGGGGGGGGATGGAAGTGAACGGTCCATTGCTGTCATGTAAGCATGATATCGTAAGTCTTAACTTATAAGAATCTATCCATTGCGATTTAGTAAACATCGTTAAGATGTGTGTTACATCACTTGAAGCGACAGAGAAGGCAATCCAGCGAAGGGCAAGTGTGCGAGAGTGTGGAAGCCCTCCTAGTGAGAAGGGCAGCCCTCCGAAGCTTACCTGTGCGAGACTCATGGCTGCTCGAGGAGGCGTGTGCGGTGGATGGGTGCACTGGAAACTGTGATGTCTGCAACCCGTGGGTCGCGCCTTTTATACCCGAGACCCTGCGGCCAACCCCTTTCCCGCTCTCTCTCACCTCGCCGCGCGCGTCTGCTGGCGGGGCGCGCGTTTCTCCGCTCGCCGCCGCCGCCGCCGCCGCCCGCCCGCGGCGCGCCGCTGCAGCCCAGGCGCCTCGGACGCACGCAGCGCCCGAGCCATGCTGGACGAGTCGCACACGCCTAGGCATCCAAACGGGCGCCCGCGTGCAAAGTGCAATTCGAATTGTTCTTACGCACTTTGATGTCGTGATTAAACATTACAATCGTGAATCGCTCTCCTGTTCCTTTTTCTATTGATTGTTTTAAGTGTTCAATTATTAATAATTATTTTTTTCTTGCTAGCTGCTGTTCTGAGAATTCATAACCGAGAAATATGAATTTGCAGAATATGTGATCCGTTTAGTTAATACAGAATACACAGTATTGGGCAATGTTTAATACTCTTTATCTTGATCTTGATCTTCTTTTAATTAACCAGCTTAATCATATTATTATTTCTTTTACTTATTCCTTATTCTTATGCTATATTCTTGACTTTTTTATCCTCTTCATCCTCTCTCTCGTCGTCCTTCTTGTTACCCGGCTAAAGTTAATCCCACTTGACAAATGCGGGGTCCGCTGCAACACGAAAGCGTGCGTCACATAAACGTGCAGCGATTTTCTTAACTAAACTATTGACAGACAACAGCGATTCAGTGTGCTGAGCTAATATTATTTCCTGAAAGTTTTGAGATTGCGATTTAACATTAGTCTTTTGTCACTCCCTTTTTTTTCTATCGATTGTATACAGATGACTCACAAGGAAATTATTTATATTATTATTGTTACTTATTGTTCTTTTTATTTAATAAGATTGATTCAATCGTTAATCGCTCGTTTCACTTGTTGTTTTTTAGATGGATCAAAAGATAGATATATAATCTAATTAGGGTTTAACATCCGATAGGAGATTTATTACATACAATAAATTAGTACAATTAAATACAATGTCCCAAGCAACGCATCGTATACATTCTTAGGTATACACTAATTGTATTATTCATACAAGACATACGTATTACAAATTCAGCACTTTACAGACAAAAATAAAATGCATCGCCATCAAAAACCAACTCGTTAGCATGCATTGCTATCACATATATTTGGAATTTATATTTTGATTTGTCGAGAGTCATTGTCGAATTAGGGTGGTATTCAAATACCCTAACACACAAAGATGTTTTAATAGTATTGTCCAAAGCGGGTTACTTTTATTCATACATAAGTAAATTTAATGAGATACAGAATGACAAACTCTCCTCTTGTCCTCAAATATGTTCACTCCTGTATTTTACTTGCTGCATTGTTTATATTTATGTCGCCATATATTATTAATTTATATGTCATATATTTCAATAGAAAATACAGTTTTTAATAATCATCGTTATAATCGTATCCCGCTGAGATCTTATAACAATTAATCTTTCGAACAAGTACCATCGCCAAATATATGCGATGATTCTGAAAAATGTCCATACGTGAACGCTCGTTTCACATTTCTCATTGCTTGCTCATAAGCTGAAATACGCAATGGTGCGTGTTCAATTCCGGAATTTTACTTTCTCGCCTTACTACCTAAGAAGCAAAAGTATGAAAATCGTGAGTCGGAAATCAGCGATTTTTCGACAAAAACTCTTATTGCCGAAGCCTGGTAACGAAAAAGAGGATAAATATTTTTCTAATATGTAGTATGTAACGTAGTAGTCGCGTTGTTTAGTTGGAATCCAAGTTCTGAGGGTCCTTTACACCAAAAAATAAATTAAAGGAAAAAGTCTGTCAGTCTTCTGTCCGTCTGTGTGTGATCAACGCTAGCATCTAAAATGTTCAGCAGATCTTATTTCGAAATTGATATTCCCCAATCGATCTGAACTAACTCGAGGCCCTGCGAGTTTGAAACCGATATTTTGATTGGAGGGGGAGGGGCTTTACAGGAATCCTCAACACTTTCCACGGATTGTGGAACATTGTCAGCATGTAACTTCCTATTTTAGCAGGTCGTGTTTTTATTTGTATTTCTGTTTTGGAGTCAATCATGAATGAAATGCTAAGAACAGTAAGTTTTCGGCAGTTTTCACATCATCTGACCTGTAGCTGGCAAGTGAAAATTTGTCTTCCATTCTTTGTTTGCAATCGTTGATGAGAACAGCAACAACCGAAGTTTCTGTTTAATAATTGCGATTTAAGTTAATAATTGCTATTATAAAACTTTGGTACTTTATCGTACCCTGGTTTCCATTTACCACGCTATTCCAATTGTCTTCTTCGAGAATTGACATAATGAATAGTTCGGTGGTGTTAGCATGGTATAAATATTTTAGTTTGTAGTCCTGTTTACCAAAATGTTTATGATTGTTTAGATTACCAGCTCACGATGGCCTTCTCTCTCCATAATCATCATTATTAAATCTTAGATCATTCGAATCAAACATAGCCTTCTTAGAATCCGTTTGATATAGAAGGCGATAATATTGTTACTAAGTCTAAAGTTGAAGATCTGATTTATTCAAAAAGCTGCAAAGATTCGTCGGTTTTAAATTTGTTTTTTTTTCTTTCTGATAATGCAGATTTACAGTTGTATTTTGTGACCTTGATTCCACTCATTCTCTCCTTCCAGTCATTTTCTTGTCGATTTAGTCCAGCCACATCTTCTTTAAAGACGTATTTTCACTGATATTTGGGATCCCCTATTTTTTTTCTTCAAATTCCAAAGTTTAACAATAAAAGTATTCAAAAAATAAGTGAGAAGGTTAAAGCAATTGAGTTCACTTCAACGTTTTCCCCGGCCTCGTTCATTCAGCACATATATCAAAACCGTCCTATCCATTTGCCTTTGTTATATCTTTTAGGGATGCTGTAATGCTCATTGTTTCTCAAACCTCCTTTTTTCAATCTGTCCTGAATCATCATTCTACATCACACAACATCGCATATATGCATTTTAGGATTCTCTTTTCTTTCGGAATGTGCTTTTGGATATTCTATTTTTCTTTTTCCGTTTTTGCCCACGATTTATACAAAGAGATTTATATTTTCTTTATTATATACATAGGGATATTGTAAATTCTTGACTTCATTTTTTTTATTCACAAGAATAAAGTTTGTAGATAACATTGTTTTCTTGGCAGGTGGCGGATGAGGACCCCCCCCCCCTAATTTTTCAGTACCATTAATTTTAACTTCTCTCGAAACTTTTAAGTAACAAATGGTGCTAAAACAGCAATTATTTTCTCGCTCGTGTGTTCACGCAAATTTACGCGAAAAGAACTCAAATTTACTCGAAAAATTGTAATGACCTTATTTGAAAATTTATCTTTAAGGTACAGATTTCATTGAGGGAAGATATCTTTTAAATATTTTAGTTGTAGGAAGACTCCGAAAAAATGTTGAACTTTTGCAATTTTCGAAAAATGAAGGTTTTTAACGGACATGAGACCTGCGCCACTTTAAACGTCCTTCACACTATCTAACAAAAAATCAGAAACGATGCACTTTTTTAATTTGAAATATGTCTCTGAGGATTCATGTAAAGTACCCCCAAAATTAAAATATCGGTTTCAAAATTTCAGGGGCCGTGACATCAGCCACAAAGGTTTGGAAATATCAATTTTGGAGAAAATCACCGAGTGGATTTTGATGACCTAAGACATTGCCATACATGATCAATACAATACTCTTAAAATGTTTTTAAAATTCATTAAAGAAAAGAAAAATGTATAATTTTCTATCAAAACAAATTTAGACCCGTAATCAAAGCAATGTTGCTAATGTAAACGTGAGGTTGAGTCGACGGGGGCCATGTCCTCCCCCCATGAAAAGCCTTTAGAAAAAAATTAAAATTGTAAAAGTGCAAGAAAAATAAAAATGAGAAACACAAGAAAAAATGTAAAAGACGTCTAAAATGTATCGAAAAAACCTGGCGTTTTGCCCTTAGCCTTTTAGTTAGGAATGGGAATACTGAATATCGCTGAAGGTGATAGCTCGTGTCTCTGTCTTACTCCGCTTGACAAGCTGTGCTACGGCGACTTCACGTATTGGAGTGAGGCCGACGCAACCGGAAACAATGTTGACGGAGTAAGGTCCCGCTCTAGGTGGCAAGCGAGTGATCGCTTACATGCGCCTGAAGATGGCGCGGGAAATAAGTACTTAAGAAGGAAAAGAAAATATCTGAAAAGAAAAAGAAGAAAAGAGAACGAAATGTAATAAAAAAGTAGAAGAGGCTTAAGACATAATTTGTGTACTCCTGTCGACTTTCTTCACTCCTGGACAGTAATGTTTCTATGTAAGCGAATGTTTAATATGTAAATCGATATCATGCGTTTTTATTTAAATCCTATTTGTTCACATCTGTATCATAAAATGAAAAATAGAATGCTGTAATTCTTTTGCAGCTCTGAATTTAATTATTTTAATAATATTACTATTCAAATGCATAAACATCATTTTCTTAAAAACGTCTCCAACTTTTTCAAAGAAAATTGCCAATTAGGATGAGGTTTTACTGCTCTTTAAGCAATACGGAAAAGTCTGTAGCATTATATAGCTCCACTAGTTTTAATTTAAAACCGTATAGTACTTATTAAATATTAAATTTAATATTTTAATTTTGTTAAAAACATTTCCTGGTAAATAACTTACCTTGTTTATCATTTTATTATAATATTTGTGCTTATATATACAAATCCCCCCCACAAAAAAAATCGTATCTGGATCCGCCCCTGGTTCGTGACTTCCGGTCCGCATCACAGGGGGACTTAAACATCTGACGATCAGTGCATCTCTTATGGTTCTGGTCCTGACTTCGACATAGATGAAGATGTTTGCCTCCTTGTTTTCGTTGTGTCGCAGCATCACTATCATACTATATGTTTGGAGGGTGTGGTCCAAGGATCGATTTTGAAATATTCAGTGTAAATGGCTCGGGCGAACAACAGCTTTATTAATAATGTGTTTTTTTCACGGGAGGAATGTGCCGAGTGTAATACAGGGAGTCTGCTAACGTACACGTCGTCGTGTCATTAACGTTTTTAACTTCTGTCCTTTCATATTTTCTGTCGAACTCCCAGTTCTTTTAATGGTTACCCCAGTAAAATGTGTGTTCAGCGTTTCTTAATTCTTTCTCTCTTATTCCTTCCTCCACTCTTCTTGGTCAACTAACGTCTGTCATATTCTGCAAATGTCTATGTTAAAAATATAACTAAAATAACTGTCGTACATTCAAATTAATTTACCGTCTTTATTTCAATTGATGGATAGGTCATTGCATATTGATTTCAGAAGAAGAAAAAGAAAATATACTGGAGTCAGTCTTCAAACACTAAGAAGAATTGAACAGTTTAGAATTTAATTTTCAATGTACTTATATTTGTTAAATGTTTTGAGTCCAACATAGATTAATTATTTTATCAAATCAGCTTACATCAGAACATCAACTATCTAAATCGTTAATAATTATCCAACCCAACTTTTAGAGAATAACGTTTTCGTTTTAAAACAAATATGTATAGATACCTAATTATATTTACTATTTACGTTACCTTATTTTTTCGTTCGTTATAAGTTCGTTTTTTAACTACGAGCGTCGTTTTTTTTCAACCTCCGATTGTACATAAAAAATTCCCGCCAAGCGTTACGCCATTGCGGTTTGCAGCGGTCGACTGCGCATCTCCCGTGCGCCACTTGACATCAGTCCCGCGACTCAGACGTCAGTGTGTACTGTGCTACACACGAAACAACATGGCCGCTACAATCAGTTCTCCCGCCAAGTGTGAATTACGAAGTGTCATTCGCTTTTTGCAGGCAGAAGGCAATAGTGCAGCTGAAATTCATCGAAGGATGTGTCAAGTGTACGGAGAAGGGTTTATGAGTGATGGAGTCGTGCGTGAATGGTGCCGAAAATTCAAAGAAGGGCGAAATGATGTGCATGACGAAGGGGGTCAAGGTCGCAAGTCTGTCGCTACAGATGACCTTGTTTACCGTGTTGATGAAGCGGTGAAAAAGAACCGTCGCTTCACTTTAACATCGTTGTCAATGGAATTTCCGCAAGTTTCTCATTCCTCGCTTTATTCCATTGTTACGGACGAGTTAGGCTACAAGAAAATTGGTGCTCGTTGGGTCCCGAAGATGTTGACCGACAATCACAAAAACCAACGAATGGCGGCAGCATTGACTTTCCTCGACCGGTATTCCACAGAAGGCGAGGGTTTCTTAAAGTCAATTGTGACGGGAGATGAAACGTGGATTCTCTCTGATACGCCCGAAACAAAAGATCAATCAAAACAGTGGATGCATACGAGTTCGCCGAACAAACCGAAAAAATTCAAACAAACATTCAACAACCGAAAAGTTATGGCAACTGTCTTTTGGGACCAAAAAGGTGTGTTGCTGATTGAGTTTATGGAACCGGGGACTACGATAAAAGCAGCTGTTTATTGTGACACCTTGCGACAGTTGCGGCGAGCGATCCAAAACAAAAGAAGAGGATTGTTGACTTCTGGGATTGTTGTGCTTCATGACAATGCCCGTCCTCATAGTGCTGGATTAACCCAAAACCTTCTTAGGCAGTTTAATTGGGATGTTTTCGATCACCCGCCGTACAGCCCAGACCTAGCGCCGAGCGATTTACACCTGTTCCCGGAATTGAAAAAATGGCTTGGCGGACGGCGCTACGACATCCACGAGGAGCTTGAAAGTGCCATTAATGAACATTTCAAGTCACTGGCGGCAGAGTTCTATGAAGAGGGCATCGGAAAGCTGGACGACATAAGTCTTAATCTTCAAGGTAATTATGTAGAAAAATAGTGTAAGAAATTTCCTTTCTTTTGATAATAAAACAAATTTTTAATATTCATTGGTGTTTTTTTTATGACCAATCGGAGGTTGAAAAAAAACGACCCTCGTACATGTATTAGATCATGTAGCAACCACGTTGATTGCTTACATTGGGGTAGCTGTGGGGGGAACACGACACATAAGGACAACACAAGCACAAACAAACATTCGTTCCTGAGTCGGGATTTGAAACCGCGACCCTCCAAGCCGAGGCAACAATGGTCTTACAGCCTTAGCGGCCTCGGCTGTCCAGGCCAGGCATATCCTACCTTATGTTTGTTCAAGTAGTTTCATGAATTTCATTTTTTTACCGCTGATGTTCTACCATATCTTTAATCTTAGTGACAACGTTTGGAAAACTAATTTCTATCTCGCTTCCTACACCTACCACCTGTCAAGACTGAAACGTACCAGAGAGAGATCGACATTTAGTACGAAGGAGACACGTGTAAATTGTTCGTTCGCTACGCCGCTTGGGTGATAGAAGCAGCAACACGACGTGTTTGCTCAACCATCGCGTCTAATTATGACAAGTCACTGGCACCTTATTAATTAACTTTCTATAGGTAATGCATAACAATGCTGCGAATACATTCCCATCACGCACGTATTGCACTCTCTACAGTGCGTCACACTGTTTTTAATTGTCTTTGACAATAAATAAATAAATAAATAAATAAATAAATAAATAAATAAATAAATAGATAAATAAATAAATAAATAAATAGATAAATAAATAGATAAATAAATAGATAAACAGATAAATAGATAAATAGATAAATAGATAAATAGATAAATAGATAAATAGATAAATAGATAAATAGATAAATAGATAAATAGATAAATAGATAAATAGATAAATAGATAAATAGATAAATAGATAAATAGATAAATAGATAAATAGATAAATAGATAAATAGATAAATAGATAAATAGATAAATAGATAAATAGATAAATAGATAAATAGATAAATAGATAAATAGATAAATAGATAAATAGATAAATAGATAAATAGATAAATAGATAAATAGATAAATAGATAAATAGATAAATAGATAAATAGATAAATAGATAAATAGATAAATAGATAAATAGATAAATAGATAAATAGATAAATAGATAAATAGATAAATAGATAAATAGATAAATAGATAAATAGATAAATAGATAAATAGATAAATAGATAAATAGATAAATAGATAAATAGATAAATAGATAAATAGATAAATAGATAAATAGATAAATAGATAAATAGATAGATAAATAGATAGATAAATAGATAGATAGATAAATAGATAAATAGATAAATAGATAAATAGATAAATAGATAGATAGATAAATAGATAGATAAATAGATAGATAAATAGATAAATAGATAAATAGATAGATAAATAGATAAATAGATAGATAAATAGATAAATAGATAAATAGATAGATAAATAGATAAATAGATAGATAAATAGATAAATAGATAGATAAATAGATAAATAAATAGATAAATAGATAAATAAATAGATAAATAGATAAATAAATAGATAAATAAATAAATAAATAGATAAATAGATAAATAAATAGATAAATAGATAAATAAATAGATAAATAGATAAATAAATAGATAAATAAATAAATAAATAGATAAATAGATAAATAAATAGATAAATAAATAAATAAATAAATAAATAGATAAATAAATAAATAAATAAATAAATAGATAAATAAATAAATGTATCCTAAGGAGGTTCACGCTTACTTCGCTAATTATCTGCGATCATACTTCATTCCTAAGGTGATTTCCAATAATTTGTTTAATTAAAGTTTCATCGGAGAAGAATGATCATTAGACGTATTCATTATAAATGGTTTCATTTTATGCAAACTTTACGGTAGAAAAGTTCGACAATCAATAAATAAATTTCATTTAGAAGATTCTTTAAATGTAATTTATGTTGAAATAAAAAAATAAACAGTATTTTAAAGTAAAACTTCGTAGACGGATCTACATGACTAAAGAGTTCCAAAATTAAAGGCTGAATTCTCACGCTAATCTATACTCTTCAACATTCCCTCCCGTAGAGACAAGCGAATCAAAATGAAATGTAGGCAGTTTATTCAAGAAGCGATCTTGTATTGTTACATGATCCCAAAACCCAGTGGATCAGGAAACTGTCTTCTCCGTATACAGCCCCACGAGGCGGGGCGGCAGGGAGAGGCGGACGCGGTTGCGTCACACGACGAATCTCATGTAATTGCGCTGCGAGGCGGCGAGCGCGCTCATTGCCGCTCAGAACGCGGGCACGCCCCCGCGTCACCGCGACGCCACTACCGCCCCCGCCCAAGCCGCAGCCGCCACCGCGACCGCCACTACCACCACAGCCACTTTCATCGTCGCAGTCAGCGCCACTACCACTACAGGAGCCAATCCCACTACAGTCACTGCCGCCGCCGCTGCCGCCACTACTACCACAGCTGCCTCCGCCACCCCCGCCGTCGCCACTACTTCCACCAAACCCACCGCCCCCGCCACCTCCGCCGCCCCCGCCGCCTTCACCATTGCCGCCACCGCCACTATCACCACCCACCGCCACCTCCACCACTACCGCCGCCGTTGCCGCCACTATTACCACCGCCTCCGCCGCCAACGCCGCTGCCACCACTTTCACCACCGCCACTACCGCGACCGCTATCCTCGATCCCCGCCGCCACCGCCGCCGCAACCACTACCTCCACCGCCGCCACTGCTACTATCTCCACAGCCCCCGCCTCCGCCTCCGCCGCCGCCGCCGCCCCCGTCTACGCCGCCTCCGCCACCACCACTACCGCCACCGCCGCCGCTGCCGCCGCCGCCACTATAACCACCGCCACTGCCACCACTCCGCTGCCACATCGCTAAGGGTGGCTTAGGGAATCAATTCATATCGCCGCAGTGACGCTAACCGGAAGATCCTAGGGTTCGAATTCCGGTGGAGGCAGGATTTTCGACACTTGCTTCAAAGCTAGGACGATTTCAGGCGCTGTCTGGAGGAAAATTTTAGAGGCAGGCTTCTGTCATCGGTAGATTTCCGTGGTTTCTCCGATCAAAATCAGGCGAATGCTGAAGCAGTCCCCTAACAAAGGGGCCATGGACTGGTGCGCGATCTTCCCTTTCTGACCCTTGACCTACCCTCACCCCTTATTTACAAACACACTCACATGCGGTACAATACCACATGTGACCAGTCAGGAGCTTAGAGCTTGTCCTACTGGGGCGGTACCAAACTGGTAGGATATACCTAAAAATCTTGTACGACACTTACGGGAATAGTGACTTTAGCAGTCGACGCGCCCAGAATCACTAAGCTATCGAACCGCCGACGGCGCCGCCGCGGGGAGGCGATAAGTAGCGCACATTCCCTCAATCCAAAACTACATTCACTGCATATGTCATTAATTTTTGATAAAAGCAAAAAGCTCCCACAAACTTACGTTTTCGAGTGCACCTCATAGATCCAGCACCCTCACTTCTTCTTTCTTATACATAACATTGATACGCCCTAAGCTACCAAATAATTTGGAGGTGCTCGATTTGAGTTTCCTCAATCGATACTAAACTGAGCTATTGTTTTAGTCAATGTTATGTTATGTATTTTCTGTGCTTCAACGAACCAACCGAATAGCTTTCATAAAACAATCACTCACAACGTAGTTTGTTTATTTCATAAAATACAGCGCCATTGCTCGTTTCCTAATAACATCTAAGGGGCGTTTTCGGTGGCTTTACATGCATTTTGTCAAGCCTACATGTCTGCAATAGGTCAGCGCCAACAGTGTTGTCTCTGCAGCATCGTTAAGCGGGACTTCCTTGGGTTCGAGTCCCGACGGTGTCAGACTTTCAACATTAGCTACGCAACTGGGTCAAATTCAGCCCGCTGTCTGATGGAGGATTGTAGTGGTCGGACGCTCTGATCGATGTTCCCGTGGTTTCACCTCTGTGTACCAAGCGAATGTCGGAGCAGTCCCCTAACTGCCACAAAGAGACACCAATCGCTCAAACACATAACGGAAACACAAGCATTATGCGGGTTTCAAACTCACACCCCTCTTCCTACTGGCAATTGCCTTATGCTTTTTAAGCAAAAAGTACTTCTTTTAAATAAGTGATATATTTTAGAGGTTCGGAGTAAACAATCGTACTATTCTCCATTTGCACCATCCATTTGGTAGTCGTGTGGCCTCAGTGTTCACACTCAATATTTATCGTGCATAAAATTCTGCTTGTGCGCTTTCGAAATCGTTCGTTACCGTACACATCTAGAGGATTTTCTCAAGAACCTTTTGTAGTATGAATGTAGTTCTTACTATTGAACTCAAAATTGTCTGCAAATAATAGTCATTGTTTTCCAAAGCAGAAGTGACCGCCGCGTTAGAACTAAAACCTAAAATGGTTAAGACGAAGCTGAATGCGAAACTCTCAAGGAAGTACGTTATTCTCAAATGAAGCGAGTCGTTATTCATTTGCTGAACATTTGAGAATAACGACTGTGAATAAGAAACTACTACTTAGGAAACAGCCATTGCACGAGCGTACTACTAACAGGCTGCGGAAATTAGCCGATGTTATTACAGCAAATTTCTTGGGCCTGACCGAGATCGAACTCGAGACCTTCTCAAACGTAAAGAGTTTTACGCCCACTGCTATCGATTGTTTTATATGTATATTAGGGTGTACCAAGACACATGGGAGACCATTTGTTGTAACCCCGTGAAATCTGGTAAGGATACCGACTATATATTTTCTGTTTGATCTCAAAAACTCAAAAAATAAATTTTATCTATATTATTTAAATATTTTATCTTATATGTTTAAAAAATTAATTTTAAAAAATAAAAATTATTGCGATTAGATAAGGCTAACCCGTGCCGACTTGATGCCAAATATTAAACTTGAATGTTTTTACTGAGTTAACAAGGAAATATTATAAAACTCAATGTTTATTTGGTAAATAATGCACCAATATGTCGGAATCAAATCTTTTTTTTTATAATATGTTATTTTGTAAATTTTCTTCTGTTCTGTTTTTTTGAATCGCATGTGAATCGTTATGTGAATCGAATTTGATGTTAAATAAGTATTTGACGTTAACGTAATGTCAACATTCATTTTGCTTCACGTGAACAATATTCTTGACCAGACTTTTAACAAGTAAAATTCCGTCTGATTATAAAACTTGCAGTTTGTAGGAAATGTAAGTTGTCGTTTCTCTGAGACCATCACTTCATCATAATTAATAAAAATCCATTTTTTATAATATACGTGCACTTTTGAGTCATCACACTTCTATTTGCCAGTAATTATTCGGAGACTTGGCGAGGAAGATCTCTTCAGTACAAATCCAACCCATGGCCTCGCCTAAAACGCACACAAGAAATTGAGAATGAAGGGGGGAAAATCTTGACGATATGCAACTAACGGGAAGCCACTATCACCCCATCAGCGTACGCCCTCCAGGAGCCACCGGACGTTTCATTGCCGCGTGATAGCATCTCACGTGTTGGGCAGGTCTTTTAGGGAGAGAGGCACAGCCGCGACGCCGACCTTGAGATTTCCCAGCGCTACCGGCAACGCAGGACTATGCGTAACTCCGCGTCGGAATTTGACGAGAATAGCATTGCGTGCTGCCATTGTGGGATATATGCATGTGAAATCTGATGTAGTGTTGTGTGGAACTGTCGTAAGCCAGTTTGCACGAGTCTTTTATCATTTGGGAAATTAACAAGCAAGTAACCAGTAGCCAGAGATTTCAAGAAGTTAAATGCCTAAGACATTTACACCCAAGTCGTGAAAAATTGGGTCGAGGGAGACGTAATATGTCCCTATTTCGTTTGAAAGCTGTATTCTCGTGGTCATAAGGAACAAACAGCCTACAAGCATTGCTGTAATCACGCTCTTCAGCGTATTTTTTATTTAAATAATTTTCATTCTTCATCGAACTTGATGACGGTTTTTGAACCTCGTCCACCACCATGCTATTTCAGAGCATTTAACTCTTTTGCGAAACCAACGTTTTGTGTCCTATACAGGAAACAATTGTTATTGTTACCTCCAGATTCAATTAAACTCGGCAGCACAACGAGGCAGCAGAGGGCATTACAAAACAACCAGTATAAAAATAGAAAGGGGATTGCTCAAATGGAATTTTGAGGATCGGAGTGGTCAGGGTTGCAGCTGCAGTGGCCCGCGTGCCATTCGTCTTTCACCAGACTCACCCGATCGAGCCCGAGCGCCCCCCCCCCCTCCTCCCTACTGACTCACTCGACAAGGTCGCGGGCCAGTTGGTGTTAAATGACCCGCAAGTTTCCTTTGGGCCAGGGCATACCAAGAATCCCACTTCAGCAACACTGGAATAACACACTGCCATGGGCCGCAAAATAAACGGGCCCGCCCACATTAAACTGTCTTGCAAAAACTTCTTATTTTATTTATATTTGTCCATTTCCTTTTGCCTCAAGGAATATTCCCGAATTAACAATTCACGGGAAAACTGGTTTCGAGAGCAAGAGTCGCCAGCAGAGAGTTTACGTGTTCCAACTATGGACCCGAAGCGAGTCGCAGCCGCGCAGGTAAGGGCAGGTAAGGGGCGGCGGCACGGCGGCCTTGCTCCGCGACGCGTTTATGAGCTCGCAAAAGCGCATTGCGCGAGCGCCGCGCCGCGCCGCGCCGACGCTGCCTGGGCGACCGGCGGCTGCGTCTCCCGTGTGGGCTCACGCGCCCCGCCCCGCCCCGCCCGGCCCCGTCCCGCCTCAAAGCGGAACGCGCCAAGCAACGGAGGCGGCCGCTTGGGGATCTCTTGACGCGTGACCTCTCTCATCGAAGGGTGACGACCTGCGGCAACGAGATGGAGCAGCCAGCGACCATTAGCTGAGAATCACTGAGATGGTCCAGGGGAATCGCCCGACGGCATCCCTTTTCGTTCAACCGCTGTTTGGCAAAGAGTAATTTTTTTTAAGTTAGCATTTAAATTAAGTCATTTAAAAAAATTAGGAAAGCATTTTTTAAACTTTTAAAAAAGCGCAAATAAATGTACTCACACCAGTGCAGAGAACACCTCGAACATGGCAGAATCTTCGGAATTGCGTATGTTAAGTCAGCGAGGTAAGAAGACGCACGAGATATGTTATGAATTTTGTTTCCGCAAACATTTAAGCGGTGGTTTTCAACATTGACAGTGCGACAAGGATATTCAAATTCTTGGAACAGAAGAAGGTCAATTATACATACATATATATATATATATATATATATATATATATATATATATATATATATACATGTATATAGAGTACGGAGTTGCTCTACAGCTGTCGCCGTTTCTCCGCTCTCAGTCTCCATGCCTCTCTATTGGACCATAGATCATCTTGCATTTCTCTTGCCGTCATAGCCTCTTGCACTCCCTGCTGCCATGCAATTCTGAGTCTTCCTCTCTTCTGTCTTTCTGTCGGCACCCATTTCAGGACTCGCTTTGGCCATCTTTTGCCTGTCATTCGCATAACATGACCGTACCAGACGATTTGTTTTTTCTCTGTTTCGTCAACGATAGATTTCTTTACATCCATTTTCTTTCTTATGTCGTCGTTCCTGATTCTCTCACGTCTGCTATAACAGCAACTTCTACGCCAGAAGTCCATTTCAAGGGCCAGCAGCTTCCCTTTTGTTCTTTTATGAATCTCCCAAACTTCTGAACCGTATGTTGTAACACTCTTAACTAGAGAGGAGTAAAGACGTCTTTTAGTATTGTTAGTGATGGGTATGTTCCATAAGACAGAGTTTATACTTCGTGTCACGTTTCTCCCTAAGCTTATTCGTCTCTCAGTTTCGTCATGGCTATTTCCCCTATTGTTAAAAAGTACACCAAGGTATTTATATTTGTTTACCCCTTTCATTTTTCCTCCATTTTCCAGAAGAAGATCTTCTATTTCATTTTTACCAACTGCCAGGTATTCAGATTTGTCCATATTAATATTAAGTCCTGCTTTTAAAAAGTGTTCATTGAGTTTACGGATCATGAAACTCAAATCGTCTGCATCTTCTGTAATTACTACCTGGTCATCGGCAAAATATAACGTAAACAATTTATCCTCTCCGATCGTCATTCCCATTACTCTGCATTGTTTCTCCCACTGCTGTAAAATTTGATGCATATATATTTTAAACAGTGTTGGGGAAAGACAACGACCCTGACGAAGACCTTTGCTGACTGGGAATGGATCCGAGAGCCAGCTGTAGATCTTAATCTGAGAGGTGTTATTTTTATATAGATTCTGTGTGGCTCCAAAAGTTTTCACTGATTTGAAGTCCATCCATTTCTTCCCATACTCTAGGAACCGGTACATTGTCATACGCCTTCTGAAGATCAATGAAACCCAGATGAACTTCTCTACCTCTCCTTGTTCTCTTTTCTATAAGTTGTTTTAATGTAAATATATTGTATATGACCGACCTGCCGGCAGTAAAACCAGATTGTTCCTCTCCTATTTTTCCTTTTATCTCTTCTTCTATTTTATTTCGTATTATTTTGCTATACAGTCTACCTATAGATCCAATAACTGCTATTCCTCTGTAGTTTGTTTCATTGTCTCTAGATCCTTGCTTATGGATTGGTGTTAGGTAAGACGTTCGCCACTCCTGAAGAGGATCCTCTCCATTCATGCACCTTAAAAACAAGTGTTTGAGCATTTGGTGCAGTTTATAGGGACCATATTTCAGTCATTCTGCCGGTATATCTCCCGGACTAGGTGACTTATTGGATTTCATTGTCTTAAGTGCTTGATTCTAATGTTTGATAATGCGAAATTGTTTTGCTCATTCGATTTAATAGATTTAATTATTCTCCGGGCTTCTGAGCTCCGTGCTCCACCTATGAATTGTTCTATATAATCGCATTTATCCAGCCATAATTTATTCTACCTTGATAATACTTCTTGTTTACTTCTCTACTTACTGCTTTGTACTGTAAATTAGTTTCAGTTTTTTTGTCACTAAGCCATTCTAAATACAGTTGTCTTTTCCTCTTAATCTTCCACCAATACTGTTTCGGTTTTAATTTACAAGTACCTAGAGCCTACTTTGCGGCTTGGAGAATATGAATACACTCTTTTATGTGTTCATATTCTTTTTCTATTGGCCTGTGTTTAACCAATAGTTTAGTTTCAAACCTTTTTCTGTAGAGATATGCTGTACTTTCATCGAAAAGACTGCTTAATTTATACTTGGTAGGTTTCATGACAAATCCCTCCTTATTTTCTTTATCTGTGCTATTCAATGTAAATTGTATGAATATTTTAGCAATTACCAAACAATGATCGCTACATTGGGCCCCCCCGTTTCACTCTAACATCTTGGACTTTGAAGTTTTTTGTTTAGTTACACAGAGGTCAATTATAGATTTTAGTTTTTTTGCATGTTGGTACCAGGTATACTTATGAATATCTTTATGTTGGAAGAAAGTGTTATTAATTTTCATTTCATACTCTTCACAAATATTAATAAGTCTTTTCCCATTGTCATTGCAAGTTTCCTCACCATGTTGACCCACAGTATTGTTCTTGTCTCTTCCAACTCTGCCGTTCAAATCTCCTGCAAATAGTATTTCATTGGACTTGGGAATGCTGTCAAGGGTTTCTTTGACTGTCATTTCAAAATCATCTTTCTTAGCCATTGGGGCATCATCATACAAATTATATATTCCTATGACGCTTATGTATTTTCCTCTGATTTTTAACACTACTTTAATAAGACGTTCGTTTATATACTCCCAACTTTTTATACATTTACCGAATCTTTCACCAATAACAATAGAAATTCCGGGTTTGGCATTTTCATGTTTGTTTACGCCACTGTAAAAGTGCACAAAGTTGTTCAGTGTTTCGCTTCCCTTGTCTTTCTTTTTTGTTTCAGACCAGACGGCTATATCTATGTTTCTTCTCATCATTTCCTGGATTACTTCTTGTTGTGTGTTTGATATACTTTGTACATTCCATATACCAATATTCAGAGTCCATTTTCTTTGCTGATGTCGTTTCCCTTTTGAAATATCCAAGACATCCCATAACTGAGATTTTTAGCAGCGTGATGTTTTACGTGTGCAGGGTGCTGGCCTACAGCACAACCCCCAAACCTGGAGGACTGGAGTTTTTATTTCAGGGAGATTTTATTTCAGGCTGATTGCTTCCAGCCTAATCCTGATCCACTCTTTAGGGATGAATTAATTCCCAAGGTTAGTGAATCCCACCTTCTCCTGTTGGATCATGCACCATTCATACTTGGATGTTTCTGGGGTGCTACCCACGTAAGACCTGCCTACTACACTCTAAAGAGATAAGGAAGGAAGATGAGGAAAGACTCACTAGCCCTGGAAACCTAATAGCATCGGAGTCAGAAAAAAACAATAGTTGACCAAGGGAGGTCGATAGAATAGATGAAAGAATTGTGGCACAAAAAAGTTAAAGATGTCACAATGGTAGATGAAGGAACCATAACGATATGAACACATCGTTATGGGGGAAGGACAAAAGATAGGAAAGAATGTACGATTAAGATTGGGATGGATAGGACGTCGTAGGACACGACTTAGTCTGTGCCCCTCAGTTTTGGCCTGTCCGGCATGGGTGACCCTACCAGTAGCGTAGAAAATAGTCATGCTACCGCCGGCTTAGCCCTCCACTTCACTGAAGCACACAGGCCTCCCCGCCCGCACGGAC
The DNA here is from genome assembly GCA_038098605.1 of Gryllus longicercus. Taxonomy (NCBI): domain Eukaryota; kingdom Metazoa; phylum Arthropoda; class Insecta; order Orthoptera; family Gryllidae; genus Gryllus; species Gryllus longicercus. The sequence goes on along the minus strand of JAZDUA010000069.1, from coordinate 1,171,163 downwards.
AGTGCTACTTCAAGGCGGTGTCCCCAGAGGAGGAGGTCAATTATAATATATCAATTTAACACTAAGTAGACCACGGGAAACGTAGAAATCAATCTTTATACTAAGAAGGAAAAACGGAACGAGATACTCGGACAGTCGTGCTATGCGTTTCTGCGGAGGTAGGTCAACGCCTCAGGAAAAGTTGACCATGGGATGCAATCTGTTTACGAGCAGATGAAGATATTGATTTTGGAGCTCCCTGCTTTGGTTCAATGTTTTGTCTTTCTCTTCACTTTTCTATCAATACAATATATTATTTACATGTAATTTATGTATGATTTCCAACCCAACGCAATTAATTAATGTTTGTATTTTTAAAACAATTTTTATTTTCGCGTTACGATATTTTTATATTTGAAAGACGAGGAATGCACACAATGTTTTTCACATGTCATCGGAATGAAATCGTATTACACCTAAATAATAATAAAATGTTTCTAAATAAGCAGCCATATGCAAATACTGCACTCGCTAATTCATTAAGGATCTCTCGCGAACCAGCTTAGTAATAAAACATTTCAAAATTGTCATTTTTAATATTGTTTCTAAGTTTTGTAAGACTTCGGAAACTTGTATCGCAATAATCTATAGAAAATGAATAGGAAACCACTTCTGTAAAATATCGTTGCAAAATTAAATTTTGCGTTTTTATTACTTTCTTCCAATTTTTCATTTTTACATTTTTTATAGATTTTATACAAAATTGTCAATTACATTATTTGATATATTTCTTCTAACGCATTCCCAGTGATAGTGCATTGCATATTAATATTTTAAGCACATATTATAGAACATATTAAGCAATATTATAAGCACATTAGGGGGTGAAGGGAAGGGGGGATCGAAAATGTAAGGGCAGAGGCGTTGGTACGGACGATCTTCTGTGGCGCCGTTTGATTTCAGGTGCTGAGGAGGCCAAGCACTGGAAGGAGACGGCGGGACGCCCGCGACAGAAAATAAATAGTTAAAATAAACGTCGGATAGATTAGAATGTACTCGGCTTCTGACGGCAGGTTTTTCCCCCTTCAGGGGTTTTTTCCTGAGCCGTACCTTATGGTCTCTTTTCCGCGGCTTTGATGCGATGGAGAGACCATTTGGGGTGAATACCAGAATTCGAAAGATTAGAACGCGAAAGGATGTAGGTATTGTAATGGCTTAAAGGCCTTCGGCCTAGCCACATAGGATCAAGTAATCTAATTTGTTTGTAATAATTACCTATTAAATAAATAATAATATTATTTTTTTTATTTTTGAATTTTTAATAAGTTTTATAAACAATTTCTAAACTTTTTGGATTTGGGAAAATTTCTTTTATTGAAACGGTCTGCTTATATATACAATTCAACGCTTTCAAATTAAATACCAATGATTGATAGTTTATGCTCGAATGTAGTATATTTCAACGCAGAGACAATTTTGCAGAGAAAATCTAAATAACAACACAATGGCCTCAAATTCATTATTCATTAATCTTCGGGGGCATTTAATACGCAAAAAGGGTTTGAAAGCCCCTGAGGAGAAATATACGCTGGCGCTGTTGCATTCGCGACCAGATCTTCATGGTCACCATTGCGTTTCTTTTATATTGGTCTACGGGTTTCGGAAGTGATACTAAATATTTCAACATTAACTTGAGAATATATTTTGTATACTATGAAATCGAAATTAAGAAATGACTGAAATTTTAAAAAGCTCTGTCTTTGGCAATTGTAATTAGATTTTCTGTCATTCGTCAATAACATGGCGTCCACAGACTAAATAATTATGTGATCTCGAGTAATGCGAAAGACAGATTATTTACATGTTATTGATGGATGGGAAATATTTTTAATTGCAAAATTGACGCTATGCATTTGTGCTACATATAACAAACTCCCGGCTAAGATGGTAAAACGTTCTTCTAAATCAAATAACATATGAGTAGTTACATGATAGCTCTAACAAAATAATAATATTTTTGAGAGGTTTGTCAGCCTCCGACTCACCACCTACACCCCTCTACAGCCAAAAACGTATTTTTTCACCAATTAAACGCTATTTTATTCTATTAAAAATATGAAAAGCAAGGAAATGATTTATACTATCAGAAAAATAATCTTTGATCACAGCGCCAAATGTAAACGCAAACAAAATATAATTTTTTTTACTGTCTCTTAGAACCCTGGAACAGACACGAAATAAGTCTCAAAAGTTCCTCTCAAAATACAAATTGGGATTTTTTCATATATTTTGTCTACTGGGCTCTACTAAAAAAACACTTTTAGCATTTCTCACTTTAAATCACTTTGCCTTTAAATATATTTTGAAAATAACTGCAACAGTTCTGTAGCAGCAATTTGAGCATTCATTAAACATTTGTATGCATTGTTGTAGCACTCAGTAATATTTTGAGTTCGACATATAGTTACTCTTAACATGTTATTGAAGTCTTCTGATCTTTTGTATATCATACGCTGAAGAAAGACGGTAGTTTTTGGTAGGTTAGAAGAAACCATCAACACAAAACCTTGTATGTGTGATACTGGTGGATAGAGAATTACATCGATTTCTGGAGGATAGAGAAATACTTAAATCGAAGAGATTTCAGAAAAAATAGAAATTTACAGATTTTAGCACACAAAAACCAAGTATTATTGCACACAATATCAATGTAAAATTAAATTGAAGAAAATCCTGAACTTATCTTTCACAATGAAATTAAAGAGTATATTTTGTTTTCTCTGCATTTTTATCTCAACGTTTACCAGTATTGGAATTATTTCTCGCGTACAGTACCGAACCTATAATGTTGTAAAACACATTTCGGGGGATGAGCGTTCGCAATTGCGTGCTACTTGAAAATAATTTTCAGTTCTCATACAATTATTATTTACAAAGTGCAGATATTTCGCACGTGTCCAGATATACTTATTTATACGTATACAAAAAGTTATTGTTAAGTAAGGAAAATAACTTTTTTCTCTAGTCTGAAACAAGTATAGATGTGTAGGCTTCCACTGCCACAGTCATTAACTACTTGGCAGCATGCTAGGCGCAGGTGCCGTTTCAGCCTCCATTCTGTGATCTCCCTCCTGGAAGAAGCTCACAGGTGACTAGGACGAGGCGTCTACCGGACACTCAAGTTTTTGACTACGAATGCCTTATTTTTTTAACTATGGCACAGCAATTGCATAAATCTGAAAAATTACAAGTGTTATGAAAGGAAGTTTTAACATTTTTTCGTGCATAGCCCACCTACACTTCGCTTTCAAGGGATTCCCCATCCAGGAATCTCCCCCACCGTAGCAACTCCCCCAACCGGGATAAGATCTAAGCCCTTGGCTGCTCTCCTGTCATGTGGTAGAATTGTGTAAGTTTGTGATGGTATGCATTCGAGAGGGTCAAGAATCAGCAAGGAAAAATGGAGCGTTGTCAGTGGTCCGTGCGTTAAGGTATTCATTGGAGAAAACAGAGAAAACTACTCATCAGAAGAGCCGACAGCTAAAATTCTAGTCCCAACAGTAATTTCGACCTAGACCTGTAATTACAGTCGAACATCCGCCACCGTCAGGACAAGAACCCTAGGACTTCTCGGTCAGCGGAGACAACAAATGATGACATTGAGCTATCATACCCTGTGTAAAGGGCAGTTAAAACATAGTAAAAGGCTCATTTTCATTATATATTTTGAATTTTTCAACATTACAAATATCCAATTACGGGTTTTGTGTATTGCCGATCGCATAAAGTAATGTATTGCACATACGACATAGTAATGTAATGCCCATGCGACATCTTTATGGTGGTTATGTATAATTATATATTCTAGTGTTATTCGACTATACGAATTTATTTTTTATACGAACGAATAACACATATTTTAGTGTTAATGAAAGTATGTATTCAAAATATAATTCTGTCCTAAGAGACATTCGCTCGTTGAGAATTTTAGCTCTTATTTAGATCTCCCTCTCCAATCAGAAATGTGGCAGATTCATATTATCATATAATGTTTACCTTAATTACGTAGTACGAATTTAGATTGGTAAGATATTTTTATGTATGTTTGGATATAATAACGTCCGTTATCTCAAAGAAAGAGGTGGGAGGAGATAGATAATAAATTTAAGAGTGATCATTCTTCGGGTTGAATGCTGGGAGACGTTTTCGCGATGTGTGCGTTACATTGCAAACCACAAATTTCGTAATTTCTCAAACAGAAGTCTCAATAGCAAAAGATTTGCCATATGAACAGTAAAAAATGTGTAGTATCTTCCTGTATTTTTCACACATTTTTCAGTCATTACTTATCTACCCGTGCTGTTTGGCAGAGATATTCTTCCCCAAAAACTTAGCATTGTGCAGCACATAGATAAGCGAACCACTAACGTCATGGCCAGTTTGATTTACTTGTATCAAAATATTTAGACACCCTGAGAAACGAATAAATTAAATTAATAATAACAAAGGAAGTAATATTAGGGTTCGGGAAGAAATCGGACATAGTAGTGTAAAGCCAAAAAAAGGCCTATGAGAACGAAATATGGGGGTCTGTGAATCCTGTGATTAGTAGTTGATTAACGTCCGCAGTAACTTTGCACAGTGTTGTATTGCAAATGTGATAAAATGGTTTCTTCTTGCAAAGGATGGAAATGTTTATAATATTGTTATTGATGAAATTGATTATTTTTTCTCATCAAGTAAAAACTGCAATTTGTGATTTTGCCGGAGAAAAACAGAGAGCAAAATTCTTCAAATCAATGTGCTCAACAAAGTAAATAGCGTCGAAATTCGCAAGAAAACTGGCATCATAGATGTAGTGGAACAGTCGGATAATAGAAAATGGCGGTGGGCAGGGCACGTAGCAAGACAAGACCAACTCAGATGGGCACGCACAGTTAGTATGTGGAACTCAAGGCAAGGCTGGAGACTTCAAGGCAACAGAAGAAGAGTTTGGCGGACTTCTTCCGTGAAGCTGCGTGCGACCTGAACCATAACGGCAAAAGATAGGACGACATGGAGAAGCCTACTGATCAACGGCAGACAGACAGCGCTATCAACATAGCTGCGCGTCCGAAGACGTGCGGCTTTAGCTTCACTCCTGCTCAATCAGGAGGGGAACTTCGTAGACTAAATAAACATATCTTCATCTTGGCTGAATTATACATTGCAGCCTAAGCAATTAAAGGGTTCAAAATGTTCTATTGTGAGATCTTTATGACATTTTTTTATTTCTATAAGATATTTGCCCTGAAATGTCATACTCTTTGCTTTTAATGATAATTCCATTTTTGTATTATTTTGCGATTTGCTGAAGAAAATGGATGAACCTTTTCAAATCATTTTCTGATTCAGACCGAAGGGCTTGGTCACGGGAAACATAATTTTGCCCATCTGCTGACTCTGACCCTGAGTTTCACGGTGCCACTCACATCCTCACAGTGCAACTCTCAACAACTAGCCTCAAGAAGGCAGTGAGTAAGCACCTTCTAAACCCCTTGTGGACGGGCTTGCCTGGTAACTCACCAGTTGGGTCAATGGCGCATACCCTTAGGCTGGATTGAGCTAAGGAAACTCGTATGAATGCTCCAGATGGGGAAACAGAGCCCCCAACGGGTAGCCTTGGTCTCTGGCGATACTCACGTCAATAGCCTAAAGGTGTAGGCAGTGAGAAGACGGGAAGGGGTCCCAATCCTCCCGATCCTTAGTTCAGGTGGTCCATTTTGGGCTCTTGGCTTTGTCGTGTCAGTGGCCCGATACTCTGGGCAAAGCGGAGGGACTTGTTCCCGGTGCATGTGAGTAGCGCATTGTTTGGCCTCCGGTACTATCGTGGATAGCTAGTAGCGCCGAGCTGGCAGGGTGGCCTCAACCCAGGCGCTGAAAGGGGTAGTTGCCGTGAAGGTGAAGTGCTTTCCGGCGGGATCCGGATGCCCGCCTGCCGGTATACTTGTGCGCCGGCGGGGGTGCGCAGAAAGGAGAAAAGCTACAGGTACCCACCCCGGTGTACACTGCTATAAGATAATTTCTGAAGATGTGAGCGGTGAACTGCTAATCAACTCTTTGTTGACGCAACAGCACTCTGTTTAGAGAACTGTTTACCTGACACGCTCCTTTGTGGTGGGTTAATTGTAGAATACATTATAATAATCGCACTCCCACACGAGTTATTCATGGTGCAATTATTTAATTCTAATTTACCCACGTACGAGTATTTCGTTTGACATCTATTCAAAAATCTGGTATTTTTTTAACAAGAATTAGGGGGATAGGATCATTAACATGTGTGTTTTCTGCATTCGCAACTGTGGAAAAGTTCGAGCTTAAATGATTATTCTAGGTGATGCGGAAAGCAAGGAACAATGTCTAATACGTCGCACCGAATTTTTACATTCATTTATGTATATCCGGATATCTTAGGGATATTTTCGCTGTTTCGGATCTTTACTGATCCTTCTGCCTGCTTCGTTCGTCAATAAAATACCAAAATACGAATGTAGGACATTAAAAATATTTATAGAGCATCGAAACACCTTTGAAAGCTTTGAACTAATTCCTAAAAATTAATGTTTCCTAAACATTTGAGTTCGGTGAAACAGTATTCACAAACTTTCTTTTCTGTGCATAAATTGTGTACGAACAATGTAAATAATAATAATAATAATAATAATAATAATAATAATAATAATGTGTGAATATGAATTTTATGTTGAAAGAATATTAACGAGTCAGGTTTAAATAACAGGTTGAAATGCATTTTTAATGCATTTCAACATTTCATGCATTTTTAATGGTCCTTTCCCTTTCTTAATCTTACAAAATAATATACTATTTCAATCAGCACATTCATTTATTCACGGCGCAAAGTTTTTTCATTCAAATTCTCAAGTCTTCGTATCATTCTAGTTCACTTTCGTTTGAGATGGTTGCAGAGGTGAACTGATTGTGGAATTCCCTAAATGTATTGAGTTTGTGCACACGATGTAACAGATTCTGAAGGGAACATTGCAGAAGCTTATTAGTTGTGAGTTGAATGTAACTGCTTTCTGTAGGAGAAAACTGGGAGCCCGTCCTTCACACCGGTTTTCATGATTTCCTCTTTTTTCACCATGCACACGATCCCTGATGGAGGATGGCAATGTGAACGAATAACCATGACATACAATCTCTCCTCACGCACCTACCTTTGATATTGATTAATCTAACCATCACATTCCAACAATTGTCATTTTACCGATAAATTTTAGACAATAGTAAACATCAAAGTTATAAATTTACTCTTTTTGCCAGAATGTAATAAAGACATTAAAACTTGGCAGAATAGGCTTTCTCCACAGAAACTCTTAAATGGACAGAAAAAGTGAAGAAAATATTTAAGTTCCTTCACCCATAGCTATCATTACTGACTAAAAATGATTACTGAGATTTCTTTGTCAGTTATTTTAGTTCTATTACATGCAAGGAAACATCAAAAAACAAAGTTCTCCGGACATATTTAGTTCTCACCACAACATACTTTTTAAAAAAATTCTGTTCTACATTTCTATTTTTTAGAGCAGTTCATAATTAACATTTTAATATTTTAACTTTTAGGAATCTGCATGTGATATCTTCTTTTCTCAGGAGTTAGATAAATCTAAAAATTAACTAGGGAACATATTTATAGAATTCATCTTAGTCTGACAATAGTCTACCAGAATGTTGGAAGAACCACTTGAACTTTAGAGTCGAGAGAGAGAGAGAGAGAGAGAGAGAGAGAGGGAATATGTTCTTCAATTACGAATGTCAACAGATTTTGAAGTTTAGAAGGAAATTGGTTAAAGAAGGAACGACTTTCAATATGTATTGTACTCTTGCTCTATAAATATTGTATGAACTCTGCAAAGAATTTTAAAAGAGGTTCTGATGTGAAATTTTTGGTACCACGCTCCCTTTCTACCCATCTTCCAAAAAGTATAACACTCCCTGGAGGGTTTTGAGGTGTCTTCAGAGATGGAAAGCTGTGGGAGCAGGATTAAACGAGCTCTACCGGTACCACAGCTAGGAACCCATTCACCTTAACGGGTTGTGTAGCAGATGACCGCGTTTCGATTTCTGGACAGGATGCACTGAATGACATTGCCAGCCGGAATTTTACTCGTTTACTTTCGACACGTGCTGACCTAGTCCCTCTTTAAGAAGGTCCTTCACCTTTGGACTGTTCTTCCATCTCTATTGGTGTGGAGAAGCACGTCAATTTATTGTCTTCTCAGATGTCATTATTACTTTGATTTTGTAAACATTTGGAATAAAAACACGATCTTAGATTTGAGCTAGTTTTTCAGAACAACAATCTGCGTCGATGCTCTACGAGAGTTATATTGAAGTAGTATCACATTTCGACAGGTCCCTGTTGCTTCCATTGAACCCACTCCCAACTTTCATTCTATTCATTTAGAAGCTAATTTCCCTTCACAATATATGGGGGAAATAAATTGACTAGCCCTGAAATTGTTTAATAGGAAAACGTGGCTGTTCAATTGAACATTTATTTGTTTTGAGTGAATAACATTGTACAATATGCTACAAATTAGTAGTGAAATTCATTTGATTCTGCTGTGGAGTTCGAAAAAGCATCTAATTCATGTCGGGGTTTTGCAAATATTTAAGATACTTCAGAAAAATGTATCATTGTATAGTTTTCATGATGGTGATTTATTATTCTATCCATATACAATAATAAATGGTTTAAGAGTTCTTTAAATCTTTGCACGAAGATACTTAACCAGAACCAGTCACAATGACTCGTCCAGATCAAGTGTTAGTGTGTGAATGGGTTAAGAGGAATAAGGTCACGAAAAAGATTAAGTAACCTGCATGTTATATAAGTGTGCATTGGCTCTCGTATGTCAGCCTGCTGTGCACAGGAAATCGGTGACAGGAATCGATCGGCAGTGACTTGCAATATGTTACATCAATTGTTATTACTTAACTTACTGTATTATAGTTGATGAGTCGATTTAGTTAGCAATCATTGACACAGTAAGCTCGTGAAACGTGAAGCTATCCAATGCAAAATAATTCTAGCTTAGTAACTAATCTAAAATCAATAATTAAATCTACAAAACAAATGAATGATTTGCACGTATTTTTAATATAATTGTACAAGTATACTATTAGTTACAATAATTTATAAAATCTTCCTTAAATTATCCTAATAAAGTTGTTTACAAACTTATAAAGTGTTTATCAACGCACTGGAAGAAAGGTAGGACAAATTAATGATGTTTAAGTGTTGTTCTGACTTCTCTCATTTTGCTTGCCGGGAGTAATTAATTCACCAATTATCATAGAATAAATTATCATTCCAAATAAATAAATGATGTGAAATGTTTACTGCTTAACTTTGTTATTGACGACTTTTTAAGACTAGGCGAACACCTGCGTTGTTTTAATGTATCAAATAGTTGCTGGATTTTGTTTATTACATTCGTAATCTTTGCATTTAAAAACGCTCAAACGTCTAACTCGAAATGCTCTCTATCTTTGCTTCGCTATCACGAAAACTCACGACACGGCGACTGCTTTTGGTAGATCAATTTCAACTCTCACAACAAAATGGCCAAGGCCAATTGAGGCGATCTCCTGACAAAGAGCCTATCAACAAAAAGGTAGTTTTGAGAAAAACGCAATTAAAGTTTGTACGCTTTTATTTAATATCGTTGTCAAGATACACATCAAATAGAAATACGTGGGAATATAATAAACACAATCACAAAGTTTGTATTAAATCACACTTGTGACGCATTCTAATTGCAACATATTACAACAAAACAGTATAATAGTACTACATTCACTACGATGCATGGGAAAATAAATAAATTGAAAGAAAAGAAACCTGTGGGTGCAAAATATATTCCCAAGGAATTTATCTGAACTTCCTCCTTAATTTCCTCCTCTTACATTCAAGTCGTATCTGCGGGGGACATAAACACAAGATCTGTTACATCTTTCACTTTGGCTGGTTATTGCCATAGTATGGGACCTGATTCAAGGTAGTATTTAGGTTTAGATACCTTATCAACCATATTTGGAATGTTACGCAAATCTCAGCGTAAGTAGTAGAACACATCAAAGAACCAACCTGAGAATTCTTCATTTGGCCACATTTCTTGATCTGGAAGATCTTATTCTTTGATTTTTTTTTCAGAATAAAGACTTTAACGCTACCGTATAACTCTTCATAATGTCACTAAACATTATAACTTTGAAAGGTAATGGGTTAGTACGACATGAAACTATGGCCTTCAGATAAGGTTTAGTAGTGCTAACAATGGCATTTTTCTTCACCAAATATGAAAGAAAGCAATAACTCGCAAACCAATAACTCGCCGAATAGACCAATACACTCCCAGTGCTAAGAGCTATTTGGAGGTATTATTCGTATGTGCCACACAATGAATGACTTCGCTCATTGCTGCTATATCAAAACCAAAATTTCAGAGATTATTGATTCATAAGATGAAAATTTCTTTCAAGTCCACCTTTGTTCAAATATGTTCTTTCAGTGCCAGGCATTGGACTGGCAATGAATCGCAGTAGCTGATAATGTTGTACTCCCGTTCAAATGTTTCCAACACTTAATAGCCTTGTGTGTTACCTCCATTTGAACTGGTCTTATGGCAATTTCCAAATTATAGTCGCTGTTCACATACTTACAGGTTGTAATACTAATATTTGAATTTTAGTACAGCTACATTCTAAGCTTCTTTTATATATATGCACAAAAATGCATATTGCAAATTTGCATTATCACAAATCCAGATCATTCCCATTAGTTCCGAAAATTCTGTCGCAACATCTTTTACAACTACATTTGATTCTTCCCCGACTTTCCTTAACACTTCCTTTTTTCCCCCTAATTTTTGAAGAGATTGAAACTTCACTTATTTGTGTTCACGTCTACTTCTACAATTGCTCTATTAATTGTTTTGTATGCGAATCTAGCATTGAATGCAAATCTAGTATTAAAAGGCGACTGTTTTGTATGTTTATGTGAATAAGATGTTAGTTAATTTAAATAAGAATAACTTGTGGGTCACATTCATTTGAAAATCAGTATTTGCACACTTATGTTAGAAAGTAAAAGTGAGAAGTCGAACATAATGATCATTCATTCTCTAGCATTACTCACAGTTTTGTTTCCTTCGTATTCACTTGAAATTCTTCGTTTAATAAGTTCCGACGCAATACTGTTCGTAGGTTTTGGTCAATTTATTTTTTTTAAATACGTTCGAATCTAATTTGAATTTAATCGGCAGCGCGATTTACTTGGTTTTTCAATTATTCACTAAAAAATTTTGGCATCAGTGTTGCCAACGTCGCGAAAGAAAAGTATGGCGTATTTTGCCAAAAATGTGTTTGGGTATGGGTTTTTAATCAATGCCACCTACAGAGATCGATTTAGGAGGCGTTGGTTTAATTCCTGGCATTATCACTAATATCGCTGCGCCAAAACACGAATAAACATTTTTTGTAAATTTATTTGAATCTTCTGGCCAGATTCAAAAAACAATTATCAGTTCCCCATCAGGTGATCAAAACGCGTCGAATGACACGTCATATGTCTCCATTGGTGCACGGAAAGTGGTCTAGCCGCCAGTGACGGAATCTCACACATCTCCACCTCCGCACATCTACACACTCAAAGTTTTACTCCAATACTGTATAGTGTTAATATGGCGGTTCATTACAATAGATCTCCGGAAAAGAGGCCCATGTGCCTAAAGGCCTTGTGTCAGGAGATCACCTCAATTACTTTCCATCTACACAATGAAGATTGTCTTGAAAACGACATAATGACAAATGACTGATTATAGTTCATTCTATTAATTTCAAAATATTATTAAAATTTAGTGTTTAAACTGTATAACTCGTGAAAATTAGCAAGTGACAACAGTGATCTAGAACTCACTAACTTTCATTAAGAGCAAAGATCAGATGAAGCGGTTCAGTAGAAAGCTAAAATTGCTGCCCAAACGCAAACCCTGTGTTTTAAAGATATAAAAATTGCCCTTCCACTGACGACCAAGAAATCCTTCCTGTGAGCGCCATATCAGGAGCCACAGTTTTCTGGAACAAACTCGTAAGGTGCTGAGTCAACTCAGTCAAGTCACGGGCACTCTTAATCCCCGCCTCATTGTCTGCCCGTCACGCTCCTGAACGGCGCCGGAAAAGAGCAAATAAAGTGTGAGATACGCGTCGCCGCCACCGCCGTCAGCCTGGACCGTCCGTCGAACGACCTTCTGCCTTTCGAAACAATCGAAAGTGAACGTGTGAAAGAACGGCTTGACCCTGTTCGAGCGTCCTGCTGGAAAGTGATCCAGACCCCCTCAGACGAGGAAGTACAAAAACAGCCATAACCGCACAGCCCGTTATCTAGCCCCCCCTTATTGAATTAACCCAGATTTAATTACGGCTGCGAAATAGCCTGCCGGGAAAGCGGCCTGCCTGGCTCCATGGGCTGTTCGGAGCCACCGCCTCCGTAGCTTCAAGCGTGCGCTTTCCTTGTCTTACTTTTTGTCGCTACGAACAACCGTGGGGCGGTTCGTTGCCGGCTTGTTACATTGCTGTTGTCGCCTCGCCCGCTTGGGCAACTTTCGAACAGAAGACCCGAGGCGAGTTTCTTTTGGCGATTGTCGTGGAGACGTAGGAGACGGCGACGAGAGTTGGGATTGGGAAAACAAGGAAATAAGGGGGAATGGCAGGAGGGCTATGACGCTGGTAAGGATAGTGGTCACCGTTGAAGCGGACACGGTGGTGGCGAAGGCGGTCTTAATGGTGATATTAACATTCTTCACGTTGATTACTTATACTTACAAGAGAGTTGTGTAAACTCTAGTGCAGCAAAAATGTTACGTTTAGAATGCTCGAAAGCGATAGGTTGCAATGTTTTGTGAGTGTGAAACGAAGTGATTTGTTCTGACATACTCGTTAACCGGTAAAACTGCGAAAAAGCAGTTGTTTGCGTACTCCAACACGGCCATAGAACTATCCAATAGAGGAGATTAGTATGCGAGTCAGATGGTAAGTAGAATTCCTTTTATTATGTTAAGGAATTATCTGTAGACAATGTATATGGATCATTCACAGCTACTTTAGTTGAAATAATTTTGTAAATTTTGACATGAGGTCGCTTCGTAACTGAACTGTTCGGATATCGTTCTGTGCAGGAAGAATGAGGCAGAAAATGTCAGAATTCTTCTTGAGATACATTGGGAGATAGCATAGGAAAACGTTTCAGTGGCATAAAACAGTTCGCGGCCGGAGCAATAGCGAAGGCAGTGACAATGAACGTAACAGTATTGGGGTGGTCGGCAAAGTACGGGGCAAGAAAAACAGGGCCGCCGCAGAGAGGGAGCGGAGACGGGAGTTGCCGGGCGACCGTACTGTCACTTGCTCTGCGGTCACGTGCGCCTCGAGCTGTCTCTGGGACCACGCCCACCCGACCGAGCCTTTGGAGACAACGAGACTTACGTCACCGGCGCTCCAAAGAGGGAAACTGCTCTACGAAGCAGAGATATAGCAATTGGATGGTGTCATGTTTGCACGTCATGTGTAATAGGAGAAGCACGTTCGAAAATACTATTGTATTCTTACAGTCACTTATACTCGAACTTGCTTTTTTATTTCCTGACCACCACTTTGCACACGCCAAATAACTGCTTAGAAAGAACATCATGAGTTAGAGTAATTATAATGCTCATAAAAAAGCCAGCGTCCGTTTTCTCATTACTATCAAATGAACCTCTAACATCTACTCTAATAGTACTATTTCCAATATTTAAAAGTTGTTTCTTATAAAAGGGTTATAATATTAGCGATATTCCAAGCAGAATAATGCAGGTCATGTTGTCGATTTACAAAAAAATTTACTTGTTACCTCCACCGCTTTACTCTACAATACGAGGGCTGTTCCATAAGTTTGATAAAAATATAACAAATTTGTTTGGGGGAAAATCACTTTATTTTTCTAGGTCTATGCATTTGGATTGGCGTGTTTCAATTTTTTTGTCTCATTGGAGAAATAGGCTTTGTCGAACTCTGCGAAATACAGGAATACAGCAGCAATCACTTCATTTGATTAACATTTCTGCCTTCCAAGCCAAATTTTTAAGTTGAGGAATAGTAAGAAGTTACTCGCGGCTGAATTCGGTGAGTATGCTGGATGAAGAAGCAATTCGAATCCCAACTGATGCACTTTTGCCATTGTGACTGCGACTGTGTGCGTTGGTGCATTGTCTCGACGGAACAGTCCTTTTTTGTGCGCCAATCTTGGCCGTTGTTCAATCAATTCCTTTTTAAACGATTCAATAGCGTAGTGTAATAGTGCCCAGTTACGGTTCTGCTAATCTATAAGTATTATATCTTGAGAATTCCAAAAAACCGGGCCATCTCCTTTCCAACTGACAAAATTGTCTGCGCCTTCTTCGGTGCACACTTACCAGCCTTTATTCACTATTTCGATTTTTTTATTACAGGAGGGTATTGATGGATTTGGTCTCAGCCATAGTCACAAATCTGCGTCATAAGTCCTGCTGATTTCTCTTCCATATTGCCAGATTCTGATTTGAAATGGTTTTCCGAGTCAGTTTTTGATCCAAATTGGGCAATCGCGGCACCGATTCCATCCACAGATTTTTCATGACCAGTTTCTCGTGCAAGAAGAAGTGTGTTCGTTCCGGTGATATGCCAACAGAACCAGCTACTTTGCGTACTTTCATTCTACAATCTTCTATTCTCTTATCGTGAAATTTTTCGGTGCTTTTCATTGTGGTGACTTTAACTAGCCGGCCAGAGTGCGCTTTATCTTGTCTGCTTCTGCGTCCACGTTTGAACTCATTAATCCAGAAGTAAATTGTCTTTAATGGTGGTGTTGAGTTCACATGTACTACACCTAATTACTTATACTATTACTTATAAGCTCTTTTTTTTCCATCTCCTTCACCGCACCTCAAACTCACACATTTATTAGGTTGCAAACAAATAAGTACGCGTCGCGTTTATTTGAATAATCAAACAACTGTTTAACAAGAAGTATGTTTTTTAACAATGCCGACGTTTAACAACAATTCGCGATCCTTCATAGCAATTTATCAGACTTATCAAGCGGCCAAGGTATTTTCTGCATTTATACGGCTGAGCCGCAGCCCACATTATTTGGTCTCGTCTGTACCCCTAGAATCTAGTTGCGGGAAATGTAAAGACTGGACAATATTTATAGGCCAATTAACAAAACTTGCAGAATAATTTGAACTATGTCATTATGAATCATTGTATGATTAGCCGCATTACCTTGCCTTCTGGGCTGGCAGGCGTCGCGTAGTAGGGCCGAGTTTGTCATAATGCGAAGGCGGGCACTGCAATTTCCCGTCTTCGGCCTTCCGTCCACACCCCGCCCACGCCCCGCCCCGCCCCGCTCGCGAGCATTTCGTCACATAAAATTAAATCAAATGGGTAAATGGAATGCTTTTCACAGTGGATGGGTTTTCAAAACGTTGTATATATTAAGGCAGTTAGGTGAAGTTAGCTCTATGGGCAGCTTACTGGTCAGCATGCTCGCTTTCCAAGTCGCAAGCACGGGTGCTATGTGCTAACCACACGGATGTCTCTGTCCCTTAACCCATGGCCGAAAGGCCGGGACGCCGCTGGTAAGCCTTGACCCCGTCAGGGGTCGTTGTGCTAATATAGACTGACAGTTGAGTAAAGTAAGCTGTACAAAACATTCGCCTATTTGATATGGCTGATTGTTCTCGGTTTGCGGGCGCATTTTCAAGTCTGCGGCGACACTCCGGTCTTTTATCTCTGCGATAACATAAATCATCCTTGAGTTCAGCCAACGTAAAATTTCCAAAGTATTTACTCAAAAATAACGGTTTATTGAACTCACAACGCCTCGCGTAACTATTTCTACTTAATTATATACACGCATTCCATATGTGTTCCGTTAATCGTACGCTTCAGCTGTATCTCAAACACTGCTTCTGCTTCAGCTGTTTGTCAAAAAATACTCTCGCCCCGCTCTGCCACGCCACGCCACGCAACGCCACGCCCCCTCCCGCTCCGCACCGTCCTCCCCCTGCCCGCGCGCCCCGCCGCGCCCCGCCGCGCCCAGAGCGATCCAGCTCTTCCGGTGCGGTGCGTGGGAGGCGCCACGGGCGCCGCTGACGCAAGGCGCTCCGTGCTTCCGCCGTCGCGGCGTGCCTGTTCCCGGCGTCGAACCTCGAACCGGGACGTTCCCACGCGCTCTCCGACCGCCATCGGCCCGATCTCGCCGCGCCGCCTTCCCTTGTTTCCCCGAACACATTGGCAGGCGCAACGTCACGACTGCGGGACTTCCCCGCCGGTAGTGCATCCTCTCGTTCCTTTGTGGCGCGTTTATGTCCATTGTGTCTCCGTTCGTGGCGAGCCGTTGGAACCTCCGCAACATCGAAATCTCTGTCCGCTTTCCTATGTCCCCGTTACCTCGTCATTGGTATTTCATCGTATCAGCACATTATTCTGGCCACATTCGGTTCCTTATATGTATTTCCTGTGTCTGCACAGTTCTAGGATCGATGAATTTCCTCCAGTCGCTTGCATATTCCTTTTATTTCGCATCATCAGTGCAATCCTTCTCTCCAGACTTCTAACATCTTTTCATTCATTATCCAGCAAAGAGAACTCGATATCCTGACGATCATTCTAAATATTTCCGTATCCGACCCCGCTTCCCAACGTAGTGACTTTCATTATCTATCCACCTCACCATTCTTCCGTCAAACACCACACGTATCTTCTTATCCCACAGACAAACTCTCCTTTGGCAGTATCACCACCGCTGTTTTGACCTCTTCTTGGCTCCACAGCCCAATATGCGTCTTGGCCGACCAGCGGGGACCCAGCCTCTCGTCCACGGCATAATCGGTTGTGTGGTTAGCACAAAGACATCCCTTCACCGTATATACTGGTCTTCTGAACCTTAGGGTGGGCTTTCTCATTGTCACACTACAATAGATACTAGGATATTTGTAAGGAAAGCGACAGTTATAAACTACAGTAACCAAAGATCCACCCGAGAGCGGTATCACCACCACTAGCAAACTATTTCGAGGTTTCCCCATATAGTGGATATGATTCCCCCTATTACAGAATTCAAGTGTTCTTTGTCTTGTACCTTCCACATTTTCACAGTTCCAACTCTTTTGGCCGTCATCATCTGGAATTTCGTAGCTCAGTCCCCCCTGCCGACAGCATTTAACACATTGATAGTCCATCTCAAATTCCCACAGTGATTTCCTCAGCCCATTCTTTCTACAGCCGTTGCCACTGGCAGTTCGCGTCCCGGTTCGGCGGCCCCACGAAGGAACAATTTGTGCAGCTCCCACGCAGCCCTCAGCCGTCCCAATCCACGACGACGGCAGCGGCGTTGCTTTGATGTGTTCGACCGCTTCCCTCGTGAAATTGACGTGTTTTTTCCTGCAGTAAACAGAGATTGCAGAAGCATATTGCAAATTTGCCAATGTGAAAGGGAAATTCGGGGCACAATGAAGTCATTCCCTTTAATACGAACGTTGCAGTACATCCCTTAAAGGAGCGCTCGTTGAATTAAAGAGATCTTCAGATTTTAATCCTTTTAAAATATCTGAACGATTGCCGGAAATACGTCCTTCATTTTAATTAAACATTACAACTATACAATATTTTCTAAACATTGATAAATGCGTATTGTTGTAAAATTGATATATGGTTATATTTCTAAATCAGGTAATATTTCTGTGTTCATGTATATGCTCCCGCTCTTCGTCTTTCTTCATAATTTGGCTAAAGCCTTTTTTTTCGAATTGTTTCTCGGTTGGGCGTACTTTGTACTTGTTTACCAATTCAGACTTTTCCAAAACAGTTACTCTTTTCATTTACGCGAACATAGTTCCGAATGATACGAGTATGCTCTAACTCTATGATCTAGCTCTATGAACGAATTATTTCGATCCATAACCAATAATGCAAAACTCTTCCGTGTTCCGCACGCAGGCGTCTATGTGTAAATTCCCCGCTTGCACCTGCCGCTTCTCTTGGCTCGCTATTTCTGTTCGCGCTCCCACACGCGCCTGGCCATTTAGCGCAGCGTCTTTAGGAGAAACGAGGAATTGGCGCGCAGCGGGCGCTTCCGCGTCGCCGCGCCGCGTGCGCGCCTACGTGCACGCGTGCAAGGCGGCAGGCGGCGGGGGCCGCGATATGCGCTCGCATGCAGGCCGCTTCAAAATGGCGGAAAAGAAATTGGAACAATCAGACAATTTACGTGCTAAGTACACGTGCAGAGAGAAACCTGTTTAAAGTGGACACCGTTAGTTCCGCTGAAAAACGGCCGTTTAGTCAAATGGTCACATAATGGAGGTGAAGGATATGTGGAAACCGGACATTCGGTCTAATTTTTGCATTTGCAGACAAGTTTGATAAGTTTTTAAGAACTCATTATTATTAAAATTACCTCCAAATGAACGTACTCTCAGTGGCAGTTAAACAAACAAATATTATGATAAACCAAAACAACCTCCCCACATTAACACAAACATTCAATGTTACGTTTATTGTAGTTTATTTACGTATTCAGAATGCAGATATATAATTGGGTTTTTATTTCTTGGTGCGTGAGGGCTCACTTCACGATGGAATATCTCACGGCATTTCGTGCCTTTCTCGGTTGTACCGCTAGATGTTGCATGATCGCCAGCACTGCTCGATACGATATTCCACGCGTAAGATATTCCACCGTGAAGACAGTCCCTCGCGCGTAAAGAAATAAAAACCCAAGTAAAAGCGAAATGAACGTGTTACTTTGGAGCGGAAGTAAATAAACGGAGAATGCGAATGTATACAGTTCGGATGTGTTGGGTTACCATACGTATAGATAAATAAGAACAGGAAAAGAATATAAAATGTAAATATGGAAATCCGCAACATTGGAAAAGAGATGATAAACAAAGTAGGAATCGTAATTAATAACATTACAATAGACGTCAACAGAAGTGATAACGTGAGAAAGATAATAATTTAATAATTAAATACATGAAAGGGCATGTGAGCAATTTTCGGGAATGTGGAAATAAGTAACAAGAAATATTACGAACAAGTATCAAGGAATAAATAAAACCAATGTAAAATTGCGAAGGACCAATCAGAAATGAAATCGTTTACGAGGTATCGAATAATATGCGCAATAGGAGGGAAGAAGAGACACGTTTGTGAAGGATCTCGCGTAGGAAGAGGCAGCTGACGGTCACACAAGATAAAGAACTTAGACAGACGGACGTATAACCCGGAAGGGGTCGGAAGTACAGGCGATGTTCAGATGTTGTAAAAGACGAAGTTAAACTTTTGTATAATTATACGTGACAGCATTTGAGGCATATAACGTTCAGTATATGAGTAGCAGTGTCATTGTGTGTAAATGGTGTAAATAACGCGTAGTGGGAACGGGAATATAATCGCGTGTAGATGAAATGGACACCAATTTGTTTTTAATAATTTATATTGCCCGTGCTAATTATAATAAATTATAATTAATAATAATAGAAATATATATGAGCTAACACTGACCTGCGAATTTAACCTTTTCGATTATTGCATAATGTTTAAATAGTGATCTTTTATATTTCTGTCATGGTGATTCCGGATCTGAACAGCAAAATCAAACTGAAAATATGAGATACGTGAGACACGCGCACAAGCAAGTTTAGAATTATTTTATTATCATTTGTAAGAAATGCTTATTTGTTATTATTTTTACTACTCTAAACATGACTATATTACATATTTATGAACATAACTGACGTATTTAATGCACTGCGTATACTGATTTGAAGAATAACATTTGAAATGGACCAAATGACTGAATGTATTGATAATAATAAGACCACGGTTTCAATTTTATGATGTCTTAATTTAGTTTTAAAAAATTCTTTGTTTTGCTTTTCGCTCGTGAGATGTAGTTGGGTCTCTCTTTAGTAACCAACAGTAATTTACAAGTATGTTTTTATTCCATTTCCTTTGATATCAGTGTTCCAGTTCATTTAGATCCTGGTGAAATTTTTCTTTTTGCTCTTCGCTCATGATTCCTAGATTCTCTGGTAAATAGTCCACATGTGAATGTAACATGCGCACTTTTAAGCTCATTTTGCAGCCTATATCTTGGAAAGAGAGAAGCATTCTGTTCACCATTTGTTTGTAGTCTAAATCGTTTCTGTTACCAAGAAAGGTTTTTGACCACATCTTAGAATGATTTCCTAGCCAACCGTTTGGCAGAGCACATATCTTCAGAATTAGCATAAGATAGACGTTTCCTGATATCTGGACCTGCGAAGATACCATCTATGATTTTGGCATAACTGATGTCAGAGAATCAATGACACAGGTACTGAAAGCATTCAGCTTCATTGTTTAGAGCTTAAATAAATTGTACCATAAGTCCAAGTTTGATATGAAGCGGAGGTAACAGCATGACGGACTTGTCAACACGCTTTTATGGTTTTCGAACCTGCAATTCACTGTCTACGAGGACATTCTCTTTTGGTTCATTGGTGTAATCGTGCTCGATTGTCGCACTCACTTTGTCCCACAGACTTTCTACTTGTGTAAGTTCTTTGTAAGTCCAAGATCTCGAACAAAATAATTTAATGCACACTATTTGAAAAGTTTAGGTTTCTTTTGCAAAGTCTTCAATCGAGAAATCAGAGTCAAAGTCGTCATTTCTGCTTCCCATTCACATTCATGGGAGGGACAGTCTTGTAAATTGTCCGGATGCTGTGGGACTGGTACATCAGAACCACGAGAAAACTGGTAAAATTTCTGATGAAATATTGTTGGATTCACAAATTACTTTTGTTCTTGCTGTTAAATCTCTTCACAATCACGAACGGAAGTAGCAGTCAGTACTGTGGTCTGAAGGTTTCCGCCACATCATTGGAATTCCGAAAGGCAACGCTGTTCTCTCGCCGTCCATTCATTGTTGAAACTAATCTCACACCTACAAGCCCAAACCCCACAACTTTTCTTGGTCTCAGTTTGGTACCAGTAGGCGTAATAGGTCTTTCTCACTAACTCGGTTACTTAGCGCTGCTGTCTTATCCACACGTTAGAATGTATCTGGATTGTTCTAGCAGCCTTGACGTAACATGCCGATATAATTTCAATAAAATATAATATTTTTATTGAGATCCGCGTTAAACACCGCTTCTAGACTGAGTAGATTATATGGGGTCTGATGTCTGCAGGACATCAAATGAATATACTAATATGGAAATCTTAATTAAAGCAACTCCTCTGTAACAAGTTAAAGAGTGTATTAGGGCCTCAGTGTGATAAAAACGTAATATAAGACTTTTTAAAAACGTGACTTGATGTAGGAAAAATAACGTCAGATTCAGGGTGCAAAAGTAATCCTAAAAAGCAATGAAACCATCGCAGACCAGTGTAATTAAGGCTTGTTTCAACGGCGCGCCAATGTGAGACATAAGACGGAGTATTTCTGGAAATTTATACATTTATTTGCAACAATCGTCCAATAGAAATAAGGATTTGCCAATCATCTTGTTAAATTAAATGAGTAATAATTAAAGGTTAAAGTAATAACGACCCGTCACGTCCTTTATGAACACGTCCTTTATGAAAAAACTTTTCATCCCCACAAAAAGTTGTCTATTAATAAAGATGATTACTTAATTGAGGGGCCATTTCCTGTAACATTAAGGGAAAATGTGTAAATATTATTTGAATACTGATTTCGAATTGATATTGAGGTGATGGCAACAAAAAGTGTACCCCTTCCTCACACAGTTTCACTACTTCCTAATTTAAATATAGTTGCGCTTCAATGAGTAAAAAAGTTCAGAACAATTAAGGAAGTTTGCACTTTAACATCGTATGTCATTATCACTCACCAATTGTTTTCTATAATGATTCTTTCGTATTATTCGATTATTCACCCTAATAAATCGTCGTATTGTAAGTCCGTTATTGTTAAATGTGTTAAAAAAGAAGAAGCTGTGAATAGTGGAAATGGTATTGTAACAGTTGGAGGCACCTATCTGGTGTGCCATAGACAGAACAATCCTTTCCCTATATCTCGTGCCCTATACCCTGTATCTCGTATTTTAAGTTTTTTTTAATTTCATAATCTTCACAAGTTGTGACAACACATTTTCTCTCATCAAAACAATGTGTTATTTCCATTTTTGGCTAGTTGTATTTACGAATACTAATTCTTCCTACAAACGCCAGCAACAAATCAAGAAATATCGTTGAAAACTTGCTGTGGCGGAGCTCATTACTTTTCGTTTCGTAATTCCATGTTTCAGTGCATGACCTTCCTGTCAAACCAAATTGTTCCCGGAATCCAATTCGCCTATAATTCCTTTCGTCTGTTTTGAAGCCTCACGTTTCGAGTGCTCCTCTTAAAAGTACCCCGTCCCAACAGCCGTTGTGACGGCTGTGAGGTGTCAATGTGAGGATGCCCCTGTGCAAATCAAAGTCGGGTCCCCGTGCGAGTCAATCTCAAGCCGAAGAGAGCAAGTGTGCGGCGAGCAGAATTGTGCTGGCATCACAAATATTAACACAATCACGTACATTGTCTCCTCCACTGCATCGCCACTGCCACCGCATTTTTCAATATCACCGGCTTTGTCATGGCCGCCATTATCGCTTGTGCCACGCCCTCCATCACCACCTGTGGCACTGTCCCCGACACCGCTTGTGCCACAGGCGCAGCCATCACCACAACCTCTGTCTTTCCCCCTCTTACTCTTACGTCTTCCCTGCTGCTCCCTGTTCCTCAGCCATATTAAGCTAACAGCGCCCCAAAACCAATTTCAACCAAACTATATCTAAACTTTTAGGCTAATTTGAGGCTAATTAAATGCTCTATTCCCGAATTGAAGGTTCTTTTGTTTTTTCCCAAAAATAGTGGGCGCTGCTTAGACTAAAGCTAGCAGCGCCCACCCGAAATCCTCCTAAAAATCAATTAAAATTCTGAAACTACAACCAACATTTAAGTCTAATTAAAGGAAACAAAGTATTTCCGCATTTTTATTCCAAAAATCAGGGCTGTACAAAGAGAAACAATTCACATTGTTTCTTATGGGCGAATACACACCGTAATAAAAAAAATTAAAAATCTGAAACCCTACCCAAAATTTAAGGCTAATTTGAGGCTCTAGGTAAACATTATTCCGGTATTTTTTTCAAAAATCAGGGCTAAAGAAAGAGAAACAATTAATATTGGTTCTTATGGGCTCGCTGTTAGAAATGGTTACGTAATATTGCTCTCTACCTCATAAGATGTAATTGGACCATACTTCAAAACTGAAACCTGAGCCAATGTGAGGTCGAACTCAGAAATTCCTAGTGCCTCAAATTAGTTTTAAATTTTGCCTAGTGATTCATATTTTTTAGTTTTTTGATTTTTCAGTTCACTTGTCTTTAAGAACGTGTTTAATTTGATTGTCTTAACACAGTCTTGATTTTCGGAACAAAAATGCAGTAATTTTTTCCCTAGAGCGTCAAATTAGCATTAAAATTTGTACAGTGTTTCATATTTTTTCTGAAGTTTTTATTTTTGTTTGTTTTTTTATTCGCTTATAAGAACGTGTGTTAATTGATTCTCTTGGTGCAGTCTGGATTTTTGGAATAAAAATTCGAAAATAATTCTTTTTTCTAGAGCGTAAATTTTTCTTATATTTTGGGTAGTTTCAGAATTTTTCAGCGTTTTTTTTTTAGTTTATATACGTCCATAAGACATAATGTTAATTGTTTATCTTTGAACAGCCATGTTTTTTGGAATAAAAATGCCATTTTTTTCCTAAAACCTCAATTTACCCTTAAATTTTGGGTGTGACTTCAGAATTTTTAATTGATTTTCAGGTAGGCGCTGCTAGCTTTAGTCTAAAGCTATCAGCGCCGACATTTTGAAAAATCCAAAAGAGCCTAAAATTCGGGAATAGAGCATTTAATTAGCTTAATAGTTTGGCTGAAATTGGTTTTTGGGCGCTCCTAGCTTTAAATGGCTCCGTTCCTCCGCCACCCCGTGTGCCACACTCGTCGCCTTCCCTGGGCGCCGGGCGCCGCCGCCTCATGAATCTCCTGGGAAGTAGTTCACTGAAAGGCGGGGCCTGCAACGGCCATCGCGAAAAGCTCGAACTACCCACTCCGACTTCGGGTGGGTGTATTTTTAATTAATTATTCGTCGGGATACTGATTAAATTTATAATTAAAATTATGCTTGAATAATGTATCCAGAAGACCTGTTTCTAAATATTCCTTTCCTTAACAAATTAACGCACATACGTTACATCTCCGCCTTTTGTTTGTAGCAAAGTATTTTTCTTCGTACCAGTAAGTTATTTATTCCTAGAATTTTCTCTTGCGTTCCTGAATGAAGGGTCGCATTGCTATACGAGTAGGTACTCAGTTGTATTGCCTTCGTAAATTTGACATATAAGCTCTGTGAGTAGTTGTTAATTTTCGGTAAGAGTTACATCATTATTATTTTGATCTTCACATGTTCTATCTCTTAGTAATCTAGAAAAACTCTGAATAGCATCCTACATTTGTAATGCAGCTGTAAACTGTGAGATCTCCAAAACCCTGCATCTCGATGCGGTATAATCGACTAGGACTTTCTGTACCTAGGCGACTATCGACAAGGTACAGAAATTTATCGTCACAATCAAGGCGAGTGATTCTTTTAGAAATGAAATCAGTAATGTGTTCAAAGTTTAAACTGAGAAAATTTTATTAAAAATATCAAAAGTATAATTTAGAATCTGTTTAACAATCAGGATAAATACATCAATTTATTCCGAATGCTCTCGACTAGAAATACGTAATTTCAAGATAAAGAACTCTTTGTTTTATTACTTCTTAACGACCTTACAACACACTTCACACTATTAGATCTTACAATACACTTCTAGATAATATTTACTGTGGGATTCGCGCGGATCAGTGTTTTATTCCTTTGCTCTCAATAATTTTCGAATCCTGTTCTCTATTTATTTCGTATCTTCGCCTCACCACATGCTTCAGTTTTGTCCTAGATTCAAGATCTCCTCCGATGAGACTTTCAACTAGACTTTGCTTATAAACCCCCTTGACTGCTCGGTTTACTACCCTTGTAAACTCAAAGTACTTATTACCATATTTTGACATTCGTGCAATATTCTCTCACCTCAGTGATAACTGCATTTTACAGATCATTATGTGCACGTGTTTGAATGTAGGAATATTTCAGCTATAAGGTCAATTTCAAGTTCAGTTTCACTTGTGAATGGCACGCCACAAAACTGGAACTATAGGTCTTCGACTACTGTATCTCCTCCTGTAGCTCAAATTTTATGACTTTTGTTGAAGATTATGGCAAGCAATTAAGTCTTATATTTAAAAAATGTCATATTGAGTGTTTCCTGCACCTGTTTCCATAGGTTTTATTAATATACATTTATCCATAAATATGGTCACAATCAAGGTTGGGCAAAACACTTTAAATTTAGTATTTCAATACTTCTCCAAAATAATTCATAAATAGGTATTTAAATACATTCACAAAATACATTAGACTTGTACTAAATACATAAGTATTTAAAATAGTTCAAATACTTGAAATACTGTAGTGTACTGGCTCTTCGCCATTGTAACAATTTGTATAAACATTTTCAAATATAAAATGATAAAAAGAAATGGAATTTTCTTTTAAAATGAATATTTTTTTAAACAAATCATCAGATAATAAACCCCTAGTCAGTGAGTGTATAAAACCTGAAAAATGAAACTGCCATTCAACTACTAAACGCTTTTTTATTGTCGGATAACTTCCAGCATTTCTAATGATTTAGATTTATCATTTAAAAATGAGAATCCAAATTCAACAGCTGAATGGAGCTTTTATTTTTGTTTCACTGAGGTGTCTTCACAAGCGGAATTAAACAAAAAGAAACTATCCCCGGTCTAAACTATCTTTTTCTTCGTCTATATTTAAAGTATTTTAAGTACTTCGTTTTTTAAATACACCTACTTTATATATTTAAATACATCTCTAAAATACATGTCCAAAAAAATAAATATATTTTTTCAAATTCAAAATATACTTAAAATATGTATTTCAAATACAAGTTGTTAAATATTGGCCAACCCTGGTCACAATCGTTTCCCTACATCCCAAGACCAAATCTAAATGAAATAGTTTCACAATACCTCTTTGTTTTGTTAGCCACAAATGAAACCCAACCAAAGGAATCAATCGTGAAAAGTTCATAAAATGCAAATATATTTTGAGTGTTGTTTACATACTTGTCAGGTGTAAAAAAAGCAATTTTATTAAACAAACAGAGAGAGTTAGGTTTACATAAAATACATAAAGATTTAATTTCCCAAACTTCGAAAATAAAATGATTTTTATACAGATGCAGTTAATTCTTGCAGTGATTATTATTCTCATCTCTAAGATTTCTTTAGTCGAAATACTTATCTCATCCTTCAAGAAGAATCATCATTTGTAAATTGAACAATAAATGACTGTAACAATAACACAGAAGGTAAATTATTTACCTGCTCAAGCATTTGGAACTGACCATGAAAGTGTAAATAGATTTATATAAAATATAATGATGTAAAATATTTTTTTTATTTTCAATTCTGCTAATTTACAATCTGTTCACTTGGAACAATTAGTAAATGGTATACATGATACAAGTTACTATGAAGAGAATCTAAAGGGTAAGTCTAGAATATGTTCACGCTTTAACCTATACACATGTTCACTATTGTCCAGCATGTTCACTGAGTGTTGATTCGGGTGGCATCCCAATCTCTTCTGATGCCTCTTGCTTCTCTCCGAGATAATCTCTGCCATTGTTGAGATGTTTAAATCTTTGTACAAATTATTGTTGGTGACGAGCCACGGAGCGTTGCATATATATCTCAGTGTTTTTGTTTCGAATCTTCTCAGGATCTCCAGGTTTGACTTGCTGGCAGTTCCCCAGAGTTTGATGCCGTATGTCCATGTTGGCTTGATTATTGTCTTGTACACTAATATTTTGTTGTATAAGGAGAGCTTAGACCTTTGGTTAAGTAGCCATGATAATTTGCTTAATTTCAGTTGTGATTCTTTCCTCTTTTTCAAGATGTGAGGTTTCCAGGTTAAAGGACTGTCTAGATGAAAACCAAGATACCTCACGACCGTTGTTACTGAGAGTTCTGACGAGTTTAATTTCACTTTGGGACAGTGTTCTTTTCGAAGTGAGAAGGTAATCTGTTGTGATTTTGCTGTGTTTATATTTACTCTCCATTGATTCGTCCATTCTTCTATCTTGTCCAGATGCGCTTGCAGGTGTTCCGATGCTCGAGTTGAGTCCTCGTCGACAGCTAAAATAGCTGTGTCATCAGCAAATGTAGCCATCTTTGTGCGTTCTGTTGTTGGTAGGTCAGAAGTATAGATTACGTACAGAATTGGTCCTAGGATACTTCCTTGGGGGACACCTGCTGTCTGTGGCTTAAATCCAGAGAAAACATCTTGGTATTTAATTTGAAAAAAGCGGCTGGATAGATACGTTTTAAAAAATGTATAGAATGAGTGCGGGAGTAATTGTTTGATTTTGAATAGCAGACCTGCATGCCAGACCCTATCAAATGCTTGCTGTACGTCCAAGAAAGCAGCAGAGCAATATTTCTTTTCTTCTAGGCTTTGAGATATCTTGTTTACTATTCGGTGTGTCTGATCTATAGTTGAGTGACCTTCACGAAACCCATATTGAAAGTCTGGTATTATATTATCGGTTATTGGTTTAAGCCGTTGTAAAAGTAGTTTTTCAAATACCTTGGATAAAACTGGGAGAAGACTTATTGGTCTGTATGATGCAATGTCTGTAGCAGGTTTTCCAGGTTTCGCTATGGCTATCACTTGTGCATACTTCCAGAGAGTCGGATAGTGGCTCTCGCTTATAATGGCATTAAAGATGGATGTGACGAATGATAGCGCTTCCTTGGGTAATTCTTGTAATATTGTACCAGTTATAAGATCATGTCCAGGGCTTTTAGTAGGATTTATGTGCTTTTTAATGGTTTCTTCTATTTCACATAAACTGAACGTCTTGATGGGTGCCGACTGTTGGAGGGGAGCCTGTAAACTTTCTATTACCTCATATTCCGAAATACTTCGTTTAGCTATTGGTTTGAATACTGTAGAAAAGTGTATAGCAAGACGGCCTTTTCTTCAGGACTTCGTGCCCATGTGCCATTTTGTCTTCTAAAGGGCGAGATGTGTTGTTGTGGGCGATTGGTTTTTTTTGTTGCTTTCCACAGTGAGTAATTAGTTATAGCTGTTGGTGACAAGGAATTTACGTAATTGGAAAATTTTGTGTTTTGGTACTCTTTTAGTTCTCTTTTTAGTTGCTGGGCTGATGCGTTAAGTTTCTTTTTGTCTTCAGGCTGTCTGGTGTACATATAGATTCTACGAAGTCGGCGTTTTTCAGTTATTTTTTGTCTAATTTCTTTGGGGTACGGTAAGTTCTTGATTACTTCAGATTTTGGTGTTGCTCTCCAGGCAGCGTTCCGTATAACCTCTGTTAGATGTAAAACTGCATTATCTATATCATTGCTTGATTTTAGAGGCATATTTACGCTTAACGAGTTGTTAACGTATATTCGAAATTTATCCCAGTTAGTAAATTTATTACAAAGTTTAGGTGGTGATCTGCGCTCAGTAACGGACGAACATATGTTCATCTCTACTGGCGTATGATCGGAACTAAGGTCGTAGTTGGTTTTAATCTTGATTGTAGCAGGTATTATTCCTTTTGCTAAGAAAAAGTCTAGAAGATCAGGTGTTTTGTTCATATCAGTTGGCCAGTATGAAGGTTCTCCCGTTGATAGTGTCATAACATTCAATTTGTTTATTGCCTTAAGTAGATTCTTCCCCCTTAAGGTATTGAGACGTGAGCCCCATTGTTGATGTTTGGCGTTGTAGTCTCCGCCGGCTATGAATCTCCGTCCAAGCGTTTTTAGAAACGTAGTAAATTGATCTTCCGTTATTTGGTGTTTCGGAGGACAATAAACTGCTGTTAGGGTTAGTGGTCTACCGTTTTCTGTAATCATTACGGAGGTGGCCTGAATTTCTTCCGTTTTGTATTCGATAAGCTCATGATGTTTGACCGTTTTACGAATGATAACGGCCGTTCCGCCGTGCGCAATTCCGTCCGGATGTTCAGTAGTGTAGATTTCGTATCCCGGAATTTGAAGATAGCTTTTATCTGTGAAGTGTGTTTCAGATATAAGCATGATATCTATGGCTTGTTCGGTGAGAATTGCTATAACCTCTCGGCGATGCTGGAGTATACCATTAGCGTTCCAGAGTAGTAGTTTTATTTTTCCCGCCATTTAATGCATTTTGGATATCAGAGTAGTGATTAAATTAAGGAGGGTATTTATTTGCACGGATTGCTGTTTCAAAATGTTTTCGAATCTCTGAAAGGCTTTATCAAGGACTTGACTGAGGTCTTCTTGGTCGTTTGTAGTTCCATGATTAGAATAATTTCTTGTATTCCATACTGGTTTGGGATTTGGATAATAGATTGCATTATCATGAGGTTGCTCGTGTTTTCTTACGGATTGTGAGTTGGGATTGGAAGTTTTATTTTGGAGAGAGTGAATGGGTAATGGAGGGAAATCTAAGGCATTTGGAACTATTTGCTTCTCTTTAGGATTTAAAATTGGATTTTGGAATGTTGATTTTCTGTATTGAATTCTGTTTTTCATATATCTCTGGTATTCTGGGCATCCTTTGTAGTTGGCAGGGTGATTATCAGAACATAAAGCGCATATGGCTGGTGCATTTCTATCCTTCTTGCAGTCTTCAGTGAAGTGTTCTTCACCACATTTTACGCATTTAGGGGTTTCTCTGCAGTATGACCTTGTGTGTCCGTACTCTTGACATCTATGACACTGAACGGCTGTTTTCTTTTTGTAGGGAGGTTCAAATTTTATGATGGTATTGACGAGTTTCTCTATTTTGTAGATGTCTTTATTATTTGGGCTTGGTTCAAGATCTACGAAGAAAAGTGAGAGTGGGCGTTTAGTTAGTCTATGCCGCACGTTATGTAAGTTACGAACTGTATGTCCGAGGGTTTTTAATTCTCTTACAACTTCGTCTTTATCAATTGTGGGATGTAAGTATCGGAGTACAACTCTAAAAGCTCTGTCTTGTTTGAGTTGATAAGTATGATATGCTGCCTTTTTTTCGTCGAGGAGCTTTATTATCAAGCGGAACGCGTCCACTGTGCGTGGCATTAGTTTTATTTCGTTATTGTACATTTTGTATGTAAAGTCTTCTTGATTAACTTTTTGTTTGAGGATTTCGATCAATTTTGGTACATTTGTGATGCCGGGAATAAATATGGGTGGGATAGAAAAATGTGGTTCTTTCCCCGCCGCTTCATTTTGGAATTGAATATCATTCATTAGTGGGGGCGAACTTATTTTGTAGAGGAATTGCTTTTTCTTTTAATGTCGGTAGGTTAGTGTTTAATTGATTACCATCACTACGTCGTCTTCGTTTACGTATGTTTAGTTGCCATTCTTCATTACTTTCTTCTCCGTGGTTATAATTTGTAGACATTTCAAGGTCACCTTTATCTTTTCCTTGTAGCCAGGACTGGTGCTGTGCTTGTGGAGGGTGCCATGAAGGCTGCTGCCCTGGCGTACTTACTACTAAGATGTTGTCGGGTGTTAATGATGCCGTGCAGCCGTTCTGCGATGGTTGAGGCCAGAGGTGTGGCTGCATTTGTTGATGGGGTTGCCATTGAAGCTGTTGTTCTGGCGTAAGCTGCGGTGGATCGGTTGACTGCATTGCAACGGATGTTGTTCCGTTGTAAGTTAGTATTGCTTCACGGATGCTCTGGCCGAGGCCAGCAGTTTCATTTTGTGTTTCACTAATTGTTAAATATTTATATTGCACTATATACGTTTACATACACTTCACTGTATAGTTATACTTGTATCCGGATAGAACTTAAAGTACACACAATAACCTAGGTGTTATCACAGCGAACACTTTATCACAAGGAGCGACTCCGGCGGAGGTCTTGCCCCGACGGGAGCTGAGCTCGAACTATGATGTAAAATATACAGGGTGGTCGTTTTAACTTGAGACAAGTGAATATCTCGAGAAATATGCATCCTACGAAAAAAGTGTTCGAGATAAAAAGTTAATATTATCGTGGGGGACATCAGTCAGTGCTAAAAGTAGCCACCCCCCGCCCCCCCTTTGGGGGGGTCGGGGGGGTCACTTTCATATCTTAAATGGGAACCCCCATTTTTTATTGCAGATTTAGATTCCTCATAAAAAAAGAAGTAACTTTTATTTGGGACATTTTTTCCAAATTATTGATAGATGGCGCTGTAATCGCAGCAAATGCCATTTTTTGATATTTTTGAAGATCGCACCTGAGATAAGAAACCTAACAATGGGTTTAGGTTCTAAAGAATATTTTAATTAACTTTAAAGGTACCTGATTGTACCCGGAGTGATTACGAAGGTACTGGACCATACTCCGGATGTTTTTGACGTTTGTACTGTAGCGAAACCGATTTCGTCATACTTTTCGAAACTAAATTCATGCTGGAAAAATTAAATACTAGTATAACAAACTCGGACCACCCAGAATTCTACCGAGGGTTTAAACAGATTGCAATGCACGCGTAGTATCACTTATCGTAACTTACTGCAAGATGAGTTACCGATTCTGTTGGAAGATGTACCACTTGCAATACGACAGAACATGTGGTTTCAACATGATGGTTGTCCGGCACATTACGCCGCAATAGCCCGAGAAGTATTAAATCGCGAATTCAGTGGTCGTTGGATCGGTAGAGGGGGTCCAGTAAATTGGCCTCCTAGATCACCAGATCTTACGTCGCCGGATTTT
This sequence comes from Gryllus longicercus, assembly GCA_038098605.1. Lineage (NCBI taxonomy): Eukaryota > Metazoa > Arthropoda > Insecta > Orthoptera > Gryllidae > Gryllus > Gryllus longicercus. Next base: position 1,139,160 of record JAZDUA010000069.1, on the reverse strand, counting down.
TTTCTGTGGGGTTACCTTAAAGACAAAGTGTATGCAGAAGTACCTACAACTCGACAAAACATGATAGAACGTATCAGAAATGCTTGCTTAAAAATTACACCGGATATGCTTTCGAGTTGTGTAGCTGCATTTGAAGCTCGAATTAATAAATGTATCGAAATGGAAGGCGGACATTTTGAGCATTTGTTGTGAACTACAAAAGAGGCAAGGGGCTTCCCGAAGTTAAGCACCCCAATGGTGAGAGGCAAGGGGACTCACCTTAAACCAGCACCCCGATGGTGAGAGGCAAGGGGACTCACCTAAAACAAGCACCCCGATGGTGAGAGGCAAGGGGACTCACCTTAAACCAGCACCCCGATGGTGAGAGGCAAGGGGACTCACCTAAAACAAGCACCCCGATGGTGAGAGGCAAGGGGACTCACCTAAAACAAGCACCCCGATGGGAACAGTAACTACTACGTCCACGTCGTTGTTCCTGGGTAACGCTAAAAGTAGTTAAGAGCTTTGAATAACATAACAGGTTATTATTTGTTTGTTTTGCAAAAGCGAAATCTAATAATTTCCAATTTTTCGTATTTCAGTCTATTTTTTGTTATTACAACGCCATCTATCAACAATTCGAGAAAATATCCTTAATAAAAGTTACTTCTTTTTTCATGAGGAATACAAGTCTGCATTAAAAAATGGGGGTTCCCATTTAAGATTCCAAAGTTGCCCGCCGCTCCACCCCCAGGGAGTGGAGGTGGGGGGTCATGTTTTGAGTCATACGATAAGTTTTTGAAAAATATTAAACACATGTTTTGCAGTTTTTCGATCCAATGTGAATTTCGCAAGATATGAGACCGTTTCCTTCATTTTTCTAGGGAATCGGGATAAATAGTTTTTTCCGATTTTAGCGCCATCTATTAATAATTTGGAAAAAATGTCCCAAATTAAAGTTACTTCTTTTTTTATGAGGAATCTAAATCCGCAATAAAAAATGGGGGTTCCCATTTAAGATATGAAAGTGACCCCCCCGACCCCCCCAAAGGGGGGGCGGGGGGTGGCTACTTTTAGCACTGACTGATGTCCCCCACGATAATATTAACTTTTTATCTCGAACACTTTTTTCGTAGGATGCATATTTCTCGAGATATTCACTTGTCTCAAGTTAAAACGACCACCCTGTATATGTAAAGTATTTGTGCTGCGCGTCTTACGTGTTATTGTTTTTTTCTCCAATTATTAAGTCAGTGTGTCTTATATTCGTTTTATGGTCATTGTAATACCTCTTAGAAATCTACCATCCGGTGTTAAACCCTAAATAGATAAAATATATCTATCTATCCCACTTCCACAATATTGCTCCAAATCTACGCTCTTCTCGCAGCTCTGCACTCCCTTCAAATTCAGGTCTCACGCCACCGTGAACGTGTCTATAAACAATTCGGGCTTGCGCAAAAATCGCCACCTCAGCGGACTTTCAGACTGCAGGATATCGTTGAATGGCAAACGGGAACCACGATACACATAGATCACTGGCGAAAGGCAGCGAGCGAGAGGACTGAAAAGTGGGGAGGGCGGCGCCTGGACGGAAAAAGACGGCGACCGCGGGGGAAAAGTGTCCCGGCGCACGTGCCCCGCCGGGGAATGGGAAACAGACGCTGCGAATGAAGCAAGGAGCATTGCGAAGAAGAGCAGCAGACAGAATAACACAGACACTGAACTCCTGATGCCACTTAACACGAAAAGTGAGACACAAAGAGTGTTAAAAAATCCCGGAGAGACAAACCACTCCATAGACAAAGTGCAGATCAATCATTTATCTGGCGTAAGAGGGGAACAATGAAGCTAGAATCGATCGCAGTAGTAATAGCTGTTCAAAAACAGGCGATGAGAGCACGACATTATGATAAAGTGTTCCTCAAAATTTCCCAAGATGATAAATACCGCATTTGCCAGGAGCAAGTAGAATTCATTGATCATATCGTCTCAGCCTGCTCAATTAGATACTTTTATTGATAATTGTTCTCTCTAGATATGATTTTTAGTCCTTTGTTGAATCACAAGGGTGATACGTGATTCAGTTTCTTGTTTTCAGGATATCAGCATTTTTATGGCGGTGAGGGGGGAGACAGCGTCGAGGTTTCCTACTAGAGATGTTAGTCCTACAGGGCATTTGTACATTGTACAAATACATACTAACGGCCATGCTCAATGGGAATTTGCACTCAATGTGAATTTTTGTAATAGAACTAACTTTTTATTAATTTATAACTGCAAATGCATAATTTTCATTATTATAGGTTAAAACTTTGAAAAGTATTTGTTACTCTTATAGTTATTATCACTAGTATCCCTTATATTGAAAACAGTTCCTCTTCAATTAAAGACATTCATCTTGAGTGTCTTCAATTTAAGACACTCATCACTCAAAAAAGGGGATCGCCGAGGAAAATGTTCCACATCGGTTCGCAAAAAGGGGTTTCTCAAAAAAGTGCTCCCATCGATTCGGAAGAGGGTGTGTCGCCAAAGAAAATGTTCCGCGTGGCTTCCGCACGTGTCTAGGTTCACTGGCCGTCGCGGCACGCGCCCCCACAGGCCGACAGGCACCGCCGCATGACCCACCGCGCCAAGTCTCGCCTCGCATTCTGTAGTTGAAAGGCGGATTTTTGTCTTATCTGGATTAAATTCTTACCTGTGCCCAAGTACGGCTAAACTGTGAGGCCCCTTTTAAATAGTCAACCTTTGTTGTCAAAATGAATGTGAAATCTATAACATATGGGAGTGACTTAACAATATATCAATTCGAATTTTATATTAACATACTGTTTATGCCAGCGTTTTGGTGTTTATTTTACCTTCATTAGGATTGTTACACAAAGGGTGTCCATTCTAAATAATATTCTACAACTTTACAAATCCGTAGAACACCACTTCGCCTTGTTATTCGATAGCTTGATCAGTATTTGTATATTAGAAACTAGTTGTGAAATATTGAACTGTAGTACACATTTCTCCAGTAGTCATGACCGTTTGGCATAAAAAGGATTTTATACCCAATTTCAATCAACCTTTTGCTAAAAAGAACTCCAACATATTGTAGAAGGAGGTCAAGAAAACAAGAAATCTAAATCTATAACATTTCCAACTTAAAAAATTAATATTTAAATATTCCTACACATTATGAATATAAAATATTAATGAATTTCTTGAAGCCCCTATCGTACGGAAATCTTAAGTATGTGCTTATCTGTGAGGCTTTAATTCACCCTTGCAGACTTTATCAACATTATAATTCATTTGATTTTCAGCTTTCTCCAACAGATATAAGATGATAACAACGTCCCCGAAAGCTACTAATGTAATGAATAAAATAATGTTTATCTTACTAATGTAAACGAAAAAGCTTTCGTTTAAACTCGAAATGCGAACAACGCGTTATCAATAAACCAATAATCCCATTGTCTCCAATTCATTTCATAGATTACTTGGTCAGGATCCCATGACCCAAATATCAAAACGATACAAGTAAAAAAGGTTTCGTGACACGATGTCGCCAGCGCCGGAGAGTGCTACTGCAAGGATCGGAAGCGCCGGAGAAGAAAGGTTCGAGCTCGGGCGAATGCCAGGACTTCCCTTGTTGTTATAAACAGTTTGTTGCGTCAGCCGGGATCGTATTGGTATGCGATTTCTATAGTCACTTCCAGGCGGTTGCTTAGTTTGGTCTGGAATATTTTGCGTTGTCAATTTTGGTACACTTAATTTGTTTAATATCATCAATATTTTTTAATACAGTTTACGTAATGACTTTGAACTTCTCCTCTTACAAATGAAAGGAATGGGAAAGTTTCTCTCTCGCTTTCTACGAAATATGTCTTCTTTTAATACTATATACTCACGAAATGTTACAATTCACGTTATGCAAAAAACTTCACTAAATGCTTCTTACTTGTTCACGGAGGGAGTGATGAATTTTCTTGAAGCAAAACGATATCAGTGTAAACATGAGAATATGTTGTTCTAACCATGAAGTGTGAAATGAAATGGCACACTATTTTTTCTAACCTAACTGTCACGTTCAAATAAAGATCTTGAGAGGCGGTGGTAGATTTGTTTGTTATCCAATCAGGAATCCGTTACCTGTGAAACCTGTTTGTGAGCCTCTTATTGCAACTCAATGTCATGTTTCTCGAATCACAGGACACATGAGATCTCTTTCAAAATAATCCATTCAATATCTTTTAAAAGTTAATTATTAGAGATTGTTCCCCGACAGGCGGATGACATGAACTAGACCTCAGGATGGACGAAAACAGGAATGAAATTATGAAGACGTTTTGTAAGTGTACAATTACTAAATACTAGTCGAATGACACGTCGCCGACGCGGTAAACTGTTTTAATCGTATTTTCATGTCTTGAAAATTTCTTTCACACTTCATTTCTTTCCTGCCTAAAAAACTTGTTTTTACAGTACCTGGCAATGGACTTACCAATGAATCGTAGTAGCTGATGTTTTACTTCTGTTAACAAATTCCTAATATCCAAAGGCCTTGAATGTTACCTCCATTCGGGATATAAACTGGTAAAATTGCAATTTCAAAATTATCATCGCCGTAAAATATACTTGCAGGTATTGATCATGCGAACAGTTAAGAGCAGTTATATTTTTTACGCTTTTTTGCTAATAAGCACAAAAATACAGATAAAAGATCACCTGTAAACTCTTATTACGTGTTATTCTTTAATTCTAATATGAGTTCGGTCTCAATTGGTTCCGGAAATTCTGTGGCAACATCTTTTAAAACTACATTTCATTCTTCCCCGGGTTTGCTTAAATTTCCATATTTCCCTTTCCTAATGTTTGAAGAGATTAAATCTCCACGAACTCAATCTAATTTGTGTTCACTTCTACTTCTGCAATTGCTCTATTAACCGTTTTGTTTGCAAATCTATATAACCCAGAAAAGTTGACTGTTTTTTGTTTATCTGAATAAGGTGTTATTTAAGTTGAAAAAGAATAAGTTATTGGTCATTTTCATTTGAAAATCGATACGGTATCTTTTGTAGTATTGTAACAGTGCGTTGCACAGTGTTATTTTTTACGTGAAAGGCCCAACACCAACTTAGGTGGCTCAAATCAGCAACTGATGTCACTGTAGTACTTCTCACCGGGAGGTCTTTGGTTGGAGTTCCGACGGCGGCAGGATTTTCGACACGAGCTATATTGATAGGCTGATTTCACTATCTGTCGAGAGGAGAATTCTAGTGGCCGGCTGCTCTGATCATTAGTTTTCCGGTAGTGGTTTCTCTGATCAATACCAGGTGAATGCCGGAGGAGTACCTTAACAAAAGGGGCACGAACAGCGCGCTATATTTCCTCCCTTGTCTTTTCCTCACCTCTTACTTATATGCATTACAACACAACATATGTTGGGAGATCAGAGCTCTGGCTGGGGCGGAGCCTTCTGGTGGGAGGTACCTACCTGATTTGGGAAAACCCCACTAGCCGACAGGTAGGTCGGCGCCGTCTTCTCGAGATTGTATAGATTTTTATACCTTCAGAACATTATTATTTCGTATTGTGACGTATACCAGCTTTTTGACTTTTGCTCCTGATCAATGGTTACCTATTTATTCGATTATTTTATGATCAATTATTCGAAAATTATTCATGTTCTCTTTTATTATACCAGATACACATAGGATTGTCATTGCCTTCTACACCTTAGTCGCAGTTGTCTCTGTTCAAAAAAATGCTGTTATGCAAAACTATTATACAACTCACATGGACGTATGGTATTGATCTATGGGGTTCTGCCCGTATATCGAACATTGAGATTCTCAAAATATTCGAAACAAGAACATTAAGAAAGTTATCCGGAAACCCGTGATTCGTGAGTAACAAAAACCTTTATAAGGACCTAAAGTTCTCAGCTATTGCGGACGTCATTATGAAAAGAAGTCAGGAGTATTTGAAGAAACTAAATGAAAATATATGTATATATATATATATATATATATATATATATATATATATATGTCTAAGATGTTACTTTTAATTTATCCTGAACGTACGTATATACAGAGTAATATTCTTAATATAGAGTATGTTTTTTTTTCAAAACAATTAACATGGCCTTTTTGAAGAGCTACGTTTATACAACAAACTTTGTCTGAGTCTAGTGTCTTTCTCTGTCTCTATCTCCAATGTTCAAGTTTTAATTTTTATTCCAATTTTCGAAAAATCGGGGATGTCAACGAAGATGAGACGTGCACCATTCTCTTAAACGTCCTTTGCACTATTCAACAAAAAAATTGAATCAGAAAATTTGGAGCAACTTTTTTAAATATTTTCGAAACGTGTTAAGGGCTTCTTTTAAAATACCACCCGAAATTAAAATTTCAGTTTCAACTTCCTGGGTCCGCGATATCAGCTATATTGCGTAATATCAATTTTGGAGAAAATCAGCTGAACGGTTCATGCTCTAGCGTTGTGCATAGACGGACGAACAGACAGACGTTTTGCCGTCAATCGATTTTTCGGTATGAAGGACCCAAAAAAAAGATTCTGACGGCACGTGTTAGAGAATTTTTTTTCTATATTTAGCAACTGGATTTTCGTTACCAGAGCCCGGCAATAAGATTTTGTTGGACGAAAATTCGCCGTTTTTCGATGCATGATTACAATACTTTCTCTTCTCACGTTAGTAATTAGCGAGGAAGTAAAAATTACAAAAACAAGAATTTCTCAAAAACGACGTCAAATTTTTTCTTTAAACTTTTTGTAGAGATAGTGGTAAATGTACTCTATTAAATGAGGTAAAAGCCATTTTTGTCTATTTTTTAGGTGTTCCAAAATTTTTTTAAATGAAATGGTTATTGAAATATTTTTATTTTCCTTCTATAAAACAAAATTCATTTGTACAATTAAATAAAATTCTTCATATGAGTCCCAAATTTTTATGTAGGTCTCACAATATCCACTTATCTTGTAAATAAATCTTTTTGAAAATAATATGGACTTTCTATCTACTAGGGAATATCTCGCTCTAACCACCTTAATGGTTTCGTGTAAATAGAAATTCACTACTGAACTGTTCGAAGTCGAAAGTACACTTTTCCTGTGACCTTAGACACTTTTCACCAGAAAATGATAACCACATTCTCACAAATCACATAAGCTAATCCTCGACCACTTATCGTACATTGCGTATTCTGTCCATTTCGTGTTAGTTGATGTTAACTTCATCCGACTTATGTCTGAAGTACGCGTCGAAAATGTTACGAATTCGAACTTTTTTAGATATTTTACAAATTGGGAAAATTCTATTACCGTGATGATTCAATAATAAACTAGATTTCCATCTTATCATCAGTATAAGTTTACCCTATAAACATGCAAAAATAGTATTATTTGGAAGAAAACATTCTTTAAATATTCTTACCAACTGAGATGGCTCAAAACATCACAGATGTTACCCCTGAAGCGGGACTAGAAAGTCCTGTCGTTCCCATCGGCGGCAGGGTTATCTACACTTGTCAGATAGCTAGATCAATTTCTGCTGTTGTCTGGAGGAGAATTCTAGCAGCCGGCTGTTCCGATCAGTTAATTCTTCAGTAAATACCTGACGATCGCACTTACACTAACGCTCTCCAGTAGCGCACGTATCGGAAGACCTCGGCGCCTTGAGCTTTTCAGGCTGTGTGTGAGTGGATGAGATAACTGGAGAGGGAGACTACGCACGCCCACTTGTATGTCGGCGCCGGAACTCTCATTCTCATTAGAGAGGAGCAACGCATCAATCATCTTAATATTTTTTCCTAACATAGTTCACAAACAACGTTACTGCAACTAAATTGAAACTTTTTAAAAATAATTAGCCAACTAAGATCTCATCAAAGGCAAAGGACTTGTACCTTTTTGCAGAAAATACTGAGTGAAGTCAAAGGATAATAATGAGGGGTGAAAGGACGAACACAAATACAACCATACCCGATGCCGGACGGGACTCAAACCATCGATCCTGGGCCCGAGATCGTCACGGCGCTACTGCCTTAACGATCTCGGCCACCCGAGTTGGCAAATTGGAACTTACTGCTATGTTACTTACGAGCTCCAAGAGTTTGCCCTGATTTACAGTCTGCAGGTTAATAGCCCACGTCAACAAATTTCATGAACTCCATAACGGGCGCAAAAGGCCGAACAAAGCTGTTCCTGCTGTCCATCTAAGGCACCCTGCTCGTTCATTCTGGGTCAGCTGACACTGACTACGAAGAGGCGAGCGCCGGTCCTAGCTTATGGGACCGCTTACATCTGCACTATTGGATGGACCTTGATTCCTCGCATCTCTTCCATCTACTTCCTAACTTCCTATACTACCGCCGCCACTACTACCACCACCCCCACGACTGCCTAAACTACCACCACTACTATTACTATCAACACAACTACCATCACCACCATCACGGCCTCCGTCACCACACTCCACACCACCATCACCATCACGTCTATCATCACCGCCACCATCACCACTACAAGTATCAAAATAGGCCTCTTATCAGCTTTCTACTTTCCGTATACGTACGGAGTAATATACGGTAAGTAGTATCGGAAAAGTTATATAATACTGCGGAAAATCGATTTCCAGATTTCAACAAAATTTCCCATAATACCGATAAAGTTGTTTTCTTTTCAGAATGTCTGTCTTTCCGTCCGTGTGTCTGTTTGTCTATCTGTGAATACCACTAACGCCTAAACCACACGCAGGATTTTTTTCCAAAACGGGTATTCCCCACTCGATCTGGCTCTTCTTGGCGCTGCGATTTTGAAAAGCTTACTTCAAAATTGGGGGCGGGGGCAAAATATTTTCAAAAACGGCTCCAATTTTGTTCTTCAAACCATGGGTAGGGATACTGCTAAATACACTCTATAAGATGACATGAATGTCTTACTGCTCTATACTTATGTTTTTTTAATTACGAAAAAATATCCGACCAGGACATTTTTATCCGACCGTTTTATCCGACCAGGACATTTCTCTTCTAAATAAGGGCCTCAAATACTGTCCTCCCACACCCCTTAATAACACTCAAATAAAACGGTTATGTGTCAAAGCTGACACTAACATCAATTTTCATAATATTTCCGTCGAGACCAAATATGACATAGCCCACACTATTAAAAACTACACAGAACCCACCACAAGACACAAGAACAAGGAAAGTTCTGACTTCCACAACGCCCAACAACTTGCCAAAAAACTCACAGAAGAAGAATTAATCATATCAAAAGCAGACAAAGGCAACACGGTAGTGATTATTAATAAACATGAATATAACCAAAAAATCTATGACTTTCTTGATAACAACCAGACTGAAAAACTTTCCAACGATCCCACCAAAAAGTATCTTTGCCATCTTAAGCAAGAACTTAACAATTCTCAAGCCCTTTTTCCGTATCCCAAACAATACATACCAACTAACCCTTCTCCCCCCAGTCTCTATGGCCTTCCAAAATTACATAAAGAAAATACTCCCATCAGACCTGTAGTCTCTTACACCAACACATTAACACACAAACTTGCTCATAAATTAAATTTCCTCTTCCATAAACACGTTCAGTTCAAACCTACATATACTGTAAAAAACAGCCTTGATCTAATAGAAAAAATTGAACACATTCCTGTCCCACCACATGCAAAACTAGTTTCATTTGATGTAAAGAATCTATTCCCTAGTACTCCAACTGCTGATTGTAAATTACTTTTACGTAATTTACTAGACAAATCGTCATGCCCCGTACCCGTTCGAGAGGAACTCCAAAATCTCTTCAACTTATGCATGGACCAAAATTACTTCACTTTTGACAACAAATTTTATAGACAAACTTCAGGAATTCCTATGGGCTCACCTCTCTCTCCTCTCCTTGCTGATATATTTATGGACGCTTTCGAACAGACCATCTTCCTTTCAAATCATCCCCTTCTCAAAAACATTACATATTGGCACCGTTACGTAGACGACATCCTTGTTCTCTGGACCGGTACGACTAGACAAATTGACCTGTTTACTGACTTTCTCAACAACACACATCCTAACATTCAATTCACCACAGAACTACAGAAAGAAGACAAATCTATCAATTTCCTAGACCTGAATATAAACATATCTGAAAACAAACACACTTTCAATATTTTCAGAAAATCGACATACACAGACACTGTCATCCACAACTCTTCACAACATCCTATTCAACATAAACATTCTGCCTTCCACTACATGATACACAGGTTACTAAGCCTCCCCCTGACAAAATCTCATTTTCTAGAAGAACTACACACCATACAACACATTGCTATGTCTAACGGTTACAGCACAGAACTCATTAACAACATACTACGCCGCAAAATAGTCAAACAAAAACAAAAAATGTACACTACACTTTCTCCTATAACAAAAACACCGGACAAGTACACTTGCTTACCTTATTTTGGACCCCTTTCAGAAAAAGTCGCACACAACATTCACAAAGCAGGTATCAAAGTTTCATTTAAATCACAGAATTCCCTCAAAAAAATGCTGTCCCCCAAAAAACACACAGATCTTTTAGAAAAAAGCGGCGTCTATTCTCTAAATTGCCACGACTGCGTAGCCAAATATATTGGTCAAACAGGCAGAACTTTCAACACCAGAATCAAGGAACACATACATGCTTGGAAACACAACACCGGTAAATCTCACTTTGCCAATCATTTACTCCAGACAGGCCATACATTCAATCCACACACAGACATTCGTATACTAGAAATAGAAAACCACTACCACACAAGATTAACTTTAGAAAACCTACATATTCATTTAAATAATAACTTATTGAATGAAAACATCAACCATAGTCCTTCTCCTTTACTAAAATTACTATTAGACACCACTCCCACCGCACTCCCACCACCGCACCCCGCCGGGGGCGGCACAGCGATGCGCACCGCACCCAGGCCATTGCCCTCCTCCACCCCCCGGGTACTTAAGCCCCTTGCCTCGCCCGACCCCGCGTAGTCGTTTTGTGGCTTCCATCCAGCAGGTAAGAAGTGGCTCAACTTACATTTCTGTTTCTCTGTTTAAAAAAATTTTACGTTTCCTATTTCTATTTCATTCGCCTTTCTTTAGTATTAATGACTTAACCCCCCCCCACTTTTTTCTTTCTTCCTGTTTCTTGAATGTTAAATTTATTTCCAAAAAATTTGTAAATTATTTGTAACCTTTATCATAATCTTGTATTCACGTACTAATGTTTTGTTTTCTACTTGTATCAGACAACTGATGATGATGGCTAAGCCATCGAAAGCTGCTATTACATTAAATACTTTTGTTGGCAATGACAACCTTTACAATTATTTCATGAAAGATGCCAACGATAACGCACCACAACACCTATACGAAAAAATAGTTTTTTACAATTGTCTCTCGCGTTGTTACTATTTACATGAATGGGAAGTTGTTTACATTATTATATTTTTGAGTACATGGTCTTTAAATTAATCATATAAAAGCTTCTCGAAAACGCTACCGTTTTTTGTCAAAACTAGCCAAAACTAGCCCAAAATAACTAAATCTGCAGAAATTCTATTTAGTGGAAAGATATCTAATGATTTAATAAATGCTTTAGAACAAGTAGTCCCTTTCGTACGCTCGTAAAATCATTGAATAGCTTGACGAACGTGCGAGGGAAGCGAATTTCTTCTATAGACCTGTGGATCACGAGGGTAAGTGGAAGCACTCAATCGACCTCCCGCCAGCGTTACCTCCTCCTGGCCCCATCCCCAGCCGACGCCACCCTCCTTCAGGCATTTGGGTGGTAAAAAGAGGAAGGTAGAACAGAACTAGTGGTGCTACAGAATGGCACAGACTTTCCCGTATTAGTTTTCTATTTTCATTGGTCTCGGCTAACTATTATGACTTGCTACATATTCTTGCCAGCTGCCATCTATCGCCGCCCAAAGTACATTTTTTTAAAATGTTCTTAATTTGTCTGCTTCCTAATAGTAGAACGGAAATATTACTTTACAATTATAAATAACAGTAAAACCTCGTCCTAAATGGCAATTGTTTTTAACAATTTGGTGCCGTTTTTAAGAAAATGGCATTTAAGCGCTACTGTAAATTCTAAATTTGAACCTCTATTCACAGAAAACTATTGAGTTTTCGCAAAAGCTTTATAAGAGAGCATTTCAAGCACTTCCAGTCAGAAATGCAATAGTGTTTACAAATTGCTGAAAATGTGCATTTTAAAGGCCTGAGAACTCTATCAAAAAAATTACATTTGCGTAATTTTTGAAAAACAAATGAATGCAGCAAAATTAATTCTAAGTCACCTTATACAGTGCAATTAACACAATCTGTTGGAAAAGTTTCAGAAATAAATTGAAGTCGTTTTTTGAGTAAATGAAGTTTGAACGTTTCTGAAAATGCAAAATTTTGAGTTCACTTTCACAGTAAACAGTTGAGTTTTCGAGATACGTTATCTGACATTATTTAAAACACATGGGCTCATAAATACATTAATGTTAAGAAATTGCCGTATATGTGAATATTAATGACTTGAGAGGCAAAGAAAAATCCCTCTCTTTAATTTTGTAGTTCTACAAAGGGACCGACTGAAATTTTTGAAAATACAGAGTCAACCCTGAAAATCGGACCTATGCCACTTATATAAGTGTATTTTACTCTATTCTTACAAGAAATTTAAGGAAAAAATGTGGAGCCATTTTTGAGAATATTTTGAAAATGTCCGGAGGGCTTCATGTGAAGTATTCCCCCATATTAAGGAATGTTTTTCAAAATCTCAAAGCTTCATCTCGAGCCAGATGGAGAATGGTTTCTTTAATTTGGAAAAGATCCCACTCGTGGTTCAGGCGCTAGTGGTGTTCACAGACGGACAGACTGACGTTTTGAAAAGAACCACTTTATCGGACCCCAAAACTTGTATTTCCGTTAAAATCTGGAAATCGATTTTCCGCAGCATTACATAACTTTCCCTATATTACATATATTACTCCGTAGATACATACATATACGGGAAAGTAAACATAAAATGCGGCACACTTTCGCTTTCCCGAAGCTGTGGGAGATGCTAATGCACCTATTGGAGGTGAGGTTCAATGTACGCCAACTGTGATGCAGGTGATTCTTAGTTTGTGGGAAAGGTAATAAGTGAAGCGGTCTCTTAAGGGATTTTTGACAACAATACGTAAAATTATGCTTGTGGAGGCTTTAGCATCGACTTAATATCAGTAATACCATCAATAAAGACTGTGAAACTGCCGTAATATTGGTGGTTTTGATGCCGGCAAAATAATCAAACAAATGAAACTGATAGAAATAAGGAAAGGAGAGAAGAAGCGGCAGTGACCACAGCACTGGTGGCATTAGTATCCTGATCAGTATAAACAGAGTGAAGTGAGTGCACATGTGAGAGCGAACTATCGCCACCACCCAAGTGAACGTGGTTGCCCGTGGGATGAAAGTAGAGCTCGGTTCCGAAAAAAATTGTGAAAATGTCACATGCAGTAAATTGGAATAAATGCCGTGTTTCTGTCTTCAGGCTTCTCTAGCATGTTAATAAGCAGTCGACTGCCTGTGATGAAACGCAAAAATATCTACGTATAAAAATGTCAGACTCGACAGTCGAGTACTTTCGCTCTTGGTTTTTGCGTTTCGCTGATCTAGTTTGCCCCATTCTAGAACGTCAAGTAGTTTTACAACTTCTTAAGAGCAAGGGAATTATTTACTCGTTCATGAAGCTTCCTTAATAAGAAATTACACCGTACATCATTTCAGTGTAAAGGATGATTAAAATAATATTCCGTTTTTTATGATCGAAGCATCGCATACATTTTTGGATGTATAGGCGTTAAGCAACACGTTGCACGACAGTCATTTCCTTATACCCTGTGCTTTCGCTAAGAGCAAAGAAAGAGTTTCCGGCCAGGAACAACGCACCCACCGAAACGTAGTGTGTGCGTTTACGTTGGAGGCGGCGGCATGTGGCAGTTACATCAACACAGCGTGTGTCAATAAAATCAGTGAATAGAAAACAGTTGGTGTTTGAATAACAACCTGTTCTTACAGGAAGAAACTTACGTCCTTTGTTTAAATAAACGATTAACACCTTGTCTCTTACGGAAGCTGGAAAAGTATTATCCCTTTTTCCTCTAGTTTTTTCGCTGGTTATTTCCGAATTTGTCCTTGCATTTTTTATGAAATAGGTGTTTAATTTTGGAAAACTTTAATGAAAGTTGTGGACATGTGCAAACCTCGTTTAGCCGGTTACGCGACCTCCGATCACCAGCTGTCTAAATTGCCAGGCGTGGCGAAGGAATTCCCGGTCTAATTGCGTACTTCGAGCGGAGGGGATAACAGGGGGCTGGACTGGAGGCTTGACATCTGTTAGCTAATAGAGAGACTTAACACCACCACACCGCCGAAAGACGTGTCCGCCATGCAACGGCGACCGCAACTGGTCACAGCGCCATCGCCACGAACTACGCCAACGCAGTTCAGTCACCTCCGTACCCACTATCGTAATCACCTTAGCTCCGACTACCCCACGGTTGTCATCATTACCTTACTGCGACTTGCTGACCTAACCGGTATACGCACCAGTCACTGGAACCAACAACCACTCGTACCCCAATCCACCGCGTTCTCCACCAATCACATCTATTCGCAACTACCTTGCACCAATCACATCATCCCTGAATACTACCTCCATCGACCACTACTTTCAGAAACCATTATCTCCATCTATTAGTGACTAGATTGTGAAACCCACCGCCATCTCCACCGGTATATCTTTGTCCACTATCTCCAGTATTTTCCCTACGAGGGAGGAAGTTAGACCTCTTTTTATCTCCTCTTTAGTGCCATATGCAGTATTTGGTGACACGTTTCTGTGCGCCCCTAGCAGATCACGTGACATCAATCATGAAAATACAATTTACTCTCAAAGAACATTGCACTTTGTGCGAAAGCTATTGAATACAGCTTCTCAAAATGTGGTGTGAGTACTTAGAATTGTTTTTAGGAGGTTTGGAGAAGTTATATCATATATATATATATATATATATATATATATATATATATATATATATATATATATTCCAGAGAATTTGCGTTGTTTGAAATGCGCGGCTAGAATGAAAACGGGAAGATGGTGTCATACGCATCTTCGCATTTTGGCGGAAAATGGAAGAGTATCATGGCCGAGCAAGTTCTTGCTTAGAGAACGTGTTGCGTAGTTAAAAAGATTGTAATTGTTAGTACTGACGATATACCCCGTACGATTACATCGCAAAAAAGAAGAGCTGTAGAAACGTTACCTCAGAAATTTTCGCATTTACAAGAATATTCACATGTTTTATATTTATCAATATCTGTACCCATGTACATCGATATTGTTATGGCTTACCTTACCTTATCGTAATGAATTGTTTAATGACATCACTGACATGTTTATGAAAAAGGAACATATATTTTGTTTTGTTTTTTCAGATTACTAATCATTATTAGACTAAGAAATCTTTGTTACCTTTTTTTATTTTGAACTGACAGGTAAAATGTATTGATTGATATGTTTGTTAATGATATTGATTGGATGATAATAATAATATTGATGAAAGAGCGATCAGGTGTATGTTATTTTATTTTGTTGTGAGGTGAATTATTTGTAAGTGCGATGAATGTTCTGTAAGTTGTAATCTGATTGTACTTAAATGATAAGTACTATTATCTACATCTACAGAACTTTATGTAATAGATACATGTAATTATCTTAGGCGGTGCACTTTTATCTTCTTGTGAACGGTCAAGCAGTTCCTGGCAAAGCTGGACACGATGGGCTTTTTGTTCCCCGTCATCAGGCGTAGCGCGAACTTCGCAGCAACGTGGTGCATCTTCAATTTCTCAGTCAAAACCTCGTGGCAAGATCCAGCTGATATCCCACGCTCTTCAGAAAGCTCCCTGATAGTCAGACGTCGATTTTCTCGCACCATGTCGACGTGTGGACCGTCAGTTGAAGTGGAAGAACTTTCGGGACGCTCATTATCTTCAATGGACTGTCGACCATCTTTAAAACGTTCATGCCACAGGATCCCTTGTATCTTTGTAAGCTGCGTTAAGAATAGCGAAAGTTTGTGTCGCAGATTTTTCTAGTTAAACACAAAATTTCACAGTAAGTCGTTGCTCTTTCAAGTCATTCATTCTGAAATCCGCCTAACGAAAAAATCGCACTTCACTAACAACCATGTAGCTAACAAACAAATGAAGACATCAACAATCGGAAAATGGAGTCACAATCAGCAAATCTGAGCAAACCTAGCGACATCAAGCGGATTTCCCTGGAACCAGCTGTAGACGCACAATTCAAACAGTCCGCGTATTTTTTGACAGACTATGTATTTGTTTAGTAAGTCACATTCCATTGGTAGGTAAGATTTGTTGGTGGATATGTTGGCTAATTTTAGTGAAATAAGTACTATTATCTACAGAGCGTTATGAAATATATCGATGTATCTTCCATGCGCATTCTGAATAATTATTTAAATTATTCATAGGGAGTGTTGTTAAAATTGGTGATGTACATGTATTGTATTGCTTGTACAATATCCGTAACTATATTTGTTTCGTATCAGTCACATTACATTGGCTGGTGTTACACGTTCACTTTAAGATAATAATTTCGCTAAATTAAAATTACCCTGGACAAATTAGGCCATATTTAATTTATTGAAATGGTCTTAAATTTATTTTGCAATTAATTACAAAACGACGAAGACGATTAGTATAACTACCTATATAACGAAAAAACAATTATTTATATTTTCATATTGATATTGATGAGCATGACAGAGCATGCTTGTATTTTCCAGGTCGCGTTATGTTATGTCCTAAATACTTTTAACATTTGGTTTAATATATTTCTTCTCAATATTATACTTCGAGGTCTTACAGAAAAACGTCTATCACTTGTAATTCGTTATGGCCCATAATTAACAGTATGACCCATGTCTTTAAAATAAAAGTATTTATGCCTATTTATTAATATTAGAATATTTTAAAATTGAAATCGTCTTAATTATCCATATAACCCGCCATTAAAGAAATTTCATTTTGATGGTACTTTAATCCTTTATAGGTCTTTTTGTCTCGAATTATTTTAATTTATATTTTATTTGTTTAATTTTAACCTTATAAAGGCCAAAATAATTAGTTTGTGATTTGAATAAATATAATTGGAGGAAGAGAAGAAAATGAAATGATTCTAATGACGACCATAATCCATTTAGGGCTAAGCATTACACCATACGAATTGTGATTGTGTACACAACCACCTCGTATATATCTTGAATGAAAATTTTATATTTAATCTCACAAAATGTGTACATGTTCGTTACGCAAAATACAGTATTCAGTTGCATACAGTAAAATAAAATAATATAAACTTCGGTGAATGAAATCACAGACCATAAAACTTAGGGAAGCAAGTGATATAGTAAGCAGCCACTTCGCTTTCTTTGACATGACCCTTTCTTTGACATGGCCACATCTCTTTGGCGTACACTCTGTAGGCATGTGCAAAGTTACATTGGTCAACGCTAATGTTAAGAAACTATATCTCTGCTGAATTTGGCATTCTTCCTACCAAATTTTGCTTTTGAAATTACAGTTTTGGGTGATAAGTTTTGAATCTTACTTTACCGATTAATTGATTGGCGGAATGATTCCAAAATTTAAATTAGTGTCTTCTTTATCATGAAATGTCTCCGAGAGTTTGGCGATAGGTGAACCACAAAATAGTTTGCAAGTTGATGATTGTTAGGAAGATTATATGGATGCTATGTCAAACAAAATGTCTACCGCCCACACTCTGCAAGTTCTACAATTATTTCTATTTTAAATGAAATCTGCTCAAATCAGAAGACAACTCCCTCGATAATAAATATTACCAATTGCTCTAATTTTACAATTAATTTTTCCAAAAGTAAATCTAGAATATTTATGTTTGTAATACTTGTTTTGTTTGTTTGTAGTTAATGTTATTAAATATTTAATATATCAAGTAAAAAGTTCAATGAATGTAACATTATTTAAAAATATAAAATATTTTCAAATGTTTTCATTTAGTATTTTTAAAATGTCAATTTCAAAGTCATAGAGAAAGCATTCTACACGCGTACAATAGCTATTATTCTGTCGTAGAAATTCCGACACTCGCTCCTACATCTCTCTTGTTGTGAACATCAACTCGTGAATAATAGCTATCATTGAAGAATATACTACTATATTACTCGTCTTTGACCTGACAACATTTTTTTTTTTTGTTATTGCCAAGTTTTTAATGATCAGTTATTTAGTTCGAGACAGTCTAGAAAGTGACGTATACTTCAACAAAATTCGGAAACTTCGAAAATTATGAAAGTTCAACATCAGCCTGGAAACATATCGTTCTTTGCATACTTCCACTGGAAACAACAATTTGAAAACAAAATAAGTACCAATCCTCGAACGGAAATATTCGTAGAAAGTTCTCGAGATAGTCAGTAAAATTTTATGTTACTCAGACAAATTGTCATAAAGTTGAGGTGTGGAATAAAATACATATCACACGGTAAAAGTGACTCGATGACACGGTAGGCTTCCTAGAATCAATCTACCAAGCGTCCAGGACCTCCTCGGCTAGTCATGGAATCGTCCCCTTTTTGCCTTGTAATATAAATTACTATTACGACATAATAATTGTTTCTATCTTATTTTATTTTTAAATAAATATATTGTGTAGAGCAAATCAGATGTCTCGGGCACAACCAATTATTCTGTTAATAATCGAGAAAGTAAAGAAACTGATAAAATGAATTAAACGTGAATAAGTCGTGAGATAAAAATTCAATCCATTTTCGGAAAAAAGGCAGAATTCCTTAAAAATGAACTATTATAATTTCTAAGTGTAATTGAACTCAATTTTAAGCCATTTTGATTTGTCCTTGATCAGTTGTATTCCATGTTGCAGGATCTAATATCGCCTATCATCTTCAAAATCCATAGAATCCACCACCCATTAAGCCTTTTTCGCTCGATTTTTTTTCTGGCAGCTATGAATACCAGTTCCATGGCCCACGCCTCCAATTGACGTTTGAGGTCATTGCCCTCGCCACACCCCCTGTTCGCTTTGATCCTGTGAAACCGGCCTCCACGCGTTTGGCCGAGGACAGAGCGGCAAGGTTATATAAACGGGACCTGCCTCCATGCTGCCGACAGGGCCAGTAATTAAATTCAAAAGAACAGGAATGTTTGTGCGTTGGAGCAACCGGGCCAATGAAAGTGATACAAATTCACGGTAGATTCGAAAGGAACTCAGAGGGTATAGATGGTAACGTTCACCGCCCTCATTTGTCGCTGATGGCGTTCTCGAGTGCACGAAAGACATAAAAGGCTTGGGAACCGGCTATCGGTTTGAGAGTTATGTGAGCATAATTGAAATGTTACACTCTCACTTACTTTCAATTTTACGTTGAGAGCTATGCAATTTTCAATGTGTTAACTGTTTGAGAAACATCAGAAAAAATCTCTTTCAATTTCTTTTCATAATTTATATTTTTATGTTTCTTCTCTTAGGCAAGAGTGTTTTCAATACTAGGAAAAAAGTATGTATCAAACTAAAAATTTATTTCATCCCAGAGTTCGTCAGATTTTGGGAATCACATAACTCTGTCACGAAAAGTGTGTATAATTAAAGAACTTATTGCAAATATCGAGACTACATTTCCGTTTGTTTTCAGGTTTTAAGTTCAAGTTTTAAGTTCTAAGTTTCATGTTCTAAATTTAATGTTCTATGTCAGCGTGATAGGGAAGGGCCTTAAGAATATATTGATATATTCAATAATATAATCTTAAGGCCCTTCCCCATCACGCTGTCTGATATTTTGATAAAAAAATTTCATTTATTCTATGGTAAATAATATCTTAAATCCATTGAGTCCTATCTTGAATTGTAAGGCTAAATACTTTCCTTTCTTGACAAATTGTATTTCATGCAGATACGTTTCTTTGGAAATAAGCTCTTCACTTGTGAACGATAGCCCGAAAACAACAGTAACAAACAAGTCTTAGGAAATTTATTCTTTTCTGCCACAGATGTACACAATTTAGTTTCTTCGTGATGTTTTCATTGGTCTGCAAGATAGTGTGAGACACGTTGATGTGCACTGTGTAGGAACCTGAAACGAATTAACTTATTGCACAAAATGAGAAGAGATTTTACTTCAAGGCTCTTATTGCTTTCCTCATGGTACCATTACCTTCTGAGATAAGAAACGGTTCAGAATTTTCTTCTAGACGGTGATTGTATTGCACTCAATTAATTAATTGGTTATATTAGTTTCTCATTCAGTCTTGAATTTAGTTTGTTCAATTGCTTAGTACATGACATGAGGGATGGAACGAACCCGCTCTCCTCTTCATGTATTTAAAGTTCCACGCAAACATTAAAAACCTGACCAAAATGTAAAACAGACGCTTGAGTGACAGTGAAACGAGGACGTTCTAAGCAAAGGTTTGCTTGTGAGAGCGTAGGCTTCCGCGGCCGGAGTCAGTATTTACTAGGCTGTCCGGGTGACGCCGCGTCCATGGCGTATTGCAATACGCCCTGAGGAAGGTCGCAGAATGGCGACCGAAACGTCGGCACCTTCGCCATGGACGCGGCGTCACCCGGACAGCCTAGTAAATAAAGGTTTGCTTACTTTTTTGACCAGTTCATCTTTCGATCGGAAGCGGGAGAGTCGACTCCAATAAACGACGGCCTCGCCCCGACACCGACACCTAGAGAGTAGGCAAATCCGGGAGACTCGAATTGGCCGCCCTCCCCCCCCCCCCCAGCAATCCCGCTGTCAACACTTTACTCCCTCCACTATTCCAAGCAATGCAGCGGCAGCGACTGTTCGTGCAGCACAGAGTGGGCGCTTGTTTGAATTCCGCACCCGGAAGTATCAAAGGACTCGAGTTTTCTCAAAAACGAAAACTTTCGAAGGGTAATATTTTACCAAACCTCCCCAAATGGAGATAAGAGTATACATTATTTTTTCGGAGTAGATGAAGCATGTTACGAATAACTTTTTGTTTTCCTATAGTAATGTATGTTTATGGCATTTTGGGGTCACATTAATCCGACTTTTGTCTAGCTAGTGGTATTCCCAGGCATGAGCCTGGGGTAGAGGAAGACATGTAGTGAACATCTCGCTAACCCATCGCCGAATGTAGCCTTTTGTGGCCTGTCTGCGCTTTCTTTCGTCATGCAGCTACAGAAACTGAGACGAGTTGTATTAGAAAACTACAGCTATTTTTACCGAGACCGGAAATCGAACCCAGGGCCGCCTCACAGAAAGCTACCATGCTGTCATGCTGTCAAAGGGATGCAGCAATGTAAATATAGTTAAAAATTGTAAAGATTAGCTAAATAGTTCTGTGTAATTGTCATACATAGGTGATCTGTCAAAATAAATGTCTTCAACGTCGTTTTACATGATCTTCCTGGCGTGTCTATCTACAATGGCCGAAGGTTAAAATAAGATACCCAAACGTTCTTCTTACTCATCCTTAACGTTTCATAATAAAATATAATGTAATTAAAACTTGACAAAAAAGAAAGAAAAAAGATATCCCTACCCTCAACACGGGTCGCCTTCGGTTATTTCCCTCCATGTGAACCTTGTTTCCCCGCTCAGAAGATTGCAATCGCTTCCAACTTGACTCAGCAGCTTGCAAAGTTTGAGCAGCAAATGAGTTGTGCTTCTGTACCTCCACATTGAAACGCGTGTGTTTAGCGATCCCTTTCCTTCACATCGCATAAACCAGCGCCACGCTCTCACGTAACACGTCAGGACAAATAACAAACAATCGCGGCGCGCGGGCGGCGAGCTCTCGATCGATACGAGTCGCAGGCGGCGGCGCGGCGCCCGCCTCGTCTTGTTAGCGCGCCGCAGCCAGGCGTTTGCCTCGCGAGATTTATGGGCTCCATGGCAACCGACGCCGCCGCCGCCGCCGCCGCTCGGCCGACCTAGCGCAGGCGCCGTTAAGGGAATGAGAAGGAATCGGCGGTATTGGTTCTCGCCACAATGATGGCGATGATCTGTTTATTTAGCTAAACAGTTTGTGAGAACCTCTCCTACTATAATATGCAGGATGTCCGGGGTGGAAACATCGAAACTTCGCAAATAAGCTCTAAAGACAATTTTAACCATATTTTATCTAATAAACTATTGGGATATTCCGAATTGTTGAGCCGCAATAAGCACTTATGAGTTGGTTTGAAAAAAATGCTTTCTAGGTAAAATTTGCGTTGTAGAAGAATAGAAAAACTCCAGAATCAAGTAAATTGTTTATTATTTACAAAAGAAATTAATATATTTGTTCAAAAAGAAAAAAAATAATCAAGAAATAAAAAAGGAGTCGAAATGTGTAAATTGGGTGTCGAGATCTTTAATTAGTGTCCCGCACGCTCTTAAACTATGCGGGGTGTTGAATAAGAAAACTAAGAGGATTGAAAGTTTTCATGACGTGCAGTCCCATTAGTTCCCAATTGTAGGCAAGGCGAAAAAATGAAAAAGTATTTTAATTTACCCTAAGTGAAATTGAAATTTTCTGGCGAATTGTTTCGAGATTGGTAAATATGAATATAATTAAAACCAATATTTAAGGGACAACTATGTCAAATAATTGTTTCTGTCAATTGTAGAGAAGATTTTTTTGTTTTATTTATTCCAGCTGTTTTTTCCTGTATTCTAAAAAAAATGTCTACGCTAAAAGAGTATAGAAACGTAAATGCTGAAACGTGTATCACGGGTGAAATAAAATTTAAACGTTTTAATGGAAAATGTTTTTCAATTGTTTCATAAAATACAGTTTCATATCTTCATGAATTCAGGAGAGTCCATTTTGAACACGAGGTCCTCAGCATCTGTGCTTTTCTGGTGATTAAGCACTCCCAGAGTCGAGATAACCTAATTTATTATCCTTCTTACTCTTAATGAGAGACCTTCTATATTGCAGAAAAGCATTTCCGGTCAAGGATATCCAATGGCGTGTTTCTCAGACTCTTGAAATGTATTTTCACATCCTGCGTTCCGTTCGCACCTGAGGAGATAAAATCCACTGTCTTGAGAAAAATCCGTCCAAGTTGAGAACTGCTGTTGAGGAAAGAGACAAATGAAAATAGAAATCGCACGCCGCCGACTCTCATCCTGCGGAACCGAATTTCTCTCGCGAAACCTTCCGGCAGGTTCAAGGCGAAGAGGCACACAAGGTTCCCTTCCAGCGCGAAGCCCAGCCACCGGGGTGAGCGGTTCTCCCACATCCCACCCCACCGACCACGGGCGCCCTGGAAACAAGAAGCTTGATCCTCGAGGGCACCTTTTACTCCCCCCCAATTCATACACAGAATTTATCTCTCCAATCAACAATTCTCCTTCAGTTATTTGTAAAACCACCGGCGTCCTGGAAATAAATTATAAACCTATTTGACTCTACAAATGACTGATTAATTTAGAAGTAATTACGTTTAATATGTTTTGAATTAAAACATCCGGGCATCAGTTAATTTGGGGCCTGGGGCAAGTTGTCCTAGCTATTCTGGATGAAACTGCAACAATGAAAAACGTGATTCAAAACATTCCTTATTGCTTTTGTCCAGTCTTCTTTATCACAACATTGGAGTTCAAGTACAGAATTGAGAACAGAACTCCAAATTTGGGGATCAAACAGGGTACCGGACGATTCTTATTCGCAGGAATTCGGATGCTAAACTAAAACTCGGAAATTGGTAAAAAAGACGTTAAGACGTAATGAAAGCGTAACATAATTCGTGAAACTGAATGTAACAAACGTTGAGTACAGAGGAGGGACTATGCGCACAGGGAGGAAGAAAGCAGAGGGCTGTGCCCCTCCCATTAAAATTTTGAAAGGGGGTGGGTCATTGCCTTACGTAATGAAACATTTTATTTCCGTAAATATATAAAATTCAAGGTTAAAAAAGACGTATAAAACATACAGATACGTTTAAAAATTTACAGTAATTCTAATAAATGGTTGATCTATGCACATATTGTTATCGTTAGGCTATCCGCATATTGTCATCGATTCTGTAGTTTTAATATTATTGCCTTATTTTCTATAGAAATAAAAATATGATAAATCATAATAAATATGAAATAAAACATATAAGAAAAATTCCTAAATTTCCAAAAACTATGAACTCAAAACTCTCCATGAAGGTGGCCAACATCGAAACAATTCCCACATAGAAACCTCTAAAAATGATGAGCCAAAAAGTCCTTAATCGACCGAAAAAAGGTAAAGTAAGATGAGAAATTACCCCCAACAAATGCAACTACATTGGATTCGATTCCTCCTACAACCGCCCAAAAATACATATCCAAAATAGATTGAAAATTGTTGTACAAGTAATATGTCATTAGTAAATGTTCAAAAGGTAAATGGTTAAAAGAGCCCAGAATGTAGTTGCCCTCTCGTTTTAAGCAACATATGCAAATGTAACTAACATAAGTTTCACGAAACCATTCAAAAAATTAATTTTAATATAATTAATATAATAATACATTTGTTTTCTGCAATTTTCAGCTGATAACAATTAGTTCAAATTGGTATACTATGCAGCAGGGTACTATGCTTACAAATTTGCTACATTTCGGAAAGTTTTTCTTTCCTATTTCTCCCAAAATATATATACAATATTTTCGGAGTTCCACTGTATAGCTGTAAGAACGGTATTCTTTAAATATATTTTGACAAACTACCCGTCATTTTTTTAACTCTCTTCCCCATCCTAACATTGTTGACTATTTCCTTGATTTTACATTTATGAAAGATCGATTGGCGACCACTGCTGAATGCTCTACCTACGGTATAACAACAAGTTCGCTTCTCCTGGGAGTTAACGAAATCAATTTTCATTTCCATTAATATTGCTTTTTTTCTTTTGTTAGATTGGTGTTGGTTTTTTGTCCTAATTAATTACTCCACCAGGTCCACAAATGTATTTTGGAGGTTTGTGAAGCCGCCCATTCGAGATGCGGGGTGTTCTAATCGATTTTATAGGGATAGGATACGTGGTTTTCTTAGGTGGTTAGTAACCTTCGTATCGTACCTAAATAAAACAATAACAACAAAGTTTCACGTTTTTAATGTTGCAACGGCAATAATGGGCTCAACTCTAATTTACTTCACTCAAATTCAATATAGTTTGTTTTCATTACCTATTCCCATCGTGACTATCTAAATTATAACAATACACTGCACAAAAACAACAAAAACACGGAAGAAATTAATATATCTTGAAATATAAAAATCGGAAATAAATACATCCAACCTATTTTTTTTATTAGCCAACTGCAGATCCCATTAAGGGCAAGGGCCTCCTGCTTGAGCAGGAAATTATTAATAGTTCTTTCACGAAGTAATAGGATTATGATGATGATGACGATGATGATGATGATGATGATGATGATGATACATCTATGCCCAAGGCGGAATTCAATTCCGCAATCCTTCGATTGGATATCGCCACGACGCTACTGCCTTAGCGATCTCGGCTACCCGGACTGGCCCACACCTGTTTACGTTATATTAACTCAACAACTCATTTATACATACTCTCTTAGAACGCGCAAATGCTATTATGGCGATTTAACTTTAAAATTTAATTCTTCTTTTTTTAGTCCCTAAACAATCTTGGCATTGACATATTATTTTCGAGCAAATCTTTTCTCCCCTACGTAAGATACAGTTTTTATTTTTTGATGCCAATATTACGTTTCATCGCCATTCAGGAATCTTCACTATCATTATTCCATCTTCACCTTCACTTCGTGACCCATACAGACATTTCATACAATTTTCACTGCTGGCTAAAATGAAGACTAACACTATGTCCTATCGCTTTCGTACGTCGACACTTCTGTAGATTTCTTCTTCCCCTTCATCATTTTTTAATAGGATTTTATTACACAAATCTTTCGATTTCACCATTTCAGCTCAGCAGCCTTTTCTCAGATGTGGATCAATTTAACTACAAAAATTTTATTTTCGTCTTTCCTGGAATTGGTTACTAGCCAGAATGTCCCTTTAGAGATCAAATATTTACAAATTAAAATTATTGTTGACCTATCCGGATGGATCGTCACTTTACATCTCCTCTGAATTGTCGCTTGTTCATGCAAGTTCGTTAAATCGCGGGTTGTTTGTTCGGCTGCCCAATGTTTCTTGAAGACCGCAGGAAAACAGAATGTCGCCTGCCTTTTCATGTGTTTTTTTTTCGAAAAATTGAATTTTCATTTATTTTCTATATTTTTAATATTATGTTGCAAAAGTTAGAAGCAAATAATTTGCTCCAATGCAGTTATTGGAATATTTGATTTCACGGAAATGCGTCAAAAGTTAGACTACACATTCTACCGCCGTTTACCAAAATCAATAGTGGTGTATTCAAAATTATATGGATTACTATGAACACAGATTTTCTTCTCTTTTTTTCACAGTAATATCAGGGGAAGGATATATGAATTGATCAGGAGAAGGATATCGAGAGTGGTGTAGTTGAGACTTGAATGCCAAATAAGTGTGAATTGCGTAAATAAAAACGGTACTTTTAGGTTATTTCGAAGACTTCTCTAAATTATTTTCATCAAACTTTATGCTGTGATGTAAGTGTTTTATGTTTTAGAATAATTTATTAGTAAATAAAAATGTAAATTCTGCATACTTTCACGGAAACATTTCAAAATTATAATTATCATATTATTTAACAAAATAATGTTTATGTCTAGTTAATTGTTTTTATTGAGAATGATGCTATTTATTTATTTATTTTTGTTAAGTTTAATAAATCAAATGAGTATTATTTTTTATTGAGAGCGGAGCGGTAATTAAGCATTCGCACGAGCATAAAGGAACCGAAAGACCCTCAAGAGTAAAATGTATTATTGAAATGTTTCGTTTCAGGTAAACACTTGGAAATGAAGTGCAGAGCCATAATGGTAGTTTATGCATTTAGTTTATAATATTAAGCTTTTTAGCACGAATACATGTTTTGAAAACGAATGACGTTAGGAACGAATTTTCAAATTTGTTCGAATGCGATAAAACATTATAAACGAGTTGCATACGCTATTTTTTGTATATCAGCATTATACATTTATAAGATAATCAAGTGTAATTTTGCGAAACAACTTTCTTGTGACGTCTCGTGTATTTGACATCTGTGAGAGAAAAACTGTGGTCAGCTGTTCCGCCTACGGCGGATAGACTGTGATAGCGTATAAACTCTGGTCGGCTGTTCGACTCCCTACGATTCTCTCGCAACGATTGGGTGAATGTGTGATGACGCAATCATTCGTGCCGTAAGATCCAATACGTCATCTTTTGTGCCATTAATGCCCGATTACGAACAATTTCTTGCAATAGAAAAGGTTGTTTATTATGCTGGTATACAAAAAATATATTACGGTTTAGTAGTTCATTGCTGTTTGTTTATGGATCTGAAGCAAACACGTAACAATATCCTTACTGATCATTGGGATTTTTTTCTTGTGAACGTTTTGAATACTACATGACCGTTGCGCTACCAACACAAGTAACACAGGCCTGTGATGAAAAAAGTTTTTTGAACGTTTTAACTGCATCTTATGTATTTTTGTACGGTGAAATCGCAGATGTAACTAGAAATGCTCCATGACGCACAGTGTTTTCACAAATTGACTTTAATTCAGCAGTAGGTCACTGGTACTTTTCTGTATTAGCTTACAGTTTAGTGATTCCATCCATGAACTGGTGATATAATTTGAAATTTTCCTCCAAGCCGCAATATGTACTTTTTCACTCACGCCATCTATAAACTGGTGATACAATTTCTGCAGTTTTCCCTCCACATGGCAGCATGTACATGTTTGTGGTATCAGATTAGGGTGGAAACCAAGGTCGTCCAAGAAAGATGCGCGAAGGAATTGGATGACTGGCGACTTTTCATGGATTCATAAAAAGAAGTTTAAAAACAGTGGTATTACACAATGGCAACAAGTATGCTTCAATGCCTATGAGGCATTCAATTCACCTCAAAGAAACCAAAATCTTGCACTGATCCTTACTATAAAATATAGAACGATAATCATGGCTGGGTGATAAGTTTTATGCATGCATGAAGATTTTATGCATGCTTCTTTCACAACAGTCTGGGTATATAAAGTTTCCTTGTTTCCCTTGTGAACGGGACAGCAGTGCGAGAGTGAACCACTGGGACCAATCAGAATGCCCCCAAGAACTATTTCAGACTACTCAATGTATTGATGTACGAGTGCATAAAGTTGATTTGCCAACGGTATAATGGCTTTCACCGGAGGCAAATAATTCTTAATGACCTGTGTTATTTAGGTCATCATTCATAAAATTTTAACATTGTCCAGTTTAAGATATGTCACAATTGTAGAGTTCAAGCAACGCCACCTACAAACGCTACATTATGTGATCAAAACTATCCGGATATGTGGCTGATAATTAGTTACTAGTTCGTGGCGTCCTCTATTGGTAATACTGGAATAAAATAGGGTGTTGGCCTACCCTTGGCCTTAATGACAGCTTGCACTCTAGAAGGCATACTTTCAATCAGGTGGAGGAAAGTTTCATGGGAAGTGGCAGCCCATTCTTCACGGACTGCTGCTCTGAATAGAGGTATCGTTGTAGGTCGGTGAGGCCTGGCACGAAGTCGGAGTTCCAAAACATCCCAAAGATGTTCGATTGGATTCATGTCAGAACTCAGTGCAGGTCAGTTCATTAAAGGGATATTATTGTCGTGTAACCACTCCACCACAGACCGCGCAGTATGAACAGGTGCTCAATCGTCTTGACAGATGTAATTGCATTCAGCGAATTGGTTTACAACAGTGGAAAGCAAACATCAACATAGGCCTATGCCGTGATAGTGTCACAGAAAACAACAAGGGACGCAAGCCCCCTCCATGAAAAACACGACCACACCATATCATTTTGGACGTATCGGGATACTTTTGATCACATAGTGTATATGAAATAAAACACACTAGCAAATAATACACACAATTTTTACTATACAAACTATTTAATGTTTTTTATATATAATCCCATTATTCAAGTATTGTAATATCATTTTCTTTTCTGTGAAGCTGCGAGTATTATTCTTCCTCTGAAGTCTGCCCGAATCGTGTCCGGTAGTGCATCCAGGAGTAGTCACCAATTGAACTTTTTTATGAATCCATGAACGTGCGTGCGTGAAATATTTTAAACATTTTTTCTCTAAAATAACACCACACTTTTTCTTTAAATTTTTTTCATGTCTGTATCAAAGGACGCTAGAAAAGGTAGCGCTAGTCTCATATTCGGCGAACTCTCTATATTTTTTAAAATTGCGTAAGTTAACATTTGAAAACAGTCAGATTAACAAAACATTGTTTTGCGTATCTGACGCCACATTGTTACCGGACTATAACAGCGCATATTTTCAGTTTTCGTATAAGAAAGGTTTTGAAAAGTTTCTAGTTCTCGTTTCATTGAACAATGAACTAATAATCCATAACGTTTTGTATAGACTTGGACGCTACTTGATGTTCCTGCCTCTCAGGCGACATACAAACCCGAGATCCTCTGGTCTGAGTGGTTGCAATTCGCATGAGAGGCAAAAATGCCTTAACTCCCAATATACCCAAACAAAAATTTGATAACATTCAGTATTTCTCCCCAAATATCAGCTAGAATGTACGTTGGATCTCTCTCTCTCTCTCTCTCTATATATATATATATATATATATATATATATATATATATATATATTGAAACCCATAATATGTGTTTCATTACACTAATTAAATTAGTGTAAGAAATCAATTGCTATTTTGGACTGCGCGGTGCGCGCGCCGAGATCGGCTCGCCGAGGCCGGCGAGCAACCGCTGCCACCGCCGACGGTGCCACCGCCGGGAGGTCAGCGTGTGAATTTCGGTTAGAACTGGGCAACGAGCACGTGCAAAAGTTCGTTACGAGAATCGCGGAGGAGAGCCGTTGGCAGAACGGTGACAGGGAGACGTTAGCGGAGCGGCGACGAGTGCGGACGTGCGACGAAAGCTCGCGAGTAATGCAAGGACGCAGACGACACGCGATGTAACTGTGGAAATATCAGAAACTGTAGTGTAGCATGAATGTAAACAGGACATTGAAAATATCAGCAAAGTAAAAGATTAGTGTCGGTAGAATAATTGATCACGCTCCTAATAGTTGGTGTAGTGGAATTGTCATGGTAATTGTGTGGTACGGAACTGAGTTCGGTGCACGTGATCGGCGCGGGTTGAGTAATTAAACCCACTGACGGACGGTGATTCGAGGGAAGTGCGCCGCCGTGGTATCAAGATCCTGGTCGGGGAAGAATTATCGGAACATCGGCCGTGGACGACGGCCACGCCATTCGCCTCCGTCGGCCCGCAGCAGCAGCAGAGGTCGACGACCCTGTCGGCACGAGTGGTTCTACAAATATCAGGGGTAGTCGATCGGGGCCCCGAAGGTATGACGATTGTATATTACTCTTAATCTTGGTACCAAGGCGGAGTATACAAACATTGTTAGATGATGTAAATAGCAAATTTGGTTTACAAATATATATCTTGTTTGTGATTGTATTTATGTTTTTGATTAGCCTCTCCAATATTACACCAACTTATCCAGGGACCCATTCACGTGAAAGATACCCTCCTTTAGTGTTATATTGCAGTGAAAATACCCGGCACCACCAGGTATGTCACAGCTGGCGCCCGAACAAGTGGAAAACGTATAGTTAAGAAATGCGGCCTTAGGAAAGTTGGTGAAATGTTGGAAAATAATGTGCATGTAATTGATGTATAGTAATGCAGGGTACAGATGAGAAGCAGGCAGTGTAACGTGTATTATTATAGAGAACAAAAAGTAACAATACATGTGTTAGCAAAACATGCATAAGTCAAGTAAGCATAATGAAATGTTGATAATTACAAAAATGTTGTTGTGTAAGTAATTGTGGGCGGATATAGGAAATTATTTGAGAGTAACCTATATAAAGTTACTATTGTAGTACTGGGGTTATGAAAACCGCACATATACATATTACAAATAATATAATGTAATAGAATTTCAAATTTTGTAAGACATATTAATAATATTTGAATTGCTTGGCAACTTTTGATAACATGGAAATTAAAGAAATGGGGAAGTAGTAATAAGTCTTGTGAGAATATAAAGGTGGTTAATAGTGTTGTACAAATTGTGCACAATTTTTTTTTGCTGGGAACGTTCACTCAGTAGTGCATTATCTATTGGTGATGGTAAAGTTTGGGGAATTTAATAGAAAAGATACCAGGTTGGGAAATATATAGCAGCAGTGTGAATGTATATTGTGAATATTTATATGATACTATTGAGGAAAATTCAGGGAGAAGATATGACATGTAAATGTGAGTGATGATTATGTACATAATATAGCAATAAGTGTGTTGAAAAGTAATTTCAATTAATAAGGGATTTACTATAATTTGAAAGCATTTATGTAATAGTGTTAATAAGTTTATTAGCAGTGTATATGTGTAAATGGTAATAATATATGTATTGTAAGGAGTATGTTTATGCATTGGTAGGTGAGTGGAGATTTATATGGCTACTGACCTAGTGTTATTGTGTTTTTGGTGGTGAATGAGGGTTGTTCGTCATTAATTAGCGATTGAAATAGGAGTGAATTAAACCATTCACGAAGAATATACAGTGTTGTGGCGGGTATAGTTAATTCATAGGATAACTGTGGTATCGTTGTTAGGGGAGGCAATAGGAAAATTTGCGCGGGTATTTTAGTGAAGTGAGAATCGATCGGACAGCTCAAAGCAACAGAATGGAGGCGCAAAATGTAGTGCTGGACCGGGAAGAGAAGACGGATGAAGTAGGGGAGATAGATGTAGGAATCGATAATAGCATGTCATCGGAAAGCAGGGATAGTGGTATTGGAAGTCGGTTGGATGATACGTCAGGGGACAGCTTTAATAAAGATGTACAAGTTACGTCAACACCGATGATTCAGGTAGCAGGAAATTCAAATCGGGGGGGGTGGAGAAGATATCCATCCAAATGGAATGCAGATGTTGATGAAGATGTTAGAAGAACAGAATAGGAAGTTATTAGATGAACAGAGTAGGAAAGCAGAAGAACGGGATAGGAAGGCAGATGAACGGAATAGGAAGATGTTCGAACAACTGAATGGGAAACTGGATGAACAGAAAATATTCACAGAGGAGCAGAACAGGAAGTTAGCTGAAGAACTGAATAGGAAAGTAGAGGAACAGATTGGGAAGTTGGCAGAAGAGCAGAGCAGGAAATTAGACGAACAGAAATTATTTACAGAGGAACAGATTAGGAAGCTGGCAGAAGAACAGAATAGAAAATTAGATGCAATAGGGGGGCGAATGGGACGCGCTGAAGAACAAATTGAGTTAACGAAGAATGAGATGACCAAAATCACGGAGCGGGTAGAAATTCATGAGCAATGGACCGCCGATGAATTAGGGAAACAGAAGAAGGAGTTAGAATCCCAAGTAATCAATATGGGGGGAGAATTAGAGAATAAGCTATATCAGCAACTAGATGGTAAAACTGCTAAGCAGGACGAGAAAATTGAAAGGATACAATTGGTAGTCAAGGAAGAAATGCGGGAGAATAAGAGGGAATGCGAGGAGAAGGTTGTGTCATTACGAACAGAGATTGAACAAATAAAAGAATGCAAGGCATCCCCAATCGCAGCAAGCGGGACGGTACCATTTACCCCCCCAAGATCACTAAAATTTTCAGGAGACGGGAAAGAAAATCCATGCATATTTATGAAGGCAGCAGAACGACATTTAGATGTTATCAATACTTCGGAAAGGTGTAAAATACAATTGTTATATTTATTGTTAGAAGGCAACGCAAGGATATGGGCCGATACATTTGATAAGTTTCCCGAATCAGTAAAGGCATTTAAAGATCGATTCCTTGAGCGGTACTGGAATGAGGAAATTCAAATTAATTTTAAAATTAGCCTGATGAATAATCATTACAACCAGTCCATGGGAAGCTTGCGGGAATACGCAACAAGGCGCATCATGGAATACAAAACGCTATCCCCACCGATGAGCGATCAGGAAATAATATGTGTACTGACGAGACAGTTCCCAGTCACAGTGCAGAATCTCTTACGTAGTGTGCAGCACACCGACCTGGAAAGATTCCAGAATGTGTTAGGAGGGTACGACTTGACGTTCGCAGGCGTACCAAAGAACAGAAATGAAGGGAATGTTAATATGGTTAGATCGGAACGTACCCAGGGGCAAGGGAGTGATAGGAGCAACGATTACCAGAGAAACCAGCGCGGAAGAGGGGGAGACGGATGGAGACCAGAGCCGGGGAACCAGAGACCGGACTGGAACGGATCTAATTCAAACCGTACGGAGACACGAGGCGGGGGCGGGAATGCACCCGACCGATTAGCACAGCCTAGCACAAGTAGAGATCAAGAACACTATTTAAACCAATAGAGTCCGTGGTGATAGGTGGCCCCATCGCGGACGCGGAAATCGACGAAGTAAACGCGGTCTCCATAAACGCTATGCAGCCGGTAACTCACGATACCCAACCGTGGCGGAGATGTAAGAACTCAACGATCAGAATCAGGAAATGTCCCACGATATCGATAGAATGTGAGGGAATAATTAAAGAAGCATTAGTAGACACAGGGTGCACGACTACAGTAATATCAGAGGAAATGTATGAGGAGTTAAAAGCAACAGGAAAAGAAGTAATGTGTTTGCCTATGAATAGGGCGTATGTGATTGGGGCAACTCAGAAGAAGTCAAGCCCCATCACAAAACAAATCATGTTTCAAGCCAGGATTGGCAACCAAGTATACGAGATGGTGGCCCTGGTAGTCAAAAAATTATTGTATTCGGTAATCATAGGGACGGATTTTCTGGTCGATCACAGAGCAATTATAGATCTAGAACGGCAGGTGGTAGAACTGGGGAGCCAGGCGGTAGGATTTGACCTGGGGATGGACGAAGAATACGAAGCGTGTACGGGCGTAATGGCAGAAGATTCACTAGAAGAACAGCTGAGGCAGCAAACGGAGAAGATTGAGATATTAAATACGC
The DNA here is from genome assembly GCA_038098605.1 of Gryllus longicercus. Classification (NCBI taxonomy): domain Eukaryota; kingdom Metazoa; phylum Arthropoda; class Insecta; order Orthoptera; family Gryllidae; genus Gryllus; species Gryllus longicercus. The sequence continues at coordinate 1,104,898 of JAZDUA010000069.1, read as the reverse complement.
GTCACAAAGAGCAACTACTGCAGATGTTGATGGAGAATAAAGAAGTATTCCAGAAGAATCGCGCCCCAATAAAGGGATTCACATTTCGAATCCAACTGACGGATACGACGCCATTTCGACAGCGTAATTATCCGATACCAGCTGCGCTGAAGCAAGATGTCGCAGAATTATTGGCAGCAATGGTAAATGATGGAATTATAAGAAAGGCACAGACATCCTACACCAACCCAATCGTGATTGTCAAAAAGAAAGATGGAGGAATACGATTATGTTTAGACGCTCGAAGACTAAATGCAGTAACAAAACCATACAGGGATGCTCCGTTACCGGTGGAGGAAGCATTGCAGAGGTTCGGAGGGAACATCGTTTTCTCCAGTACCGATTTCAGTAAAGCTTATTGGCAAATGCAAGTGGCGGAAGAGGATCAGCAATATACAGGATTTGCATTTGAAGGAATATGTTACGTGTTTTGCAGAGTGCCATTCGGGCTACGAAATAGCGGAGCCGCACTGATTCAATGTGTTGACAAAATATTGCAAGGGAAGCTACAAAATAGGATTACAACATATGTGGATGACATAGTTTTGCAGGCCAGATCAATAGAACAGCATTTTGAAGATCTAAGAGAGTTATTTCACATACTGAAAGAGAACAATTTGGTATTGAACGTGAAGAAATCAAACTGGTTTACTAAGAAAATAGAATTCCTGGGTTACATGATAAACACAGATGGAATCAGTATGAAGCCGGAAACCATCGAGGAAATCAAGAAGATACCACCACCGAAGACAATCAAGCAGGTACGCAGATTCATCGGCACCTGTAACTATTACGCCAGATTCTGCCCACAATTTGCGGAAGCGATGCATCCATTTTACCAATTAACAAAGAAGGACAGAAAATGGAAGTGGGATGAAACATATCAAGAAGCATTCGAGAAAGTTAAAGAAATGTTTTATAATAGTTGTTTTATTGCACATCCGGACTTTTCAAAGAAGTGCGTGGTACAGACAGACAGTAGCGATTTTGGCATGGGTGCGATGCTATATCAGGTATTTGACAAACAGGAGAAAATAGTAGCAATAGCCAGTAGAACGTTAAAAGGACCCGAACTCCGATTTTCGGCCACGGAAAAAGAGGCGAACGCTATCATATGGGCTGTAGCAAAATTTAAACCTTACCTGAAAGGGAGACACTTTACAATAAGAACGGATCACCAAGCGCTTACATTTTTAAGCAGATGCCACTTGCAAAACGATAGGCTGCATAGATGGGTACTCGCATTACAGGAGTTCTCCTTTGACATAGAACATTGTCGCGGGACCCAAAACCATTTACCGGATCTTCTAAGCAGACACGAACCAGGCAGGGACAATAAGTACGCTAACGCCAGGGAGTTCCACGTAATGGCGATCGATTTAGGAATTGCGAGATCACCCTTATTCGACTGGAACGACCTCATCAGGTTACAAGAAAGTGACGGCGAAATCCGCAAAATCAAAAGATTCAAGCAAGGTCAGATGGCGGAAGAAGAGGCGGAATTCGCAACGTTACAACAAAAGGAGGATAGGTGGAAAGTGGTACAGGAAGCTGTACTAATTAAAACAAAGGACAACCCAGAAATATGGAGGATCTGGATACCTCAGGCTTGCACTAAGGAATTAATCAAATTTGCGCACACATCGTTGGCACATTTCGGTGCAGAAAAAATCTGTCAAGTTTTACAGTCCCTATGCTATTGGAAAGGAATGCGGAAACAAATTAGGCAGGTGATAAACTCATGTATGACATGTCTGAAGGTAAAACATACCAATCGGAAGTATGACGGCCCAATGCAGAACATTATACCAACAGAGAGAAATGATTTGGCTGCACTGGACGTGTATGGACCACTGCCCCGTGCAGAGCACGGTAATAAATATATATTCGTAATCATGGATGTCTTTTCAAAATTTGTCCAAGTATATCCAATCAACAAGGTAAATTCCAGGAATTGCTTAAAGTTAGTGCAAAGGTTTATGCAGATCGCTGGTTCATATAAGAGGATATTATCGGACCATGGAACGATGTTCACAAGTGAGAAGTGGGAAGAAGGAATATGCAGAATGGGGGCAATTCCCATCCACTCGTCGGTGCGGCATCCGCAATCGAATCCGTCTGAACGAATAATGAGAGAGCTATCGAGGCTATTTAGAACGTACTGTAAACATGACCATACAGCATGGAACAAACTAATTCCGGACATTAACCGATGGCTGAACCACATCCCGCACGATAGCACAGGAATCTCCCCATGGGAAGCGCATTTCCAAAACAAACCGCCCCACATTTTATATGCGTTGGAAAGACCTGAGATATCGCAAGAACCAGCTAAAACATCAGAACAAATATACCAAGCACTAGTGAAGTCTGGGAAGGAAAGGAAATCGAAAGTAAAGAAGAAGATCCACAAGTTCAGTGAAGGGCAACTAGTGTTACTACGAGTTCCCAAGGTATCAAACCCAAATTTGAAGCTGTATGCAAAATTTTTCCCATTATATGAGGGACCATATGTGAAAGATAAAGTTACGGACAAGAATGTGGCCAAGTTACTCAATAACAAACGAGAAGTGGTGGGACACTACAATTTCCATAACTTAAGACCCTGTCCCATAGGAATGGAAAACAATGAAGTGTAAATAAGTGTAATATTAGTGTTAATATAAGTAATCACATGTTAATTCGATTCTAGGTTATAAGTGTATATAGGGCTTTGGGCAATATGCAAGAGAGTGCAACCATCGGCAGTGACGATGTTACTAGTGTGAATTTTTCCAGAAGCGGGAAAAATCCAAAAAAGAAAAGGGGGGGGTGATGAAACCCATAATATGTGTTTCATTACACTAATTAAATCATTAGTGTAAGAAATCAATTGCTATTTTGGACTGCGCGGTGCGCGCGCCGAGCGCGGCTCGCCGAGGCCGGCGAGCAACCGCTGCCACCGCCGACGGTGCCACCGCCGGGAGGCCAGCGTGTGAATTTCGGTTAGAACTGGGCAACGAGCACGTGCAAAAGTTCGTTACGAGAATCGCGGAGGAGAGCCGTTGGCAGAACGGTGACAGGGAGACGTTAGCGGAGCGGCGACGAGTGCGGTCGTGCGACGAAAGCTCGCGAGTAATGCAAGGACGCAGACGACACGCGATGTAACTGTGGAAATATCAGAAACTGTAGTGTAGCATGAATGTAAACAGGACATTGAAAATATCAGCAAAGTAAAAGATTAGTGTCGGTAGAATAATTGATCACGCTCCTAATAGTTGGTGTAGTGGAATTGTCATGGTAATTGTGTGGTACGGAACTGAGTTCGGTGCACGTGATCGGCGCGGGTTGAGTAATTAAACCCACTGACGGACGGTGATTCGAGGGAAGTGCGCCGCCGTGGTATCAAGATCCTGGTCGGGGAAGAATTATCGGAACATCGGCCGTGGACGACGGCCACGCCATTCGCCTCCGTCGGCCCGCAGCAGCAGCAGAGGTCGACGACCCTGTCGGCACGAGTGGTTCTACAAATATCAGGGGTAGTCGATCGGGGCCCCGAAGGTATGACGATTGTATATTACTCTTAATCTTGGTACCAAGGCGGAGTATACAAACATTGTTAGATGATGTAAATAGCAAATTTGGTTTACTATTTGGTATATATTGGTTTAATATATATCTTGTTTGTGATTGTATTTATGTTTTTGATTAGCCTCTCCAATATTACACCAACTTATCCAGGGACCCATTCACGTGAAAGATACCCTCCTTAAGTGTTATATTGCAGTGAAAATACCTATATAGTATATATATCTTGTTTGTGATTGTATTTATGTTTTTGATTAGCCTCTCCAATATTACACCAACTTATCCAGGGACCCATTCACGTGAAAGATACCCTCCTTTAGTGTTATATTGCAGTGAAAATACCCGGCACCACCAGGTATGTCACAATATATATATATATATATATATATATATATATATATATATATATATATTCGGAATTGTCAGAAAACATGCATGAGTTTAGTAACAAGGCTTGTTTTCTCAAAGAGCACAAGTATAGGAACGCGCACAAGTACCGAGCGCCGACTATGGCGTACAGTTGGAATAGTCGTATTGTTGAATTCATTACAATACGACTCTTCCAATGTCAACATGTGTGCTAGATAGTTGTTCCAATCCACGATCCTTCTAATGTTGTCGACAATCTACGGACTTGCATCACTCAAAGTGATAATGATCAGACGATGTATTTGGCCGATTGATCGTCTTTGCGTCCAGGAGAAAGACATGTCATGCATGAATCATATCATTGCTACCGTAGCAATAGAATGAAAGTCCAGGTAATTGTTAATTTCCTAGTCGATAATACCTGTCCTACATATGACTCCATAAATAATTCACAGACTTTATAAACATGAAACGTTTGAAAACGACGTATATCAATCGTACTTTGTTTGTACGTTTGCCTGTATAGAGTCTTAATTTATTTCACATTCTCGTTTTCAGTAAATTCTCTTAAGGTAGGCTTTTTAAATGTATCTTTATGTTTACTGTCTCTGTTAAGTGAACTAATGGACAAACAAATACTTACATATTATTACACATAATGTGGATGTCAGAAGAATTTGAATCAAAAGGATAACAGTTCGGAAATACAACCATTAGTTCGGGCAACGATCTCTCACGTCTCTCTTTCGTTTCCGCTGTGTTGACCTTTCATCACGGAATCACTAGTTTTAAACCACTTTGTCGAAGAAAGATTTATTTCCTTTTTAAACACATAAGCTTGTTTCGGCAACCCTTGACGCTAATTGCTGCAGTATTTCAAATGATGAAGACAGTAACATTTACAATTCTCAACATCCACATCAAATGTTTCCTCTTGAGCATCTCTAAGCCTCGACTTCGTATACACGGTAAATGATTAATCAGACAATGTATAATTCAGATACCGTTAGTTAATTTCATCTGACAACAACAGTTGGACGTCTCTCATAGCAAGGCTGGCCAAAGTGCTGAGCACATTTCCATTCTTTGGAGCTAGCACCACACCGCACCGTCAATGGAGCACGTCCACGGAGATGTCTACGATAATAGGGCTTTGGTTTCGAATAGGGATGCACGAAGCTCGCCTACATGGCACACGCAACTTGACGCAATTATGGGAAATGCAAATAAGTGGGCATCAATGACCATTTGTAATGAATATTCGCTCAAAAACACCATAGTTGCATAAAACGCGAGCTTGAGCGCGGCCTTTACCACCGGAGCGCCTACTTGTGTCCCGCCAGCTCACATTTTCCCCATGTGTCAGCTCATTAACCTTAGGAGCAGTCTGCCTTTTAGCTTTTGCAAGAATGTACACGGATAGGGCGCGCCACTGCAATTGTCTCCGACCGTTGAAAGGCCCTGGGCTGCACATTTAGCACTCGCAGCGCTCGCTTGGTGAGCGGTGCACGGAGTGGCTACCAAGCGATGCGATCATTCGTGTCTGACGGTGGACGACTGCACTAACGTAGCACTCAGTGAGTGTTTATGCAGGGGCCTTGATTTCAGAGCGTTTTCTCATTCGCATCATTCAGAATGCTAGAATTGCTTTACAACGCCGCGTCGAACGCGCTGAAGTCATCCACTTCTGGCCTGAAGTAAGGCATATCGCAACACACGACTACTTCGACATCCGCGCATTCCGTTATCCGCGCCGTTCCACGTTCGTGCACTCCGACATTCGCGCATTGGCATTGTGTCTCCCTAGCGCATCTGCGGACAATCGGTTTAGCTGTTTGTCGGGTCAGGCAGACAGGTGGGGATACAGAGGGAAGACGCTCGAGACCGACAGACTATAGTGAAGAAGTGGCTCGCGTGCAACTGCAGCAGTGTGTAGTTGCATACAACTGCGGACAGTGTGGCCTGAATTCATGCATACGAACTACCCTGCTGTAGAGGGCCGGGCCCTCGCCAGCGCAGAAAGAGCGCAGGAGTTGTGCAGCCCTGGTTTAGAGGCATTGCGACGAGGTGATGCAGAGTGGCGAGTCGGGAGGGGCAGGTCTCCGGTCGCTTCCTGCCCTGAGGACGCCAGCGGCCGCGCTTTCCGTTTCCGCGTGCGCAGCTGCACCGGGCCAGGCGCTCTGCTCGACATCCCGAGCCGCACGCTCGGAGCCGACTCCGGAATCACTGAGCTACGACCAGATGCACGTCCTCTGAACTCTTCTCATTAAGCCGGAAATATTTGTTTAATATTTTATGGCACCAAAATATATTAAATGCAAGTAAACTAAAACTTTTACCCAGACCCAGTTCTAGATAAATCTGGCGCTTCATAATATGTTTGACCTCCTGAGATGAAAGCAATTTCTTTCTTTGCCAAAACAACCACCTTTAAACAATAAATAAAGGATCCCACAAAAATTCTTTTCACGGAAGCTTCCTTTTGTTTTCACTCTTCGCCGCGTGCTTCCTCCGTTACGCCACCGCGTGCCCAAGGTGGCCGCGTGGCTTAGCATACACAAGTCTTGTGGAACTTTGCATATCGCCGGTGCGTGCCAATCACGGGCGGGAGGCGATGCTCCTCTTTCGCCCCAGCGAAGCTTCTTTCTCTCTCCGGCTGGAGGAGTATTGTTTGCCGGTTCCGCCTCGCTGCCCGCCCGCCCGCGTGCTGCCGCCGCCGCGCCCTGCAATCTCGGGAAAGCATCGAGCCTGCTGCATCGGGAACCTTTCGGATGCGCTCCCCCTGCCAATCCCGGCGCTCGGCGCGCCTTCCGGCTGCGGTGCCCCGGGGCAGCACGCGAGCGCAGAGCGCCCCATGGCTCGAATACTCCTCAGTCTCCTTGGAAACTCAAGAGGAATTCTTCTTCCCTTCTCGTTTCAGGAAGCTTCATCAGCTCCGTTGCCGAAGCATCATCATTGAATAGGAGATTCTATAGCAAGAGTTCTGACAGAAACACAATTTGGACACTAGCTACATAGCAGAGTCTTAGTGGAATAGAGGGTCATGGATCGCGCGATCTCTCTTTCCTCATCCATGACACCGCATCTCCTCTCACACATACACTTTCAAGATCTACACATGTCGGGGGTCATTTGGGAACTTAGAGAGTTGAGCTTAGAGCATTTGAGATCGTAAATACAATGTCTCACGACTCGAGTGTATTGAGAGGTTGCGAGTTCACACACTTCAAGGAACTGAAATTTTTCTTGGCGTGATTAACATCGATGAGTTTGTGCTGCCTGTCGGAACAAAATTCGTAGGCCGATTGCTCTGATCAATGGTTTCCGCAATTTTCGTGACCACTTAGTCGGGAACTGGAATGCAGAGCGGGTGGTACCCTATTCAACAGGTCACGGACGGCGAGCGATCTTTCCTTCCCACTCCTGTCCATATTATCATTGTATCAACAGCTCCCCAATTCGGGTCGGGGTGCACATTGTGTAGGGTAGTACGTCCTCTCCAAACCCACCTACACATTGTTTGACTAATCGTATAATCTTTAAATTGATAAAACATGGTTTTTGGAACTTTTATTACATTTTCACTTCAGTCAAAACAATTCCTGGTTACGGTTAAAAAATACACATTTTATAACAGAGAAGGTATAACAACTGTAACCGGCCTATGCGGCAGCGTAGACCTTGCGTACCTGCAATTGCGGGGGACTAATATATGGTACACGAAAAGATTCCAGCATCTGAAAACATTTGAAAGTACGAGAGGTAAAATTGTATTCTCAAACATTTCTATTTCATTTGTATCATAACGTTCGACTATTTTATTTCTCTAAAGAAGAGCAATAAATTAATTGCAAACATACCCCGGGATTGTTATTACGTTGAAATATACAGTCGTCGTGTTCATGAAATAAACGTATGAGGATTGGCTTTACAAATAAAATCTGCGAGTTTCCCAATATTCAAAATACAACGATATCTACCTCATCACTACCGCTTACGAAGAAGAGAAAGTTATGTAATGCTGCGGGGGAAACGGCGAATTTTGGCAGAAAAACATTGCCGGAAACTCGAAACGAAAAAGTGGATAAATCCAGTTGCTAAATTTGGGGGGAAATACTCCAACATGTCGGGTAGACTGAATACATGTCTTGTGGGTCCTTAATACCGAAAAATCGATAGACGGCAAAACGAATATCTGTCACCCTTAGGGCCTACATCATACGTACGATTTTTTTTCCGAAATGGATATTTCCCAGACGATCTGGGTCAAATCAAAGTTTTCTTATTATGAAAAACATTCTTTAAAATTCATTTTCATGAAGCCCCGGGCACACTGTCAGCATTTTCTCAAAAGTGGCTCCAAATCTTTTCCTTCGATTTTTTGAAAGATTACTTGGAAAGATAGCATAAGTCCGTTTTTCATTGTTAACTATTCATTTTCGAAAATTTGAAAAGTTTAATTTTTTGGCTTTATTCCTAATATTTCAATATTGAAGATAGAGATTTTTCGTTCAAGTAAAATTTCTTTCTCCAGAGGTATTTATTTCTTACATTTCATTTTTTTTAAATATTTAGTCATTATCGCGCAATAATACGTGTAATATGTCCAATGTTAAACTAGTGGTGCTACATAATGGCACAGACTTTTCCGTATTCGTTTTCCATTTCCTTAGGTCTCGGTTAGCTATTTGAACTGGCCTCATATTCTTGCCTGCTGCCATCTATCACCGCCCAAAGTACATTCTTTTAAAATTATCTTAATTTTTGGGTTTCCTAATAGTAGAACAGAACTATTATTATCAGATTTTTAAAAAGCCGTAAAACCTAGTCCCAAATGGCAATTTTCTTTGAAACATTTGGAGCATTTTTTTTAAGATAATGGCACTTAAGTACTACAGTAATTTCGATATTTGAAGCTCTTTTTTCCTTGAAAAGTTGTGATTTTTCGAAAAACTTCATTTCAAGTCCTTTGAAACATACTAACTCACAAATATAGTAGTGTTTACAAATTGCTAGAAATATGCATAATACCAGAGTAAGAGATCTTTCACAAAAAAATTTGTATTTTAAAAAAATATCCCGAAATGAACGTTACGTCATATTGAAGACTGAAATTAGCACTATCCATTCGAAAAGATTGAAGAAAAGGTTGGAGTCGTTTTTGAGAAAATGGCGTTTGAGAGATTCTGATATTGGGAAATTTTGAGCTAGTTTTGACAGAAAAGGGTTAAGTTATCCAAAAGTTTTATATGACATTATTTAAAGCGAATGTACTCATAAATATAATAATGTGAACAAATTGCTGCTAATGTAAATATCAATGACGAGAGAGAGAAGTCAAAAAAATATTTTTTTCTAATTTTTGAAAAACGAAAATAATATAGCAATATGCTTCATCTTCTACCCTCTAGCAATCTTGGTATCTCATTTAGCACAATCCATATTAAAATTTAAAGAAAAAAATTAGAGCCGTGTTTGAGAAAATTTTGTTTTTGAATTTTTTTAAAAAATTGCGGGCAATATTACTTGACATTAAGTAAAACTTTTACAAAAATATGCTTCACCTTAATAAAAGAACAAATTATGTACAACAAATTTCATTTGAAGAAAAAATCTGTCTTTAACTTTGTAGTTGTAGGGAGACACCGCAAAAAATTCTAACTTTTGAAATTTTCGAAAATTTAAAGTTAATCTTTAAAATTTAAATTATATATAAACCTTTATAAGTGTATTTTACTATAGTCTGAGAAGAAATTGAAAGAAAAAATTTTGGGGACATTTTTGAAAAAATTTCGAAATGTTCTTGGGGTTTCAAGTAAAGAACCCCCAAAAACTAATGAATGATTTTCAAAATCGCAGAGCTTCGACTTAACCCAAATGGACAGGGGTTTCTTCAATTTGGAAAAAATCCTACACATGGTTTAGGCGCTAGTGTTGTTCACATACACCAGACAGACGGACGGATAGACAGACAGACGGACGGACGTTTTTAAAAGAACCACATTTTTGGTATCTGGGAACCACAAAAAGTGTATTTCGGTTGTAATTTCGAAATAGATTTTATTACATAACTTTCCTTACACTAGGTATATTACTCCGTATGTACGTACTTATACGAGAAAATAAAAAGTTTTGTTTGCGCTTCGCTTGTTTATACATTTTTCAAATGAGAGTTGAAGCGTAAGACAGAAATTGTCATATTATAATATTACATAATAATTTACAATGTCATGAGAAAGTATCTACTGTAATAGCTCCACTAGTTGTTTTGATCTGGTTACCAACATTGAATCTTTAAAACTGAAAGAAGGGAAAGGGGGTGAAAAGTATCGAGCCATTTCTTGTTTCTCCATGCAGCATTTTTTGGACCAAATCGGGATGGCCCGCTTGAACCGACGAGGTTCTGATTTGACTTCCGGCAGATGGCGTCCTCCTTCCAGAGGCTGCGCGATTGCACGCGACTGCAATGAAATTGCCGTCGGGCGTACGATGCTCATTTTCTTTTTTGTGTTCAGTTTTGCGCTATCATCTCCAAGAATTTCCACATTTCCGTGTACGTAAAGACACGAATAAATTAAAAAATTTGCAGATATGCTACTCTGGTCTTTAATAATCCATATTTCCGTCAACGTGTTGAAGTGTACGGTCATGCGCTGGAGGAAAATAATTCCCTTTTCATTGCGTCTCTAGTGCTTTCTTCTGCTGTCGATACCTCATTGGCAACATGTCGTTTAAAACGTACGTCATATAATATGTTCAGTTTCCGGGTGGATTTTCAGTTTTTACGTGTCGCATCTTAACCTCTTCCTGCCACGTTTTTTTCTGCGAATTGTGCTGAGTGATGAAAGCTGGGATGAGGAATCAACACATACTTCATGTCAGAACTACCACATACATGAATGTTCTGAATGTGGAGGAAGGAATTTTCACTCAATCTGTGCCTTTACATCTGAAGTTATTATCATTACTTAGAATAAGGAAGTAAGTGCTAACTGTGAAGTAACCTACGCGTACCAAGAAAAAGATGAAAGGAGAGCACTGAAAATGATTTATGTCACTAACAGTGTGGAGACATACTAAAAAGACTGACCTACAGTTTCCTGCTCTTCAGAAATATGAGAAATCTGGCGTAGAAAGTCCTGCAGTTTGACAGTAGGTTTTGAATGATCAAGCACTATTTTCCCCTGTTAAAAAGAATGTCGAGTTGTCAAGCTTACAATGCAAAACAGTATCGTTGAAAAGTGAACAATAGAAACTTTTAGAATTTTTGTAACTTGTAATATTGAAACTTAAGGTTACATTAAATGTTGATTTTGCTTAAAACATTGTTCGAGTTCACAAAGGTTTTATAAAATTGATTGATGAATGAATTGATCACGACTTGCTTGCATTGAACGCATCTGTGATTCCGCCCACATTTCATGCATGTGATACGTGTGAATTAATGAATTGATAATTTCCCCCTGTAAACCCTTTTGTTCTTATTTTATTTTCAGACCCAGCATATATCGTCAGACTTAGCGTCTCCATTGCTGTACCAAAGATCTGCATCTCGAATCTTTTCTCAAGCCCAGTGTAAGTGATAATAATATCCATTATTATTCATATTAATGCATCAAGGTTTGCATAAAAAGCCATTTCTGAACTTTTGAGTAAAGTATTTAAATATGTTGGATGATTCTGAAGATAAATAAAAAATATTTTGAAGTCACTGTTTAGGAGTACAAAATACTTTTAAAAGAGCGAGTTTTACTTCTCGGGGAGACAAATCACCTTACCATACACTATACACTGCGATGCAAGGCAAGAGGTTGAATTCAGGTTGACGTTAATATTGTTAGTAATTTGAAATAAATGAGATAGGGTGAACTAATTGTGTCTCGCGTCATGATCATACTGATAAACTTCATTTCGTTTTTCACAAAGCAGGCCGCAATCGCTAGAAGCTGTTCTCCTTCCGCGATAGTAGGGTCTACTGGGCTCTACAATTTGATATGGAAAACACTACCCTCACAATAAGTGCTGGACCTTACGTTTTATTACCTTTCGCCTGTACAAAAAGTATCCCAATTAGGTAATTTATATTTCTATAAAATAAGTAAATTGACATCATTTGAACACACAAAGTTGGATAAACTCACAGGGAAATCAAAACCAGACCAAACGTTTGGTCAAAATGTTCCAACGACACTTAACGAAGTTATTCAATACGAGACACATGTTAAGCTGCAAGCGAAATATCATTACCAGTGCAATGCTCGAAAACCGTGAAAGGGAGCTAAGAGTTGCGGGGGGTGGTAAAGACTCGCTCTGACCCAAATTTCCACCTGCGCCTCCCGCGTTATCCTCCTGCCTTGCAAAACCAGTCTCCGCGCCCTGGAATGGAACACTGAAGACGACCAGGGACGGGCCTTCTCATCGGGGGCCTTACGTAAAACGCGCGACGCACCGCGACCGCACCGGCCGCGCGATGTGGAGCACCGGCGTTGCGCAACGCCCATTCCCCGCGCCCCGCGCCCCACGCCCCGCGCCTCGCGCCCCGCGCCCCGCGCCCCGCGCCCCGCGCCCGCGCCCCGCGCCCCGCGCCCCGCGCCCCGCGCCCCGCGCCCAGCGCCCCGCGCCTCGCGCCCAGCGCCCAGCGCCCCGCGCCACGCACCCCACGCGCCGCTGTGAACGACGCCCGAATGCGCGTTCGTAGACGAAACAATCCATCGGCTTTAGTGGTTCTGGCTCAACTGATGTCACTGCAGTGCTCTGACTAGGACGTCCTAGATTCGAGTCCCGACGGTGTCAGGATTTTCGACACTATCGAGATAGCTCGATCAAATTCAGCCGCTCTGGAGAAGACTTCTGTCGGCTGCTCGATCGGTAGTTTTCCATGGTTTCTCCGATCAACGCCAGTCAGTACCCTACGAAACGAGCCACGGACCGCGCGTGATCATTCCTTCCTCTTCCTAGAATCCTCTCCTTACTTACACAGACTTTACACTTTCATCATCTACACTACCACATATGTTCAGAGATCAGTCAGAAGCTCAGGGATTGTCCCAGGAAGGGCGAAGCCCCGCTGGGAGGAGATACCTAGTTAGGAGATATCCAGCAAACAGACGTGGGTCGTAGGTCTTTGTCGGTTTTTGCTATCCAGCGGGGGAAGATCAACGCAAACTCCTGTTATAACACATGCACTATACTTAAGGGACTAATAACCTTAGCAGTTGACGCTCCAGAAATTGCGCTAGAAGCTTCAAATAACTAAAAACAAAACAATATATTTTATCCAGTTTTACTATAATATTTTATCAATCTGAAAAGACGTTAGGCTTTTCAGAAAAGTACAAAAGTTCTTCCCTCTAAACAATAAAAACTTCAATGTTTTATGGTTAATAACTACTTTGTTTAATCACGATTTCAATTTCTGTAAATTAAGTTTAATGTTTTATGACCTCTGAAATATATTACAACCTTCAAACATTTTATATTTTTCTTCCCGAGCGCAAGCTACTCTTAATATGAGAACGTTTACTTATATCATCATCCCTTACAATTGTTTTGAAAGCTTTATTGATTTTAGGTCACATCTCTAACGATATTGGCATAACATCATATTTCGCTATCGAAAACAATTCTATGAATTAACCTAATATTCTCAATTTAAATAAATAAATAAATAAATACAGAAAGAAAGAAAGAAAGAAAGAAAGAAAGAAAGAAAGAAAGAAAGAAAGAAAGAAAGAAAGAAAGAAAGAAAGAAAGAAAGAAAGAAAGAAAGAAAGAAAGAAAGAAAGAAAGAAAGAAAGAAAGAAAGAAAGAAAGAAAGAAAGAAAGAAAGAAAGAAAGAAAGAAAGAAAGAAAGAAAGAAAGAAAGAAAGAAAGAAAGAAAGAAAGAAAGAAAGAAAGAAAGAAAGAAAGAAAGAAAGAAAGAAAGAAAGAAAGAAAGAAAGAAAGAAAGAAAGAAAGAAAGAAAGAAAGAAAGAAAGAAAGAGAAAGAAAGAAAGAAAGAAAGAAATACGAATTCATTCACTCACGCATTCGCACTCACACACTCATTCACTCACACACTCATCACTCACACACTCATTCACTCACACACTCATTCACTCATACACTCATTCACTCATACACTCATTCACTCTCACACTCATTCACTCACACACATATTCACTCAATCGAATTTCCAATGTAGCCCTCAACTGACGTACTCAATTACGTTGTAACCCTCTTCTGACTATTGATCGGCGTTCGCTGCGAGGGGGGACTGAGCATCTGAGCGACCGGAAGGGGAGGGCAGGCGGAAGCTGCTTTCCCCGCGAGGCAAGCCCCTCCGCTCCCCTAAGCGCCAAAGTCGTCACGCCCGCGCCCGCGCCCGCGATTTTCTACGCTGCATTCGCCCTCCGCGCCCGCTGCCCATCGCCATAATGGCCTGTCCACGCGACGAAGTACCGCCCAACGAGTTACGACCGACGACCGAGAAACGCTAATCGGAGCCATTGGAACATTGAGCGATTAGACATAAGGAAGGGTCACATGACACGATCCGGATTGTAGACTATGATTACATATTAAGAGCACTCTGTGTGCGAAGTGATGATTGTTTTAGTTCATTGGCTTTCGCACAAGCGGTTACGTTAAATAATAATAGTAATAACGGTAATAATAATAATAATTATTATAAATAAAAATAAACAATTAATGCCAAAGGACACGAAATTGAGACACTATAATACAGTGATAAAACCAGAATGTCTGTATGGCTATTAAACACTAATCGTGAATAGAAAAAAGTCATAGAAAATGTGAAGAAAAAAAGGAATGCAAAATCATTAGGAAAATTATTGGTTCAATTCATAGACGAGCAGTAGAGAATCAGAAGCAAACAAGAAATCAGAAAATATACGGATATTTAGAGTGGTATCAGAAAAGGTAAACTACATTATTATGGACACATCAAAAGAATGAATCTTGATCGTCTTACCAAACAAATAGTTGAATTTTATGAGAATAGAAATATTGCAGCAACTGAGACTATAAAATGGATCAACGAAATTAAAAAGCTCCTTAAAATCAGGGATCACAGAAGAAGACATTCAAAATAGGAACACATTTACATCTAAAGTACAGTCATGGCGGATTGATATGGAAGAAATACTAAAGTGAAGATTAGGAAAAGCTTGGACCGAAGAGAGAAAAAAGGCGCGCATCCAAAGAATGAAAGAAATATGGGCTCATAGATTTAAGAAACACATCTGAGTACTCTACGTGGTCCCAATTGGGCTTATTCCCAAGAAAAAGAATGTTAGTTCATACACGCCGCAAACCCTCATCATTCACTACAAATTATATGTGTTTATTTTACATGACGAAAATGACGCGCCGCTTCCCTCAGCGATCGAGTCGTTGGTTCCCCGGGATCTTGTCGACAAGGACCCCGTTCATCCGGCGCGTTCGTCGTTCGCTGCGAGCGGCCGACACACCAGGGTCCCAAGAGCGATCAGCTGTGCACCGTGAAAGTTTCTTTGGGGCAGAGAATATTTCTTTACGACACTTTTCTTCGACTTAAGTCTTGCAGTATGCGCATCAAGAGGTTTATTTAGACATTTCTGAGAGTGAATATTCCACATTGATCGACATTTTGAAGCTTGTAAAGAAACTTCATACCCATGGAATTTTAATTAACAAACGCAAGTGTCGAAAGAAGAGACAGTGAAAAAAATATCTACCAGGTTACAACAATTTCCCAGAATATCTTTGAGACGTCCATTGTTACTTTCAATACGATTCGGTAACTGATCACTACAACTGCATCTGCACATTCTGCGATTGATGCTGTCGAACCATGAACTTTTAAAATAATTTTTATAGTGACGATCAAATAATTAAATAGTCGTGGGTTATGGCCTTCTATATCATCTGCTTATGACTTCTTGCTTTGGGTAGTTGAAAAATCAGGTTTATGCAGAAACCCCGCATTGAGGAAGGGCTCCGGCGCTCTATTGAAATGAATATCGCAGCAATTCCAATAATGCATTCAAGCACCACTAGAAGATTCTAGAAAGACACCACTTTCAGCATAATTTTAAGGTAAGTTATGCGGCGCAGCGATAGTTGTATGTCAGCACGGGAGTTGGGTCAGTGTTTCGCTGGGCGAATTAGCCCTCGACTGCCCGAGCGACGCGGCCCGAATCTTCGGCGAACGAAAAAATAAACACTCTCTCTCTCTCTCTCTATATATATATATATATATATATATATATATATATATATATATATATATATATATATATATATTTATATGTGTATATACATATATATGTGTGTGTGTGTGTGTATATACACACACACGCAACCTTTTTACACCAGTCCCAGCGGTGAAAAGCGGCGAGTCCTACCACAACACCGAGAGTCTCTCCTCTCCCAAATGCAGTACTGGAGCGTTGTTCCGACGCGTCCCGCCACCAGTACACCCCTGCACTTGAGGCTGGCTCTTGGGGATCCACGCGGCTGCTCGAGCGGGGGCGCGGCGCGGCGCGGCGTGCTGCCCGACAGAGCGCGCTGGAAATGTGAGCGGAATCGCGCCGGGAGCGGCGGCGGCGGCGGGCCGCGAACGCGTTATCCAACCGGGCGTTGCGCAAGGCAGCGCAGCGGATATCGACTACCTTTCACCCGCTCAAGTGCAGTGGTGAAGGCGCCAAGCGCGCCTTATGAAATGGAACACGCACCGCGGGGACAGCATTTCTCCGCCCCGCGCTGCACGCGCTCGGGACTGGGCAGAACGGAATAGCGGGCCGGGACACGGCCACGTCCCTTTAGCCGAAATTGGTTGTGGGTCGACTAGTGACGTGGGGCTCAAGGAGACGATTTTCAGAGGGAGCAGGACGTGTAAGGAGTTTTTAATTGTAATTCAGAATCTTCGTGCACAATCAAAGTAAGCGATGCATTTATCCTATGAACCTACCATCGCTACAACAGCTGGTTATTATTTGTCTAATACTACTATGTAGTTTAGGGAAATTTTATAATGCTACGAAAGATTGCCGGTTTATTTTTTGACAAAAAAAATAGTTTTTGGATCCCTGGGCATCCTTCACCGGATCGTTGTTAACCTTTATGTTGGGTATCACTTCTCCGAGAGGTTCAGGAGACTACAGCATAGGTGGCATAGATCTTTCTAACTCCCTCTCTCACTCACACTCTCTCTCACTCTCACTCTCTCTCACACAATCTCTCTCTGCTTCTCTCTCTCTCTCTCTCTCTCTCTGTATTTATGTATTACATCCCGTTATAATAGAGAAGAAATATGTATACGTCTGTTACTGATAACAACAGACAAGTTTCTGAAAACTATTTATTTTAATTATGAATTAATTACTTTTTAAAGAATGACATGCTTTTGAAAGTTAATTTAATTAAGCAGCCAAATAAAATGGATGCATTTGTATTAATATCACTCGACTGTTAGAAACAATTCATTAGGTCAAATAAAAATTATCAGATATCTGTAAATTAATAATCTTAAACAATTGTATTTATATTTTTCAATATAAATCAATATTATAATACAAAGCATGAATAAACTGATAACATTATCATCTCAAAGAATTATTAATACAAGTCAGCTGATAACTTTTAGCACAAGACTACTGAACTTTTAATTTTGCGTTTTTTTTAATTTCCTCTTGTCGCACTTCAATATCTCAAACACTCGCACTTGCTGATAATGGCAGTAACTGTAATTTCGCTTAATAGTTCACTGAGTTAATATTCGTTTGCAGATGAAAATCTTGATTTAATTCTAACACAAAACGAGACATACGTCATTGTACTGTGAAATCTTCAATCGCGCTAGGAGTGAACAACAACAAACAAGCAAAAGCGAGAGAGTTGATCGGAATGATAGTTTCATATGTTGGCAATTCCGACAGTAAATCCTTTTAGCTGCCATTTTGCGACTGCAGTTCGTCCTAATACGCGGCCTGGACTATACGAAGACCAGCAGTCAAGCGCAAAGAAATTTGTGCGTTGTAAATGCAGGGTGCAGTTTATGCAGTGATACGCGTAGTGTATGGAGTGATGAACAGGAAGGTTCACCTGCGGTGTGGTCAGAAAACTTTCGGCTACGAGAGATCTGGGCCGATGTTTTTAAAACATATTTATTTTCGAGCGCAAATATCGATATTATAGCATTCATGTTTTTACTTTGTTGTATTCTTCAGATCAATACCTTTGTTCAATAACATCGATGTTTTCCAAAAAATTTCTCATGATATGAATAAAATTTCCATTATCCATGTTCAGCGCCACTATCACCACTTCGCTCAGACAGTTGATATTAAATACATGTCTCTTAATAAATCTTACTGAATAACACTGAAGCCTCTTATTGAATAATTATCGATCGAACGATGGAATCAAACTCCACATTCGTGACAATTTAGCCATATTTCGGTGGCAAGCAATCTTACATGCAGCACAATTAGAATGAAGAGTGAACATGAACGAAATAAGAACGAAGTATACTCAGAACATATGAGTAGACAATTGGTGTTCCCGAGCTCGGATTCGGGTGGGTTAAAATATTTTCCCTTCGTGCAATGCAGTATTAGAATGTGATGCGTAAGTATTATTACACCATATTTGTATTAATAATTGTGTCTTGAAACAAACACTGATACAATTGTTAACCAACAAAGCGGGTGTCATTTTCATTTAATTCATCTTCACCATTCATTCCAGTTGTAATGATTATTAACCTTCGTAGGCCGACAGGAATGGTGAGAACGCACACCTAGGCCCTCCCTCCCGTTGCTCATCAAATACATTTATTATTTGTTAAGTTTCCCAGCACCGTCCGGAAATTATAATTTACTGAGAAAATAATCATAATAAGTGTATCTCCTTTGTTATATTATATTGATTTTATTACAGTAAAAGTTTTTTTGGACGCTAAGGAGTGCAAACACTCAAGTGTTGCACACTTATAAATACGTAACGCTCGAAAGACGAACTACGGTTTATTTCAAAGTCACTTGAATATTCTGAGATACATCAATCACTCTTATGAGTCTTATGAGTCTTACTATCTAAATACGTGTGATGGTTTATCGCTTTAATAAATTAACCATTCAAACACAAAATTTTACGAAGATTGTGTGTTCTCGCTCCAAAGGGGAGAGAGATTA
This sequence comes from Gryllus longicercus, assembly GCA_038098605.1. Classification (NCBI taxonomy): domain Eukaryota; kingdom Metazoa; phylum Arthropoda; class Insecta; order Orthoptera; family Gryllidae; genus Gryllus; species Gryllus longicercus. Next base: position 1,085,747 of record JAZDUA010000069.1, on the reverse strand, counting down.
CATCACGTTGAAGAGAAATTTCACTATATTGTAGTAAGGAAATAAATTACTCCACATTAATCACCTTCAAATGTACTACCAGCAAAAGTTGAGGGGATATTAAGAAATTCTACAATGCATTTAATATAATCAAGTGTATTTTTACTGATTAATCCAAGGTATTGTTGAATGTGTTATACTCTTACAATAATTCTTATTTCTTATGTAGATTAATAATCTGGTAATGAAATTTTAAATTTAATAGGTATACATTCAAGATAACAAATGCAAGAAATTTGAATTTTAAACTTAAGCAGTTGCTTAATCATCGAAATTCATTGCAGCTATAAGTGTTAGCCCAATTGTTTCTTTCTCCCAATTTCCCGGGAGTTTGACGCCAACGCGTAGTTTGAATGTTCCCGGGTGATTTAGATGAGAATATTCCGAACCCAACGCGGCGCCGCCACTGAGCCGCATGGACTGCGACAGAGGCCGTTTGCGAAATCCACTCAGCGCGCTCGCGCACAATGCAACCGCACTCAGCGCAGAGAGCGAACGCGTCGTGAGGTCGAAACTCTCGGAGCTCTTAAGCCCTCGCAGCTGCACCTTGAACTTACACTCCACTGTTTATCACGACCTCATCCCTCCAATTAGACTCTCGAGGTTCTCAAGGTCAGTTCTTCATTGAGTTCGTTCATCATGTGGTGTAAGCCAGGTTGGAATAAATGAATCACAATTAATTTACGCAAGAGAATTTTTTTAATGTTCAAAAATATTTATGGATGTAGAATGTAGGCGGCAGTGGAAAGTGGCGATGTTTCCTTAGAAAAGCGCGTATTGTTGAGTCCCCATATCGAAAAAGCTGGTAAATCTTGTGTAAGCTGGTAAATCCTGTATGTAGTATATCACTGCCTCGAACATGTTGTGTAGTCAGAATATGTTTTGTGATTCCTGGACACCAAAAAATTGGTTGACGACGAAATGTCTGTCTCTCCACCCGTCTGTGATCTACTTTAGCGCCTAAGCCTTCAGACTATTTGCTCCAAAAGTTATATACCCCGATCCATCTGACCAAAGTCGAGGCTTTGCGAATTTGAAACGAATTTTGCGATTTACGAGGGTTTCTTTACATTAAGCCATAACCAATTTTCAAAATTTTATCAAAATTGGAATCAAATTTCTGGAATATGTTTCCCTCTAATAGAGCTAGTAACTTTTAAAGAAATGGTGCAGGTCGCATTTTCGTTAAACTCACTGATATTTCAAAAAATTCAAAAGTTCGAACTTTTTTCGGCGTCTTCCTACAACTACATCAAAAATATATTTTTTATTGATGTCGAAGAACACGTGATTAATTACTTAGTAACCTACAATCAAAAAAGGAATTAAGAGTGCGGCCATTGATTGCAATGGACATTAAAATGCTAGAGAGTCCATTTATGTCATTAGCACACTTTGAGGTTCAGATTTTACCACTGCTCATTAATATTTGAATAAATATGTCATTTTCACAAAATATAATTATTGGAATTAAAATGTGTACAATAGTTATTTTTACTATTGCTTCGGCACATAAGAATTGAAGTTCCGATTTTTGAAATGTAATGTCATGTGAAGTCCTCACATTTTATATCTTTGTAAGTATTAGAAAATTCCAGTAATGAAATTTTGATCCTTTTGATCATTTTGGTCCTCGTGATCTTTTGGGTTCTTCTGCGCACTGCGAATGTTCTTTTACGGTATCAGGACCCTGACCCAACAACCCTTTCCAGGTAGGAGAGCAATGACAATTCTTTACTTCATGTGGCAAAAAAGGGATAGATTAGAAAAAAGCAAAAAAACATTGTATGTAATACGACCTGTATTGGTCTTTATAGATTCTGCGGATGGTTAACTACCCGGTTGCGCTAGCGCTTTCGTCTCGCGTTTAACCTTCCGGCCTCATTCTTAGACTAATTTAGAGGACTTGTGGCTCAAATAACTATGAATAAAATCTGTTCTTCAAAGACAGCACTTTTAAAAAGATCATGCAAAATTTTTCGAAAGTATGAGTAGTTTTCCCGCAATTTTGTGTGAAAAATAGGCAATAAAGTAAATAATCTCAAAAACAGCGAAATTTTTTTTCTTAAATTTTTATCTGGAATAGAGAATAGGACGCTTATAAAAATGGCACCGGTACACCGGTACACCGGCTGAACTCGCTGAATTTTCGAAAATTGCAGAAGTGACAAATAACGCAAGACAGCACGTGTTTTTGCAGTTCCACTAGTTAAAAGATGTATTCGTGCTTTTGTAGGAGAGTGTAATGTCAATATAATAAATGTCTAGAATTTTGGGTTTTGTAGAGTTGGGTGGTGGAACAAATCATTAATTTACAAGTCATTTTCTCACCGGCGATGTTGACTCAGATCATCACCTGTTGACCATGCAGAGCGTCTGATCGGGAGATCCTGGGTTCGCCCCTAGGCGTCCCGACGGTGGCAGAATTTTGGACATCAGCTTTACAGTTAGGTCGAGTTTACTCGCTGTCTAGAGAAGACTTCTAGCAGCAGGCTGTTAAGATCGGTAGTTTTCCCTGGCTTCTCAGATGAACAGGCGAAGTCCAGAGCAGTAACCTAACAATTGCAGAGCGAGATCATTCCTTGTCATATTCTCACATCTTCTTCTCACTCACATTCACCGTCATGCTATTTTCGGGAGGCCAATTGGGAGCGTAGAGCTCGTTCCGTCGGGTTGGTGCCCGTTGATGGGATGTACCTGGTTGGGGAAAATCCCTGCAAGCTGACGTGGGACGGCTTGCAGCCAGTGGAGGATCATCGCCCCCTCCCACGAAACCATGCACCAATTACCTTACCCGCTGTCGAGCCCGGAAGAGTGGAGTAAGAAAATGTAATTGAACCTCAGAGGTATCTAAATGGTAAGGAACAAGGAGGGGATATTTCTAAAATTAAATTTAAAGACACTTAAGTAGAGCAATAACGGGCAACTGTAAATGTACAACAGAAATCATAAAAGACATCACAAAACCGGTTGGGAGTGTACTGTCGAATATGAACCGGCAATTGATAAAAGGTCGCCCACTCCGTACGGTAGGTATGGCTGCTGGAGGAGCCACATGTACGTCGCCAGGCTGCTCGTATCAGCTGCTCTCTGGCGGCAGTTCGGGCCGCTTTATGGCTCACGGCGCTGCTGGTGGTTTTTAAAGTTACTGCTGAGGCGGACACTACACAATTCTCTGTATTATGAGCATGTATGCTGCAAAAATAACGGAGGATCTATGAAGCAAATATTTTTTTAACGGGATCTCTGAAAGAATAAGGTTCGGAATCTGTATGCTAACTCGGTCGGAAAGTTTATTGAATTGAAACTGTGAAAGAGATTGCTCAAATGGTATGCGTGTTGCGTGTTATTGCTGGGAAGAAGTGCGGACGATTGAAAAGAGGTATAAAAAAAACTCCAGGATTTCGAGAAGAGTACGGCACAGGACGAAGAAAGGAAATTTCTCAGGTAGTGAAACACTAAGAGGGAGGGGAAGATGTGAGGAAGATTACTGACAACCGCAATTGAAGTGAGTGAAAGTGAGTGAGTGGGAGTCATGAGTGATTGGGAGAAAATTGTGGCTGAAACTGGTGATTGAACTAAAGTTTCTTAGCGAGAAGAAGACAAACTACTAAATGGTTTCGCACTGAAACAGTGGAAGTCAAAATTTTGTTGTGGTTGTTATTTTAGGCCGCACCAAAATCTATGCTATTTGCGACCACTACAGGTCTTAACGGTATGGGTAACTGTGAACCAGATGAAATGATATGGTGGTGATGGTGGTTGAAAGGATGAACACAAGTAAAGTCATTCCTAAACCACAATCCGAGATCGCTTTAGCACTACTGCCTTAACGATCTCGCCCACTGGAACGGCGCCAACAATTTTGTAGACCTGTCATCCGTCAAAACAACAGATGATCAAAGCTTTGTGAAGTTCTCTTGTGTATCCTGTTTTTGTAAAACGATATGGAAGATGAGATTAAGAGTTGATTATTAAGGAAATAAATTTCATCAATTAACTTGGATTAGTATCGTCCAAATATCTACGTCAACATCAAAAGAGAATAGCTTATTTTTCTTGTGAAAGGAAAAATAATCTAAGGGATGAGCAGCCCGATGACGTGCCTAATATGTATGTGAGACCATTTTGTGACTAGCCCACATCATCGCTATTTTTATAGCCAAAATGCACTGTAAAATGTAGCGTACTGCAATAGTCATAAAGTATTGTACGATCCGTTAAAGAAATATTGGAAGTCTTATTAAGCAGCGACACAATACCAAATGTCTACAACATGTCATAATTTTATATTCTAAAACCCAGAAATTTCTCTCCATCAACGCCGCAGGCAGCGAGCAGTAAAGCAACCCTTAGAACCCCAGTGCACTGGTGATTGGGAGAGCGTGGGTTCGATTCCACCTGAGAACATTTGTCTGATGTGTTTAATCTGACGGATTTCCCCCTACCAGGCGGGTATTTATTTACCATCAAAATATAACTCCTATCCTTCGAAATTTTATTTATTTACATAATTCAACCACTACCCTATTTATTCGCCGATCTCTATACATCGCGAGGAATTTGTTTGTGGGTTGGCAGCACCGTCCCTACGGATTCGCGGCTACGAAAATTTACGTAATAAATATTTATATTTATTTACTTATTTGGGTTCGGAGATTCTCTTTATCATTACCTACATAATAATACTCATTTTTCAAATCAACAAAACATAATTTGTTGCTGTTCAGCTTGAATAAAACAAAGCATACATCATACATCCCTATGGCAATCAAAACAAAAAAAATAGACAATAATTACTCTCGAGAAGCTTTACACATTTAATTTTTCCCATTCACTCCATTATTTACATTATCCACGTAAATCTCCCCTTTTAATATTCCCTTATATACATTGCCATTTTACCCCTTATAATACTAACACATATCATTAAAAATCTTCAACAAAACTTGATCTTTCTACAATGCTCCTATTAATACAGTCCCCTTCTTTCACTTCCCTGTTTAGAGTCCACTGCCTAGAGTTTCTGACCGTCGAATTCGATGTGAATTCCAAATTTCATTTCAGCATAGTTCAATTACATTTCAATTAGTCATCATGTTTGTAATGTTTTCCTGCCCACACAAGATTTTTACTTCTTCCACTTAATATTTGTACCATTAACAATGCCAACTAACTTATATCATCCGATCTTCACCACGTCTGAACACCTTCTCTTTAGCTACATACGTGTACATCCGAACGTCACTGTGTCCGGAAGAGCGTCTGAAGTCTGGTTCATAAGGCGCGCTGTTTCTTTGTTTACCTTCAAACTGTGCAGTATCGTCCCATTTTGGTTTTTCCTTCGTTTTCCTGCGCTGATCGTCTCCTTCCCCTCATGCCCACTCCCTTCTAATTGGATAATGCCGTCTAAGTATCTTATACTATTTATTCCTTGACTAATCGATTCGTTCGTTCTCTTATGTAAATAACTAATTCCCACGGAAATTTCTCACGCGTCCATTTGAGTTCATAGTTACAGCAAACCCCACTATTTTCCCTGTCTATTAATCACACTAAACCTCCCTTACATTTTCATTATTCACAAAATGTGATGAATCATCACATTTACCAGCCGAGGTACCAGTCGTAATCGAATTCGCACCGCGACTGCTGTGAGCAATGGTTTCCTAGATCGGTTTAAGGCAAATGCCTGGGAACCCTCAAAATCGGGTCATAGGCCGCGCGCGATTTTTCCTTCCCTATCCTTTTCCATTCCCATCCCTAGGGCTGAGCGATGGACCTAGTACCTATCTTACCTTTGACCCACCCCACTGATTTAGAGAATCACCATAAAGCATGAGAGATCGAAAATGCAGCGTGGTGAGTTAACCGGAATAAAAAACCGTCTCTGCGTTATTCCACCTCTACCAGAAGTACATAGGAAGTTTTTTTTTTGTTTAGTGGTTTTAAGAAGAGGAGGAATTAAATATCCAAATTGAAATACTTGCAACCCATCTGAACGTGCGTTCCACGCAAAACTCAAGATGAGAGATGTCCGTGTTCTTTTAACCTTGAATCTTAGCTAAAAGTCATGGTGTTTCATAAAACGGCTTACGGTCTTTGCTGCTATTTGTACACGCGTCTGGTTGGCAAAAAACGTGAATTCAATGAAATCGGTTAATGAGCTTTCACTGTTCAAATGCAGCAGAAGCTATATTTCCGCGACCAAGCCGTGCCCTCGTTAAGTAAATTATTTCATGTACTTTCCTCATTTAATTTTCTTACTGACGTCTGCTGTAAATATCTGATAAAATATGTGTGTTTCATCCATTTAGGAAATTTGTTACGAGTTTGACTTTCACTAAATAGTTCCAATGCTAAGCTGTCCTTAGTTAACCCCACAATATTTCTTTCAAATGTTTATGATTTTTGTGTCATAATTTTGTCTACTTACTCAATTCTAAAATCAATGAAAAATGTATACATGCAAACGAATGTTTATAAGTTGAAGGTTTCTGAACGTCATTTGAAATATATGAACCAATTATTTAGTGTATTTTGCATTGAATATTTCAAACGCACTGCTGTCAATACTCTTGAGCTCAACTTCGGTGGTATGTAATTATTTTATCAGATGATATCTACATAAATATTTTAAAGCTCTTGTTCTTGGTTAAGGATAGTGTCAGAACATGAAGCAGTTTGTTTCAACAACAATAACATGTATATGGCAATAAATGATTCCCACTCAAATGTCCCTTATAGACATCATTTGTACTATACCACACAAGTTTAGACCCTTGTCACTTCCTACGCTTGTAAAGCATTCAACCTGAGTTAATAGTGGCGCGAATTCACGCTGACAGCCTTTAAGAATGAAAGAAGCGCGTCGCAGTGTCTTATGTAAGGCGCTGCTCAGCATCTGCCTGCAGGTTCCAGTTTGACACCTGTGTGCTGGGGCGGGGAGGGGGCAGCGAGCCACTTGCTTCGCCCTCCCCAATGTGGAGCAGTGAGAGGTTACAGTCGCGCCCACCGTCCGATCGCGCACCCACAAACGGTTGTTCCAAGCGGTAATTGGCACGAGTTCAGAGCAATGAAAGAAAATTGACTTATTAAAGCTTATTTATTAGCGTTACGGAAGGGAAAGTGGATTTTGATAGTCTCACGTTGCCTACTTTATTCGTAGCGTGTGGCAAATAAACATATATCAGGTATTTTTTACGCTACGCTTTGATCTCTGGTGTCAATTTAATTTACATTGCAATGATTTACTGGCTGCCTTGTAAAATACCTATGAATATCATAATATTTCATAGCACTACATAAAAACGTTATTTCAGAAAACAACAGTTTTCTTTTTTATCTTTAAACTGAGGCTTAACGGGTGTTAAAATATTTCCCTAAAATATTTCTTTCTCGAGCACGCAGCTTCTTTTGGAATTAAGGTCGGCGCTCATTTATACAGTCTAGGTACATTTTCCGTTATAGAGAGGTGACTAAACTCGCTGTTTCTCATCAAGGGGATAGAAGTACAGTGATTCTAACCTATAGTAAATTCAGTACCTGTTGTAAACAACCTGTAGTAAATTTCTAAAAAACAAAAACAAATGAAACTCGAACCCCGAGTAAAATTCTGAAAGAAAATTTTTGTTTATTAGGTGTCAATAATATTTCAAATGTTCATGTTTTTGGATGACAATTATTTATAATTCGCAGTCATCATGTTAATACCGAAGGAAATAAACAGAACATAGCATCATGGTCACGTCACATACTATCTGGAATGGAAGATATTTTAACACACACGAAATAAGAAACTATTGCCACTTCAAACTAAACGACATTCGGTTGGCTCTATATTGAACACACATGATAGTACTGAACAGGAGAAAGGAGGTGCGAAATGCCTTTCGTTTTGTTTTGGTGCGTGCAAGGGCTGACTGACAAAAGCTCCTCAACAGAACCCGATGCGAGTGCGGCAAGAAGAGAGTTCAGTCGCGCGAACTTTCCCTTGAATGGTTACTCCCTGCTGCGATCGGCCAAAAACAAGGAGGAACTCTCTCTCTCTCCCCTTAAAAGTGTACCTGTGTGGCGAAAGACAGGTTAGTAACACGAATGAAGACGATGTTACACGAAGGAGAAAAATAATATTAATACCACATGTCAGAACATTCCACTCCTTGATACTTTGTGCATTCACGGAGAAGCACATGAACGTGTAATAATGTTAGAAAGTATTGTATCGGCTTTAAACTTGAAAATGAGTGTGAGCCAATAAATAGTTATGTTACAGAAATGTAACACGGATAAGAATAATGATATTATTGACAAAGGATAGATGTTATATTGGTGATTAACTTTATTTCGCAGGAAGTCTCATTTAGATCGTTAACACAATTCTCATAGATATTTGTTATGAACATGTGAATCTGTAAGATATATTTTGCTAATAATAAGACACATTATTAATTATTCAATCAAGCCGTTTTTAATATATTTTATTTATATAAATTATATAGCAATTACAAAAGAATTTGTGAATTACAGAAAAGCAATATTCCGATGTTTGTAGTCCAAAAAGAATGAATAACTTTGTTAAATGTATTGGTTTCCAAAAACACACGAGTAAATTTAAACAGAAAATTATAAAAGGATAAGGATAATTAAAATTAAAGGATAATTACGCATTGCCGTCTCCCATGAGCACATGCCTACCTAAGAGCACTGTCGTAAGGTTTTTCTCTTGATAACTTAAATTTCGTGGTAGTAGCAGATGTCTTGTGGCAATCCATTATGGGAGAAAGGAAATACTCGTAAACGTCAACAAAGTTGAAATAATTTTACTTATTATCGCATTCCTAGAGTAAATTTTCGGGAAAAAAATTTTCCCATCTTCAGTAGGTCTCTAGCAAAGTGAAGGAAAATTAAAAAAGGAACAAGAAGGGAGCAAAAATAATCCCAGGAAAATTATGGGAAAAAGCTTATTATTTATTATTTCATTTTATTTGTTAATGTTTTTACATAAATTTACTGTATTTCTATTTGCTCCCTTCATCTTAATTTTTCAATTTTTTTGCTAGAGACCCACTGAAGATAGAAAAAGTGTTTTCCCTAAAGTTTACTTTGGGAATGTGATAATTAATACAAATATTATAATTTTGATTGTGGACGATTATTGCCTTTCTCACATTACTTAGCCATCATTAGGTGCTGTAGGAAAAAGTAATCAAATTATTCTTCACTGGCATTCACCCCGGCATGCATTGTTTTACTTGTTGAGGTGCTCAGATATCAACTGATGTCTCTGAAGTGGCTAGGTTCGAGCCCCGACGGTTACAGCATTTTCGACCCTAGCTACGTCGAGTTGAGCCTCTGGAGGAGAATTCTACCGGTCACGTGCTCTGATCGGTTGTTTTCCGTGGTTTCTCTGATGAAGACCAGGCGAATACCGGAGCAGTATCCTTTTTAATGGGACACGGCTAGCGCTATATTTCCTTCCCCTTCCTTGTCCTACCCTCTCACTCGCAAGGCCTCTCCACAATAGTCCGGGATCTGGAATGGCAACACGGACGAGAAAATAATGAAAGTTGTAAGGCAGGCGTTGGCAACACGACGGGAACACCGTCACCTCATGATAAAAAAGTTCAGTACACATACGGGACTAGTGACAATAGCAGTTGACGCGCTAGGAAATACGAAATCAGACAAACAACAAGCATTAAAATAAATATTTCAATTTTCTCAAATGATGATCACGTTTCGTTTCCCATCAGCGAACCAGCGACGGCAGTTAGCTCCAGTGAGGAAGAACGAGCACTCAAGGCGGCACTGGCCGTCCTCCGCTGCGCAGCCGACCCTCAGAAGAATGCAGGTCGCTGCGCCGCCCCGCCCCCCGCGCCCCCGCCCCACTCCACGCGGCGCTGCGCTACGCTACCTACGCTGCTTACGCCCGCCGCCGCCGCCGCCGTCAGTTTTCTCCTGTTACATGGCGATCTGGCCGCTCTTAGGGATCTTAGGTAACAGGGCGTATCGCATGAATCACTGCTAGGTTTGAGCACGCCTGTCAATGGACTTCTACAGCCACGGGCTCTCGGGCGAGGAAAGTAATTAATTAGAGCGAAAGATTTGAGCCACCGCGGCCAGGGGCTGGGCCAGGAAAGCAGAGTGGCGGGAGGCGCGTTCCGTTCGACTTGGGAGATACGGCTTGTTAATAGGGCAGCTTTTTTATGGTGCGGCCGTCCGCGCGTCGGACATGGCGTTTTCTGGACGTTGGTCGACTGCTGGGAGTTATGTGGCCACTTGTCTGCTCTGGTTATGAAATTGTTACCAAACTGGGAGAAGATTAGACGTGGAATAAAATCTTCCTGATAGAACGGAGGAAAACGAAAGGCCGCGCGAAGGATATTAATTGAGGTCGTGGGTGGTGAAGTTCGCTTGCTCTAGAACGGCACGGCCTGGCGTGGAGGAGAGATGGTAATCTGGGCTGCTGCAGGATGTCGGTCAGTCGGTTTGTGCGTTCCGGTTTCCCTGCTGGTCTGTCAACTGCCTTGCCTTTTCCTCTCCATTTCTATGACACGCGATGCTCTCCCAATCATTTGGCTGCAGGTGCTCTGGAATTCGGGTGTACAGTTTTGTATACAATTTCTAAAAAGAAATATGACAGTAGTGGATTCCAAACAAATTCGCCGGAAGAAGTTTAGTAATAGCCTATCTTTATTTTATCACAGCAGCTTTTTCATGGTCATTTCTATATATTTTCGATTCGCATTCCTCCAAATTTTTCTGCACTAACTCAACAGCTATTTTCTTTTTACATTCTAGCTCTTCTCATTCCCTTATCTTCAATTATTTTCTTTTCCCCATTTTCTTCACTCTCTCCCTCTCTGTTCGTCTCTATCTGTCTCTCTCTTTCTCTCTATCTTTCTCCCTCTCTCTTTCTCCCTCTCTCTTTCTATCTCTCTCTCTCTCTCTCTCTCTCTCTCTCTCTCTCTCACACACACGCGCGCGCGCGCGCGTTTTTGTTTCATTTTCATCACTTTATTGATTATTCTTCTTGTCTTACGTTCCTCTGAACCTTCTTTCCTCTCCTCAAACGTGTTGTATTCATCACAAAACTGTTTGACATCATGTCAAAGCGCAATTATAAATGCAGTTTATCCTAACTTATCAACGTAAAGGATGTGGTAGGAAAGGAAAGGATTCTGGAAAGGAGTGCTCTCTTTTCGCAATCCGCTCTAGTGAAACGCAAGTCGGCCATTAAGGGAAGTATTGCCGAGCCTTTTCTCTGGCCTTACCGACAAAGAAAGTTTGTGAAAATGTCAAGATTCAAGACTGTAATAGCGTGAAAGCAATGTCATATAAACTCGGCGCCGGGCGGCGGCGGCGGGCGTTATGTAAGCATCCGTTACGCAGCATGACATTGTAGTCGAGCGAAGCGCAATCTTCCGCCAGGAGCGCTCGCAACCACCTGCCGCTCGTCGCCGAAGCGCGGCGCCCACGGCCATTCTTCCGGCGGCGCAGAGGATGAGCTGGGAGGCTGCGGTTTCACGCTCCCCCCCTTTTTCCACGCCTTCCACTGCAGCCATAAGCAGGGAGTGCACCGCCAATAGGTCGGAGCTGGCCATCCTTGTCAAACGAAATTCATCCGCAGACGAATTCTAGCGGCCGACAGCTCTGGCCGGTGGTTTTTGCGATCAATAGCAGGCGAATGCCGGAGTTGTATCGTACCAACCGGGCCACGGACCGCGCGAGCTCTTTCTTTCCCCTTCCTTGACCAACCATCACCCAGTACTTACACTGGCACACACGTACCACACATGTCGGGAGACCGGTGGGTGCTTGTTGCTTGACCCGGCTGTGGGAGGTGCTCTGCTGATGAGAGATATCTGGATGGGGAACCCCGCAATCCTACGTGTAGGTTGACGTCGGATCTCGCCGTCCTGCGGAGGAAGACGCCCGCCACCATATAATTCAACATTAGGTGAAAACGTCATATATTTTGAAATAAACTTGCTTGAAATTATTTAAATGATTAATATTGAGGAGTTGATTGTTTTAAGAAATAAATCTCTACCTCTAATAATTTAGTTGTGTGACACTATCGAAAAGAGTTGAACTACGCCATCTGATGAAAATGATAGCCAATGATTTACGACCAATTCAAAAGTGTAATGTTATTGCTGGTTGCAACCAAACGAGGTAAGAGCATGGCGGCCTTTTCTGAAAGAAACAGTGGTAAAAAAATATTTTATTGTTTCTCAGTTGACGTCATGAGTTGTTGCGTGTTTCAAATGACAAATAGTATTTTAAGGAATGGTCATTTCTTTGAAAAAATTCTTAGTTCGCCAACGTTTCGGAAGTTAGTGATCCCTCATCAGGTTTGTGAGGCACATATTTGCATTGTTGTTCCAGCCAAGTGGAAGTGTTGTATAAAAAGTAAATAACACTTACACAAAGATATATTAAGGAATTTAATATAAAACAATAAAATTACTTATTAATGATAATTAAAATACAACAGATTATGTTACTATAGATTATATTATGAGATTAAATCCCACCTTGCTAAGGTTGCATATTGAAGAGAAAAATGCCAATGATCCAACACAAGGAATCAAGTACACCTGCACAAAAACACTTCCATTCTCTGGCTCCATGTTTAGGAATGAGTTGTTCTTACTTTCAATTACGGACCACCTTAGACTGCGTGAATCAACGCTCAGCTTCCTGAAACATGTGAGCCTAGGCCTCCACAGGCGGAGGCAGTAACATCACTCTTCTGAAGGCACCGCGTCCTAGACAAGTGCCAACGTTTCGGCCTCCGTTCTGGACCTTCCTCAGGGCGAAATGAGAAAGACTGCGCCCTGACGCGGGCGCGGCGTCTCCCGGACAGTCAAACAGCTTCTGTACCAATTGTTGGTTTATTAATGCGATAAGCCAGTGTCTATAGATCTACAGATATAATTGATTATATGTTATGTTATATTAATTATTTCTATGTTCAACAGTTTAAATCCAATGGCTGTAATTAATGTTTTCTAAAATGTTATACTTTGTATTCAGTCTTATTATGTATAAATTATACGACCTACATTGCTCTTACATTGTGTATTTTATTTTTTAATTAATTAATTATTTTTAATTATATATTGTTAAAATATATTTTATTATTCCATACCATACATAATTGCATACAATTCTGACATTACACCTATTGCTTATTCTGTCCAAACAATCTACAAAAACACTGGTTATTATAAACTTATTATAATAAATGTATTAACATTTTATTTATACATTATTATTATTGTTATTATTACTATTATTTTTGTTTTTATAATTATAATTTATAACACAAATTTTGCGGAACAAATCCCAAAGCTCCGATGACTATCGGTACGATCTACGCTTTTATGCCCCACATTTGGCTGATCTCGATTTCCAAACACTTGTATTTAAGACGTTTCTTTGCCTCCTTGCTTACGTTTTCATGGCAAAACACCGTAACATCTACAAGTAGACACGATTTTTTCCCCAAACCTCGGACAACAATATCCCGTTTGTTTGCCGCTTGAATTTATTGGTCGTACAAATTGTATAGAGTTCAACAGACACCAACGGGGGACACTTGGAGCATGTGTTTGGAACTTCACAGGCACTACAGATCTGTTATTATTGTTATTATTATTATTACTTAAATGTACACAGGCAGTAAATGTGAAATCCAGAAAAATATTGCAATTTGCAGAAGTACAGAAAAGGAAATACAGAAAGTATTTCTATATTTTTCTTAAAATTGTCAGAGTATAAGTGATATAACAAATTGGATACTTTCATTACTTTCTCTTTGTTTATTTTGCATTGTATATGTATTCGTGCATTTGTTGTCTTTACTCAAGATTTTCTCTAACAACTCTACAATTGCCATTTAGGTCACCAGAGAAATTCGAATTTGAAAAATTCTTGAAGGGATTAATTTTACTGGTCCGATGTATAAATAAATGATGTATAAAAAATGTCCGATGTATAAAAAAAAAGAACACCCTTCTGGCAGAATGGGGCTGTTCCCAGAACCAAACCATAAAGCAAAAACTGACTTCTCCGCACGGACGCCTTGCTACAGGACCATAATCTCCGCCGATCCTTCTGACCACACAATAGTAATAGGGATAATGATATGATTCGTTCCACGACTGGCCACAATGACAGTTGAAGTCATGTTCGCGCAGTAAGTAGTTAGTGCAAAGCAAATAATACCACTGGTGGGATTATTCTAATTGCTTTGGTGAGCGCGGAGGGTGGGCTTTTATGTGCAACAATCAATAATCAAAATATTCGTGATCTTGTCTTTTTATTTGTATAAATCAGAATAATCTTCGTGAGCAATTTGATCTCAACGAACTATTTAAAATTCTATGTGTTAATACTATTCTCAGAAATGAACTTATATTTAAAGTTTGAAGTATGTTTCCTTTATCATGTCCTTATTTTTATGTCGTATTTTCTTTCGCTTCAAGATAATACTCTTATGTCGCTCCCTTCACAGTTTAAAATAGTTTTAGTATGTTATAAACTGGTCAGTTATATTTTCTGACCCTTTTTAAATTTCCATATACGTACGTATATACGGAGTAATATATATATATATATATATATATATATATATATATATATATATATATATATATATGTATATATTGTAACACCCCCGGTCGTCTCGTGAGAGAACGCCCGGTTAGCGGCCCGGTTATAGCTCAGTCGGTGATGGAAGGAATCGTTGAACAGATACAATGGCAAAAAGCAAACACTTTGATTACTGGTAAAAATTACTTTTATTCCTGGGCAATCAAATCTAATGCCCCAGGGAAGTTACATTTGTGAATTGAATAAGAAAATGAGAAAATTAGGTGAAAGAAAAGAAAATGAAATGTTAGTATTCAGAGTAAAGCTTAAAAATTAGGAAGAATTATAATTAACATTACAATGGTAAAAAACAAAAGTTACGGGTCAATGTGCCATAGCGCGGCACCGCATTACAAGTTTTACACAGGGACGAATGCCCTTGAATAATACTGCCTGGAGAAAGGTCTTTGCGCGCCCGGGGAGGGCGGGCGCGGTCGAGGAGGCGGCTGGGCGTCCTTCAAAAAAATGCATCGGAGGTCGACGGCCTCCCGTGCCAACAGCTGAGCGGTCGGGTCGTTGACGTCACCAAAGGGCGGCGGCGTCTGGCTGCGGTGGTTGAACTCGGAGCGGCCGGGATTCTCTCGATCTCAGGAGCGTAGCAGTCAACTATGCGTACCTCTGCTAGGGGGCGACGGCGTCTGGTAGTATCTGGCAGGACTGGTAGTAACTGGTTGAACTCGGAGTAGCCGGGATTATCTCGATCTCAGGAGCGTAGTGGTCAACCATGCGTCTCTCTGATTCTCATAATAATTGTCGGACACAATTTCAGAAGGTCTAGAACTCCTTCGGAGAAACATTCGCCTCTCTTCACAACTAATTCCCACCCCAGAGAAGTTTCTCTGTCTACTGCAGTCGGCCCAATGCTCAAACTCACAGTAAAATTATATAAATCCCCCATAGGCGTACTTGCCCGAATAATTCCCACCCCAGAGAAGTTTCTCTCCCAACTGCCCTCAGCCTAATACTCAGGCTCCTTCCGACAAATTATACAAGTCCTTCAGAGACACACTGGTCTCTCCCCGACGAATAGTTACCCCCCCCCAGAGAAGTTTCTCTCCCGACTGCCCTCAGCGTATTCTCCACACCTTCTGACATTCTATCAGTCGAAATCGTATCAAGTCAACTTTTGCCCCCACCCGCTTTCTCGTGTGCTCCAGCTCCTTATAATAGTCGCGTCGCTATTGGCCAAAGGTAACGACGCAGTGCACTATTTTCAACCAATCGTGACGGGAGTAGTGAAGGAAATTTCCGCTCTCTGTGCCAGCTGCGAGTGCACAGTGTTATTCTTATTCCTTCTAGAACATCGGCCATGCCTGCGCAAGGGGGCGCGTTGTCCAGTGACAGAATTTATCACTCTGGGTTTCCCCGGATGTAAGCGGGCGTTCTAGAAATTTCGCAGCATGTCTTGCGACCACGTGCCTCTCTCAGTGAATGTGTCGACGCCAGCTCTCATAACGACTTCGTTAATGGGCCGGGGGCGCAAATGGCTGTCACGATAAGCAGGGTTGCGCGCGTATCGCCATCTGTTTACTTTCCCAGTAGAACTCAGGGTGACCGAGTTTGTTTTATTCAATTTTCCTGGTATGAGGAAATCGGTATCGCTACAATATATACATATATATGTATATATGTATATATACATAGTATAGGGAAAGTTATGTAATGCTGCGGACAATCAATTTCGAGATTTCAACGGAAATACACATTTTACGATCCCCTGAAACAGAAAATGTGATGTTTTTTTTTAAAAACGCACGTTCGTCCGTCTGGTGTATGTGAACAACACTATCGCCTAAACGATACATAGGATTATTTCAAATTGAAGAAACCCCAGTCCATCTGGCCTGATTCAAAGCTCTGAGATTTTGAAAATCATTCATTAGTTTTTGGGGGTACTTTACATGAAGCCCCTGAGACATTTTCAAAATTTTCTCAAATACGGCTCCAAATTTTTTCTTAGAATTTTTGTAAGAATAGAGTCAAATACATTTATAAATGTGGCATAGTTGCATTTTTCACTGTTAATTCTGAATTTTCAGAAATTTCAAAAGTTTGAATTTTTTCAGGGTCTTCCTCCAACTACAAAATTAAAGATAGAGATTTTTCCGTCAAATTAAATGTGTTGTCTATAATTTGATCATTCATTAAGGTCACGTAAACTTGTTTTTAAATTTAGTACTTCTCGCACAATTTGGAGTGAAATTTGTGCAATTTTAAAAAATTCCAAAAAAAAGATTTTCTCCAAAAGATCCGTTTTTCTTTTAAACTTTTGGTAGGGATAGTACTAAATGCACTCTACGAGAAGGCATCAACGCCATATTGATCTATTCTTTTATTTTTTCAAAAATTACAAAAATATAATTTTTCGACTTGTCTGTCTCGTTGTTAATATTTACACTAGCGGCAATTTCTTTGCATTAATGTATTTCTGAGTACATGTGCTTAAAATAATGTCCGATAAAGTTTCCTTAAAACACAACAGTTGTCCGTAAAAATGAGCACAAAATTCCGCATTTTCAGAAACGCTCAAACGCCATTTTCTCATAAACGGCTCCAAATTTGTTCTCCAAACTTTTCCATCACACAATGCTAATTGAACTGTTGAGTTGAGAATTGACATAGAATTAAGTTCATTGTATTCATTTGTTTCTTCCAAAAAATTACACATATGTAATTTTTGTGAAAGAGCTCTCACGCCTTTAATATGCACATTTCCAGCAATTTGTAAACACTTGCATTTGTGACTGAAAGTACTATAAATGTCGCCATAGGAAGCTTTTCGAAAACTGAATATTTTATATGAAAAGTGGTTTAAATTTCGCAATTTCACAGTAACATTTAAAAACATTTTTTTTAAAAACTGCAATTATATAACTGAAATAATAAATTATATAACTGCAATTATATAACTGAAATATATAATTGCAGGTATTGTCTCCAATTAATTTAATATATATTCAAATGATTGTGAAAATTATTTAGATCTAAAATCAATGCCGCTAATATCGAGAAATTAAAGTATCACGAATATTAAGGTTATTGAGTTTTGGAATTTTTTCGCCAAGTCGGGCGCTATGAATATATATTAGGTTTCTATTGTCTAAATATCGCAACGATAAGCTAAACGACTGGTGTAAACAAATCTAACGTTACATGTATTGCTTGGCACCAAATATCGAAAATATATGTAGTTTGCAGTGAAATGAGACTTTCAGGGTATAAAAAATGAACTCAATTATAGATAAATATTTATTTGCAAAAAGTTAACAAATAACAAGTGCATAACTACGTGCATAAATACTATTGCATTGGACGGGCGTACAAAGAGGAGGAGGATAGTGATTTTCGTAATTAACTCCTCCGTTATTATTCCTACTAGATTTTGAAATCAGCCATTCATTAATCACGTATTTAAACATTGTATAGTAAATACTATACCTGATGTATCGTAAGCTAAACTTGACATTATAATCGATATGATTAGTTATAAACGTAATATTGCCTGAAAATATCATGCACGTTAATAATGTCTGAGTTAATATTTAATATACAGCTGAATTATTTTATACATGAACTATTACAATACTTCTGCAAGAGTTATTAATCATAAAAATGATTCACTAAGTATTGCGAGTATTTTCAAAATTTCATTACCTCAAAATGTTTGTAAGAACATTCATTTCTTATGGGTTTCAATATTTTCTCAAAATTTTTGCCAAAACCTTTATTTCTAAGGGGTTTGAAACGTTGGCCAGAACATTTATATCTCCTTTCAATCCCCATCCTCCTGCTCGCGTGCGCCCGCCCGCTCCCCCGGGAGGCTGCGCGCGGCGGCGTGCGCGGCGGCGCGTGGCGGCTGCGGGCCTTCCGGGGGCTTCGACCGGCAGGCGGGGTGGGCGGGGCGGGGCGGGGCGTCTCCGGCGCGGAGCTCGGGGCTCCGGGCGCTGGAACCGCGCCCGCTGCCGCCGCGGAGAAGTCAAGCGAAGCGGCGGCGGCGGCGGAGAAGGAGGGGCGGGCCCAGGCGGCAGGTAGGCCGCCTCACTGCTGCAGATGTGCCAGCCCCTGCGCACAGAATTGGAATATTAAGATTCGACGGAAAACGAACATTTGGCTTGCGCGAGGGGGAAGTGGAGCGAAGTGGCGGCGGGGGGTTGGCGGAAGTGGCGAGGATTCAGGGCTGCTGATGTGCCCAAGCGTGTGTTCAAAAAATGCAAAATGTGGGAACGTTGAAAGGAGAAATTCACGATTCAACCAAGGCATTGATTTGGTAGGGAACTTTTTTTTTTTTTTGCGTCTCAGTTGACACAAGCCATGGCATTGAGCGCTTTTTAAGAAGTAATCCTCCATTAACATACTGATGATACTTAATGGAAAATGTTGAGTAAACATTAATTACGCCAGAATAAATATTACAAACGTCTATGGCATGGTCGAAAATTATTACTTTTTGCCTATGAACATATAGTAGAAAATTGCATTTAATGGACTTTTATGCATTTATGGATGTGGCATTTGCCTCTGGTTTTTAGACAATCTCTATGTACAGATGTTCGATAGGAACATGAAACCCTGTATGCGCTGGAACGTGACGTGCCCAACATTATGCATAAATGGTTGCCTAAATATCAGGGGGAATGTGACATGTGGAACTCCCATAAAAAAATTCCCCACTATATAACCCACATGATCATGTGCAAAAAGCGATCATGTTCGATCTCGCCCAAGTAATGAGTATGTGAGTGGTTGTGAGCCGTGCACGCAGTTGGCCGGCGTGCTGGGCGAGCACGGGCGTGGGACCCACCTGCGCCTCCGCGAGGTGCGCGTGGTACTGCGCGTGGTGGCGCACGCGCTGCTGGTGCTTGGCGAGGTGCGCGCGGTGCTGGCGCAGGTGGTCGGCGTGCGCAGCGCTCGGCCCCAGGGGCTGCTGCTCGTGCACGGGCGCCGGCCGCGCGGGCTGGTGCACCTGCACCATACGCTTGTTATTATTATATAAGGGTAAAACCCATGCGCTACACGTGTGACGGCAAATTGGTGTGGACGGCAAACTCTTGGGAGGGAAGCTTCGCTAGTTCGAGTCTTGGTCGGTGAACAGTATTTGTTACAATTCTCTGTTTCCGCACAAAATATTTGATAATTCCAGAAACTTTTTTTGAAAACCATTTGAAGCAATTCTAATCACAAATAGAATTAATTAAGGTAAATAAACTGCAAGAGTCTGTATGTGACTATCGAATTTTCAACTTCTGAACTATGTTCCACATCTCTTACAAATCTCGTGCCGATTATCTATATAACTCGGGTGGTGGAAGGTCAGGTTCGGACTCCATGTTACAGATGGAAGCCGTTAGTTCGAGACTGTCTCGTGGATAATTATTTATCACAATTCTCTGTTCGTGCTGAAAACTATTGAGAATTTCAGAAACTTTATTGAAAATAATTTGAAGCAGTTCTACTCACATATACAATCTGTGAGTAGTACAAGATTCGAATTAAACCCAAAGTAGCTGTATCTCGTTTCCGTATTTTGAAATTTTAAACAAGTGTACAACATTATGTCACATCAAATCAATTGTTCAATACAATATGCAAATCAATGGAACGCAAATATGTGGAACGCGAGAAAGTTGTGCTATTACTACATACTACATGACTACACTGCAAGAGTGCTACATTGCGAGAAAGTATGTGCTATGACATACCACTAGTTTCAGTAGTAGTGACCCACGACACGTCTACAAATTAAAACTTGTTGAGAGATGTTTTACATTCCAAAGATGATTATTAGTATTTCAGTTCTGATGATTCAGAAATTTTTTTTTTTCCCCTTACGTCAGCTTTTTGACAAATAGAGATTAAAAAATCCATACCTTTTTTAAAAAAATATACAATCACGATTTGTATTAGATCTACAAATGAAGTTCTGATTTTTCTATAATGAAATTTTACAATTCAGTTTACTTTATAAACAGTAGATCTGTAATATCTTGTTCGTGTTTGGTATCAAATGTTAGTCTCTTGGATTTTCTATTGTGTTTTCCGTCAGTAATCCAGCAGTAATTTTCAATCATGGATGCATTCAATTGCCCTTTGTATCTCCTTTGCATTTCACGAATATCCTGATGGAACGTGTCTCCTTGTTCCTCACTGACTGCCCCCAGGTTGTCAGGAACTACGTCCAAATGTGAAAACAAAAAGTGTAGTTTAAGACTCCTGTTGCACCCCAATGTTTTCAAATTCTGTAGCATTATTTTCACAATGTTGACATAATAAGTATGTTTATTGTTTCCTAGAAGACTGTCCATAACTTCTTTAAATGCATTCCAAGCATTTTTCCCTTTGGACGTCAGAGAAGCTTCAAATTTTTTGTCTTTAGCTAGAGTTTCCATTTGACGACCCACAAAGATTCCTTCTTTAATTTTAGCTTCAGTTAGAACAACAAATTTGTCACAAAGGTATTAGATAACAATCACCATCTTGGTCATGAGCTTTTACTAACTATTTATTAATAGCATGTTTGATATTCAGAGACGGCAATATATGTTTCTTGGGATCCATATCCCTCATTATGTTCTTACTACCTGGTGTTCGAATTCTTTTCGGTCATTTTCTCTGTTTCCAAAATTTGTCTGTTGCTCTACTATCCCACTAGCACAAATAACACGGATATTTTGTGAAACCCGGTTGCTGACCCAATATCGTATAAATTAATTTCAGATCTCTACACAACAACCATTGATGTTCAAGGTATTTAATTTTCTCCAAAACATAATTCAAACTTTCGTAATTTTCCTTCAGCTGCACTCGGTTTGCTACTGAAAATAAAGACAAAGCATTACCATTGTGTAGCAACACACGCTTTAGATTTATTTTACAAGAATCGAGAAATAGTATGTAATCACTTGGATCATATTTAATAGAATCTAGTCTAATTATTAAGCCTATTAAGTTATTACAGTTCACTAGATTTTCTGAAGTATTTTCACTGAAGTATTGCAACAGTTATTTTTCTTTTTTCCTGTAGAAAGTCACTGACGTATCTGTTGAAAATAATTTGTTTTCCTATAATATGGAAGCTAACAGATGAGTTTGCCTTGTGATAGTTGTAGCGCATTTGATGTTTCAAGAACGAACCCGTTGGACACTAGAGATGATGAATGACTCTTACTAGCTGTTATTAGCAGCTTTCCGATATCCGTATTTCTTTAGCGAATTTTCCCACTCAGCTCAGTGGATTAGCCAGCGAGGAGGGCGAGCTACGTTTTGATCGGGAATATCGAATTTGAATGGGGAAGTGTTCACTGCCATGTAGGCCGTAAAATACAGCCCACTCAAAGATAGTAGAAAAAGGGGGACCGCAGAAAGACAGATGGATCAACGGACGAGAAAGTGTTTGGAGACACGGAAAACTGTGTGCTTTGGCTAGTATTCAGAAGAATTAGGTTCTGGTTGTCAATATTTTCGAGTTTATCAGCTCTCGAATGGGTCCTTGTACCATCTCAGGCGGGATTGTGGGCATGAAAAAAGCGATAAATAAAAAAAACAAGTTGAATTGTGTAAATTGAGTGCTTTTTTTCTTTCTGAACATGAATCTGAATGCAAAGTTTTGCCAAGAAATCATTTTTTCAATCCAAGTTTTGAATGATTATTGCGGCGCAGTCATTCGGAATATTCACGTAGTTTATAGGACAAAATATGCTTAAAATTGTCTTAAGAGCTTATTTTCGAGGTTTGGACGTTTCCTCCCCGTACACCCTGTATATTGTACACCACTAGCAAAAAGGATGATAGGTGTATCCGAACGCATACGGTGCGAAGGTCGATTCGATCGGTATGGTCCTTAGAGAACAGGGAGTCATTGATAAGTACTGTGACATCACCGCGAGCACGAAGTCCGCCATCTTGATAAAACCAGTAGGTCTTAAATCCGCGAAGACAGGAGATGATGGAGAAGATGAGTTTCCTGAAGGCAGATAGATGGACTATGGCAAGAGATTATAAACCTCAATTCCTTTGGATGTGATCGGAGCCATGATGGGGAATTATTACTTTTGTACCTTTTTTATTTCTCCCCTTCGGAGAGTTGGTACAGGAACTCCCGTGGTGTTCCTCGTCAACAGCAGAGTCATCCTGACTCCTGCAGGAGATGATCGCCTGTGTCGGCAGAATTCCACGTTTTCTGACACAGGTGACCAAGATCTACGGGGACTTCAGGTTCGCTCAAGGTGAGTCTCGGAAGTAGAAAGCAGTGGACGGTACTTTGATGACTTTTTCTTCGGAGGGTGATGTTTGACCGACTGGTGACGTTTGTTGCTAGATTTTTTGTACTGTATGGGTATTATCACATTTTCACCTTGACTGCACGACATATCTTCAGGGAAGTCTGTAGGCAACACTTGACAACTGATGTGCGCTTCCAGAGTGGAAGCACGTTATGTTTGGCAATTTGCTGTTACCCCCGAGAACATAGTCTTTAGGACACTGGAGAAGAATCGTGATATGTCTACTGGATTTCTAGCCTGATGGCGAACATTGAAGGATTTATCTTCTTAGCTTTCAAGGGTCAAAAAATGGACTGTGAAATTAAAACGTGGTCGTTCATCGACTGAAACACTCAGAGCGTCCAAAACTCTCTATGATCGACGAAATTATAGCAAAATATCACAATGCCGTACACCATGATCGCTAATTAAAGGTACGTGTGCTGGCAGACATTTCAAAGATCACTAGCCGTGTGCACTATATTTTGCATGAATGGGTATGTCAATGCTTTTGACACGATGGTTGTCGCCTTTGTAACTGACAAAAATCGCATTCGAATTAACATTTCTAAACAGTATTTAGCGTTTTTTAAATGCAATACCGGTGTTTTTCTTCAACATTTCGTAACAGTAGATGAAACATGGATTCATCATCACACGACAGATAGAAAGGAACAGTCCAAACAATTGGTGGACGAAAATGAAAGAACCCCAAATAAAGCAAAAATGGCTCCATCTGTATGGAACGTTATGGCTAGAATATTTTCGGATTCTCATGGATTGGCAGTTGTCGACTATCCCAGAAGGGCAAACGATCATTGGGGAGTATTAGGCTTCATTTATGGACTAATTGTAAGTTACTATTAAGGTTAAACGCCCACATCTTGCAAAGAAGAAAGTTCTCTTCCATCACGACAACCAACACACAAAGGAATTTAAATTTATTTCTAAACAATCTACTTACCCTAACGACTTTCCAACATTTAATCTCTCAGTAAAATAAAATTTGTCCAACCCTGCAAAATAAACATCTCAGATTCAACCTCATCATTTGATGTGAACCTCCGTCACGCAATTCATTTTTTCAAATTTGGGATCAGAAGCATACATACATACGAATTATATATGTACGAACTTATACTATTTGCCGCTATGAAAATCTAGAATGAAGACTTATTGCCCTTTATTTATATTTTGTACGTCTGCCGCCTGTAATTGAAGTTTAAAATATATTATTAAATATTTATATTTCTTCTTATTAAATTAAATATTTGATGTTTCTTATTACCAATTTTCAAACCAAAATTAACTCAAAATTAAGGAGGAATGACTATTTTTTAACCAAAAAATAATGAATACCTCTAGTTGTAAGGTAAGTAAACCAAACTCGTGATATGTCTGTTGAAGGGAATTCCATGTTTTATAGAAATTCGTTACAAAAAGTCTACACTTTACGTAATAGTAAAGATCGTTGGTGTACCTGCGAGTGGGAGTGCGAGCGGCCGTGGCCCTCGACGCTGGAGTGGCTGCGGCCCTGGCTATGGCCGCCGGGCTGCGGGAGGCTGGCGATCTGCGCACGCCCGCACAGCTTTAGCACTGCTGCTGCCGCCCAGCGCAGCATCAATCTATACTTGGATTTTTATACCGTGGCACTTGATGTCGCATGATCGCGACCGTATCAAGCAGTGCTTGCGATCATGCGACATCTAGGGGCACGACCGAGACAGACGCGAAATGCCGTGAGATATTGCATCGTAAAGACAGGGCTGGAAGTGCCTCGTTATAGAAACACAAGTATAACCTCGGAGGTCTTTCAACAGATCGGAAGTGGGAATACAGAGATCGCTGACAAGTTAGCTAAGAATAGCCGCGTGTCGAGGTAACATTTTACGGTTGTCTGGTAACTAGACAACTAGGAGGACTGTTCCATTCTATAATCAAAAAACTACTAAACTGTAAACAAAAATTAATTGACTTTTTAAGATGCATTTAGTTTAATGACTTGGTCTCTGAGGACTGTTGTATGAACCGGAGAATAGGAATTATAATTGACTAACAAATTTCAATCTGTAAATTTTTGATGCGCAGTTAGGCGATAATAATCAACATGGATATTGATCATTATGAAAAATCTAGGTACAAATTATATTTGGAAACTGCCAAATTGACGAAAATGTTTTCATTGATTAATATAATGAATATTGTTTTTACACTATTGTCAATAAATGTCAAAGACATGATTTACTATATATCTAAGGTGAAATCTAATGATTTAACTCCCAAAACCACATTTCTCCAATACAGAACAACGAAGAATTGAGATACTGAAGCAAAGGAAATTGTTTTTGTAATTGAATAAATTAATTTCTTTTGAATCTGCTTGTCGCTAAAAGGGAAACAAGAAACGAAAAGTTCCTTTGCTTTAAACAAGTCTTTCAAGAAGTAATTCCATTTTTTAAACTAACCCCCAAAATTAAATGTACGTGTACGCAACAATAATGATAGCGGATCGATCATTATAAAGAAACGATTTTTTAAATAACCTTTTATTGTACGTTTTTTGTTTGTTTTTCTATTGAAAAACTTTAAACCTGACTACGCTTCCCCCTAATGAAAGCAGATCAACTCAACAACTGATCTGTTGCTCTAATTCTCTCATGTTATTTATTCAACACTTTGACGGAAAAAAATGTGTTCAATAACTGTTTGTACTATTCTATTCTATTCTATTAATATCTGATAACTGCAGGTGTTCTTTGAATGCTTGTCCCAGAGCGCTTGCTTACCTGCGCGTGCGCGGGCACCGGGGGCGGGACGAGCACGCCCTGCTCGTGGTGCACCTCGTGTGCGGCGGGCGCCGGGGCGGGCGCGTGGGCGGGCGCGTGGGCGGGCGCGCGGGCGGGCGCGCGGGAGGGCGCGCGGGCGTGCTGGCTGCCGCCGCCGACGCCCACGCTGCCTGGCGACGAGTAGCTGACCTCGGCGCGGTAGCCGCCGGCGTCGGCCGTGTAGTGCACGGTGCGGATGCGTCCGTCGGCGTCGTGGATGCGGTAGCTGCCCTTGACGGCGTCGCCCTCCCGCTGCTCCTCGTGCATGTGGAAGTCGCCAGAGTGCGGGTCGGCCACTTCGTACGCGTTGCGGTACTGCGGGTGCGCCTGGGGGCACAAGGACTCGTAGGTGTGGTCCAGCAACAGCACGGAAGGCGCACTCAAAGACGTTACTTTATTCACATGTAAAACGGATTTTGGCTGCGTTTAGATCAGAGCCAGTATGACCACTGTCTCTGCAGAACCTCTGGCCGGGGTGTTCTAGGATTCGAGTGCCGGTAATGGTGGATTTTCGACTGCAGCTTTTGTATTCCAAGGTCGAATTCAGCCGTTTCCTGGAGGAGAATTGCAGCAGCCGGCTGCTCTGATCGTTAGTTTGACGTGGTTAGTTAGTTTATCCGAGAAATACCTGGCGCATGCCGAAGCAGTACCCTAACAAACGAATCGCGCGCGATCATTCCCTCTCCATCCTTACTATATCTTCTTCCCGTACTTACACACACACAGTACAGGCACTTCTTACATTAGCAAGCGCTAAATACATCTCGTGTGTCCCGTTGAGGGGGAATCCTCCAGAAGCCAACGTGTAGGTCGGCAGCGGATTTCCTCATTGAGCAGGGGAGGAAACCGACACCTCCAGCGATAAAACGTCTACATTAACAGCTCTAATGACCTTTGCAGTAGACGTACCCGGAAACAATCATCAGTCAATCCTATAACGAATGTCAATTGAGATGTTCTGGTAAAAATAGAGAATGTCCCAGAATAATTGATACAAACTTGTAGGGCATGTAGGGGTCGTAGACGAGTTTGTTGCCAGTGAACACGAAGTGAATTATTACATATACTCGTGAGATTTCCTCCTTAGGTTGCTACGGTACACATCATCCACTGCTGTTCGGCAGGTAGATGAAATATCTTGATTGCGTCAGAACGTGACCTCCAAACACCACAGCGACACGCAACCCCTACATGCCGTTTGTAACATTCATTTTCAGGCATCTGTATTTCTGGCATTTCGGTCGAAATACTCGTAGATATTCCTGAATTTAATGTTGGAAAGGAAGTATCTCTCTATCCCTAGTAGTTTCTGAATGGACTACTAATGACAATATATTCACTAGTGATTGCGTGATGTGAAGCTTGTTTCGTGTATACGGTGGTAACATTTCAAAACATGAAATGCACAAGACACCATTATTTGCACCGAATGACTGAATTATAAAGATGAAAACTAAGAGTGCTTTCTTAATGATCAGTAAATTTTGACCAGTTGTGTTTCCAGAGCACTAATGGTATTTATTAAAACTAAAAAATTAACGATTCTAAAGTAATATTTGAAATATATAAAACATGTTTTATTCTGTATCGGTGAAAAAACTTATCTACTAGTTAGTGTACGCTCAGAAAATAAAATTAAATCGGTAAAACTCTAAATGAAACCACGCGAGTAACACATCTGTCACGAGAATTTTCTGAAAGTTATATTTTATGAGTGTAGGGGAGTTGGATGGAGTTGGATAATTTAGGCTCCCCGGAAGAGCCATTAGGTGCCACATGTGGACACTGGATGAAGACGGGAAGTCACATTATGACCACGTCTTGGAAATTTGATAGTCCGAAAGAAGCACATGGACAGACGACTTGCTTCATTCGCACACAAACACATTATGGCTGACGAACGAATATTTTATTCATTCAGAATTGCACAATGGTTACCTAGACAAGTATTTTATTTAGTGAAGACAATTTACGACCTACAAGTTGTTCGAGGAAAATATATTAAGGCAAACCGTTGAACATTTGCGAGTTTTCGTCATGAAACTGTCTTGAGAATTTCTCCTAGTTGACCAGTAAAATTAAATTATATCGAGTCTTTGAAATAGTCATGACATTTGCATGAAGTTCACATTAAAACTCTTTGAAGATATATTATTCATTTGGATAGTTGTAATGGTACTTTAACACTGTTCCAACTTAATCAAGCTAACTATTTAGAGCTATTTGACTCAATCAATAATAAACCTACGGAATATAGCGTTTTAGAAGCAGTTCCTTAATATTTGAAATATGAGAATATGTGCTTCGAGTATTTTCTTTTCATCCTAATTTCCATTTTATTTTTCGGCTGGGGAATATTGTAAGGAAGAAATAGTATTACATCCTTCATTAACTCAACTCGATTTTTCTTTGCTTTCTCCTACTCGGAAAAGGAAGTTGACATTTCATATTAATTCTGTTTAATAATATCATAAAGTTTATCAGAAAATTCTCTCATATCTGTTCTCACGTTGTTTCACAGTTAGCTCATTAGCTCGTAACAAGTTATGGGTGTGATCGTTAAATCGGATATTACTCTTTTATGCAGTTACCTCATTATTTCGGAATACGTAAGACACAAGATAACTGATGGCAAGGTTACAATGAAACACGAAATGTTATTAAATAAGTGGTGAGAAACAATACTAGTGTTACACCAATGGATATGCTATATTTATAATTCATGGGTTAATTATAAGTAAAAAGCATTAAATTAATTTGATGAGAATCGAATTTCCGCGAGGATTGAAAGCAAAGCAGTATAATTTAGTACACTTTTAGTACATGCAATGCATTTCATAAATATTTCCAAATCTCATATTAAGAACTTAATCATTAACATTAATCGTCATTAATGTAGCAAAAATTATATTTTCTACTTTTATGGTTATACAAAACACATATGCAAAATAGTAATTTAAAAACTGTGACAATATTTCACGATAAGTACGAAACTAGCCACGGATCAAATCAGTGATGAATCCAGGATCACAAATCCATGTTCACACCAATCCCCTCAACAAGTTTGAAGTTGTTCTCGATTTAATCATATACAATTAGGCAGCAAGTATTGATCTCTTAAAACCCTAAGATGTATTGAATTTTTCAAATTATATATTTTTATTCATCTTATTTAGGGTGTGGTATTCGAAATAAATGTTGTCCCCTCTCCCGAAATATTGAATGAATCCGCCCCTGAACTGAATCAAAAGAGGATTTGAAAAACATTGGTATAAGGCATCTAGATTTTACTATTACTTCAAAATTTTCGAAGTTTTCCTACACGCTGTAGCTGAAAGTCCTCGTGAATATGCATGTGCTTCGAATGAAGGGAAGTCCTAAATCCGCGCCAGGGCGGGGGGGGGCACTCACCACGTAATCGTAGCTGTCTTGACCTTGGCCGTGCGGGTCGCGCACGGCGATCTTCTGCGCCGGGCCCACCACCGGCGGCCCGCTCACCGACTGCCGCGAGTACGAGAAGGCGAGTTCGGCGGCGGACGCGTGCTGCCACACGGCGGCCAACAGCGCAACCAGCGCCGCCTGCTGCACACAAGAGGGCGCGCGCTGTTCACCAGCGGCGACGGACGCGGGAGGAAACCCTACTTTGGATGCTTTGAACCATTTTTCTGTATTGCGAGTTGAGGTGAGAATAAACGTGACATGCAGGCTAAGGAAGGAGTGTGGAACATATAGGATATGTGCAAATTTTGCTGGTTAAAGGAAACCTTTTTTGTTGTTGTTGTTGTTTTTTGTTGTTGTTTTTTTTTTTTTTGCGGCTGTTGTAGTTTGAATTTTTAATGAGAATTACTACAATTAATTTATTGTTTTTCTTTTAAATTGTAGTTAGAATGAAAATTGTCATTTATTTTTCATTAAATTTCAGTCATATTTAAAATGAATGTGCTAGCGATTTCACAAAAGGTCTCAGAAAATATCAAATGTCTTTCCACAGGAATCCCACAGCATTACATACAAACTATATTATTTATAATAAGTACATTTTAGAGCTTAAATATTATTGAAAATTTGAAAAGAAAATGTTTCTGAATCTGTTCACGGGCACAGTTCACTTCCATACATTTTGCTCTAAGGAAAGTAGCAAAATGACTACCGAAACGTTAGAAAATATGCGCAAGATGTGAAGTCTCCTGGATAACCTAGTTTCCATTGATTCCCTTGAAAATTCTCTCAAGGGTTTAAGAATTCTTCAATAAGACCTTTCATTCGTTCATCGTCATGTGTTAGCATATTTTCAACTGTTGGAATATCTCTATTTTTATTAAACCGTTTATGATCGATATAGTATCTGCGCGAATGCACTCTTCACGTATATTTATGCATAAGTTTTCATGGCCGCAACCAGGATTACTGTCCGAATGGTGTCTTTAAACCTATTGACTTTGATGAGGAACCAAAGCGTAACAACGTTGGCTACTCCCCGAGTCACTAATAAATTTAAATTCACATGGGGTTTTACTGACCGAAAAAAGCATAAATAAAATTTCAAACCCTCACCATCCCAAATCAGAAAAATTACGTTGTTATACCACACACTTTGGCGAGTATTAAATGGCTCTAGCAAATGGATTGGCTAAAAAATGTCCTCTATGAGATTTGGTTTTTATTTCAGCAACACTTAGCAAGTTCATGTAAAGAAATTAGATTCTTTATTAGGTTTATTAGTTCTTTGAGAGGTAAATAGTGTTAATTGCCTCATATGAAATTTTAAGTATTCGTATATATTTACAAGTGTATAAATATAGGTTACCTGAAAGAAAGTGTGAAAGAAATCAGGAAATTTTTCCTCTTCTTCATAATCCATAATTCATGATATCCACGAATTTTTCAGGAGAAATGAAGAGGGGAAAATTTTGGTTTAGTAACGTGTCAATACGGCATTCTTAACGAACGAATTTGGAAAATTCTTTTCAGATTTTGGTCACTGGTATTGATTTGTAATGCCAGATCGCAGAATCGCAACGTCAACAACAGCAACATTTAAGCCAGTCTTCTGGAGAAGGTTCCTCACATAACTATGGTAACTTTCAAATCTTTGGCATATACATTTCACGCCGACCCTAATTTGTAATCAGATGTTTCAACAATATTTATTGAAAGTGGAGGTAGTAATACAAGATGTCCGCAATTTCAATGATTCATTTCGCACTTCTGGAACTGGAGAGAATTTGTCAGATTGGTTTGTCATTTGGTGTGTGTGAATGTGTGTGAATACACAATGCTCTCCTGGCATGCGTGGTGGGTAGCCTAACTTCCATACGACTCATTCTTAATAATCCATACTATCTCATTAAGCTGACTTCGATTACAGTAATACCATCAAATCAACGTAATTTTCAGTAGTACATCCTTTGTCCCCTTATTTGCTAGGGTACGACAAATTCAAACATTGAAATATTATCAACATTTTCGAATATTTATGATACTTATATGACTGAGTACAATGCGCAAAATTGTAGATATTTAGTAAAAGGTTGGCTTTCAGCTTCTACTCTAAGTATTACAGGGTGTTTTCGGCAAGATGTAACCTATTTGTAGCTTTGATTACTCCTTTCGTTTAAATTATATTGCCTCAGTTTCATTTACTTCGTAAGGAATCGTAGTAACTTAATATTTAATCCAAAACGCTTGTAAACGCTATTATGTTAGTTAGCATCAGATATCGTTATTCAATATTTCCTTATGTGTTATAGGATATTGTTTATGAAAATAAGGAACATTTATTATAAGCATATCCGAGCAAAAGGAATTATATGAAGAGTGGGGCAGGAAGATACCGTTTAGTATATTAAGAAAATATTTTTGAACAATTACTGCAAAAAAGCTTCAATTTTTTTGCCCATTGTACTCGAAGAAAGATACCCAGAATGCTTTTGCAGAAATTATTTCGTATAAGGGCTTCAGAATCAATGCAATAAATTTGCAAAAGATCATAAGATGTCAATTGACTGAATCATTACTCTGAATATCAAACTTTTCCCATGTAGTTCTAAATCTCGTTTGGTCTTGCCTATATTACATGTTTTCCTAGTAGTCTCCAGCAACTGATTACAAATCAGCGAAACACAAGAACAACTTTCGACA
Organism: Gryllus longicercus; assembly: GCA_038098605.1. Classification (NCBI taxonomy): domain Eukaryota; kingdom Metazoa; phylum Arthropoda; class Insecta; order Orthoptera; family Gryllidae; genus Gryllus; species Gryllus longicercus. The sequence goes on along the minus strand of JAZDUA010000069.1, from coordinate 1,053,820 downwards.
TTTGCTCAAATTAAGACCATGCTCACGCATAACCCTTCCGGGCACGAATTAATTCGGCAAGCGTTTTATTACATCACCAGCGTGTGCAAAATCCAACTTGCTACACAACTGACACAGATTATACGGAGCGTGTTAATTACAAAAAATAAAATTCGACTAGAGGGATGGTGAAAGAATGAGAGCGCGCTAGTCGTTCTTTCTGCAAAAAGACTGCTTGTTTTCCTCCCCTTCATTAGAACATACAAAAACTGCGAAATATGAAAGCTTTTTTTTTCCACATTATATCACTGTATTCCAAAGGCTAACAATATCGTTGTTGTAACTATATTTTTGCTGCATTAACGCTTTGAAAGTGTGGACGAAAATTATCCCATTATGTTCTGAAATACGATCGCTTATTATATTACGTAATGACAGGAACGATGACTATGTTGACATTTCTATCCTTGTGTAGTTTTAAGATTATTACCTCCAAATGTTTCACTACTGTGGGATGGTTGTTGTTTTTATAACCATTCATCGCAACATCTCTAAAAAGCGAAGAATCTTTATGAGACTGTTACAATCTCCAAAAAAGCAGTGGTTCGAACCTTTTGAAATAATATTATATTGGTCCGAATTTTCAGATGCATAATTTCAGCTTTGACAGTGGTTCCAGAAAATTTCTACTACCAAACACTCGAGATGATTTTTTCACGTGCATGTAACTTCACTACGCGGAGGTCTAAGATAAAGTAAAAATAAAGTTCTTGCATCCAATTTTCTTAACGTGATATTTATCGAATGTCATCCTGATAGCTAACATTTTCTATTCTATATAAATTTTCAGACTTAATAAATGGTTAGTTTGTAATTTAGATAATATAATCGAATAAATAATTGATAATGTACTCTAAAAAATTACTGGACATTGTGAATGTGCACTGGATAACAAAAAATATTCTAATTCCTAGTGTAACATACTTTAGCGTACAATATGTATTGCAACCCTTACCGCTCAGCTTTATTTCCGCCGAACGGGGTTCATCAATTGTCCGTGATACCCTGTCTGGGCGCTGACAAGTGTTTATAAACTGAGTGAATCTACCTTGACTATTCGTTAATTCTACAACCCTAAATTACAGCATTCGTAAGTGGACTCAGGGTGTGTGGTATCTTTACTCGATTGTAAAAATTTAACACGTAATTCTTGAATAGTATTTTTATTCCCAAAATACAAACAACAATAAAATTGAACACCACAAAGACGCAATTTCCAACAATTCATATGACACTTAATAGATTTAGATAACCAACACTACCTTCGTGCTCATCAGCAACACTAAGATTTTTACTGGCCGTAGTTAAATCTCAAAATTTGTAGATCATCTTTTTTCCTAGGGTGGACCTTTCTATCAAGTTTTTCACAGTCATGGACTTACTTTAGGTGAGATACATATATACAAAATTCCATCTGAACACAAAATACGTTTTGCAACAATTCAATCTCGCACTGATCATTTCCATTTCAATGTCAAGAAAATTTCTACTTACTTACTTGGCCTTTTTAGCCGACCTCAATCCACAGAATGGTTGCTCAAATTAATGTTCTTGTACAAATTCAAATTATTTTACACCACTTGAAATTTAGATACTCATTTACAATATTAAAAATATTTACAGTTTCAACAAATGATTCACCCCATTTGAATTTACTATACTACATAATGTCCCATTAATATGCAATGAATCCCAGAGAGACCCATTTGCGTAACATCAATGGTCTGTTCTATTAATATTCGCTCAAATAGATTTTGTTCATACTATCAAATGTTACATGGTTCATTATAATACCTCCCTTACTATTTATTTCCTTGAACCCGTATAAAAGGTGTCGGCCTTCCTTGGGCACGGCTGGCTACACTATTAGCGTCTCGCCTCCATGCTGTTGTACAAGAATACAATAGATCAGCCTTTTTGAGAAAATCTTGTTTTTGTTATTTTTTAAAATTGTACTAAATATTGCGGTAAAATGACTAATTTCTTAAAAATGTACATGACCTTCATTAAAAAACTATGAACAACGAATTTAATTTGAAGAAACAATCTCTATCTTTAGTTTTGTAGTAGGAAGCTACCGAAAAAATCCAAACTTTTATTTTTTTTTTTTTTGATATTCGGAGTTAACAGTGACAATCGGACACTAGCCGCACTTATAATATTATTTTTTTCTGTTCTTACAAGAAAGTTAAAGAAAAAGTTTGGAACCATTTTTGAGAGAACTTTGAAAATGTCCCAGGGGCTTTATATAAAGTATCTTCAAATTTTAAAGAATGGTTATCAAAATCGCAGCGCTTTGAGTCAAGCCAGATTGACTGGAGAATATCCATTTTGAAAAAAATTCTTCGCGTGGTTTAGGCGGTTTTAAAAAAACACTTTTTCGGTAACAAGGGACCTCAAAACGTGTATTTCCATTGAAATCTCGAAATTGTTTTTCCGCGTCATTAGATATTACGAATATTACACCATATATACGTACGTAGACGAGAAAGTAAGAACAATTTTCTGAAAAACAACAACAAATTATCTATTTAAAGTTTTATCGTTAAATAGAATAAAATATGACAAAAAATGCACGCTTAAGCTTCCGCTGTGTCTCCCGGATAGCCAAGAATTTATGACAAAGAATGGTTCAGGTCACATTTTCATTGAACTTCCTAAATTTTCGAAAATTGCAAGTGAGAAATAATGCGAGAAAGTAAGAGCTGATGTAGCATCACTACTTTTGAAAAGATATATATTTTATATTATTTGCGAATATTTCTATTTTTCAATCTTCCCCTGTTCTTTTCATGGGAATGTTTATACTATTAACTTCACTTACTTTAACGTTATCCCATTTCACAATAACCCAAACAACCTTGACATAAGCCATTATAATAGATATCCGCTCTATAAAATACTCGTAATTTTAAAACACATCATTAAACCACCCCCCAAAACCCGCCTCTCCCGTTTGAGAGCCTTTCCCGCTGCGTGAGCGCCGGCGCGTTACCTGGAGAGTGCGAGCCATGGCGAAGTGTGCGAGCGGTGCGAAGCGGGGTCTGAAGAGCGAAGCGGGGCGGTTCGAGCAGGAGCGAACTGCTGGCAGAAGCGCACGCGCGTGCTATATACCCGCCTGGAGGCGCTGCCGCCCCCGCCGCCTGTAATTGGGCCGTGTTCCGCTGTTATTGGCAGCTCCGTTCGGAACTGCGTTCAGCCCCGGCGATCGCTTAACAACCGCTAAGAACACGCAGTGGGCATAAAAGACATTATGCGTACACTTGCTGCAACAGCAGCAAAACTCATAATTTGGCACTAATTATTTTGTAGTAAAATATATACGATTTTTGAAGTTATTTCCACTCGTAAAATAGCACGAGCGTACTTGGAAAATTTGTCACATGGGTGCAGCTGTATCGACGTTTACTGTATTTCATACGTCAACTTGAACAGTCAAAAACATACGCTGAAAAAGTGCTTTTTTACCCATTTTCAATATTGCAACAAATTTTTTTCTGTGATATTTAAGTATCATTTCGCACGATCAGGAACCAGAAAATTCCCTCTAGTATTGCCTTTCTCTGCACAATACGTTACAATTTTAACAAGGCATTAATTGTATTTCATTTTTTATTTCGATAAATATAATTTAAATGATTTTAGTTAATTGATTTTTCTGTCGCTCGAATCTTTGTCCCATGTCGCCCGAAGGGATTTAGAAAATATTTAAGACAATATTTTAAAAATTATAGGAAACATATATTTTGAATGAATTTATTTATGGTAATAACTGCTTAATGTATTCATTACTGTCAATTATTTGTTTATTTTAATTTTCAGATAGTTTGAGAATAAATATCTATTTGGTATTTTAATTAATATTTTTATTAAATCCACAGTTGTACGGTAAATAGTTTCAATTTAAGCTCGGCTTTAAAAAATTAGGTGATATACACAAAAGATTTAGCATTTTAAGCAGATGTTAAGTATATTAATAGACGAGTTCGTTTATTCCGCTGCATTTTGAAAGTTCTGCCCGTGGCCGCGACCCTCCTCTGGGGCCTCCTAGATTTTGGCCCAGTGTGCGCTGCATCCGCGCCCTGCGACGCTTTATGGTTCGAACACCTTCCGAAGCCTCGCTACGCAACCACTGGAGCTGCACGTAGCCTCCATTTGGGAACATGCAGGAGAAATATCGAAAAGTAGGGCATCTTTGACTCTTGTATTCCTTTCGCAATTGTACAATAAAATGTGAGATCAGGGGTGTAATGTGGAGTCTGTTCACAGTAGCAGAACTACAATTTATACGAACTGGCAAATATAAAATGAAATAACTATTTAAATGTCAGTTAAGAATTTTTATTACTGTTGTTTCATATTCTGCAAAAGAAAGCTTCATAATTTTATAGAGAACCAACAGTCCAGACGCCGGCATTTTGCCATTCCACTCTTCGAAAGAAGAGGCGTTTCCAAGGGAAGTTGGATTCCATTTCATTGAACTGAATAGGGGTCTCTTATTATTCTGTTTTTATACATTTTTATTTATTTACTACAATTTGATTAGTCGGCGTCACCCTGGTATTTGTTATATTCATGAATAAGGCAGGAAAAGGATTACATTTGAAATATACCCTCTTTCTACTTAATTATTTATTATTGTGGTACATTAAGTTTCTATTCACTTTTATTAATCGTCCAATTTTATCATTTTCGTTGCCAGACTGTTTTTACATTTATCAAAATATTGATTACCTTAAAATAATAATTTGCCCTACACTGTTCATTATCTCGTCATTCTTCAATAAAAACTGATAACAATTTACATTGATTGTGCAAATATGTGTTCGACGTATCAATGCATTACCTTTTTTAATTTACTCTCAACGTGCAACTCTGCACAGAAATGCGATTTCTGGAAATTCTGCTGTGTAAACCTGTTTTTGGAAAATTGATGGCACAACTACAACAAATTATCGTTCTTTTACTTGGTTTTGACAATAAAACTTCAATATTTATTCTAATGGAATTACAATCTTTAAACTTCATCTCATTAATTGTCAGAAAGCTATCTCCCCTATGCATTCACAGTTCCGTGCGATATTTCTTTCTGAAAAAAGTCCGTAAGCTTTCGAAGGTATCTTCGGTGATGTCTTCAGGATGTCTTCTTCCAGGATATCGTTCGGGTGAGGTTCTCGTGGCATCCTCTCGATCGCAGCAAATTCCACCAGCGAATAAGGTTCCTAATACTTCCCAAATGTTGTAACTGTTGAATAACAATATCATCTGGTCTAATCCACTGAACAAATATCAATGGCGAACGCGACGTGTCCTTCCTGTGATCCGGGTGAAGCGCCTACCCGCCACTGGCTACCTTTTTGTTTAACTTAAAGAAATTAATTAATTATGCCCAGTTCTAACCTACCATAATCCTTCACGTACGGAGTCTATTTCATTTTACTTATAACTCATAAATTACAACACATGACATAATAACACCCTTGAAATATAATTTAGATAACACATAAAATTCGCCCAACTAATAAAAGTTCCCGCTTCCTAGCTTTTTGAAATCGCCGTCATTTATTTAAAATTATGTCCCGAGGCTATGATTCGCACAAGAATATCGCGTTTAGCCCTCAAGCACGGAATACTATGCTTGTTGGAATACATGCACAGTGAATGCACGGCGATGCTTTACTACCATATAACCTCGCCATTCTCACTGCCACATGCACAGTGCATGCAGGGCGATGCTTCACTATCATGCAGCCACGCCGCGCCGATTCTCACGGCCACAGCACAGTGCAAATAGGGTGATGCTTTTCTACCGTGCACCCTAGATTTGACGTTTCTCAGGGCAACCTGCACAGTTCGGTTACAATATATCATTCTAATAAAGTATTACTTGTAGCAGCGTACCCTGAGGTACATGTATTGCAGCTACTATGTAACTGTATTGCAGCTACTATGTCATTGTGAGTTGCACAAATCACAGAATGGCTTTGATATATATATATATATATATATATATATATATATATATATATATATATATACACAGTTTATTTACATATATACTTGTGAGCCATACCATTTACTGTCGGAGCTTTCGCTCCCCGTTAGCCTCTGCTACTCTAGCTAAGTACTGAACACACTGTTCGTCATGAGCCTGGCGCTCGTACCTGCACTCTGCTCCCTCGCGATAATCTCGGGGTGCTTTGTGGAACAAGAATTCCCTTTTGCATGGGCCACCCACCTTTTTAGGCGCGTGACCACCTCGCCACCCCGGTTGAAACTGAGTGGTCTTGCGACACATGTGGCGCCGATATGGCACTATTCCTCAGAACCTGCACCCCTGGGCTCAGAGATCCTAGTGTTCGAGCCCCGACAGTGGCGGGATTTTCAACACTAGCTGGGTAGCTAGGTGGAATTGACCGGCTGACTAGAAGTGATTTGTAGAAGCCGGCTGCTCAATAGCGGTCGACTCTCGCCAGTTTTCAGTGGTTTCTCCGATTAACACCAAACGAATGCCGGAGTAGTGCCTTAACAAACGGGCCACGGACCGCTCTAGATTTTCCCTTCCTTTTTTGTCGTCCTATCCTCACCCTTAGATACACATTACACTTTCATGTACTACACTACCACATATGTCGGGAGACCAGTTTTCCAGGCTGGCGCAATGCCTTGCTGGTCGGGAAAAACACAAGCGGGCGGTAGGTCGGCGCTGGATCTCGCCGTCCAGTGGGGAAAGATCGCCGCCATCTCAAGCGATAAATCATGTACTACACTTACGGAACTCCCGTGGAGGAGTGTCTGTCCACGTCCTGACGAGGGGTTGCAGAGAAGACACCCCCCAAAAAAGGCTCTCAAAATTGCAGAGGAAAAGAGTATTAGACATTATCTCATAAAAAATGCCAGGTATTGTAATAGTTGTCAGCCCCAGGGTCGGTATTTAGTCCCCACTATTTAGTCAAAATGCTAAAATGAAAATGAAGAAAAGACGTAGATTGTCAACCTGTGATTCCAACAAGTTTAATAAGGAACAACTTACAAAGACGCTGAAACTCGTAGGATATAAAATAAAAATTACATGCTCCTTACCTTCCTTATGAATTCTGATTGCTCATAAAAACAAAGATATCACAAACAGTCACCCCTTTTCCGCTATGAAATGTGTTATGTACCATTAGAACGGTATGTTTGGAATAGTATCTGTCTTCATAGTTTAAACGCAACGAATGAAAGCACCTCAATTGAATGAATTAAACTGCCGTTACTACTGACCTGTTGGTAACGATGACCATTTATTAGCTTGATTTAGGCAAACTCACGAAATGCATCGTATATAATGTCAACGGCTCAAGGCATTAATTCACAATCCCTTTGAATTGTACGATATATTTGTACTTTCTAAGCAACTAAAGTTTTTTGGAGCAACGATAAGTATGATGATTTCCTCAGATGTCGTCTGCGACATTTTTTTCATCTAATAAATGTTATTTTGTAATAAATGGCAATTTGGTAGCCACTACTTTATTATGTGTATTTTTATTTTGTGTGTGATGAGAACGCTCGTAGTTGTAACACTGCATTTCTGTAGATGTGTAATATAATGTTTTCAGAAAACTTGTCTCGTTTAATGTAAATTTGCAAGAGAAAAAATGTCCATTCATACAAAATTATTTCAGTTTGGTATATTTGGCAAAAGTACTTGCCACGTAGTATACACTCAATATGTTATTGAAATACATGGATAATAATTGTTGTATGAAAAAAGTCAAATCACTTTCTAAATTAATACAGCATTGTAGGCTTTCACGGCCGGAGTCAATATTCTTCATGTCTTCCGGGCTGATGGGCCGTGGTCCAATTGGCTTTGAGGTGCCATAGATGTTTCTTCCGGAGAGAGCTGTAGATCTGACAGGTTGACCACAGTGCGTTGTAGGTCGAGCGTAGGTGGGGCTGTACCGGTTTGTGTAAGCCGATTGTATTTCTGTATTTGTTTCTCAGAAATCTGTTTCTTCTTTGACATCATCGTGTTGTAGGTGATGCGGTCAACGTTGTCCCAATCGTGCATTCGGAGCGCATTGCTGATCTGCAGATGCAGTCCATATAGGTCCTTGTCTGTAGCAGCAATATCGCGCCGGTTCTGATGTATCCTTTCCCGTAGGAGAGCCTTTTCCGTTCGGTCGTAGATGCGGTGCGACGACCGTGTTGAAAAAACGCGTTTCTGGCGCAAGAAGTTAGGAACGACATTGTTGTCCCGGCAACGTAGTAAAAAGGTCAGGGAGCACAGCATTTGACTTTTCTTCCTCCGTAGCCCCTCAAGTCGGCGGATAAGTTTATATGTCTCCTCCCCGTAGAGGCGGTTAATACAGCATTGTAGGCTTTCACGGCCGGAGTCAATATTCTTCATGTCTTCCGGGCTGATGGGCCGTGGTCCAATTGGCTTTGAGGTGCCAATTGGACCACGCCTCAAAGCCAATTGGACCACGGCCCATCAGCCCGGAAGACATGAAGAATACTTTCTAAATTGTATTTTATAGATGTCTTTATTCATTTTAATTTCGTTACCGTTATTATTTGCCATTTTGTCGTTAAAATATTGTCGGGGAGAAGTTGAATGCTCGCAATAAGCTGCTCAAAAGGACGAATTAAGGGCAAATGGAAAAGGTATCCCAAGGCAATAGAAAGTCAGAAATGATGTAAAAAAAACTGGCTCTATTTATTCAAAAGTATATAAAAAACACTGAAGGCAAAACACAACAGAGAACACGAAACTTAACAGCAGATGACATAAAAATATGATGGCATGAAAACATTCGCAATGACCAGTGAACACTGATTAAAACAAATCAATAACCGTAGTGGCCGTGGCCCTGGGAGACGGTGATCTCTTGCGCGTCGCCGACGACGGGGCCGTGGAAGTTGACGTAGGAGGTGGCCTTGACCTGCTGGTGGCCGTGGCCATGCTTGTCCTTGAGGATGTAGACGTGCTCGTTGTGGCCGTGGTTCTCCACGTCAGCGAAGAAGCCGCCCTTCTTGTCGGAGACGTACTTGACGGTGCGCAGCACGCCGCCGGGCTCCTTCAGGGTGTACTGGCCCTCCACGCGGTCGCCGTCGCGGTGCTCCACCTGGCCGTGCTGGTCGCCGGTGTGGTGGTCCTCAACACCGTACTCGTATTTGTACTTCGGGTAGGCCTGGAGAAAACAAAATAAACAGTATAGATTTTCTCATTTGTTGATACATTTGTGCAATAATTTATCTGAATGTCACAAGTACTAATTTAATTGGGTTTCTGATATTGACATTCAGGTTCATGTAAGTTTATTTTTTTCTGCGTATCATCATTCAATTTGGGATTGTAAGCCTTCCGAATTAACCTTTAGGTTGTACTGGACTCATGCCAGAATTCTATCCCGCGTGCTCTTTTATGCCGATGTTTCGTATTTTGAACTCCTATACTTCTGTGATCTAGAGACGTGTAACGTTCTTCGAGAGCTTTCTGGAAGGGGGCTTTGCAAATCCGGAATAACTGCAAATTGCAAATAAGTTACACAATTTCTACAGAGGAAGACATAGAGGGGAGTTAGTAGTTAGTTAGTAGTCAGTAGAGACATTTACGTCGTTTCTTGGACTCGAAATAATGTTTACGTACTATTTTAAGTTGCAAAATTCAGAAATGGCCGTTTTCGGTAAGAAAGTCATCTCCCAAAGAAAATGCAAGAATAGCCTCCTCTCCGATTCTAGACATTATCGATCAGTATTTCTCAATGTAATTTCGTAGGTACAGCCGTCGTTACATGGCTAATGAATCTAATACTTTCTTGAATCTTTGTGAGGTATGAATAATTCATGACATATTGGAGTTGTTTTTCGAATTCTTGAGTCTAAAAGGATATCTAGATGACCATTTTAGATATGATAGGGCAACCTACAACATTTTCTTTGAATATACAAAATTACTAGTGTGGAAGGAGGACAGTTCGAACCGTTCCAAAACAATTAATTAGTCAGAGATTAGACTAATCTGGAAATCATCAATATAATAATTCGTTCTTTTCGAGTTGTTTTGAAAAATATAATTAATATTGGGGAAATCAGGCCTCTAGCTTCAGCCACGGGCCGGCGTACTTACCACGTAATCCACGAACTCGACGTGTTTGCCATGCTTGTCGGCGACCGTGCCGCGAATCTCCTGGGCGTGGCCCTCGACGGGGCCCTGGAAGACGGCGTAGGACTTGCCCGAGTAGCCTCCGTGGCCGCCGTAGCCACCGCCAAGGCCCCCGCTGCCGCCCTCCGAGGTGCCCAGGCTGCCGTAGCCGCCGCCCAGGCCGCCGCTGTAGTCACCGTAACCGGCGTGGGCGCCCGCCACCGCCAGCGCCAAGAGAATGAACTACGCCAGAGTAATACCAGGTTACGTTATTTACATAGATCAGGGTTATCATGAAGGCACGAGCATGGGGCGCTTACTGATTTTGTATATATATATATATATATATATATATATATATATATATATATATATATATATATATATGAAAGTAAAGTTTTTTTTTTTTAAATTAACTAAATGGGCATGGGCAATGTTGATCGATCATCTGATACTCTACATATTAAAAATATATTATCAGTGAGTGAGATAACACGTAGACAATTTATTTTGTAGGTGTTACTTTGTAAATATAAAATTCTTTAATAGAACTAGGAAGTAATATACATAGTAGAGAGAAAGTTATGTAATGCTGCGCCACAAAATGGCGATTTTTCGACAAAAACTCGTGGTATGAAACCCTGATACAGAAAAATTAGGTAAAACTTATTTATTAAATTACTCCCTCTAACACGTTATATACTCAGATTTCCGAAATTCTTCCGAAACCTTAATACCGAAAAAGGTTTGCTTTTTTTTCAAAACGTTTATCCGTTCCATAATCCAAAACGTTAATCTTTTTCCACAATCGATATTCACCGATCGACTCGAGGCGCTTCAATTTTGTAAAACATTTTTTGAAATTTGGAGGTACCAGTACTTTACATGATCCCAAGCAACATCTCAAAATTTTCTCAAAAATGGCTGCAAATGTTTTGAAAGAATTAAGTACACTTATGAAGATGACATGCGTCCGTTTTTCACTGTTTACTCTGAATTTTCGAAAATTGCACAAGTTTGAATATTTTTCTGCGTCTTCTTACAGCTACAAAATTGAAGACACAGATTTTCTCTTAAAGTTAATTTTTTCTCCGTAGTTAGTTCCTTCAACACGTTCATGTACTTTCCTGGACAATTTGAGTCGTTCCGCGCAATATTGCGTGCAATGTGTGCAATATTAAAAAATCACAAGAACTTAATTTTCTCAAAAACGGATCGAAATTTTCTTTCAAATTTTAATAAGGATACTGACAAATGTACAGTATAAGATGACATAAACGCCATTTTGCTCTATTCTATTGTTTTTTTAAAAAAATACACATGTAGTTTTTAGTTGTCTCTCATATCCTTCATACTTACATGATCGGCATTTATGAGTAAATATGATTTAAAGATTTCTTATAAAGTTTCTCGAAAACTCAAAAATGTACTATGAATATGAGCTCAAAATTTCCCATTTTCCGAAACGCTCAAATGCCATTTTTTTTGAAAAACGGCTCCAATTTTTTTCTTCAAACTTGTTAGCAGAGATTGTGCTAAATACACTATTTAAGATGATATAAAATTCATTTTGCTTTATTCTTTTTTGTTGTTTTTTCAAAAATTACACAAATCTCTTTACAGTCTTTGATGATAATTCATCACTTGCCAAATCCATTGTTCTTCAAGAATGTAACAGAAACTCTTGCTGTTAAGGCAAACTAATTTTTTATACAGTTTGAAGTCCTACTACTTTTGCAGAGTAGTTCTGATATCGAAGGTATCCGATCCGCGTGAAGGGCCACACCGCACGTCCTCTCGGGAAACACCTCTCCACAGAACTCACCTGAGCCTTGTACATGTTGCTAATCTGGAGATACAGCTGCAACTGATGCAGTACGGAGAACACCTGCGCCTTAAATACCCGTGGATCCAATAGAGCGAAAATCCGGGCGAACGAAAGTACTTCACAGCAGTAGCGGCGGCGGCGGCTGCACAGCACCGAGCCCCGCCCACTCCCTTCGGATGACGTCGTTACCGAATCGACCTGCTCGCGACCAAAAAAGCCGCGCGCGCGCTCTGATACGTAACACCCGGAAAGGCGCTGGGGGCTCGCCTCTCGCTGCCGAGCCCCAATTTGCGCGACCGTGTGTGACATGTCCCCTTTTATGAATTGCTCGCCTCAGGTATTTCGAACACTGCGGGCGGGCGCTGCGACCTCAGGTTTGTTGTGCCTTTCGCTCCGGCGCTTCGGGCGGTCGGCTTGGGTCTCGTCAGGCGGCGGCGAGCCGCGTGCAAAATGAACGCTGTGCCACACGCTTTTGTTATCTGCTAAGTACTTGCTAATTGAGGTTTTAAAAATTTACCAGGTGCGTATTTTTAATATGGTTGATGATTGTTATTTTGCGTGCCGGTAAGCGGAGTCATTCCACTCTGAGTGCTGCAAGTCATGTGCGGGTCACTTTAGGTTAGCGGCAACTCGTTTTGCGCATTCGCGTGTTTCCTCTGCAGCGATCGTTTCATCTAATTGCTGCATTGTTGTTACCCCGAAGTAAATTACTATTATGCTCATCCTGCTCATCACGAACGTCTTGCAACGAAGGAACACTCAATTTGCTGGAGTGAAAAGGGCAAATGTGTTTTTATTAGGTGTTAAAACTCGTGTCTCTTAGAATTCTAACCACTTTATTAGACTTTGCAAGCCATTCAAATTCTTGCAAAATTTATTTGGGAAAGCGAGTTCTCAAATATGTCTGTTATGCTGTGTTCATAATAATATGTACACAAGGTAATTTCAAAGGAGGAAAGCAGCTTAGCACTGGTTAGTTTTCCTGTTAGAAATGGCCTTATTTATGACGTGCTAAATGCGCCAAAAAACTCACATAATCATAGTTTATATATTTAATAAGTTCTAACATTTTAACATCAGAATTTTCACTTGTGGTCGACAGCGTCTTCCCTATTCGTAAATTGTACAATGGTGAAATTTACGTATTAAAGTAAATATAATATTGACACTAGTAAACAAACTTTGTATATAAGAATGCGAGCGAAAGCCGTTGATAAGGCCTCTGCTTCGATGTCTCTTAGTACTACTTCAGTAGTTTACTTTCGGAAAATTGTAAACTTGCGGAGAAATATTGTAAACCATAAAGTATTCCTCGTGCCGTTGGCCAGAAGGAAAAGTTTGCAACCCAGAATTAATGAAAAATGAAGACATTGTTAACATAATTTCCTATCGAATTTGTATGCAAACTATGAGATTTGCTGATATATTTCTTCAGAAATGTACACTAGGACAACTTTAGGTGTCTCTCGTCGTCCATTAGCTCGGAAGCTGTCACCACTGACAGCCAACTTTCTACTTGAGTGGTAGGAATGTTGTGCTAGCTGAATGACTTGGTATTACAAACAAGTGATCGAATATGAATTGCCCTACTTCAGCTACTGAAGAACGTGAACTGTTCGATGAGCGTTCCATCGAAAGTTATTTAATACAGTATGAATTATATAATATTAAACGATAGAGATTGATGTTATTGGGATGCTTTTAAGATATAGTTGACAACAGAGAACTTCTTTACACCTATAAAGAGAAATAAAAATAAGAGCAAAAAATTTTTACGATTCATTGCCTTGGTAAAAGGAAATGATGCAACGTAATTCATTATCAATTTTTTTGAACACTACTAGTTCCAAGAACAACTGTCAGAGAAAGGTCGTAACGAGACGAAGTACATTAATGAGTGTTGAAAAAGTATTTGAGAACGAAATACAGTCTTACATCACGGCCCCTAAAATATATATTCCCATAATGTTGCAACATTGAAAATGCGATATTCGAAAAGCATTCGAATGTGCTGCTAAACACTAGAGCTCAACTGTGTTGCACATAGCAATTTTATTTTTTGTACACAATAATATAAATAACACATTTCAAAATAGTCTCCATATCCCGTCCATTATACACGAGTCTTTATCACAGATGGAAATTCTTTGATTTCAAAATATGAGCCACATTTTTTTAATATGAGGTTAAAATACATTCCATGCTTGCAAATCGCTTTCCTCAGAACGGAGTCTTCAGTTTTGTAGTATCCTAAAAGTGCGTGAACAGATGAACTGGCATGAGCGCTATGGAACAGTGGCATCTCTTCCCTTCTATATCTCGGAGCACGTCACGCAGCACTCAGGCACTGTTAATTGCTATTCGCAAAACACGCAATAAGATACTCCCCGTTAGGATTTAGTACGAGTGTTCACTCATCTTTACAAATGTTTCAATTAAAAACAAGATTAATTCCGGGTGAGTTTAGCTCAGAGCCACAGATAACTGCAGCGACTACTGAAGGTCTGACCGGCAGGGCCTAGGGTTCGCGTCCCGGCGGTGGATTGTGACTGCGTAACTAAGTGCAATGCAGCCGCTATCTGAAGGAGAATTCTAGCGGCCGTCTATTCTGATCGTTAGTTTTCCGTGGTTTCAACGATAAATATCAGACGAATGCCGAAGCAGTACCCTAACAAACGGAGCACGCGCGATCTTTCCTTCCTTTTTTCCTACCTTTCCTTCTTCTACCTATCCTCTCCCCTTACACACACAGTTACGCATGTATGCACTACACTACCCCCACATAATGAGAGAGCAATCACGATCTTAGAGTTTGTCCCTGCTGACGAAGTGCATACTAACGGAGATACCGCTTCCTCCCGCAATAATATATTCACTTTAATGGCGATACCAGTGACCGTAGCAATTGACTCGCCCGAAAGCATCAATAAATCTGTAAGATTACGGTGAATGAGTTACGGTGAATATTTCGGTGAATGAGTTACAATTTTTTGATGAACCGTGAGATAGTCAGTAACTGAAATCAAAATGGACTAGTGTATTAATCTATTCCAGCTGCAATGCAAAACTCGAATTCCAAGTAATAGTGAATTCCAATGCTAATAGTGGTGCTAATAATGACTAAGTTATTGAATGCTAATAATCTGTTATCTTCGTCCTAATTATTAATTTTAAACATCAGCCTTGTTTATTTTTGCATTTCCCCCTTATTAGTAGTATACTAATATTTAGCAGATTGACATAGGTTTTTAAACGTAAATATTTATTGTTACTGATGAACATTAGCACAAATCGCGTGTCACCCTCGGTACTAATTACAAAATACGCAGAAACTAGTGAGGCTAAAACTGCACATAGTTTGTCGCCATTAATAATGATTATGTAATACTATTTATACCACCATTTCTCTCCGAATGAACATATCTCAAAAATCATTTTTTGTAAAACTCATTTGAAATCGTAGAACATTTGGTGCGAAAAATAAGCAATATGCGAGAAAGTACAATAATTAAATGTTAATAAACAATACGATACTGATAGTGTTCGCAAACAAATGCAAGTAAATCGAAACATATAATAGTAATTATTAAACTCTATGGTATTGTAATATTCTTCAGTATGGAATTTAAAATAACATAAATATAGTAAGTAATAATAAAATGAAATATGAAATAATATACAAATTCTAACTTAAGTAGCATCCAACTGCCTCGAATTCTGCTGAAAAATACTCATATATTCGAAATACTCCCCAGGACCTTATTTGAAGATCTGAATTTGATGCACATTTAATTAAGAAAAGATTGTATAATCATATGGTAGTAATATATGGTATAAAAAATCTGATTTTTGATACCAGACAACTCCTTTAATTTACCATATTGAATTATTAAAAGGTATCTACCTCACCAGCGACCTAATTAACATATTGTAGTTGTAGGAAAACGCCAAAAACATTTCGAATTTTTCCAATGTTAGACAAATCAGCATTTTCAATCAACATGAGACCTGCCCCATTCCCTTAAACGTCCTTGAGACTATCCACCAACAATATTTAATCAAAATCAATGGACTCATTTTTTGAAAATTTTGAAAATGTCCCAGTCGGTCAAGTAAGGTACCTTGAAAATTAAAATATCGGTTTCAAATTCAAAGGACCGCGACATCAGCCAAACCATTCGAGAAATATCAATTGAATATCAAACCATTGGAAAAATCGGGAGAACGGTTTAGCAGCTAGCGTTGTCACAGACGGACGAACAGACGTTTTGCCGGCAATCGATTTTTCGGTATTAAGGACAAAGCAGGGATTCTGGCGTGTTAGAGAATTGTTTAGTTTTTTTTCTAAATTTAGCAACTAGATTTATCCACATTTTCGTTACCAGGGCCCTGTAATAGTTTTTCTGCCAAAAATTTGCCATTTTTGGGCCCAGCATTACATGATCTTCTCTTCTTAAGAAGTTCCTCCTTAAGCGCCAGAAAGTAAAAACTACAAAATGAAGATATTCAATTCTGTTCCCATATGCATGAAGTAGTGCTCAAACCTGAACATGTACTTGTACATTGATGATAGAGTTACAGCCTGAACTAACGAACCTTGAAGAAAACGTAATAACAATTCTGAACCATTAAACACTTACCTTAAACTTATTGACTAAGTGTTGAAAATTACGTCTTAAAACAATTAGCTGAGACTATCTCCCTTCATTATCACTATCTTCAACTTGCTCCTTTGAAAAATGATTGTTTAGTACATAAAATCGAACGTCATTTCTCAATATCACTATTACATCGTAACAAATATGAAATGTGTATGTAATCGAACAACGAGCGTTTTTTGAGAAAATATTTTTTCGTAAATGTTAAACGCAAATTATGCAAAAGCCACTCATTTTGTTTTGAAAGCCATCACATTTCTTAAAGAGGTAATTTCGTATAACAGACTTTCTCCGAGCCAAAAACCTCTATCATCAATTTTGTAGTTTTTTTTTCATTTTCGAAAAATCGGAGATATCACCAAAATGAGAACTGCATCATTTTCTTAAAAGTTTTTCGAACTATTACACAACAAAATTTAATAATTTTTTTTTTTGTTGTTGTTGAAAATTTTGAAAATGTCTGAGAGACTTCATGTAAAGTACCCCGAAAACTAAAATATCGGTGTCGAAATCCGGGGGCCGCCACATCAGCCAAGATCGATTGAGGAAAATCGGCTGAACGGTTTAGGCGCTAGCGTTTTGACCACAAACGGACAGTTTTGCCGTCAATCCAATTTTCGGTATCAAGAATCAACAACACACTGGCTACACACGAGTTAGAGGATTTTTTTCCTAAATTTAGCATTATGATTTATCCACATTTTCGTCGCGAGAGCCGACTATAATACTTTTTCTGGCCAAAATTTCTTCGTTTTCCGCCATACATACATAACTTTCTCTTCTTCGAAGAATTCGTAAGGCCAAAAAGTAAAAATGGTATACGTTTAATTTTCTGGATCTTAAAAAATTATCATTATTATTATTATTATTATTATTATTATTATTATTATTATTATTATTATTATTATTATTATTATTATTATTATTATTTTCATTAAAAATAGCAGTAGTAAATTGGCAACTAGCTGAATAATGCTAGTAATTCGGCAACTAGCTGAATAATACTGTAGAAGACGCGTGGTAAATTTCGAAGACTTCAGACTCCCTTGATTGAAAACATTAAAAAAAGTTTGGCATCTTCCTACAACTGCACTATTAAAGATAGTAACTTTTTCTTGGCAGTTCAAGGACAATTACAAAATATCTGTCTTCGTCTGATTCTAGCTGCAACTTAAGTTTATGAATTTTGCGTGATATTGAAAGTACAAAACTTCAGTCAATTTACTTTGTATTGAATGCACTATTTATGATATTTGGAGAATGTGTTTCGTTTTATAGATAGGAGTGTGTGTCTAAGATCTTCTTTAGTGCAATATATACCAGGGTAGTGTATTTTCGAAATTAAATAATTTTATTTATGTTATAGTGCTCGTTGCTAAGTTGCGCTTAGCGCTCGGTGACAAGACCCCTACCCACTGGCTGAGCCACCGAAGATCCTATATTGAAGCGAATTGAAGTGTGAATGCGTTAGAGAATGTGAACAAAGCCAGAGCGCGACATGGCGTAATACGAAAAGCACCACACGGAGTAGAGGGCACTAGTTGGGCGCTCTTTGATTTCAAAATGATTGCATAAACATCTATATTGCTGTAACATTTTGAATACTGAATTCATTCAAAGTACATTTCTAACATATTATATGATCTTTTTAGATATTTTGGAGGGTGCAACTGTTCAACCTACGGACGAGCCGCCACTGCAACCTACCTGTCTTTGTAGTGTTTCTGTGCTGGAACGTTTGGTTGAAAACGTAATAATTTATGAAGAAAATAAATTTATAAACGAATATTAGTTGTCTTTTTGTCAAATTTAACCAAAAGCCCATTTTTAGTTTAATTGAAATTGTTTCGAAACTTTCAAAAAAATCAGGGATTTGGATGAAAATGAGACCTGCATCATTCTCTTTGGCGTTCTTTACGCCATCGAACAAACTTTAATCAAACAATTTGGTGCCAAATTTTCAAAACGTCACAAGGGCTTCATATAAAGTACCCCTCCCCCCCCCCCCCCCCCGAAGAGTTAAAATATCTGTATAAATTTCAAGGAGACGCGATATCAGCTAGAGCGATTGGGGAATATCAATTTTAGAGGAAATCTTCCGAATGGTTAAGGCGCTAGCGTTGACCACAGACGGACAGACAGACTTTTTCTGCAGTAGGGACCCACAAAACATGGATTCTGACAACACAACGTTTTAGAGGTAGTAATATACTATACTATACCATATAATATACTTAATACTATACTATATACTATACTATATACTATACTATATACTATACTATATACTATACTATATACTGTACTATATACTACGGGGACAAGAATTTTCCATTCTTTGTTATCACGCCCTGGCAATAAGAGTTTTCTCTCAAAAATTCGCCGTTTTTTTTCTCGGAGCATTACAATACTTTCTCTGTACTGCGTAAGCAAGCGAGAAAGTTTGTGTGAACCGTACAAAACTCTAGTCTCTTCTTACTGCATTAAATATAAAAAGAAGATATAGTTCACCCAGGTTTCAATTTTCCGCTATAAATGTTTTTCAGAAGAATACTCTTGCTCCTCGTGAACTGTAATGCAGAAAACAAACTGTTTAAGAAGATCTTGAGACAAAATATTACCTTTCGGTTTAATAAAAATATTCAATCGCACGTCAACCAGTGTTTGCCATCTTCTTCTCCTCTTAAAATTAGTTGGAGAAAGATAACAACCAATTTCAGTAGGAATCCCACTTGGACCGGTGTACTGTATTTTGTACTCCTCCTTTCCAAAATAAATCTTGTGTGCGCAATATTCTTCTCGTGCTTTCTGAGACCTTGTCAAACCACAGACCTTCAAGCCTACAGGAGCTAATTATAAGAGGTGATGGAATCCAATATCATTGTTCGTCTCTGTGGCGCATCCAATTAGTACTCAAGACTCCCATTTCTTGCCGTGAGCACTGAGACTCAGAGTATATTTCAAAAGAGTTTAAAGAAGGTACTCCAAGATGCTGAAATTAGTGTGTGATTCTGTGGTTCACATTTTGAATCGTTATTTTTAATACTTTTTTGCAACTGTTTGTATCATGTAACTCGTCCTTGCCACGTGACGAGCCAGAAACTCCCATCTCGATCAGATTTTTGTCCAGTTTCCCTGATCCTTGATCAAATGCTGAGATGGCACGGTGTTTTACTTCGGGACAATAATGTAACTTCAAATTAGCTTCTCCCTTTAGCACATCACACACAGTTTTTATCTGTTTCTAACGTAAATAAATAATAAATAAACTGGGGTCTGATCTTGTTGCAAGCTGAAGAGTTAGACGTACTTCGTCAGAAAGCTATCAAATAATTTTTTGTATTAGTTTAAATGTGTAAAAAAATCAGCCCTGTTATTTGGAGAAATGACTAGTGGCACATTCAAAATTAAAAGTATTTTTTAATTTTATATTAATAACGTTTTTAGTTTAAATTCACCAATAGACATTCCAGAGTATCAAATATAAAAGAGGCTATTTGTTGCGTATTCAAAATAATCTTCTGCTATGACAAACATCAAACACTCCCCCGTCCGCCCCCCAAAAGGGCCACGATGCACTTCCATTGCAGTTTTCGTTCCACGGACGGACGCCGTGCCGGCGCCGGCGGCGCAGCGGGCGCCGGTGCACTCGGCATCTGCACAACGGGAGGCGGCGCCGCGCCGGGTGGGCAGCGTGAAAGGAGCGGAGCGGACACCCGCCCGACCGCCTTCCTGCCAGTGAACCGAGACTGAACCTTTCCTGAAAGCTCGCCAGTTCACCCGCCGACGCTCATGTAACCACCGTTCGCGCTGGAAAGGCCTCCTGCAACATTCCGCTGTTCCCGGCGAGACTTCGAGAAAACTTCACTCTTATTCGCGACAGATTAATTATTGCAATTTCCCGCAGATAACAGCGTACGTGTATCCCGGCTAATGACGAAGTCTGTATATCATGTTGACAACATGTTTTTTCAGCCTGTGAAATTAGTATCCCTCTAGTCCGTTTTTGTTTGGTGTTTGATTACGCTCTGTAGGAAAGGAAATGATTGTCTACTACAAATAGTGAGGATGTAAGCTCACCATGTCCTCATTAAAGTGTACATCGCAGTTCTTTCGTTTATACTCATTTGGATGTAGTATGTCGCGTCATGTGAGAGAAATACTAGAACATACGATCTTATGCAATACTTTATTCTAGGTACTACTCAATTTTTGTTCAGATCTCATTTTATTGAGTTTAAACTGTTCATACAGCAACTCATTTTTTTTACTGGTATACGTGGTATAAAGTATGATAAAGCTGCATAAGAAACTGTGTATTTTTTTACGTTCGTTTCTGATAGTATAAAGCCTTTAATGCATGATACATACTTTACATATTAAGAGAATGCAATAAGTCTTGTACATGCAATGCAGGGTAAACTAAAATGAGCTAAAATGGTAATAAAAAAATAATTTGGAACATATTACTGGCAGTATTCTTTTTTGATATTGGTCGTTCGTGGTGCATAAAGGCAAAAGTTTAATGAAGTATTTAAATCGAAGGTAGCTACTCTAATCGGAAAGTTTTCATATTATATTCGTATTGACTGGACTTCAGAAAGGTTTCTGCTTGTTTCCAGATCTTCGCAAATATTGTCCTCCATATGCCAAAATTATTTTCGTAGTTTGAAATAAATGTCATAACAAAATATTCCCACTAATTCCGGAATTTCATTGTTAAATTCTGGACAATTACACAAACCCCAGAGAAATGAGTGTGAAGTGAAGGAAGTTAAAATTATAGGTTAAATCACCAAGAAAAATTGAAACAAACAATATTGGCACTTTATTTAAAAGAAAGGTAACTAAACAAAACATAACGAGAGAACAATTTAACAAATGAAAAAGGTAAAAAATGACTACAAAATGTTTCGAGGGCTATTGGCCGTTCCCATGCTTGCTGTTGAGCACGACCGCCTGGAAGCCGCTGTGCTTGTCGACGACGTACTTGACGGTGCGGATGTTGCCGTCGGGCTCCTTGAAGGAGTACTGGCCCTCCACCTTGTCGCCGTCGCGGATCTCGCTCTGCTGCTTGAAGTCGCCCGTGTGGTGGTCCTCCACGCCGTACTCGTACTTGTACTTGGGGTACGCCTGCGATAAAAGTCGGTTTTAATTATGCAATTAAGATGATTACAAAATATATGTAATAATGAAAAAATAAGGCAAATTCAATTCAATTCAATTCAATAATGAAAAAATCGTATACTTATTCCAACATAAACATTAAAAGTTGTACGAGTATTACGTATTTTGTTCCATTTTTTCATTACAATATTTTTTCTATAATTTCAATATATTGAACTTGTAAAAAAATGTGAATTATGTTTATTTTTTACGAATATTTATGACTTAATCATAGTGAAATTTAACTTAGCTTAATGAAATAATCTATGCTACCATTCTTGTCCACTCTGAAAGTTATATTTACTTCAATGGTTTAAATGTATTATCCTCCTTTTCCGTAAATACTTAGCTTTTTGAGGATACTCACCACATAATCGTGGATTTCAACGTGTTTGCCGTGCTTGTCGGAAACCGTTGCCTGGATGGGCTGAACGTGGCCCTCGACAGGGCCGCTGAAGACGGCGTAGGACTTGCCACTACTGTGCCCTTGGTAGCCGCCGCCGAGTCCACCACCCAGACCGCTGCCGCTGCCGCCCAGGCCTCCTTCGCTACCGCCGCCAAGTCCGCCGCCAAGTCCGCCACCAAGTCCGCCGCCGAGACCACCTCCCAGACTGCCCCCGTTGCCGCCGCCCAGGCCTCCTTCATTACCGCCGCCGAAACCACCGCCGAGTCCGCCGCCGAGACCACCTCCCAGACTGCCCCCGTTGCCGCCGCCCAGGCCTCCTTCATTACCGCCGCCGAAACCACCGCCGAGTCCGCCGCCGAGACCACCTCCCAGACTGCCCCCGTTGCCGCCGCCCAGGCCTCCTTCATTACCGCCGCCGAAACCACCGCCGAGTCCGCCGCCGAGACCACCTCCCAGACTGCCCCCGTTGCCGCCGCCCAGGCCTCCTTCATTACCGCCGCCGAAACCACCGCCGAGTCCGCCGCCGAGACCACCTCCCAGACTGCCCCCGTTGCCGCCGCCCAGGCCTCCTTCATTACCGCCGCCGAATCCACCGCCTAGCCCACCGGCGCCGCCGCCGAGACCACCACCCAGGCCTCGTCCTCTGCCGCCGCCGAGGCCTCCGCCGAGATCGCCTCCGCTTCCGCGGAAGCCGCCAAATCCTCCGCCGAGACCGCCTCCTTCGCCACCTCCGAAGCCCCCGCCGAGGCCTCCGCTACCGCCTTCTCCTCCGCCGAAGCCGCCACGGCCTCGGCCGCCGCCAAAGCCTCCTCCGAAGCCGCCTCCAAATCCTCCGCTACCGCCGCCGCCGCCACCTCTCCCTCCGCCGAAGCCCCCGCTGTAGCCACCGTAGCCACCAGCCTTGGTGCCCATAACGAGGGCTAACGCCACTAGGATTACCTAAAGACAAAGAGAAAAGACATTAAAATAACTGCATTTTTATCACGCAAAACTAGTAATAAAATATATAATTTCTATATGCGAGGTATCTTAAAATTACCGAAAACCCGAGCCCCCGCAGGCGACTTTGTGCCACCGCGCCATTTAGAAAAATTTGCCTCAAACTATATTGTGTTGTCTCTAGCAGTGCCCTTGGAGGATACCTAATGCACCTAATGTGTGGTGCTCTTTACTACAGCATTTAGAAACTGCATTCTCAATACGGTATTCCTGCGTTTTTAGTTCTTAAATTCGCAACATTTGGAGTTGTATTCATGTTTCTCGGAACATTTGTGTTGCAACTCCAGAGTCCAGTAACTTTAAGGAGAATAAAATAAGTGAGCGATTTTCTCCAAAAGTGATATTCCCCGATCGATGTGCACGAACGCAAGGCTTTTGTGTTTCAAACGTATAATTCGATTTTCATGGGTACTTTACATGAAGCCTCAAAACATTTTCGTAATTTTCTAAGAACTGGTGCCAAATTTTGTAATCTGTCTTCGGATATCATAAAGGGAATTGTGCAGATCTCATGTTCGTTGAAATCCCAGACATTTGTGCAATTCTTTGCACGTGTTATTTTTTGGCGCGCCTTCTTACAACTATAATAATGAAGATAAACTGTTTTTTCTTAATGAAATATGTTCCTTAAAGACTAATCTTTAAATAAGTTCAAGTTTAATTATTCGAAAACATGAGTAGGTATGGTGTAATTTGATACAAAATGTAAGCAATTAAAAAATTGTAACTTTTTTTTCAAAAACTGCTCAAATATTTTCTTTAATTTATTTTTCACGGATAGAAGAAGGGGTGCTTAAAACAATGGCGCGGGTCTCATTTTCGTTGATCTCTCTGAATTTTCGAAAATTGTAAATTTAGAAATAATGCAGAAAGTATGTTCTCCTGATGTACCTCTAGTTTTTTATTTGAGAGAGAAATAAACTGATGAAAAATGTAGGGGTGTTTTTGTGTCAGTATCTCGTCAATATTCAATGCGATATATTCACGTTTTTGTCACTACTCTTCAAGTTAATTAAATGATAAATTTAGTTTCTTCTGAAAAACGGAAATTGTATGATCAACAACAGAGTTTATTCCTCCAGTAATAATACTCGCAACGCACTATGTTCAAAATCGATATCAGTAGGATAATTTGAAATCCTGCACTATAAAGAACTGTTTCCTGGACAAGTCACTGCTATTGAAAGTGATTTGGCGCAGCTAACTGTCATGCAGAAATCAAAGAGGTTTTGGAAATGGTCTCAGACAATAGATGAATTGTTTTACAAATATGAAGATATAATCTATTAAATTAAAAACCAAAAGTTAAAATCCAAAAGATGATTCTTCGCCATAGCATCGCTCTAGAGAGCAAAAGGGATTTGGGGCTAATGATTCGCTTTAGGCGTGCAAGGAGGAGACTGTACCGCTTATCGTGCAGTATTAAACGACGGCCAAACCATGTAGATCCCATCCTATGAGGTGACTTTATGCCAAGTTTAGGTAACGTTTTCTGTTCAAAGACATTTATTTCAATAATTATTCTCACTCAAAACAGACAAAGCAAAATTTTTAAAAGCATGTTTGCTATAACGTTATTTACACGAAAAATAAATAAGTTTACTAAATAATATTTTACTTAAACGATATATAAGTTCATTTCAAAAACGACACAAAGCCACCACGGTTGTCCGCAGTTCTTCAGTTTTTCAATAATTATGCGTTATTATACACTTTTACAGGCATTGTATTACACTTTTACACTGGCAGTCTTGAGAACTCCCTTCATGAACTTTTAACCAGTGAAAAGATATTATTTTCTAACCCTCCTCTGATATCAATTATGACGAATTTTGAGATGTGTTATTTGTCCCGACATGCTTAACTAACCTACTAGGAATGTGAAAAATACAAGGCCAGATAGTGTTTTCATTTGTTGTAAAAATTATAATATAACTGATGAAGAGTAAATATTTATCAACTTCTTTCTATTAAGATAGTGTAGATTTTATAACAATGGCTAGAAATATATATTGAGTCTAGATTAAAAAAATCTTTCATTTAGATTAAATGATGGGTCACTAATGTTTGACTCGAAAATGATAATTCATAGTATCCTGCCACTCCTGATTACAGCACAAACTTATAAATTTAAAGGAAGAAATTGAATACATTTTTGTGTTATAGGTTGGTATTTGAGATAAGTAAATTTGTATTCTCTAAACGTCTTACCTGAGACCTCTTCATCTCGCGTAGCTAAGGTAGGTCTGTCACGGTTCGCTGCTGCAACTGCGACTGATACTCCCTGGGTTTCCGACGCCGTTTAAATATCGGTGGCGGCTACACGAAATTCGGAAGAATAAACCGCTCTACATTTCAACGTCCCATTCCTGTCCGAGGCGTAACCGACCGGACCTGCTCCCAACCAAGGAATGACAACTTCACGTAACGCGCAAGGCGCCCGGCCTACCATTTGGCGCTCGGCCAGCAACGCGACGGTGTACAGCGTGTTCCCTTTCGTCCACTTAGGAAGTGGTTCACCCCTCAGCCCGAGGCACTACCGGGTTTTGGGCCTTTCTCCGATCTTTCGAAAGTTCACGGGGTCGAACTGCATCTCGAAGTTTTCATGAACATGTCTAATCAAAAGGTGAACTTAAAATGTTCTTGTCGTGTTATAGGCCATATTTCAAATTAATGTGTAATAATCGCGTATTAGAGAAAGTTCTCAATGAACACGTGTTTAAACACATTACTACAATGCATACAGTCTAACTGATCTCTATGGTCTCAATGTCTTCGATCTCGAGACGTAGAAATGTATTAATTGCTTGATATTTGAACTGTAAGTAACTGATAGGATCTCTGTATCTACAATCTACACACTAACGTATTAAGGCTATTTTTGTGCCAAAATTTTTACTCATTTGCATGATAATTCTGTGAAGGAATTAACAGAAAGTATTCCATTCCAAATACAATCAGTGCATTTCCAATCGTCCTTTCATAAGTGCTATTCAAAAATTCAATATTAAAGTACAACACGAATGAAATATTGACATTTATTTTATTGTATTGTAGTATTAAACCTCTTGCAAATGTGTCGCCCTTTTCACATTACCAATAACGTTACTGTAACAGACTAGAACCTAACTTCGAACGACTATATCCTGACGTCACAATATTTAACATTTGACATAGATTATTCTGTTTAAACTTTGCATCTCATCATTTTGTTCATCAAAGAAAATCTCGAATCAATTTCCTCTCTCTCTCAAAAACATAAATCTATCAATCGCATACGTATTTTCAAAAAACTGTACGACAAAGTTTATTCTAGCAAAAAGAAATTAATCCAAAGGCGTCTCTTCCCAAGATTCATTCCCCCTATTCCCGGTTGTAACTCTTCAATCCGAATATTAACCTAGACGTAATCCTAAACCATCCAATTCGCAGTTAAACAGTAGTATATAGCCATATTTTATTTTCTTAATGACGTCGCCTCATCCATGAATCAAAACGAAGCACCTATTGGAATATTTTTAGATCTTCCAAAAGCTTTGATAAGTCCCTATGACATTTTCAAAAGTTCCCCAAAAATGTCTGCAAATGTGTTCTTTAAATTCCTTGAAAGAATAGTGTGAAATACACTTATAAGGATAACACAGGTTCAATTTTTAAAAACTTAATTTTTGAAAATTGCAAAAGGTTGACATTTTTTTCGGCGTCTTCCAACAATAACAAAATTGAAGATACAATTTTTTCTTTCAAATATTTTTTTTTCTCCATAATTTGTTCTTTCGTTAAGGTCTCTTTTTGAAAATTGTAGCTTTCGCGCAATATTGCGTGCAATATTAAAAAAATATCAAAAACAAAATTGTATCAAAAACGGCTCCAATTTTTTTCTTTTACCTTTTTGTAGAGATAGTGCTAAACGCACTCTACAAGATGACAAATATCTTTTTTCTCCATTCCTTTTTTCACAAAAATTGAGGTTAAAATTAGCTCAAAATTTCGTATTTTCAGAAATGTTTAAATGTTGTTTCTCAAAAGCGACCTCAATTTTTTCTACAAACTTTTCGAACTGGTAAGAAGAAATGCTTTTATTCCACCATTTTGCTGTACTATTTTTTTTCAAAATTACACAAATGCAATTTGTTTATATTATCTCTCACGCCTTATATCCAGCGATGTGTACATTATTGAATTTACGAGTAGAATTTCTTCAAATAACTTTCAATAAATTCTTTGGATGACTCAAAAGAGCTTCAAATTCTGCATTTACAGTAACGCTTAAACGATATTTTCTTAAAAATGGCTCCAAAATTTACAACGAAAATTTCCATATATTACGGATAATTCCATATATATTTCCATATATAGGACGAGGTTTTATCCTTCTGTAATACTCTCAAAGATATATTTCGGTTCAACCATTAGGAACCGAAAAATTGAGAAAATTTTTAAAAAGATGTACTTTGGGCGGCAATGGCACCTGGCAAGACGATGGAACAAGTCCCAAACTGATTCATTGCATCTTCTTTTTTCCCCTCTTGGTTCAAAAGAATTATTTGAAATGTTAACTTTAGAAGACAGATCAGAAGAGGATCCTCTTGGGTGTCTCGTAGAAAAATGTAAAATATACTGTTAACAATCATGTAACATAATGAAATATGATGAAATTCTTATAAACGTAAAATATATAAAGTACGAAATTATACTAAGAAATTAAAAACTTGTACACATTCTACCCATTATATACAGTAATGCTATGCTAATATATTACACATACTAAACTCTAAAACGTCACAATGTAGAATTCGCGTCCGTACTCTGAGTTTCCGAATCCATTTTCTTGATTAGAAACTTCTACTTTCTTTCACACGCACACTTCAAACTACTAACATTCTGCATACAAGTACATCAGTTTCCTGCAGCTGATCACAGCTGATGCTAACAAAAATAATCCGTGCTTCCTTTTGCCTGCAGCGAAGATAGTACGCCTAAAATCCTACAGAGCGCGCTAGTTGTGCGATCACGTAGAACGCTCCCCTTATATTAATGTGGCACAAGGGGGGTTCAAAACCATCATCATTACATTTGGCAGTTTTAGATGTGCAATAGACGGAAATAAAAATAAAAGGCCATATTCTGAGCACAAAATAGAATAAGAAAACATGTTTATCTCAATTTGGTGAAAATGACAGATGGTTCCCTTATAATCCTTAGCTCTTCAATTTTGTTGGTGGAAAGTCTGAAGAACTTTTAAGAGAATCATGTAGGTCTCATGTTGGTTGAAAAAATTCAATTTTTTTCGGTGTCTTTCTACATCTACAATTATGAAAATACAATTTTTTTCTTAGTGAAAGGTGTTGATCAATATCAGATCTTTAAATAAAGTCATTTTTAATTTTGAAAAGCACGAGTATTTTTTGCAAAATTTTATGTCAAACATTGGCAATTTTTATTTTCTTTAAACATTTTTTTCTTAAAAATCGCACGTTTTTTTATTAGAATGGAATATTAGATAGCCTAAAGGACGCTTATGGGAATGGTACAGGTCTCATTAAAATGATTTTGCGAAAATTTAAAAAATTCGGCGTCTTCCGACAACTACGTTTTTTTTTTAATATCTGTCATCAAAAGCAGACTAAATAAGGTTATGTTAAAATTTTTAAAACGACTTGTACTTTTGTGTAATTTTGCGATAAATATAATAACCCACTCAATTTGACTCCGCATCATTTTTGGGGCCTTTTTATAAGTACAATTGTGAAAATATGTTATTTTAATGAAATGTGTTCGTAGGCTTCCGCAGCCGGAATCATTGGATATTTGACTGTCCGGATGAGCCGCGTCTCAGTCGATTGAGCTGTTTCGGCCATCGTGTTGTGACCTTCTACAGAGCTATATTTCAGCAGCATAGTTCTGAAGAAAGCGACAACACTATGGCCGAAAAGTCAGCTCAATCGACTAAGACACCGCTCAACTCGGACAGCCAAGTATTTAATGAAATGTGTTTACTAAAAATAATCTTCAAATAAGTTCACGTTAAATTTTTTAACAATGAATTTTTGGTGCAAACTGGCGAGAAAATTAAAAGCCGCTTCGATTTTTCTGTGTACATATATACAGAAATATATATATATATATATATATATATATATATATATAGAGAGAGAGAGAGAGAGAGAGAGAGAGAGAGAGAGAGAGAGATACATAAATCATTATTTTACACTACACGCTTATAATAAAAATATATTTTCAAACATTTTAATGAACAAAAATGTTTTAAGGAACGAAAATGTCTCGCTTCAGCCCACTGGAATATAATGATCCTAAATATGCATAGATAAACATATGCTGTAAATGAAAAATCCCAGAAATATGCAATTACGCAAAATAAAAATGAGCTACTTTTGTTTTATTTTTGGTGGTAGGTAAAGATATATACATTTTCTTTCAATTGCGCTATCAGTAAAACGCAATTGCATGAAATTCCGCGGTCTAGAAATGAGTAAATAGTGCTACAAATACACACTCTGGGAAAGTATGAACAGTACTTCCGTTTGCGATGAATACCGCAGCAGTTTTTTATAAATTACACCTCAGAATACCCGGTAGGATATGTTGTATACCATTTAATATCATCTAATCCCCCTCAAAAATACTGCGTATTGAATAAAAGAACTAGTGGTGGTGCGACAACATACTTTCTTGCCCCTTAATAACGGTTATGTCATATAGTATACCGCATAGCGTAATATATACCGCAATAGCGGTATAATAATATATACCGCAATTCCTGTCTGTATCAACACATCTCAGACAATGAGGGCTGACAAAAAAAGTGCGCATGCAGCGATGGGCGCTGCCAACAATGGGCACATATTTTCTTCTCGATTGTTACTAAAACCGCCAATTTTCCTACAAATGGAACTGTTTTTTAGTTTGCATTGTTTTGGTTTTATGAAAGTTCTTCTAATGCGTGCTTTATGAAACACTATTGCTTGATTGAAATACATAATATTATATTATGCCATTAGTTTATAATATTGTTTTTATCAGAGCAAAAAAGTAACATTATAAATGAATTGCAAAAGCAATTTTTTGCATAATATCATTATAAAATTATTATCCAAGGGTAAAATGAACCTGGAAGTAGAATGGTATGTTACGTACATAACGTAGGTCATGGCCAACTGTATATAGGCCGTGGTGGGCCAATGTTTATTGTTCATTGTGAAATGGATTTACCAGATGGAATAATTAATGAAGTTACTAAAGCAGAATTGTCGCTAATACTTAAAAAATAAGCTGGGAATTATGAATATAGGACAGGGCGATGGGGAGGGGTCAAACGAAGACGTACTCCCGAAGAGGACCTCAACAACAGCAGAAGAGCTCTTACTCTGCAAAAGCGAAAAGTGGGGGCTTGGAAATAGACGTTTTCAAGGAATGGAGAGAGCGGAACCCAGATATGAGACCTACCCTAGATTCAAAGAAGCTTGCCAGTCATCGACAATACATACTCAGCAGTGAAAAACACAGCAGGAGAACTTGCTGACATTCAGAGAAATGCGGAGTATGTTCTTGGATCGAACTACCGACATGACGAACATGTAGAAACGATGTTGAAAACGATTAAGTTGAAAACGATGGTCCTGTTGAAGGTTCATATATTTCCAATGACTCACGTCAGAGGTGAAAATTCACCTGACAATGAATCACACGATAAGGACAAGATGCTAAATTTCCTTCGACGCGAGATAGAAAGAGTTTGTCAATATTCATTCGAATCTCGTGCACCGTCGAGGAGCATATGAGTATACGAAAATGCCAAATCTAAGAGAGTGATAGAGACAGCGAACTCTGCCTTAAATGAGGTGGTAAAGATTCCAGATAGAGATCTAGATATTACTGAAAACAATCATATTGTGTATGCAACTGGATATCTGGTGTCTCAGATAATTTTGGGACCAGCCAAGAATACCGACGGCTGACAGCAAAACAGAATAAAAGACCTTGTACCACCATGGATGAAAAGAATTATGAAGCGGATAGCCGACGCTCGGCATGAAATATCACTCTTAGTCGAAGCATCTTCTAAATCAACGCACACCTCTAAAGTTCAACGAAAAATATTCAATGTTGAACAGAAATACCAAATTGAAAATGGTACAAGCAGGCAAATTTTATTTGAGAAGCCAAAAGAGAAAATCCAAGCATGGGCTCAAAGATTTAGACATTACAGACATAGAATAGATTTCTGTGTGTAGAATTGGTTGTTTGAAACAGACGCGAAGAGATTATATCGTAATCTGACTCAAAACCTGAATGGTAATGCTGTCACACCTTCAAAATGACGTCGAAGCATTTAGGGCAGGAATAATAGTACAGATACAGAATAATAATACAGAAGTAAAAGAGTTAGTAAAAAAATAAGTGAGGTGCCACACACACAGTAACATCCAAGAATTTTTTGCCGGTGGGTTCGACGCGCGGCAGCGGCGCAGCTCTTTATGAGACAAAAGAACCTCTTAAGTCCTAAAATGTAGGCATTGTATCATCTTTCATTTCATATAAGGTCAATATTTACGAAACATGTGTAGTTGTTGAGCAGCATTGAGATAAAATAGGATGATTCCCGTTTTCAGAATTTCGGGGGGGGGGGGGGAAGGCGAACTTACGCCTTTTGACCTAAAAAATTGCTTCATTTGGTATAGAATGGCAATTCCCTATCCAAATTCAATATATTTATATTTTCTAAGGCAATCGGTTGATCTAAATTTTGCCAAGAGACGTGTAACATGTGATACAGCGATCTTAAGGTAATTTGTAAACACTTCTTACGTTGGTAACTCGACTATCCTTCACAATGCGAAAGTATCTTATGATTCCTGTTTTCTTTGTTCCCGTGTATTGCTCGCGATTATCCATTAATGAAAAATGTTTCATTCTATCTTCATGTTTCCGGGTAAACAAGATATTACTGTAGTATTATTTTTGCAGCGAAAAAATGATTTTTCGATGCAATTGTACTTCTGCTCTTTGTTTCTCTTCGAACAACAATTTACTTAACTAGTATTCGACGTTCTTCGTCTATCAAACCAATAATACTATTAACTTTTGTTTTTTTTCATGAGAATATATTTACAATATGACGACTGGGATGCGCTTCTCCCTCCATTTGCTCCTAATGTTTTATGAACAAACTATGATTTTAGAAAACGTCCGTAATTTAATTTTTTTAGGCTCTTTATAGCACTGTTATATGTTTCCCCATTAATTACTTGTTACCACACCAAAGAAATCTTTCGGCATATGTAATCAACACTTTAATTCTCATACTTTTTATATTCCCGATTCCGTACGTTGTAGGTATTTTCCATCAGGTTAACATCATTCTTTCCAAAAGGTGTTCCAGATTAAATCTTACACTAAGAACATTTTCTATAACAACACAAATGATCTCAAAATGAGAGAAGTGTGTTTCTGACAAACATTCGTTCATGTGTGAATCAATATTACGGATGCAAATTCAGATTAGAGCAATTTCCAATATTGAAATTGAAGTACCTTGAGATATATCGCCCACAATACAATCATAATATCCTTAGATTATACAAATATTTATTGAATACTTATGATTAAAACTGATGAACAAATATAAACAAATAAAGTGATTTCAAAATACGTTTATTATACATGATATACAACGAAATAACAAAATGGTAACAAAAAGAGCTAACAAGAATCATAACACAAGAAGAACATGAGCATAGATCCAGTTCTGCTCTAGTAGCCGTGGTGATAGCTGAGCACGGCCGACACCTTGTGACCCTCGCCCACCACCGGCCCCTGGTAGTGCACGTACGACTTGCCCTCCGCCTCCTTCAGGCCGTGGCCGTGCTTGTCCTTGAGCACGTACTTGTGCTGGATGCCGCCGTGGTTCACCACGTGCGCGAAAAAGCCCGTCTTCTTCTCCGACGAGTACTTGACGGTGCGCACGTTGCCTCCGGGCTCCTTGAGCGAGTACTCGCCCTCCACCTGGTCCCCATCGCGCACCTCCTTCTGCTGCTTGATGTCGCCCGTGTGCTTATCTTCCACGCCGTACTCGAACTTGTACTTGGGGTAGGCCACGTAGTCGACGAACTCGTGCTTGTGGCCGTGCTTGTCGGTGACTGTGCCGTGCACCTCGGTCACCTTGCCCTCCACGGGGCCGTGGAACACGGCGTAGGACTTGGCTTCGTGCACCTGGTGATGGCCGTAGCCGCCACCGAGGCCGCCGTCTTGGGCGCTCACCACAGCGAGCACCACGGACACGAGGATCACCTGCACAGGGGTTACACTCTGATGAGAAACACACATGCGTCGAAGGGACTTCTTTTGACAAGAGAAAGTGCTAATTCATAGAAGTGATTTTACGCCAATTTTTTCTATTATATATTTGGTTTTGACATTTTTTCTGTTTCAAAGCTAAATTTACTATTAGTAATTGCATTTTTGTAGGTCTTTTGTGTCGTTTGTGACATATATATATATATATATATATATATATATATATATATATATATATATATAAAATTCATCTATTATGTACCTACTATTTAGAAATATATAACATACGAAAGTAAATATGTGGTTTCATTACTGATCTGTTCGCGACTGCATTGGACTCAGCATGTATATCTCCTTCCTATTCTTGTAATTCACTGTTTCTCTTCGATCTACATATTTAATAAATTTACCAAAAATAAATTTATATCATGAATACGAGAATATAACTTATTTCCTACAATACAATACACATAATTTAATTCATGTGTAATAGTATTCACGTTTAATATTATTAAATAAAATAATTATCCACACTATCTTTTACACTGCTGTTGGTATTCTCTAAACATGCAAGAGTAAATATTGTGTACGATAAATTGTGAATAAAATATAGTATCTAAAAATGGTACTGTTTATACTGTTCGAACATGCTTCCTTTCACAGTATGTTGAACGTTCCTTGAAATAGTATGTTTTTAGGAACATTAGCGATACTTAGGAAAACGAGCTACCTGACTGTATATCTCACCTGGAACTTCATTTCGGTTAGCCGGTGGACTTGAAACTGACACCTTCTGGAATATCTGACGCTTTATATATTAAAGTGAATTGACTTTTTAAATTAGGAAGAAAGGCTTGTTGTTCTATTTTCCCTTCACAGAGTGAATGAACTTGCTTCAGACCCTAGAATGACATGTCTACGTAACTCCCCCGACCAGAACAGCCACCATTAATTTGACGGGCGGTCGACACTTTCTACAACAGTCGAATAACACGTTTCCTTAAATAATATATGCAGGTAGCCGAATGCTCTTGACTCCCGAGGTTCTTATCCGCATTTGGTGCCTGCTTGTCTGTCTCGTGCTGTTGACCCGGGCGGCGGCGCCAAGTTGTATAACGAGTCCTGTTATCGTCTTTGGTGCTCCCAATAAAAAAGGTCAAATGTAGCGGGCATAAAAACCAAACAGGAAAGTTGTTGTTTTCCTCTATGTTAGCAGTTTTATTACGAAAGAATTTTGAGTTCTGTTAAAGGAACAAATTAGTCACAAAGTTTATTCAATTTAGATGGTATAAACATTAATAATTCATGGACAAATATTGTATTTATCAGTCCTAATTTTACAAAATTATAACAAAGCTATGAAGCAAAAGTATTATGCAAAAAAGTGCTTAAAATTGACTTTATTGAGAATGAATTTTCTTCTTTATTTATTATAAAGTATAAAGTTATTCTGAAAAGATAAATGCAATGATTTCTATAAAAAGTCAAAAAAGTATTTTGTCTTTATTTTTGATCTTAAACGATGGGAATGAGTTGAATTCAGAAATAATTTGCAAATTGTTTTTTACATGAATTCGTTCTATGTTTGTATAGTGCTTAACTTTAGCTTATGAAGCAAATCTAAAAGATGAAGCTACTCTCTATCCCAAATCTCTTCCCTACCAAAAACAACTTTTCCAGGAAAATATCTAAATGCAAAAACTAGGACAGTTATCATTATCTTTAAGATATAAATTACAACAATAAATTGAAGATGAAACAGGTTTTATAAAGAATTCAGTGCACAGAAACACATACAGTAGTATCTACATAATACGGAAAAATGACTGGAAAGATATTACAAAGATTTTTGACGTATTTTATTAATTGCAAAGTGATATGGTTAGTTGACAAGAAATTGTTGAAAAACTAATCTTGTTACACCACCTTCCCGTGTTATTAATAACGGTTTAGTAAAATGATGTTTCATTGTACAAATATCTTTATCACACTGCTTGAAACACACCTTTTATCTATTGACTGGTGTTTTCTATAATCCACGTTATAAAATAAATTTACCTTTTTATCACTACAACCAGTAGTTTATCATTACTTAAGCTACTTATCCGAACGTACAGAGTATAGAGAAAGTTATGTAATGCTGCGGTACACTAGTGGAGCTACAACAGCACATACTTTCTCGCGAAACCTTTCTTAGTAAACACGACGCTTTTTCAGATTGGAAATTATTTTGGATGATCTGTAATTTATTGATATTAGTTTTAGAGGCATTGATCCATATAGGGCATGCATAAAGCATTAGGGGTCTAATTATTGGTTTATAGATGGTGATGGCATTGTTTAATGAGAGCTTACTATTGCGATTTAAGAGTGGCTTTAGTTGAATTAGTTTTATTTTGGCTTGCTCTGCTTTTACTGTAATTAAATTTTTCCAATTTAGTCTGGTATCAAGATTCAGCCCTAAGTATTTGACAGATTCATTGTGTGAGGTCCATGGAATTGAGTTATTGTTTATTTGGAGTGGAGTTGGGGTTGAAAATGTTCTTAATGAGAATATTTTGTAGGATTGAGTTTGATTTTCCATTTGACAGACCATTCATCGATTTTATTTAGATGTATTTGAATTTGTTTACAGATTAGATAAGTTGAATGATTGGACATGAAAATTGCGGTATCATCGGTGAATTGGGCGATGTGCGTATGTAATGTTATGGGAATGTTGGCTGAGTATATGTTGAAAAGCGGGGGGGACAGTGGTGAGCCTTGAGGTAATCCAGCTGTAATTTGTAATTCTGCGGGGATTGGATGTGTGATTGTTAACTGTGACTGAAAATGTTCTATCTTGGAGAAAGCTATTAATGATATTAATTAGATAGTTAGGAGTACCTATTTCTTTAAGCGTGAGTTTAGAGTGAGAAGGAGGCTTATGGGTCTGTAGTTGTCAGTGCTGGTGAGCTTCTTGAATGGCTTGGGGATGGGTATTACATTTGAATTTTTCGGGGAATAACGGGGAAGTAGTCAGTTCTAATTATTGAATTGTAAATATTGGTGATAAGTTTTTTAAGATTTTGTTACTTATTTTGACGTGTCCAGGGGCTTCTTTTAACGGCAAATTGTTAATTATATTAATAACTTCATTTGGTGAGATGTAGTAGATTTTGTGTGGTACGTTATAGTTGGGAGCTGATGCTATTTCGAGTATGTTTGAATGCAGTGGGTGAGTTGGGGTGGCATTGGGAGTGAATGATTTAGCAAACTGATCGGCTAATGCTTCAGCTTTCTCATAAGAAGCGAATTTTTTGCCCGTTGGAGTTGTTAGTGGGGGTATTATTGCTTCTTTTTCAAGATATTTTTGGTGAATTGCCACAATGTGTTGTTATTTGTGCTTAGGGACTGGATTAAATCAGTGTAAGTTGTTTATGTTCCCTTAGTGATTTTTTTACGATGTTGGACAGTAAATTTAACTCTTTCTTAAGCTGTGGGTTTCTCATGATGCACCAAAGTCTTCTTGTTTTGTTTCTAGTGTTAATAATTGTGAGAATGTTTTTCGGAAGTTTTTTATTGACATGCTTAATGGTTGGGGGCTGAGCATTATTATTAAGAATGTTGATTGTGTTAATTATCATATTGTTGAAGAGGGCTATAGCTTGTTTTATTTCTACGGGAGTTTTTAATATTTTAAAGTGGGATGATTGTTTTTGAATTATGTTCTTAAATTTTTTCCAGTGGATGTTTTGTGTGTTAAGTGTGAGAATTGGGGTGTGAGGGGGGGGATTTTTTGAGTTGAGATGATGGTTGGCAGGTGATCTGAGTTTAGTTCAAAAAAGGGAGCTGAGTGAAAAATGGTTTGAGAGTTAGAAATTGCAATATCCAATATATCTGGGTGTTTATTGTGATCTGTGGGGTAGTGAGTGGGTTCTGATGGGATAATTAACTGAAGTTTGAGGTCCGTTATTATTTTGCTGAGTTGGTGTCCTGCAGTATTGATATTTCTGCATCCCCATATAGTGTTTTTAGCATTAAGATCCCCAATCAGAAGAGTGGGCGAATACATCTGGAATTGCGCTGAAATATTCGTATCAGAAATGTTTGTTTTCGGAGGCTTGTATGCCGCCGTGTTATTAACCTATTGTTTAAAGGGAATTTAAAGGCTATAGTTTCGAGACCTGGAGTGTGTGGAAGGTTGATTTAATAAATGGTATCGATTTTTCTATTAGTATTAGTACACCACCTCCGTTTGTATTTGATCTGTCGGTTCTGACTACACTATAACCTGTTATGTTAAATGTAACATTGATTTTAAATGCGTTTCCGTTATGCAAGCTAGATTTATTTTGTTATCTTTTAGAAAATAAGTTAGTTCTAATTTTTTATTGTTAATGCCATTCGCATTCCAGTTGAGCATTATTATTTTTATGGTACTTTTGCATTATTGTTGTTAAAATAGTCTGAGAGAGATGCTTGTAAACTGCTGAATATTGTTGGGATGATATTATTAATAATATTGACTAAGAAGTAGGTAATTGAGTTAATAATGGAATGAATGAAAGAGTTATTATTAGAATTATTTATAAGAGGAAGTTGTGTGGATGGGTTATTGTTAGGTTGGTTGTTTTGATTTGTATTTTGAGAAGGATTTGGATCAAATGTGAAATTTGGAATATTGTTAGATGTGGGGAGAAATGGGAAGTTTTGTGAGGTACTCTTGGAGGGGGGTTGTTTCTTAATCTATTTTTAATATTGCCTGATTTGGGGTTATTTGAGGGGGTGTCTATTTGTTTTTTTATTATTTGGGCATTCTATTGATCGTAAATCAGCTCTGTGCGATCCACTGCAATTTTTACAGATTGCAGGTAAGTCTTTTTGAGGGCAATTAACAGAATAATGGTCATGTGCACAGAAAATGCACGCAATTGAATTGTTACAGTTATTCTTCGGTGTGTCCAAAGTCTAAGCACCGCATACACTGAACTGGACTTTTTGGCCTTCTTCTTCTTCTTCTTCTTCTTCTTCTTCTTCTTCTTCTTCTTCTTCTTCTTCTTCTTCTTCTTCTTCTTCTTCTTCTCTTCTTCTTCTTCTTCTTCTTCTTCTTCTTCTTCTTCTTCTTCTTCTTCTTCTTCTTCTTCTTCTTCTTCTTCTTCTTCTT
This sequence comes from Gryllus longicercus, assembly GCA_038098605.1. NCBI lineage: Eukaryota > Metazoa > Arthropoda > Insecta > Orthoptera > Gryllidae > Gryllus > Gryllus longicercus. The sequence goes on along the minus strand of JAZDUA010000069.1, from coordinate 1,015,126 downwards.
CTTCTTCTTCTTCTTCTTCTTCTTCTTCTTCTTCTTCTTCTTTCTTCTTCTCTTCTTCTTCTTCTTCTTCTTCTTCTTCTTCTTCTTCTTCTTCTCTTCTTCTTCTTCTTCTTCTTCTTCTTCTTCTTCTTCTTCTTCTTCTTCTTCTTCTCTTCTTCTTCTTCTTCTTCTTCTTCTTCTTCTTCTTCTTCTTCTTCTTCTTCTTCTTCTTCTTCTTCTTCTTCTTCTTCTTCTTCTTCTTCTTCTTCTTCTTCTTCTTCTTCTTCTTCTTCTTCTTCTTCTTTCTTCTTCTTCTTCTTCTTCTTCTTCTTCTTCTTCTTCTTCTTCTTCTTCTTCTTCTTCTTCTTCTTCTTCTTCTTCTTCTTCTTCTTCTTCTTCTTCTTCTTCTTCTTCTTCTTCTTCTTCTTCTTCTTCTTCTTCTTCTTCTTCTTCTTCTTCTTCTTCTTCTTCTTCTTCTTCTTCTTCTTCTTCTTCTTCTTCTTCTTCTTCTTCTCTTCTTCTTCTTCTTCTTCTTCTTCTTCTTCTTCTTCTTCTTCTTCTTCTTCTTCTTCTTTCTTCTTCTTCTTCTCTCTGGCTTAACACTAATGTTACAGATCTGATAAATTTGTAGAACTTGTTCGATACTTTGACTACCGTTGAATTCTGCTGCAATAACTGGAATTGGCACGTTATTTGTATAAAGTCTTGTTACACTGATGATGGACGGGGAATTTGTGGTGAAGGTCTTCGGATATTTCCCTCTAATGTAATGGTTGTAATTTTTGATGTGTGAAATTGTCTTTTAGTTTCAATGAGGTACTTGATGGCTGTTATGAAGTCTGCTATTGATTTAAACATTACTTCAATTCTGTTTCCGTTATAATCTGTAGTAAATTGGCTGGTTAATTTGTTTTTAATGTCTTTGTTGAATTTCGAGATATTATAGATATTATTTACAAAAATGGGAGGGATTCTTAGATTTTCGTCTTCTTGGGGCGGAGTGACATTGGCACTCAAATCTTTTGTCTTGATCTGATAGTTTTTCTAGCACAGCATATCTGTTTCTCACTGGTATATTATACTGAGATGAATCTGAAGTGGTTGATTTCTTATTGGGGGGGAGGTCTGCTTCTCCTAAGTTATGGGTTCTTTTAGCACTGTTAGTAATTGTTAACGACTCACTGTTGTTGTCGGAAAAGGCTGCTTCGCCGCTAGCTGCGTCTTTTGCTGAGCAGAGGTTACCGACATGGAGGTTTCCGGCCCCGGTGAGCTGTTGCGAGCTGTAATCGGCACCTTGAACAGTTGCAAACTGCCCAATTTGCATATTTGAGGCAAACTGTGGGTTTTGGCAGCTCGGGGTGGCTCCGAATACGAGATGATGTTGTTGAATTCCTGGACTGCTGGAGGTGCTGTCCATGGCACACTGGCTGCCGTATAGAGTTGCCATGGCTCCTGCAATGCTGTGACCTAGGTCACAGCTGACTGAAGGGGGCTCACCGTTAATAATAACTGATAAGCGACTGTTGATTTATGGCGCACTGTATATTAGCTGATTGTACTTCATTTCACTACACAACGAGTACTTCACTGTTACACACTTAGAAAGTGCACTAAGTAACTGCACTGACTAGGCCGGAGCGAGCGATGTTGTCGCCACGGCTGTTCGGCGCTGAATGATGATGTTAAGGTAACAAAATGTTTAGGTCTTTCAATTCAGTCAAACCTCAAATGGAACGTCCATATAAATGAATTGAACACTAAATTAAGTTCTTTATGCTACGTTTTCAGAATTCTTTCAACTTTAGTCCACCTCCATACTGCTCGTTGTGTATATTTCGCTAATGTTCATTCTCACCTGAAATGTGGCATAATATTCTAGAGAAATACGAAGTCTATCTTATAGCTCCCAGACTTTTAGATTGCAAAAAAGAATTGTACGCTTAATAAACAAATCCCACCCACGTGATTCCTGTAAGCGTCTCTTTATTAATCTCTTGTCTCTTTATATATGAATCAGTATTTTTTGTCAAAAATTACTTACTTAAGGGCGGGAATATATTTTCAGCGCACGCCGATATCTCTAACCACAACACTCGGTATAGTATAATCATATTCATCAGGTGACAGTATCAACAGCTCACTACTAAGAATTCACACACAATACATGTACATCATTTTTCAACCCATGACATTAAATGATTAAATTCGATACAAAAGTTTAAGTCACAAGTAAAATCTTTTCTACTGCGTTTCTATACAATTGGAGACTATACAGAGCATGGTATCTAATTGTATAGAAGGAATGTAATATTCATTTTAACTATGACATTTAATGTATGATTACCATTTGGATTGTATACTTCTAAAGAACCTGTAACAAGTATTGTACTTCAGCTTATGGGTTAATGACTCTCCATCTCGATCAGATTTTTGTCCAGTTTCCCTGATCGTTGAGAAAATGCTGAGATGGCCCCATGTTTTTCTTCTGGACATAAATGTAACTTCAAATTAACGTCTCCCCATTGCCCGTTACACACAGTTTTTAACTGTTTTGACGGAAATATATAAATAAAAATAAATAAAGAATTAGTTTAAACAATAATCACCATGATTATTAGTCGAAACTGTACAATATGTTGAATAACAATTATTTGGTGGAATAAAAAAACATTTGAAACATCATTTTCAATGCATCAACATACTATTCAACTAGCTCGCATCAACTAGCTCGCATCAACATACTATTAACAAGCAGTATCAGAAAAGATTCAAACCTTGATTCAAGAGATTGTGTCTAAATTTGATAATTATAATGCAAAAAATACTAAATATTGATTTGATAAAGTATCTTATGTTGATTTACAATCTGATAAATATGATCCTTTAAATGTTTGTAGTTATATTCCATTTCCAGTCAATTTAAAGCCAAACCTTACCAATTCATACTAGGGCAGAAAGTCATGCTGCATGCCCCAAAAAGCTGACACGAGAAAGAAAGTGTAAGCTAAATTCTTTCCATTATTTGGAGGACCATGTATAATAAGTAGGATTCAAGAACCTAATGTTGCCGAGTTGGTTAATGAAGGACAGATTATGGCTAAATATAAATTTCATAATTTGAAACTTTTCTATGAGTAACTTCAGTACCCACATTTTTTATTATATTCCTACTTGCTGTATAATACGAGATCTTAGGTAATCTTATAAAATATTTTTCTTCACCCCTGGTCGTTTGAATTATGACATTTCCTTTTATTAACTCAATAGTGTACCGCTTGTTTTTTATTTGCTCACAAGGAAGCAAGTATAATTGTTCTCTCATGTAAATAGAATTAGAGTATTATTCATTGAATTGTGTATAATGTTCAATTGGTACCTTTGTCAGATTGTTTAAAAATATATATTTTTTTTAAAAATTTCTCCAAATGCAATCACATATGAATATCCTATTCCTTATATAAGAAATATTGACACTAAATATGAAAATAAAGTTGTTGTAGATCTAAAACCCGATAGATACGGTAATTTTTTGTGTATTTTTACCTATTCGAAATGCTAATTGTTTAAAAGAGAAAGACGTTAGAGATCTTTTAAAATCTAAGATTTTAAATTAGTGTATAAAGAATTTATAGCAACAGATATTGTTGAATTAAACTTTTCACAGCATTGAATTAAAAAAGCTGATCTAGGTATTACATTATTATTATTACAATTGAAAGACGTACCTTAACACCTTAAAACACGTGAAGTTATTATTATTTTAGACTAAAATTAGAATTTTATCAGAAAAAATTAGAATATTTGGAAACCAAGTCTTACGTTGAAATCGTTGAATCAAAATATGGTTTATTGAATATATAATGTTTCTTGGAATAATGTTTGAAATGTTAAAAATTATGTATTTTGGAATACATGGTCTAGAGTTCTAAAATAGAGCACAACGCCTAAAATTGGAATAAATGGTATTATTTTTGGATAAGTGGATGAAAATGGATAAATATATAATAAATATTAGTATTTTAATACGATTTCGATAAGATGTAAATATTTAAATATCTAAAAATTATGGGTCCGAAAAATCTGGCCCTGGAGCCCTGGTTTTATACTACTTTACATATAATATGAAAAATATTTAAAATATTCAAATTCAAGGTATGTGCGAGAATTATAAACAAAAGACTCTTAAAAACAGCAGACATGCTAGTGGACGAAGAACAAATAGTTTTTGAAAAGAATGATCAACTACTGACAATGTAGCTACAGCAAAACACGGAGAAATGAAGAGACTGCAATCTACAAACGTATATGGTAATTATTGATTTCGTTAATGCCTTTTATTATGTCGATAGAAGAAAACTATGGGACATTATGGAAAACTATGGCTACCCTAGTCATCTCATAGGAACAAGTGAAAGCATGTATAAATAAAAGCAGTCAAAAATAATTAAGGCAGATTGCATAAAGACAAGAATTTTTTATTAACAAAGGTGTTCGACAAGGATGTTTAATGTCGGCAACACTTTTCAACATATATGTAAATGACATTTCTGAGGTGGAAACTATGACCAACTGTGGAGGTGGTAGGGTACATCCGCTATACAATTAATTAGCTCAGTCGGTTTTCACAAATAACAGTTGACCATATACAAATTTTGTGGGACATCGGTTCCCTGCTCTCTGGTATCACAAATATCATTCAAAATGTATCCATTTATAATTAAATATACTGTAATCTCCAATAATGTCCATCAATCACTTTACAAAAAAAAACATACAAGACATTCAAAAAGCAAAATCTTCCCTAAAAAATACTGATATAATTAACACATCCAATATGTACAATTTGGATATCCAATATATCAACCACCCAATCATACAATCAATATGTCCAATATTTTAATCACAGTATTATATAAAAGAATATTGCTCTCCTTGTAAACATATGTTCAATAAGAAAAAGAAAAAAATTCAAATTCTTTGTCAATTTGAATAATCTTTAAGATAACTTATATCCCTTAAATTGTATCATTGACCGAAAGAAACAAAATTATGATGGTTGTCTTTTCTTAATAAGATCACTTCTCCTTAATCTGATTCAATTCTCAAGTGCACTAAGAAATTACTCTGTTACACATATAACTTTCATTGAAAACTAGTATTTTGCTTTCTATTACACCTTCGAATTATAGTCACGCATTCGTGAGTGAACCAGATTAGTTTCCTATAGCTTTCTCTTATTTAGTGTAGTTTTTTAAAGAAATGATTCATTTCTTTTAGAAAATTCAAAACTTTAATTCATAGCACGTCTTGCAAGACTTTTGATTACGTTACGAATTCTGGTGAGAGTTCAAATGAAAAAACTTCTCATTGAAACGTTCTTACTTGAATAATAAATCACAGCATGAGAAGAAGTCTGAGCAGTGGCATAACTAGTACTTACGGGGCCCCGGTTCAAAAAATAATTTGGAGGTCCCGTGAAAAAATGTTTAAGAGATTGGTGCATGTCTCATGTTCGTTAAAAGCCTGATTTGTCGAAATTTTTTCGGGATCTTCCAACAACTAAAATATTAATGACAGATGTTTCTTAAGGGAATCTGTTCCTTAAAGTTTCATTTTGAAATAAGGTTATGAAGAATTTGAAAAATTGAATACTTTTCGCGTGATTTTGCGTGAAATGAGGCAATTTTAAATTTTGATTAAACATTTTTTTCTCAAAAAACGGTACCATTTTTTTCATCAAGTTTTAGCCTAGGATAGCGTATAAAAAATAAAAGTAGCACATAAAACGCTGTCGGTCTCATGGTCGGTGAATTTACTTAAATGGTGTCGGTCTCTTGTTCGTTAAAATGCCTGATTTTTCGAAAACTTAAAATATTTTTAAAAATTTCGGCGTCTTCCTACAACTACAATAGCAAAGATATATTTTTCTTAATTAAATGTGTTCATCAAAAACAGATTTTCAAATGAAGTCGTGCTGAAAAAAATGATTTAAATGCAACATGAAGGAAAAAATTAAAAATCGAGTGTCATAAATTTGTACGAACTTTTATTTAACATTAATTTTATAGTACCTTGGGCTAGTAGTACTTGGGTTAGTACCTTGGGCAGTAGTTCAGCGATGGATATTTGAAAAGTTCATTGTTGAACGGTGACAAGATAAGAGGATTTTATTTACTTCTGTGGATTCTGTCTCATTGTTGGAACGTGATTTAGCTGAATAAACGCAATATTACTTGTTGAATTTGTGTTGATATTTGCTTGAAAATATTTAATTTTTGATCCGGATGTTCTACGATTTCTAATGATTTTTACAAAGAAATGATTACTAATGTGTAATTCAGTGAGGTAAAAATATTATTGCGTAACCGTTACTAAGTGCGAGAAAGTATGTGCTGTTTAGCACTCAGGTTCATCGCAGCATATCTGATCCGAATCGCCAAAAGGCAATCGCTTCTTCTTGACCACCTAGTAGGACATACGTTTCAGTTGTGGGTCTTCCCAACTGAACAACTTTAAATGAAGCTATGAATAATAAGGGCTCCGAGATGTCAAATTACAAATTTGGAAAACAACTTCGCGTTCTCATAATCTTCTCCTCCTCCTCCTCCTCCTCCTCCTCCTTCTTCTTCTTCTTCTTCTTCTTCTCCTTCTTCTTCTTCTTCTTCTTCTTCTTCTTCGGCTTCTTCTTCGGCTTCTTCTTCTTCAAGCAGTGCATCGAAGATCCGTTGCGCACTCATTGACCTTTACACCTTGTTTTCGGTCGTCCAACAGACTGGTTTCCTTTGGGACGGTGTCACTTCTTTTGGACTTCTGGAATTTTGCTTTCCATGTACGTGGTTTGCCCATGCTTACCTGTATTCTTTTATTTTTTCATTTAAATTAAATACCCCTAACTTATTTCTTACATCCTCATTCCCTATTCTGTTTTCTCTGGTAAGGCCCAACATTGATCTCAAAAATCTCGTTTTAGGAGCCTGCATTCTTCTGCAATATTTGCTATTCAGTACCCACGTTTCACTTCCATAGACACCAGTTGGCACAGCTAATGTTTTAAAAAAGTTTAGCAGAGTGTCTTTAATTGCCTTGTTTTTTAGGGTTCTTTTAATCGTACCGCATATATGATTAAAACGCTCTATTTTTGATAAATTACTAAAGATATTGTCTGGTATCAATACTTTTTTAATCAACTTATGATCATTTTGATCGCGTTGCGATCATCATCAGAGCTAAAATGTAATACAAATATTATACAAATATTATTAAATACAAATATTATTAACAGGTTGTAGGTAACAGGTTATTGTATGCAAGATGCGTAAGCAAACTGGGTCGTACACGTGTAAAAATATAAAGTTGTCTGGTGGTGCCTGTCCATAGTGCTAACACGTCGTCTACGTATCTGTGCCAGTACAGGAGATTTTTTAGAAGTGGATGACCAGAAGTAAACAATGAGTTTTCCCAGTTGTCCATAAATATATCAGCTAATAAAGGTGAGAGGGGTGAACCCATGGGTAGTCCAGAATCTTGGGTGTAGAATTTGTCATTATATTTGAAGTAGTTGGCATCTATGCAACAGGAAATTAGATTGTAGAATCTATGCAATCATCTATGCAACAGAAATTAGATTAGATAGTATGTGTAACAGTGTGCTTGATTTCTGTGTGATTAGTATCATTGGGAACACATACTATCAAATAACATATTGAACACCACTCGCACCCAAAGCCCATCTCGTCAGAACAATTAACTGCTAAAAAACTAAAAGACAAAATCTCCCAAGACAATATTGTTATAACGAAAGCGGACAAAGGCAATTCTATAGTGATTCTGGACAAGGAAGAATACAACAACAAAGTACTCGATTTTATCAATGGCAACAACGGCATCTCACTCCTAAAAAACGACCCCACTAACAAACACCACACTTCCTTAAAACAAGAACTCGCTGAATCAAAAGCTCTATTCACTCATCCACAGAGATTTCTTCCACGCAATCCACTCCCTCCACGATTATATGGTTTACCTAAAATACACAAATCTACTATCCCCATTAGACCTGTAGTATCATACACTAACACACTAACACACAGAATTGCTTACAAACTGAACAAAGACTTCAAACAATACGTCAGTTACACACCTCAACACACAATACTCAACAGCTCTGACCTCATTAACAAGATAAAGGACTTTCCAGTGCCCTCTAACGCCAAACTTGTTTCTTTCGATGTGGTAAATCTTTTTCCCAGTGTGCCTACATCTGACTGCAAGAATATTCTTAAAGACAAAATTGACAGATCCCAGTGTGCCGTTCCCATCAAAATTGAACTGTACAATCTAATTTCCTGTTGCATAGATGCCAACTACTTCAAATATAATGACAAATTCTACACCCAAGATTCTGGACTACCCATGGGTTCACCCCTCTCACCTTTATTAGCTGATATATTTATGGACAACTAGGAAAACTCATTGTTTACTTCTGGTCATCCACTTCTAAAAAATCTCCTGTACTGGCACAGATACGTAGACGACGTGTTAGCACTATGGACAGGCACCACCAGACAACTTTATATATTTACACAGTACATCAACTCCCTACACCCCAACATAAAATTCACCACGGAGATAGAAAATGAACAAAAATCTTTAAACTTCCTTGATCTCACCATCACACTAGCACAGGACCATCATGAATTTAACATATTCAGAAAACCCACACACACGGACACAATCATACACAACACTTCACAACACCCCCCCCCCCCACACACACACACACACAAACACGCAGCCTTCCATGCGATGGTGCATCGATTAATTTCCATACCTACGTCCCCAGAAAACACAAAAAAGGAAATAAACACCATAAAACATATAGCCAGTATGAATGGATACGACTGCAACATGATTGACAAATTAATAGCCCAAAAAACAAATACACTCAATATCCGCGAACACACTAGCCTCACACCAATTGACAGAAGCACTACAGCCACGTACCACACAATCCCTTATGTAGGACCCCTTTCTCTTAAAATAGCCTCCACACTCAATAAATTCGGTCTAAAAACTTCTTTCAACAATACTCATACATTATATAAAACACTATCGAACACTAAAGACCCAATCCCACCTACATCCTTATGCGGAGTCTATGCTCTCACGTGCAACAATTGCAATGCCATATACATAGGACAAACAGGCCGTAAATTCACACAGAGAATCAAAGAACACGAACAAGCATGGAAAAATAACACTACCACAGTCTCACACTTTGCGGATCACCTAAACTTAAACAAACACACATTTGATAAACACATAAATTTCCGAATTCTAGAAATTGAAAACAGGTACTGGAACAGAATAAAATTAGAAACCATACACATACACAACGTCCTCAAAAAACAGAACATGACATGTCTCAACCAGCAAATACCTGAACTCTCGTCACCTCTGCTAAAATGAGCACAAAGTGTACACCCCTAACCCACCCCCAGCCCTCCCCACTCCACTGACCTTCGCTCGCCCGACCGTCTCTCAAGCCTCCACCAGCACCCCCGCGGTTTACGACCCTACACCCGCACCCCACCCCTCTTCCCGCCCCCTCCCAGCTGCCGACCGGCTGTGTTCTTAAACAAGGCACACGCCCAAAAATTCGCAGAACTGTTTTCGGCCCAGAAGCTGCAAGGTATGTACGACCCAGTTTGCTTACGCATCTTGCATACAATAACCTGTTACCTACAATCTGTTAATAATATTTGTATTTAATAATATTTGTATAATATTTGTATTACATTTTAGCTCTGATGATGATCGCAACGCGATCGAAATGATCATAAGTTGATTAAAAAAGTATTGATACCAGACAATATCTTTAGTAATTTATCATAATAAAAAGGTATCTATATCACCAACAATCCAATTAATAACGCTCTATTTTTCTTTCTACATCAACTTCCCCGGTGTATGAAATGTCACAGCCTAGAAACTTAAAAATGCGGACTTGTTCAAAGATTGTATTATTTACTGCCAGTTTACATCTTACAGGAAAGTTACCTTGAAATGCCATGGACTTCCATCAGCCACAGGTGGAGGTGTTTTGTATTATCTGGATTCTACCCTAGCGAACTCTTTTGATAAGTTCCGGCACTTCTTCTGCCATTAAGCGCGCGTTTCAAACCTTGCCGATTCTCTGGCTCGTGGTGAAGAATGTGACTCGTCCTAAATGTTCAGTGTTTGGGAAAACGGGTGGTCACAAAACAATATATTAGAACAGGAATAAAATTGACTAGGAAATATATTTAAACCTACTTTATGCTGGCATAATTCAAGAAACTGAAAAGAATCTATAATATGCCCTGCACCATTTAAATCAACTATGCAGCTCTTGAAACCTTACCATCTCAAGAGACAAAACCAAAGTATTAGCAATTGGGGGAAAAAACATCATCCGTTCAATAATAACACTGACCTGCAAATTTAAACTTTCTGATTATTGCGTAATGTTTAAGTAGTGATCTTTTATATTTCTGATATTCGGAACTGAAGTCAGTTTTTTTTCTATCACCTCAGATTTTTTTGCAAAATTAAAATGAAAAGACAAGACGAGATATATGAAACACACGCACAAGCAAGTTTTCAATTAATATTTAAATATGTAAGGAATGCTTTTTTCTTATTATTTGTACTCATATAAACTACTATATTACACACTTATGAACATAACATAGATCTATTTAATATTTTGCATGTAGAGATTTGAAGAAAAACTGCCCAAATAGACCAAATGCCTCATAATATGTTGAGATTGGTTAGACTTCGGTTTCACAATTATAAGGTCTTAAATTATTTTAAGAAACTTCTTTGCTTTGCTTTTCACAGGTGAGATGTAATTGTATCTTCTCTGTTTAGTAACCAACAGTAACCTGGATGCATGTCTCAGTTCCATTTCCCTTGATATCTGCGTTCCAATTCATTTAGATCCTGGAATCTTTATCCTTTTAGTAATGCTCTTCGCACAGCATTACTAGATTCTCAGGGACATAGTTCAAATGTAATGTAATATGTTCACTTTTAAGGTCATTTTGCAGCCTAAATATTGAAAAGAAACAAGCATTATATGCACCTTTTGTTTGTAGTCTGAATTATTGTTGCTGCCAAGAAGTTTTTGATCATATTCCAGAATGATTTTCATGCGGATTGTTCTACAGCCCACATAATATCTTCATCAGAGTAAATCAATTTGCATCAGATAGAAGTTTTTTGATATCTGCACCTGTGAAGATACCGTCTTTGATTGTCACATTTCCGATGTCAGGGAATCGATGTCCCAGGTACTGAAAGCACTGACCTTTATTATTTAGTGTTAACTAATTGCTTCAGAAGTCCAATTTTAATATAAATCTGGGATAACAGTTTGTCCTGGGGTAACAGTACTTGTATATGGTTTAGAGTATACAATCCACTGTCTACGTGACCATTCTTTTCGTGTCCAGTGGTACAACCTTGCTCCACTGTCTCACTCGAACACTCATCTAACTGATTACCAATGATTAAAATTACCTAATATTTTCCATTTGGGTTTCTGATACTTCAGTTTACACAACATAAACTCAAGTCCATAAGTTTTCCGCGTAATCACAGAATGAGAAATGGGACTGGATGAAAGTTTGTTTTCATTGTGAAGCAGGACATACTTCAAACTACGTTTGGAGACATCTATAAAAGGTCTCCATTGTGTAGGGTCGTACTGTAGTAATTTCCGGGATGTTGTTGCAGGAAACCAAATTTCCCTCTTTATAAAACAAGGTGTAAATTCTTGTTCGTGATATATGTACCAGTAGTGCGCCGTCCCTGGTGCTAACATGTTCTTTTCACGAAGTTTCGACCCAAGTATCTCAGCAGATTCCTTTGTAAGGCCTAGATCTCGAATCAAATCATTTAATGCACTTTGCGTGAAAAGCATAGGTTCCTTTTCAAAATCTTCAGTCGATAAATCAGTCACATTCAGATCCAGAATAGGGACTGTGTTTTAAATTTTCCGGACGCTATGGGACTGGAGGAACGGGTAATATTGCTGATAGAATATTGATTGGAGGCACAATAATACTTTTGTTTCTGTTGTTAAATGCCTTCACTTGCAGAGAAAAGAAGTGGCAATAGGTACTGTCATCTTTAGGTCGGCGCCACACCTTTGGAATTCCGAATGGCAATGCTGTTCTCTCTCTCTCTCTCTCTCTCTCTCTGTTCATCCACTGTCGTAACTACTCTATTTACATGTTCTACAAGCCCCATGTGGTGTCCAGGACTTGTCGTGGTCTCCCAGTTTGCTGGAGTAGTCTTCCCAGAAGTGGGCGTAGTAGGTTTTTCTCATGAACTCGGTTATTTTGCGTTGCGGTCATATCGGCACGAAACTTCCATATTCATAACGTCGGAATTGTTCTTGCAGCCAAGAACAATAAAGGCATGTTAATATAATTTCAATAAAAAGATGAGCTTTTTTTATTGAAATATGTGTTAAACCCAGTATGTCAGTCACTATAGAACACTTAAGAAGACAAAAATATTTTTTCAGTAGCAAGCGAAACACAACTCGGACTAGCGGACAAACCACAACAAAATATCGGCACTCAGCAAAACTTGCTGCATTGTACCGGGTTACCGGCTCTAAACTAGAGCGTATTGTACAGGGTTGACAGATGGCTGCAGGGCATTGATTTAATAAACTAATCTGGAAATCTTAATTAAAGAAACTCCTCCAGCAACCACATAAGAAGTGCATTAGTGCCATTAATGTGATAAAACGAAATATGTGATTTTTGGGAAAAAACTGAAGTGATGTGGTAAAAATAACGTCAGCTCCTGATTCAGGATGAAAACGTAATTTAAAAAGCAATACAAGATTCGGTAATGAAACCAGCGCAGGCCAGAGTAATTCTAGACAATGTAAGCTTAGAACAAGTTCGAAATTTTAATTACATAGAATGCGCCACACGTCAAAAATACATTGAGAAACTACTGGAAACGACGAAAGGAAATACAAACTAATATGAGTAAGTCTGTGGTATTCTGTTGCTCCACTAGTTAAACCAAAAAGCTTTCCCCATGATTACTAAAAAGACGTACAAACTACTCGGTCATTAATATACACGTATCATAACCATACTAATTGTTGGAATAATAGATGAATTATTAAAAGAATTGAACTTGTATCTAAGATAACGATCAAAATTCTTTCTTGGCGTTATGCAAGTATTGCAGCTTAAGATGTTTTAAGACGAGTCTAATCTCGCTTTATAAAACGAAAAAGTAGATAGGTAAAAGGATTCAGAGAAAATTAATAGTAATCAAACACAATTTCAGTACACAAAGAATTACTTTTATTAATATAATATTTTATAAAATTAAATGGAATATAAAAACAAAAACATAACAAAACACAACAAAAACATCAGCATAGATCCAGTTCTGCTCTAGTAGCCGTGGTGATGGCTGAGCACGGCCGACACCTTGTGACCCTCGCCCACCACCGGCCCCTGGTAGTGCACGTACGACTTGCCCTCCGCCTCCTTCAGGCCGTGGCCGTGCTTGTCCTTGAGCACGTACTTGTGCTGGATGCCGCCGTGGTTCACCACGTGCGCGAAAAAGCCCGTCTTCTTCTCCGACGAGTACTTGACGGTGCGCACGTTGCCGCCGGGCTCCTTGAGCGAGTACTCGCCCTCCACCTGGTCCCCGTCGCGCACCTCCTTCTGCTGCTTGATGTCGCCCGTGTGCTTATCTTCCACGCCGTACTCGAACTTGTACTTGGGGTAGGCCACGTAGTCGACGAACTCGTGCTTGTGGCCGTGCTTGTCGGTGACTGTGCCATGCACCTCGGTCACCTTGCCCTCCACGGGGCCGTGGAACACGGCGTAGGACTTGGCTTCGTGCACCTGGTGATGGCCGTAGCCGCCACCGAGGCCGCCGTCTTGGGCGCTCACCACAGCGAGCACCACGGACACGAGGATCACCTGCACAGGGGTTACACTCTAATGAGAAACACACATGCGTCGAAGGGACTTCTTTTGACAAGAGAAAGTGCTAATTCATTGCAACGGAATGTTCTAGCTATTAATTGTAATTGCATTTTAAAATTAAAAATAATAAATTTAATTTTAAAAATAATTAATTTTATATATCTTACCATTTAAATACAACTAAATCGTGTTTAACATTCAGTTCTAGTAACATACTCTACACTACTTAAATTAGAACTCTGCTTTGATTCTTATTATATCTTGAATCTCTTGATATTCTGCAGAAATAAACAGCAAAAGACTGTTGACTCTTAAAATTTTACACATGTTTTCGAACAAGTGGTCGCGTTTTCAGACACGGTGTAAATAATTTTATATTACGCTTATATTAGATTGTAACAACACATTTTAAATTCTAAGAAAATATTACTATTCAGAAAATGGATGATCACCTTTTTATATAAGAGATATAAGAGAAAATATTGATAGTTAAAATTCATAATGACTCGACACCTTCGAACATTGTATGTATTCTATTTTATATATTATCTGACCGCATAAAAAGTTTAAATATTTTTAAATATATTTGCCTTGCCCTTTGACAATGATCTTTTATTATTATATTATTTTTATAAAATATTTCTTCCGTTATCAGTAACATATGCATGTGTGACTTTCAAATGTTATTCGAAGAGGTTGATATAATTTTATTTTTAATGAATAAGGGGTAGGTTTTAATGAAATGCATCTTTTTTCCGCTTTAGAAAAATTTCGTTTAGAATAGACATTAATTTTATGGTATGACAAAAGGAAATGACCCATTTCCATGTTATTTTGATTTGCATTTTTCGCCTTTTTTACTAATAAGTTATTGTTTACCTTTTCCGACATTTTAATTGCATGTTTTGTTTATTTCATTAATGGTAATATCATTTTAATGCTGTCTGCTTCAAATAATATTTACAGAAGCAACGTAGTATTTTCTCCACAGAATTCCTGAGTTGCCTGCCTATTCGACATCTTCGCTCATATTCTAGAATGTCAGTCGTTGTGAATACTTTGTAATCTATGGTTCATGAGACGCCTATCAGCGCCAATGTCGGTTTGGCCGATTTCGCGATGAATAAAGGTAGACATTTCCTGGTAAAAACAGTCCTACCAATCGTTTGCAAGCTGAGTTCACTTGAAGGAGAGAAAGAAGCCTATCTTGCCCATGTTGCAAATCATATTCATGTGAACTGGTTTGGAAAACATTTTTACGTCATTTTTTTAGCTTTTATGGCATTTTAAAAACCTTTTAAGAGCATTTTATTGATCATTTTTGGCAATGTTCAAAATACACCTCCTATTAATGAAGATAATAACGAAAACTCCTAATTTAATTGCACACTCCATGATACATAATTGCATAATACATGAAATTACATATAATATTTGGATATTGTAGATCGTTGTGAACGATAAGAGTCACTGACACAATGTATTCCTTTAAGTCCTATTTTAAGTAACATTTCCTACCACAATCTGGAGAACTAAACATCGCTCTCAGATACTTCTCAGTTGGAAGAGAGAATTTGTAACACTATTACTCACCCCACACTTGATCATGTCGAATGGCAGGCGTTGTTGGAACTGATGCCGTTTAGAGGTTCGCCGGATTTATATAGTTTACAACATGCGCACTGTTGGAATTCGACAGAACGATTTTCTTACTCCCAATTAACCCTTCACTTTTGCGGATTAGCGAACGGACCGGCTTCACACCGGTATGACAGTTCTGCGTAACACTGCCAGGTGGACAGCTGTGTGGACGCTGTCAGCGCTTTCTCCTTCTAACATATTTTTTATTTATTCTATATTTTAAGATTTCCGTAATATCACAGAATATGGGAGATTGGAATATTATCTTAACAGTTTTTGCCTTTTCTTCTAAGTGAAGCCTTTACTTTTTTATGAAGAAAGGTTTTTCAGCCATTCTTTGTTGACATTGATTTAACCCGTAAGTACAGACATGAGTCAAATTGATTCCGCAGTGTTAATTTTCTTTGAATTGCGAGAATTCAGTTTATCTGATCCATCTATTTCGCCCATCATCTTATGTTCAATGTCTCAACCCTGATTGTTGTGATTTTGCAACGAATTGCATCGACCTTTCGTTATTGTGATTTTTTTTAACTGTTGGTGCAAGTGGAAGACATTTTGACTCCATATCTGCGTATACGATACTGTGTTTGTGAGTACTATTTCTCCTGTTATTGAATGTTTTGAAGTTACAGAATCATTTAATTGATAAAATCGTTAAATAATTATGTACAGAATTCCAGGGTCATCATCTAGAACAACTGTGTCCCTCTAGTAGAGACTTCATTCAAACCATGGACAGGTAAATACGTAAATGCTCTTTTATTGTATACAAGTTAGAAAAACCCCCAAAACGAGAATAGATTTGTATTTTTAAAAATTTTGGCCGAAAGTCTTGCGCAGTTTACTTCGTTTTTGATGTCATTCCAGCGATTTCGTCCGTGTGATCCGTTGGTTCCCTCCAAATCATGGGAACAGCCAAGGTCATGTGCCGTGAACCTTTTACCGAACTGAAGTTCGTAACATTGCGTTATCAGAGAATTATGGTTGCATTTTTACATTTTCAGGGTTAATTCTCCACAGACATAACAAAACGATATTGGGTTATTTACAGTTACGAGGCATTTGTTCTTCTGAATTAATACAAATCATAAACCTACAAGGACATACAGAACAACAAGCTGTCACATCCAATCCACATTCCTCGCTACAAGATCTCTCAATGCTGGGATGCAGTTGGTAAGAAACAAAACTCGACACTATTCGACCATGACGTACCAACAATCTTGCCTCAACCTTTTTACTTTCTTGTAGACGAACGTATATACGGAGTAATAGACGTAGTTTAGAAAAAAATATGTAATGCTGCGCCAAAAAACGTCGAAATTTATGTTTTTCGAAAATTCAAAATTTCCTCTGAAAAATACTTCCAATTTCACATTTACAGTAATGTTTAAACACCATTTTCTTAAAAACGGATCGAAATTTTTTAATGAAAATTGCTATTTAGGACGTGGTTTTACTCTTCTTTAATATTCATAAAGTAATAGTTCGGTTCTACTATTAGGAAACCGAAAAATTTAATGTATTAGTGGCGGCGGTAGTTGGCAGCAGGCAAGAGTATGGGCCAGACCATGAAGAAAGTCCACGCCAAGGAAATATAAAACATTACTACGAGAAAGTCTGTGCCATTCTGTTGCACCACTAGCTCATTTCCTAGAAGTGAATTTGCTGAATTCAGTGACATATATAGGAATGCCTTGTACACATTTCTATTGTTCCAGAGCAATTACATCTGCAGAATAATTAAATGAAGACAAAATAACCAATACGCAGCGTTTTCAAGCATTTTTGTGGATAGGAAATAGTTTGTCACAAGAAAACTGAGCCTGATAGAGGAAAAACGATTTCATATTCGAATTGATATTCCTAGTCTTATTTAATA
Source organism: Gryllus longicercus (assembly GCA_038098605.1). Lineage (NCBI taxonomy): Eukaryota > Metazoa > Arthropoda > Insecta > Orthoptera > Gryllidae > Gryllus > Gryllus longicercus. Next base: position 997,603 of record JAZDUA010000069.1, on the reverse strand, counting down.
ATTCCATTCACATTCTTTGGTTCGAAAATGCTGTTGACAAATGGTGTTGCTGTTACTTCTAAATTTTCGGAAATGGCATAATTTTGAAATTTTGTATGCCTTCAAACAGGTACTTTATTGAAGATATAGATTTTTTCTTGAATAGAATTTGTTCTTCACAATTAGTTCTTAAATTAGTGTTATGTTCACTATCTTTTTTCAAAAATATCAGCAATTTTTGGATAGTTTTAAGTGAAATATGGACAATTAAACAAAAGATTTTCTCAAAAACGACTACGATTTGTCTTTAAACTTCTCCTAAAACTTAAACAAGACTTATTTGTCAATATTTACAAAAATTAATAAATATTTCTCAGGTAGCTCTCAATTCAGTCAAACCTCAAATTGAATGTACACATAGCAAAATTAAACACTAAATTAAGTTCATTGTGTTACGCATTCAGAATTCTATCAAATTCAGTCAGCCTTCATGCAGCTTGTTGTTCGTAGTTTGCAAATGTACATTCCCGCCTGAGTAATGGTATAAAATTCTGGGGAAACTCATGTAGTACTCAGACCTTTAGATTGAAAAGAAAATTATTCGAATAATGAAAAAATGCCATCAGCGTTACCCTTGCAAGCCTCTCTTCATTGAGCTTGGAATCTTACCACTGCCTTGCCTATATATTTACGAATCTGTAATATTTGTCAAAAGTGACTTACTTAACGGTGGGAACATATTTTCGTGCAATACTGATATTTATAATTACAACACACGTCGTAAAAATCACGTTTATCAAGTGTCAGTATCAACAGCTTACTATCAGAAATCCACATACAATACATGTACGTTACTTTACAACGCACTGCCAGATGACATTAAACAATTGAAGTCGGTTCACAAATTTAAGTTAAAAGTAAAATATTTTCTGCTGCATAACTGTTTCTATACAATTAGAGACTATACTGATTATAAAAAAGAAAATTAATGTTTATTTTAACAAAACAGTGATATATAGTGAATTAGTTTACATTTGTATTGTATTTTTTTAAAAAGATTTAATATGTTTGTAACAAATAATGTACTTCAGCTTCCAGGTCAATGACCCCATCTCGATCAAGTTTTTGTCCAGTTTCCCTGATCCATTGAGCAAAAGCTGAGATGGCCCCTTGATTTGCTTCTGGACGTAACTGTACCTTCATTACGCGCACGTTTAGTTGTACTCTCCTTTTGCTTGTAATGGTAACAGTAGAAGTAAGGGCGAGTTGCTGTTTTGTAATCAATGCAGAATAATCATACTTGCAATTTGTGTGCCAATGCTAATAAGTTTTCTATAAATCAGAAACGAAAATAACTATTTTTCAAATATTGCTAATCTTGCGATTTTTAATTTTTTTTAATTTATTTATGTTAAACTTTTACTCATCTTTTTACTATTTATAGTTAAAATGACGGGAAGGGATTCTGGAACTCAAGAAAACGTGCGCCGATAATCTTTTCCCCCCTACTCACATACAGTTTTTACTGTTTTTTTGACTGAATGAATCTAAATCTAAACCTAGCTAATATTTACATTACAGGTTAGAGTTTAGATTATATTAGTTAACAGTTTTTTTAGATTCATTAACATTTTTTGAAAAAGGCTCCGCATTTTATTAAATTAAAATTAGCATATCGTGCCAAGTTTTATTCTTCTACGATAGTCTTAAAGTCGTAAATTTCTATTGTACAATTATGGGAGCGACAAATTGAGAAAATGTGAACAGGTTTTTTACGGTAGCGAGCGGACGTGCGCCGAGCACTCCCCTTCACGGGCGACTTCAGTGAGATAAGGTTAGCAGTGTACAAACTCTACGAGTTCAGTGTACAGTAATAGTGACAATGCTTTCAAGTGGCTCCCCGGAACGGGGAAGCACATCGCTAGTGTTGTGGAAGAACTAAATCATCACAGTGAATTCAGTGATATTAATTCAACACCAATAAATGGTCAAGTTACAAATGGCCCCGCGGGGCAAAACAGTAATCAAATTAACCTTTCAAATGCAACAAAATGTGCAGCAAAAATTAGAGCAACATCAATACATAATTAATAAGGATCCACAATTGATACAGATAAATCAACAACTACTTATGAGATATAAAACAGGCTTCTATCTAGCACATTACCAGGGACAGCCCTAGGAACTTCATGGAACGCAGCCACAGCAATGGACTCAACAACTGCAAGGTCCGGGATCGTCTGAAACAACCTCAAATGAAACCATGAGTACCCTAGAGGGGCAAAAACCTCGAAAAAGAAAAAAAACAAGCCAATATTGATCAGTTCATACCAACTCCCTCGAGTGTCAGTGCGCCTGTGTTTACGCATAAAAATCAATATGCAAAATTAGAAGACAAATCAGAAGTTGAAACTCTCAAAAAGATCCCCATAGATCATAACATACCGCCAATATTCTTGCAAAGTGTTACGAATGTATCAAAATTAATAGAATTTCTTAAAATTCAAGTAAAAGACTAGGACTTAACGTACAAAATGTAGAGCGAAGATGTAAAGGTGCTACTGAAAACCATTAAAGCTTACAGAGCAATAATTAAGCAACTAGACGAATCCAAGGCCAAATACCACACTTATCAACCAAAGAAAGACAGAGCATTTCGCGTAGTGCTTCGATACCTGCATCCGTCAGCAAACATAGAAGAAGTAAACGCTGAATTTAAATCAAAGGGTCACACCGTTCGTAACATGTACAACGTACTTCATCGAATAAGTAAAAAGGCGCTATAGCCCTTTTGTATAGATTTAGAACAAGTGCAAACAATGCAGAAATCTACAATATTGACACACTTGTAAATGCAGAGATAGAATTTGAAGCACCCTACAAAAAAAGAACTCCAGTGCAATGCCATCGCTGTCAAGAGTATGGTCACACGAAGAAATACTGTAAAGCAACTCTAAGGTGCATGATATGCGGTGAAGAACACTTCACAGACGAATGCAAAAAAGATGCAACGCACCCGGCAACATGCGCGCTATGTTCGCGAAGTCATCAAGCCAACTATAAAGGCTGCCAAGTGTATCAAGATTACGTTAATAAACGTAGCACGAACAGAAAAGAAACAGACATCATCGCCAAGAAGAAACAAAAAGTACCAAACGCCTCAGATTTCCTTCCCCTCCCAGTTCTCCACTTTGAGCCCAATCCCTTCTCTCGTACAGCTTCTCCTCAAAACTCAACATACGCTGTACCTCACAAGCAAAACCAAACACACCTCTACAAAATAATAGAAACCTCATTCCAAAAGTTCGAAAGCATCCTTAAACAACAATCTGACAAATCGGGTCTTTGCTCAGCCTCCTGATATCATTAACATCCATGGCAACAAAAATTAAAATTATTCTCTGTAACGCAAACGGTTTAATCCAACATCGAATAGAACTCGTAACTATACTCAAAGAAAAATACATAGATATTATGCTAATTTCCGAAACTCACTTCACTGAAAAATCCTACTTAAAGACACCCAATTTGCAAATTCAGAATGTTTTTTAATTGACTTTCAGTGTGTATCGGCTCCCGAATTTTGATCGTGAGATTAATACGGCATGCGCTTCCGATGAAAAGAAGGATTAGGACAGGTTTCGACATGTCACATCGCCGCATTCCCTTTTCAGAATGACACGGAAATAGGATTTTTTTTGCTCGCCAATCGGCCGACTAGGATCACGCATGCATGCATTCTGCATTACCGTGGCTCATTATCATTATCGAGGTGGCAGGTGCATGAAACTTTAATTGGGGACCGGCATTTAGCTGAGTCCGATTTTTATTCCTCAGGGGTGTTAGCCCTGGGGGTATGGAAGATAAAATGATAATGATAATGAGGGGTGAAAGGACGACACACTTATACAGACATACACAAATACACCCACGCCCGAGGCGGGACTCGAACTGCGATCTTCTGGTCCGAAACCACTAAGACACTACTGCCTTAGCGATCTCGGGCATCTGATTGGCTTAAATAGGATTATTAATAATAAATAAATATTCTTCCTTGAAAATAATTGCAAGAAAATTCTTGTATTAAAGTAGCTTTTTACATTATTTTTTCTTTATTGAAGTTATAATAGTAAAGACTGTGACATACTGTGGGAAGAATGGCATTATGTGCAAGTTCTTGAGCTCTGGAATGATTGAATCCTTACCTAATGCGATAAAGGTTAACTTGATTTCTGAAATCAGGCTGCAACGAGCGTTTCTGACAAGAAATTATACGAAAATTTTCGCTTCTATGTAATAAACAATACTTGGAAGGGCAAAGGACTTACAGGTTTAGGCTATCATCCTCTATCGTGCCCTACATGAACGAATCGACTTACTGACTCCAGGACATGGAGAACCATTATTTAAACAACTATATTATTCACTGTTCTCAAATCAAAGATCATTAATAATAAAAATACAATAATGTCATTAATCGCTTTTACTTTCTCGCTACCGCTTATGTGATAGAGAGAAATTTATGTAATGCAGTGCGAAAAAACGGCTAATTTTTGGCAGAAAAACTCTTATTACAGTGCTCTAGCAACGAATAAATGGATAAATCCAGTTGATAAATTTAGAAGAAAAAAATTCTCTAACACGGGGTGTAGCCAAAATCCATGTTTTGTGGGTCCTTGAAACCGAGAAATTGATTCACAGTTAAACATCTGTCCGTCTGTGAACAACGCCAGATCATAAACCGATTAACCGATTTTCTCCAAAATTGATATTCCGCAATCGATCTGGCTGATGTCATGGCCCTTTGAATTCAAAACAGATACATTAATTGTGGTAGATTCTTTACTTGAAGTTTCTGGAGCAGTTTCAAAAAATGGCTCAAACATTTTTTATTATAGTTTGTTAGGGGATAGGGTGAAAAACGTTTAAAAGAATGGCGCAGGTCTCATGTTCGTTAAAAAACCCTGATTTTTCGAAAATTGAAAAAGAAATCTAAACTTTTTTTGGCGTCTTCCTACAACTACTTATTAAGATACTTTTTTTTCTTAACGAAATGTGTTCAAGAAAAACAGATATAAAAATAAGCCCATGTTCAATTGTTCAAAAACAGTATTTTTTACGAAATTTTGTGTCGAAATTAGGCAATTTTTATTTCCTTTAAATAATTTTTTCTTAAAAAACGACACATTTTTTAATTAAATTTAGACCTTATATAGTGTAAAGGATGCTTAAGAGAAAGGTGCCAATCTCACGGTCCTTAAAATGCCTGATTCGAAAATAAAAAAAATTCGACCTCTTCCTACAACAACAATTGTGAAGATCCATTTTTTCTTAATGAAATGTGTTCGTCAAAAACAGATCTTCAAATAAGGTCATGTTGAATTCTTTGAAAATAAGAGTATTTTTTGTGTAATTTGCCGACAAACGTAGTAGCCGTTCCGAATTTACTGCTCTTCGTGAACTTAATTCCATGCAGTTGGATGCTTCGTAAGTTATAATATGTATATTATTTCATATTTCTTTGTTCTTTTCTTATACTCGAGCTTTTGTTATACATTTACAAATTAATCTTTAAGAAAGTATTTAAAACATATTTGACATGAAATAAAAATTGCTGGCTTTCAGGGAATAGCAGATTGAAATGCAACAATGACTCAGCAACAATGACTTGGCTGCTACTATCGGTGAATTTCGTCTTATCGCAGGGTCATGATGTACTTGTATGAAAAGTAGTTATAATAATCAAATATGTGTTGATTTTTGCTTAAAAATATTTAGTTAATGCGTTTTACAAAAAGTGATGACTGACTCAGAGAGAAAGTACATGCTTTTCTAGCACTACTAGTTGCATTTATAAACAATGCTTTAAGTTTTATTCACTTTTATGAATATTCATCTAACATCCAAACAATACCTCAGCCATTCCAGTCATCGTGTCACAGACCTTCAGACGCACCACATGCTTTGTGACCATCCGTTGTACTTAACAAGCAGATGCAAAGGCGTTTCCTTAAACCAGTTTTTTTGCTGTCACATAATATAAATTAATTATTTTTGTAGCATTCGCAACACATAAAAATTGCAAATCACCTGATTCATAAAGCGGAAGAGCATTTAAAATTGATGATTGTAACTCCAGAATGGAATTAATTTAAAAATTATGTAGGTACGAGTTTTGATGATTTTAAATTTCAAGGAAGAATATTTATTTACAGTATAGATTATTTCAAACAATTGTTATTGTTTACAGGGTTATTTTATAATAGATAAACGACCGCATTATTGTAACATTGCTGAAAAGAGCATTGTAGAAGAATAAACAAGAAAATAGTTATACTCTTACGGATAGATCGGATTTTCCCCCTTAGAATTAAAATTAGCACTTAGCCGGGTGCAGTAGAAAGCGCTGTTAAATAGTCAGTCTGAAATGTTACGGGGAGCGTACCGGTGAAGCAGGTCCGTTCGCCAATCTGTAAAAGTGAAGGGCGCGCTGCAGCAGGAACAGCGCGTTTCTTCCGAATTCCGAAAGAGAATTGGCTCTATATAAACCACGCGGCCCACGGTGTAGCAGCATTCACAGTATAGACACGGAATCAAGAAGATGAAGGCACAGGTAGGTCCCACAGAGTACTTAGAAGGCGCTCGATATCCAGAAAACTTCTTTGCACATAAAGTTAAAATTTCGGTTTGAAAATATACGTTGTTAAATGTTTGCTTCACGAATTAATACTCAAAGTAAAGTGAGTATATTCATAATGTAGTATTCATAGAATTCATTCATCCCTTCGTATAAGTCTGAGCAGCAATATAATGCAATAGGTTGGAAATGGCATTATTTTCTTAAGGAGAGCAATTTACACAGAATTATGTTTTTAAAATAATTTGTTTTACTGCTTCTTAGTAGTCTTACTACTTCTTAGTATCATAGCATTATAAGCATAAATGATGTTAGGAAACTGTGAAACTGTTTGAAATATTTCAGAAATTTTTCATAAATAAGAATCTATTAATCATCACTACTTTTACCATTTTCTAACATCTTTTCCAAATGACCACAACGCAATGATGAAAACAAACAAATCAGCAAATACGGGGCTCATCACTAATCAACATCTTCAGAACATACTTTATTGACATTCGGACTCTTAATAACCGAGGCACCCATTCGACGCATGTGTGTTTCTCATTAGAGTGTAACCCCTGTGCAGGTGATCCTCGTGTCCGTGGTGCTCGCTGTGGTGAGCGCCCAAGACGGCGGCCTCGGTGGCGGCTACGGCCATCACCAGGTGCACGAAGCCAAGTCCTACGCCGTGTTCCACGGCCCCGTGGAGGGCAAGGTGACCGAGGTGCACGGCACAGTCACCGACAAGCACGGCCACAAGCACGAGTTCGTCGACTACGTGGCCTACCCCAAGTACAAGTTCGAGTACGGCGTGGAAGATAAGCACACGGGCGACATCAAGCAGCAGAAGGAGGTGCGCGATGGGGACCAGGTGGAGGGCGAGTACTCGCTCAAGGAGCCCGGCGGCAACGTGCGCACCGTCAAGTACTCGTCGGAGAAGAAGACGGGCTTTTTCGCGCACGTGGTGAACCACGGCGGCATCCAGCACAAGTACGTGCTCAAGGACAAGCACGGCCACGGCCTGAAGGAGGCGGAGGGCAAGTCGTACGTGCACTACCAGGGGCCGGTGGTGGGCGAGGGTCACAAGGTGTCGGCCGTGCTCAGCCATCACCATGGATATTAAAATATCACAAAAAATGTTTGGACTGATTTTGTTGACTAATTTGTTTCTTTTGTTTTGTTTTTTGTAATTTGTTTCTTTTTTTGTAAATTTGTGTAATAAATTTGTTTTGCATACATATCTCTTATTTTTCCTTAATTTGAGGAGAAAATAGTCATTACAATGTCCTTTGCAAATACTTTTTACTGTAATAAAAATTTTATACTACAAACATACGTCATTATTGTATTCACAAGTTACTTCAAAATAACAATCCTAGATACATACTATGCAGTAAAATAAACAATAGGATACGTCTTAGGGATTTATTAGTAGTACATAAAATACTTCGATTGTGAAATATACTGCTGAATGTTCCAGAATTATAATGTTTTTCATTGTTATATCATTGTTATAAAAAAAGAAGAAATTATTACCATGAAGAGACAAGCTTATTTTTTTTAATACTAGAAGAGATTGTATGAGCATCCAAATTACCTTTGAACAAACATGCTAGACAACAGTGAACATGTATGTACACTGAAACGAGAGAATATTTTAGATTTGCCACACCGATTTCTGAAATGAAATTTTCAATGTCACATAAATTCACGCAGAAATGTATTTATTAGACACCATTTACTTATTGTTCTTGCAAGAACAGATTGTAAATTATGCAGAACTAATAATTTTTTTGAAAAACATTTTCCATATGGTAAATATTACAAGAAAGTAAACTTAATCATTGTGACAATTTAAACGTACCTTCATTATTGTTCATTTTCTGTTGAATTATTTAATTTTCAGAAAATTGTTAATTACTGGCTGCAATGTTGATATTTTGTAATTCGAAAGTAATTGTTTGTAGGTTTTCGCAAAATATTTTTAAATTTAGAATTTAAATACTTCGCCAAAATACTTTGTGGTATTTAAACACATACTCAAAATACAGTAAATACAATAATTTTGCATTACAATTCTTTATTGCAACAATATATTGTAATTGCAATAAATTACTATTATACTAATACATTTCTGTCAATTAGTCAATTTGTTACCACCAATAACTTTCAAATATAAAACACTTTTATTTATACCTCCACAAAAACACTATTTCTTATGCTTATCAAATATAAAACACTTTCACTTATATGTTCACCACAAATATAATATATCAATAATATCGACTTCCTTAAGTTTTAACTTAAGTCCTATCGTGTTCAAATCTTAAGCCAAACGACTAGTTTTTCAAACAAATCAGGCAATAAACTCCTAGTTGGCGAATGTATGAAACCAACACCACCTAGATACTATATCTAGGTTGTGTTGATTAAACCCACTAAAGGAAAACAGTTATTGAACTGGCGCTGATGTACATGAACTAATGTTATAAGTAGGAAACAGATTTTGTTGACTTGGAACATTGCCAAACATGATCAATAAAATGCTCTTTAAATTCTTTAAAATGTCCTAAAAACAAAGAAAAATGATACAAAATTGGTCAAAATTACTTCAAATGAACAACTCAAACTGTTCGATATCTTACGGAAATAATCGAGGCTTCTTCCTTAGAACTCAGCTTGCAAACTTTGGGTTTCATTGTTCTTTAAAAGAAAACCTCTGCCTTTATTTATCACGAAATCGGCCGAACTGTCAATGGCGCTGATAAGAGTTACAGGAACCAGTACTCATAACGACTGGCATACAGTATATGAGCGAAGAAATCGAATAGGTTACTCAGGAATTCTGTGATAAACATTTGTTGCTACTCGTAAATATTGTTTGAAGCTAGTACCATTCAAACGATTTTAAAACTGACTGAATAAGCGAAAAATGCAGTAAAAATTACAATCGAAATCGATAAAAAATGCCAAAAAAATGATATTAAAATTGATCATTTCGTTTCGTCATTACATCAAGTGAATTTCTATTCTAAGCGGCATTGTTCTAATGAGAAAAGAAAAAAATGATATATTATTAAACTCCGCTCCCTAGTTAAAAGGGATAAACGGTTTTTTTATTCCCAGATAATTGTCCAGAATTTTTAATGATTTACATTTATCATTTAAAAAATGAAGAGAATTCGAATTTACCAGCTGATTGGAGCTTTTATTTTTGTTTCAATGAGATAAATTCACTGAATTCACCTGAATTTTAAGTATTTCTTTTTTAATACACCTATTTTATGTATTTAAATACAACACTGAAATACATGTCCATACATAACATTCATAACATTTACATACATTTTATTTCAAATTCAAAATGCATTTAAAATATGTATTTCAAATACAAATATTTAAATATTGCCTACCATGATTGTTTGCATTGTTGCTACGCAAACGAATGATTAGAAAGTCAGTCAGATAGATTCAATGCTTCAATGCACATTAACGTTATGCATAAGGTTATTTTATATATATACTAGCTGACCCGGCCACGCGTTGCTGTGGCTAAAGTTTTTGTTATATTACATTATAGTAAACAATCTAAGAGGAACAATAAGAGAACATCAGTCACGGAGTCCACTATGCTTTTTCACACAGATGGTATTTGTAAAAAAATATGGTGATCTCCTTATTTGACTTTCTACTACTATAACCCTTTAGTACAATGAAATTATTTACCAATAAAGACGAAAATATTGATGTTGGTATACAAATTCACTGGATTGAGATTTGAAGGGGAAGTACGTTGAACACAATTAATTAAAATGTTCTTACACTTGATATTAAGCAGAAATCAATAGGTACAAAATAAAAATTTATCAGATTTATTATTTCCATTTAATTTGTATAACAAATATAAGTACTATTCAATTATAAATACTTTCAAATTCAATTTAATTTAACACCAATCGGTGCACAATGTTTTTGGTTAACCTGTCTTTAGCTAACACAAATATATTAGACGGTTTCCCAACACGTGAACACGCAACATATAGTTGCCCATGAGAAAAACATGGATTTTCCAAATCTAAACCACAAATGGACATTGTTTGACCTTGAGATTTATTTATAGAAATGGCGAAAGCTAAACGAATTGGAAACTGTAGCCTTTTGAAGGGTATGGTAGAATCTGATGGTATCATCGGAATACGTGGCAGCAGGACCACTTTTCCTTTAAACTTCCCAGCCAAAATGGTTGCTTCAAGAATGTTTCCGGTGATCTTTTTGATGACCAAACGCGTACCGTTACATAATTGAGGTGGATTCAAATTACGGAGGAGAATAATAGTGGAACCAATCTTTAATCGAAGATTATGTGGTGGCATTCCAGGGATATCTAATGAATTTAAAAATTCAATCGGAAAATTTACACTTTCATTTTCATCAACAACAGTATCGATTGATTTAAAAGACATCATATCGCCTGGTAATAACTGTAGTATCTGGAAGTTAATTTCGTCAACATCAACGTTTTTGGCTGCCAAAATCGCCCGTTGACTAAGCCATTCATGATTCAAATAATTATTCTGTATATCCGGGAAAATACTCTGAATCAATTCATTTTTATCCTGAACAACAGTGCAAAAATTGTCTGGTAGTTTAATGCATTGCGTATTTGGTTGCAGTTCTATTTTACCGTTCCCAATATCTGCAGTCCTGATTCTTTGAGCTGCATTTCTTGTTTCGATTTGTTCTGGTAATTGCTGAGCTCTTTCAACACGTTTGCGTCGTGACCCTTTGCTGCTCGCGTTGTTGAGGTTAGATTTTTTCGGTGGCATTTGACTGAAAATAATAATAATAGTTTAAATATTAGAAAGAGGAACTGAAAAACATGTTATCATAGCACATTGAAATAATAAGTGCAAAATAATTTTAAATGGAGGTTAAATAATCTTAATATATATAAATCTCGTGTCACAGTGTTCTTATGATATTCTCTTGAATACGTTCGTTACACTGTTATTGAGATTCTTGTGCATGACCTTCTGCTGTCCTGATTCTTGGAGCTGATTTTTTACCATAGCAGCGCCATCTATTGATTACTTACTCAACCCAGTCGAAAGGTGTCGACATCTGTTAGAATCATTTGGAGTTAACAGATAATTGCTTCATTGTACATCTCTGGAGTATAATCTATGTTTTGGCATTGATTTGTTTGTCTAATTCGGTGCAATATGTCTTCTGTCATACAATTTTTATATTTTTCCCACAAAGTTTGTGCTTGCGAAAGTTTGTGCTTGAAATTATTTACCAATAAAGACGAAAATATTGATGTTGGTATACAAATTCACTGGATTGAGATTTGAAGGGGAAGTACGTTGAACACAATTAATTAAAATGTTCTTACACTTGATATTAAGCAGAAATCAATAGGTACAAAATAAAAATTTATCAGATTTATTATTTCCATTTAATTTGTATAACAAATATAAGTACTATTCAATTATAAATACTTTCGAATTCAATTTAATTTAACACCAATCGGTGCACAATGTTTTTGGTTAACCTGTCTTTAGCTAACACAAATAGATTAGACGTTTTCCCAACACGTGAACACGCAACATATAGTTGCCCATGAGAAAAACATGGATTTTCCAAATCTAAACCACAAATGGACATTGTTTGACCTTGAGATTTATTTATAGAAATGACGAAAGCTAAACGAATTGGAAACTGTAGCCTTTTGAAGGGTATGGTAGAATCTGATGGTATCATCGGAATACGTGGCAGCAGGACCACTTTTCCTTTAAACTTCCCAGCCAAAATGGTTGCTTCAAGAATGTTTCCGGTGATCTTTTTGATGACCAAACGCGTACCGTTACATAATTGAGGTGGATTCAAATTACGGAGGAGAATAATAGGGGAACCAATCTTTAATCGAAGATTATGTGGTGGCATTCCAGGGATATCTAATGAATTTAAAAATTCAATCGGAAAATTTACACTTTCATTTTCATCAACAACAGTATCGATTGATTTAAAAGACATCATATCGCCTGGTAATAACTGTTGTATCTGGAAGTTAATTTCGTCAACATCAACGATTTTGGCTGCCAAAATCGCCCGTTGACTAAGCCATTCATGATTCAAATAATTATTCTGTATATCCGGGAAAATACTCTGAATCAATTCATTTTTATCCTGAACAACAGTGCAAAAATTGTCTGGTAGTTTAATGCATTGCGTATTTGGTTGCAGTTCTATTTTACCGTTCCCAATATCTAGTAGTTGTTCGGAAAATATTTGTGCTGATGGATCATTTTGCAATTGTACTCGCATATTTATGGTCAATCGAAGTGTTTCAACACTTCGCCATAAGAATGATTGTTTCAAACATGCATTAATCTCATCCGCGAAAGTAGAGCGAGGTATAACCGGTAAGGTCTGCCGGAAGTCACCAGACAAAAGTAAGATAGCACCACCGAAAAGTTTATTATTGCTGTTTAAATCTTGCATAGTTCTGTTTAATGCTTCAAGTGAATATTTGTGTGACATTGTGCACTCATCCCAAATTATTATAGAACTCTTCCGCAACACTGCAGCTATTCCACTATTCTTTTTGATGTTACACATTGCATCTGGTTTATTATGAACGTCCAATGGCAGCTTGAATGGTGAATGTGCTGTTCGCCCACCATCCAGTAAAGTAGCCGCAATGCCTGACGATGCTACTGCTAATGCGATTTTTTGTTGCGACCGTATTTTGGCAAGAATCAACGATATTAAAAATGTCTTACCTGTTCCACCGGGTGCATCCAAGAAAAAAAACGCCTTGTTCAGCAGCAACAGCCAGCGTAATCCGATCATAAATAATTTTTTGTTCTGCTGTCAGTAATGGTTCACTGTTCATGATAATTGTTGCTAAACTTTCATGGTCATATTGATTTTCTCGTTGTAAATCGGTATTGACTAAGTAGGTGGCTGGACGATTAGGTGATGGCATACCATAATGATTAATTGGTAAATTTGAAATAAGAACACATAAATCCTCGATCAAGACCAATGCTTCATTGTACATCTCTGGTGTATAATCTATGTTTTGCCATTGATTTGTTTGTCTAATTCGGTGCAATATGTCTTCTGTCATACAATTTTTATATTTTTCCCACAAAGTTTGTGCTTGCGAGGGATAACATGTCGTCAAAATAATTGCAAACAACTGACGAATGTTATTCGGTGTTGATGTCAACGCAGCATCAGCAAGCGTTAAGTCCCAATGGTTATCGTCTTCTAGCAATGCATGCATCCTGGTATGTATTGAATACTCGACCATTAACTGTTCGTAAAAATTCAAAAGACGTTGGTCCGGGAACATTCACCAATAACAAACGTAAATAGAAGTACTCACGTTGCTTTGGATGTACCGTGTAAAGTCTCCCCAATGTCTTAGCTTTGAATATGCCTGTAATGGAAGGATGTGGTTTTCCTTGTTTCCGTGGCAGCACAACGCGTGCAACGCGTGGCCGGGTCAGCTAGCTGATTGTTGTATTCTTAATATATATAAATCTCGTCTCGTGTCACAATTTTTGTCCTCAATGGACTCCTAAACCACTTAACCGATTATAATAAAATTCGCACACCATGTGCAGTTCGATCCAACTTGAAAGATAGGATAGTTTAAATCTCAAATTATAGTCGCAATTTTAATTTATTGCTAATTATTTGTCTGTTATTATTTGAGAGTCACAATTATCTACAATTATTACAACAATCAAATTTGTAATAAATTAGCAATAAATTAAAATTGCGACTATAATTTGAGATTTAAACTATCCTATCTTTCAAGTTGGATCGAACTGCACATGGTGTGCGAATTTTATTATAATCGGTTAAGTGGTTTAGGAGTTCTTTGAGGACAAACATTGTGACACGAGATTTATATATATTAAGATATATATATATATATATATATATATATATATATATATATATATATTAAATATATATTCAGAAAACCTTTTCCAATAATATTTTTTTGCTTTTAAAGTAACCTTCAGTTGCTGAAAAGCTACAATGGCAACCTCAATTCACATTAATTTTCAAACACAAATCTGATAGAGATGATAGCATCGATCACTTTTTAATTAAATGACAGGTGGATCTCAAAATTCTTATAAGGCATACTTTCCCAATAAGGTTTCTGGAAGTGTAAGTTTTAATATCAAAACTTTTATTAGATTAAATTGTACATCACCTTGTAATACGATGTTTATAATTATACGAATCAAGAAGTATATCAATATCTTCTATCCTGGACCGGATCTAACTATTGGGGGACCTACAAATATAAAATTGTATTGCCTCCCCCCGTAAAATTAGCTCCACCTTTATTAAATAAAATACTTATCTTAATACAAGTATATTCTGTACAAATACAAATGGAAACTAATAATATTTATATAAAATTTTACATACATTATATTTATTGCGGTAAATATATTTTATGTTACAAAATATATTTTTCAAATTTTTCCCTCTACGCTGGGGCGCTCAAGAGACTGTTTGTTTTGCTCTTAGATAAATCTTGCCCTGCCTCTAGGTAAGTTTCAAAGATGTTGAACAAATAATTTCCTAGTATTTTGTAACTTATTATGATTTATTTATTCTGATGAATGTGTATAAAAATATTTTTCAGTGCTTGAAAATGACGAAAAATAATGTCAAAAAGTTGTATTAATTGATCAAATGAAAATATAAAGATATTTTAATTATTAACTGTCCTTAAAATTAAAGGGGTAATCTCATAATGATAATAAGTATTTAATGAAATTTTCAATAAGTCTAGTTAGTTATAACAATGAACAATTATAATTCTGGAACATTCAGCAGTATATTTCACAATCGAAGTATTTTATGTACTACTAATAAATCCCTAAGACGTATCCTATTGTTTATTTTACTGCATAGTATGTATCTAGGATTGTTATTTTGAAGTAACTTGTGAATACAATAATGACGTATGTTTGTAGTATAAAATTTTTATTACAGTAAAAAGTATTTGCAAAGGACATTGTAATGACTATTTTCTCCTCAAATTAAGGAAAAATAAGAGATATGTATGCAAAACAAATTTATTACACAAATTTACAAAAAAAGAAACAAATTACAAAAAACAAAACAAAAGAAACAAATTAGTCAACAAAATCAGTCCAAACATTTTTTGTGATATTTTAATATCCATGGTGATGGCTGAGCACGGCCGACACCTTGTGACCCTCGCCCACCACCGGCCCCTGGTAGTGCACGTACGACTTGCCCTCCGCCTCCTTCAGGCCGTGGCCGTGCTTGTCCTTGAGCACGTACTTGTGCTGGATGCCGCCGTGGTTCACCACGTGCGCGAAAAAGCCCGTCTTCTTCTCCGACGAGTACTTGACGGTGCGCACGTTGCCGCCGGGCTCCTTGAGCGAGTACTCGCCCTCCACCTGGTCCCCGTCGCGCACCTCCTTCTGCTGCTTGATGTCGCCCGTGTGCTTATCTTCCACGCCGTACTCGAACTTGTACTTGGGGTAGGCCACGTAGTCGACGAACTCGTGCTTGTGGCCGTGCTTGTCGGTGACTGTGCCGTGCACCTCGGTCACCTTGCCCTCCACGGGGCCGTGGAACACGGCGTAGGACTTGGCTTCGTGCACCTGGTGATGGCCGTAGCCGCCACCGAGGCCGCCGTCTTGGGCGCTCACCACAGCGAGCACCACGGACACGAGGATCACCTGCACAGGGGTTACACTCTAATGAGAAACACACATGCGTCGAATGGGTGCCTCGGTTATTAAGAGTCCGAATGTCAATAAAGTATGTTCTGAAGATGTTGATTAGTGATGAGCCCCGTATTTGCTGATTTGTTTGTTTTCATCATTGCGTTGTGGTCATTTGGAAAAGATGTTAGAAAATGGTAAAAGTAGTGATGATTAATAGATTCTTATTTATGAAAAATTTCTGAAATATTTCAAACAGTTTCACAGTTTCCTAACATCATTTATGCTTATAATGCTATGATACTAAGAAGTAGTAAGACTACTAAGAAGCAGTAAAACAAATTATTTTAAAAACATAATTCTGTGTAAATTGCTCTCCTTAAGAAAATAATGCCATTTCCAACCTATTGCATTATATTGCTGCTCAGACTTATACGAAGGGATGAATGAATTCTATGAATACTACATTATGAATATACTCACTTTACTTTGAGTATTAATTCGTGAAGCAAACATTTAACAACGTATATTTTCAAACCGAAATTTTAACTTTATGTGCAAAGAAGTTTTCTGGATATCGAGCGCCTTCTAAGTACTCTGTGGGACCTACCTGTGCCTTCATCTTCTTGATTCCGTGTCTATACTGTGAATGCTGCTACACCGTGGGCCGCGTGGTTTATATAGAGCCAATTCTCTTTCGGAATTCGGAAGAAACGCGCTGTTCCTGCTGCAGCGCGCCCTTCACTTTTACAGATTGGCGAACGGACCTGCTTCACCGGTACGCTCCCCGTAACATTTCAGACTGACTATTTAACAGCGCTTTCTACTGCACCCGGCTAAGTGCTAATTTTAATTCTAAGGGGGAAAATCCGATCTATCCGTAAGAGTATAACTATTTTCTTGTTTATTCTTCTACAATGCTCTTTTCAGCAATGTTACAATAATGCGGTCGTTTATCTATTATAAAATAACCCTGTAAACAATAACAATTGTTTGAAATAATCTATACTGTAAATAAATATTCTTCCTTGAAATTTAAAATCATCAAAACTCGTACCTACATAATTTTTAAATTAATTCCATTCTGGAGTTACAATCATCAATTTTAAATGCTCTTCCGCTTTATGAATCAGGTGATTTGCAATTTTTATGTGTTGCGAATGCTACAAAAATAATTAATTTATATTATGTGACAGCAAAAAAACTGGTTTAAGGAAACGCCTTTGCATCTGCTTGTTAAGTACAACGGATGGTCACAAAGCATGTGGTGCGTCTGAAGGTCTGTGACACGATGACTGGAATGGCTGAGGTATTGTTTGGATGTTAGATGAATATTCATAAAAGTGAATAAAACTTAAAGCATTGTTTATAAATGCAACTAGTAGTGCTAGAAAAGCATGTACTTTCTCTCTGAGTCAGTCATCACTTTTTGTAAAACGCATTAACTAAATATTTTTAAGCAAAAATCAACACATATTTGATTATTATAACTACTTTTCATACAAGTACATCATGACCCTGCGATAAGACGAAATTCACCGATAGTAGCAGCCAAGTCATTGTTGCTGAGTCATTGTTGCATTTCAATCTGCTATTCCCTGAAAGCCAGCAATTTTTATTTCATGTCAAATATGTTTTAAATACTTTCTTAAAGATTAATTTGTAAATGTATAACAAAAGCTCGAGTATAAGAAAAGAACAAAGAAATATGAAATAATATACATATTATAACTTACGAAGCATCCAACTGCATGGAATTAAGTTCACGAAGAGCAGTAAATTCGGAACGGCTACTACGTTTGTCGGCAAATTACACAAAAAATACTCTTATTTTCAAAGAATTCAACATGACCTTATTTGAAGATCTGTTTTTGACGAACACATTTCATTAAGAAAAAATGGATCTTCACAATTGTTGTTGTAGGAAGAGGTCGAATTTTTTTTATTTTCGAATCAGGCATTTTAAGGACCGTGAGATTGGCACCTTTCACTTAAGCATCCTTTACACTATATAAGGTCTAAATTTAATTAAAAAGTGTGTCGTTTTTTAAGAAAAAATTATTTAAAGGAAATAAAAATTGCCTAATTTCGACACAAAATTTCGTAAAAAATACTGTTTTTGAACAATTGAACATGGGCTTATTTTTATATCTGTTTTTCTTGAACACATTTCGTTAAGAAAAAAAAGTATCTTAATAAGTAGTTGTAGGAAGACGCCAAAAAAAGTTTAGATTTCTTTTTCAATTTTCGAAAAATCAGGGTTTTTTAACGAACATGAGACCTGCGCCATTCTTTTAAACGTTTTTCACCCTATCCCCTAACAAACTATAATAAAAAATGTTTGAGCCATTTTTTGAAACTGCTCCAGAAACTTCAAGTAAAGAATCTACCACAATTAATGTATCTGTTTTGAATTCAAAGGGCCATGACATCAGCCAGATCGATTGCGGAATATCAATTTTGGAGAAAATCGGTTAATCGGTTTATGATCTGGCGTTGTTCACAGACGGACAGATGTTTAACTGTGAATCAATTTCTCGGTTTCAAGGACCCACAAAACATGGATTTTGGCTACACCCCGTGTTAGAGAATTTTTTTCTTCTAAATTTATCAACTGGATTTATCCATTTATTCGTTGCTAGAGCACTGTAATAAGAGTTTTTCTGCCAAAAATTAGCCGTTTTTTCGCACTGCATTACATAAATTTCTCTCTATCACATAAGCGGTAGCGAGAAAGTAAAAGCGATTAATGACATTATTGTATTTTTATTATTAATGATCTTTGATTTGAGAACAGTGAATAATATAGTTGTTTAAATAATGGTTCTCCATGTCCTGGAGTCAGTAAGTCGATTCGTTCATGTAGGGCACGATAGAGGATGATAGCCTAAACCTGTAAGTCCTTTGCCCTTCCAAGTATTGTTTATTACATAGAAGCGAAAATTTTCGTATAATTTCTTGTCAGAAACGCTCGTTGCAGCCTGATTTCAGAAATCAAGTTAACCTTTATCGCATTAGGTAAGGATTCAATCATTCCAGAGCTCAAGAACTTGCACATAATGCCATTCTTCCCACAGTATGTCACAGTCTTTACTATTATAACTTCAATAAAGAAAAATTAATGTAAAAAGCTACTTTAATACAAGAATTTTCTTGCAATTATTTTCAAGGAAGAATATTTATTTATTATTAATAATCCTATTTAAGCCAATCAGATGCCCGAGATCGCTAAGGCAGTAGTGTCTTAGTGGTTTCGGACCAGAAGATCGCAGTTCGAGTCCCGCCTCGGGCGTGGGTGTATTTGTGTATGTCTGTATAAGTGTGTCGTCCTTTCACCCCTCATTATCATTATCATTTTATCTTCCATACCCCCAGGGCTAACACCCCTGAGGAATAAAAATCGGACTCAGCTAAATGCCGGTCCCCAATTAAAGTTTCATGCACCTGCCACCTCGATAATGATAATGAGCCACGGTAATGCAGAATGCATGCATGCGTGGTCCTAGTCGGCCGATTGGCGAGCAAAAAAAATCCTATTTCCGTGTCATTCTGAAAAGGGAATGCGGCGATGTGACATGTCGAAACCTGTCCTAATCCTTCTTTTCATCGGAAGCGCATGCCGTATTAATCTCACGATCAAAATTCGGGAGCCGATACACACTGAAAGTCAATTAAAAAACATTCTGAATTTGCAAATTTGCGCTCTGCTTTCACTGATGTAAAAATGGCCAACCCTGCAAAGCAGGTGTTACCCAGCACGCTCGCTTGTGATTCAACACCACTGCTCGCCGCAAGCGGCAGACTCTGCTTCCAAGGTCGTTTCCTGGGAAGGGCAAGCGGGGATGCAGCTGCCCCTCCTAACATACGATAATAAAACTAATAACACTAATATTAACTATACATAGTCTAAACTACAAGTTTTTCCTAATACAAGTTTTTCCGGATTTTATTTTTATCTGTTGCTCATTTTTATAAGAAATACATTTCGTCCTGATAAACCTTGCCGCAACCGCTTATCTTCCATCCAACATGAACTACCTCCCCTGGGGCTTTTTCCTCACGAATGTGAGAGTCTGCTGCGTCTACTGCAAAACAGGTCAGTTGTGTAATCACACGCGAGAGATTGGTGCAAACTGGAAAAGTGTGGTAAAGTTGTAAATCTTTCGGGATTTTCGAATGAGAAAATTGATTTATCGACACAATAGGCACAAATTAAAAAACGGTAATTTTCGCGAACAAAAAACCAAAATGAGGGCATGACATGTGAATTGATTATGAACCATTTGATTCATAAAACAACTCTTAATTCTCTTCTTTACATAATTTAAATATAAAGTGATAGAGTATATATGACATACGTTTTCAATATTTAATAATTATGCAGATTGACGATATTCATAATGAAAAAAGTAACAAACATTCATAGGTAAGGAAATAAAATATCTCAAATACAATGGGCTTTTACAATGACAAAAGCTTTGAGTGTACTGGGAATGGCCTGCTCCCACCGAAGGTCATTTGACCTTGAGGAAGCAACCCTCTACAACGCCAACCTCGGCGCCCGCGCGCTCGCCGCTCGGCTTGCGAGGGTTGTCCAACTTCTCTGTAGAAACAAAATATAGTACGAAAATGTTGGAAAATTTGGACATTTTTTAAAGTAATTGGCAGTATGTATCGGCAGCCAAAATTTACATCGTGATAACAGAAGGGCATGCAAATTCAATGAAAAAATATGAGGACATGTTTCGCTAATAAATAGGCGGATTTTAAGGAAATGCCATTTTCTTCTTTACACTTTTTCAGTTTTTTTTTACTTTCTCGCGCTTAAGAAGGGATTCCTTAAAGTGAAAAAGTTATGTAATGCTGTGTGGAAAAGACGAGATTTTTTTGGCAGAAAAAACTCTTATTACAGGGCCCTTGTAACGAGAAAGTGGATAAATCCAGTTTCCAAATTTAGAAAAACTCCTTTAACACGTAGTGCAGATGTGTACGCGTTGTACAGAATTCAAGTTTTGTAGATCCTTGATGCCGAAACGTCGATTGACGGCAAAACATCCGTCTGTCTGTTCGCCTAGAACAACGCTAGCGGCCAGCAACTATACATGAACAAGTCACACAATTAACATTAGTTTCCCGTTTCGTAACATCAAAATATTACCCAGCCTAAGTCACCAAAATGATTACCGGCCACTTCTACTGCTGCCAAGAGAGAGACTGGCCCATTGTAATTAATCGCGTAACCCGATTTTTAACGCCGGCTTGTCATTTATTCAACATTATGTCCCGGGCAATGCCTCGCAAAAGAATCACGTCCAGACCATCGAGCATGAAACACAAAATTTGTTGACCCGTTGTTGCCTTCATTCGTTGCCCTTCTTCTCCGCAAACGAGTCTTTGCGTTCCAGTCGCCTCTCCGCACAAGGCTTTTTCAGATTCTCATTAGTCATGTGCGAAGGCCGCCATCGATCTGGATATCTTTCAGCATACAGTAATCCACATTTCTTTGAATTTCTGCCACATTCACCGTACACCAGAATTAGGTGCAGCTTTTCCTCGTTCATATACATCTTCCCGGATATTTTTGCACTATTTAACTGCGTTTAAAAATTTCTTCTAAATCTGGAGAGTACCCGTTTAGTTCTGACGGCATTTCCGCCCGTTTATTCTACCTGCCCTTCTTACGTCACTTCGAGGCATCTCCAGTTTTCCCACTTTACTCGGCCGACGCAACGGAAGGGAATGGCCTCGCCGCATATCACCCGGAATTTCTCGTTCTGATATGGAAACCAGCAGTCGGCGTGCGTCTTTAAAACTTTTAATTTCTCGAAAATTTTGTAATGTAACATATGGTGATATGCATATTTATGAAGTCGTCTCTTCACACTTGTTATGATGAGTTAAAACGTCTATAGGGTTCCATTTAAAAAATCAAAGTTGGATCAATATCTCTGCAATAAAAAATGCAATAAAATAATATTGTGCATGATCATATGTGCCCCTTGCATGTAGCAGTTGTAGTGAAAACCGCATCTCCGTATCTGCAACGGTTCAGGAGACAATTGAAGGGAATATCTTAGGTGGGCCACACGGTTTATATATATATATATATATATATATATATATATATATATATATATATATATATATATATATATATATTGTGACATACCTTCAATGCAGTGCGATCCAATATGTTTATTTTTAGAAGGGACAGGTATCTTGGTTCGTGAATGGGCTTCTGAAGGTTTGACGAAAACATTGGAAAAACTTAATCATCATTTTTTAAACATACAAACACTTTATTATCAAGATCACAAATTTCGTACATCAACTCCGGTTTGATCAATCCCTGTTTTGGTACCAAAACTATACCTATGAGGTCAGATTACACAATACCTTGAATGCCATAAACCATTAGTTTCTTCTCGGAAGCTCCCCAGCGGCCACGTCGATCGTCGATCGGCCACTCGGCGCCCTTCGGACGGTTGACCTTCGCCGGGAAACCAGGGGCCCCAACCTTCTACAACGTTCACACAACGACACCTCTGTTTCGACCTCGACCATCATGAATGTATTTCGGGTCGGGCATGCACTAGCACCGATATTACTGTTCACCTATTCTTCGTTGGTCATATCAGTTCTCCCTTGCCGCACAACCAACCAGTTCTGCTTCGTGTGCCTTCTCACGTTCACGTATACACGTGGCAACTTTTCACTGTCGTTACCGGCCATGCGGTCTGTAGTTTTTTTACCTTGTCACAACATTTCTCGAAACTAATCCCCCTTCTTCAAGCTTTCACTACTTATTAGCAATATTATAACATATATTATAACTTATTAGCAATATCAGGGTACCGCCTAATAAGAGCCGATCGGAAGGCCAGCGTCGCCGCACACGGTGGAGGCGTCGGTATATACATTCGCGATGATCTTAGGCATAAACTTTTACTATCTTCAACAAATACGGATTGCCTGCGTAGCGAAAATCTTTTTATCGAAGTTGGACTTTTAGGGAAAAAATGTCTCTTGGCTGTAATATATTTACCTCCTAAGACAGGCAGCATAGATATGCTGGACGAAACCATTGCATATGCGATAAATTCCTATGAACATGTTATTGTAATGGGTGACTTTAATCATAACTTATTAAAACCTTCTCCCTCTGCAGAGCTTTTTACGCGGTTTTTCCACAGCATGTGCCTCGAAATTTTACCTCTAGCACCAACACACCACTCAAAGAACACAGAAACTTGGATCGATCATATTATAGTGTCTAATGTAAACAAAGTTCGAAAACACGGACAATTTCCAGTTCCGGGGATTTCAAAACACGACCTAATTTACCTTGTTTCCAACCTGAAGTGCCCTAAATACTCACCTCACATAATCAAATACCGCGATTTTTCAAAATTTGTTAAGCAAGCATTTATTATAGATGGATTGTCACTTCCATGGCGCCTTGTACACGAAGAAGAATTACTGGATGATAAAGTAAATATTTTCACTAACTTAATAACACAGCCCTACGACGCGCCTTTAAAAATTTCGCGTGTAACTCGTCCTCCTGCACCATGGTTAACTGCTGAAATTCGAAATTTAATGAAAGATCGTGATGCAGCGTATGCAATTTTCCGGAAAACTAAATGCGAACTACTTAAAAAACACTACAAAATGCTCAGAAATTTAGTTACGCAGAAATGCCGCAACGCTAAAATAAAATATTACCACACCACCTTCGGCAGAAACAGCGACACGAGAACGATCTGGAAAAATTGGAAAAATCTAGGAATAGGCAAAGGTCCTCCCCAAATTGAAGCGAATATACCCTTAGAATCACTAAATCACAGTTTCATAAACAGCGTTCCTTCATTTGACAGTAACTTGAAAAAGCAATCTCTTTTGTTTCTCCAAAATGCAGAAATAAAATCCAACGATAATTTTTTCTTTTCGTCCGTTGAACATCAGTACATAATCAAAATCGTTCAAAGTCTCAAATCAAATGCTTCAGGTTGCGATGGTATAAACGCCTGCGAGCCTGCGAGCACTTTTACCAGGTAGCACACGTGAGACTCTCATCAAATCACTTATCATGCCACATTTCGACTATTGCGACTTTCTTCTGACCAACATGACATTGAAATTACAACGTAAACTACAAGTAGCGTACGTTTTATTTTTGATCTACGAAAATACGACCATGTATCCGAATTTTTTGACAGAATTCGTATGCTTACTCTAGACAAAAGACGGTTAGTCCACTCTCTACTTCTTCTTTATAAAGTTTTAACCGGTTCTCATGCAACACGCCTCATAAGTAACTTCAATCCTCTGAAACTAAATCGAACTCGTGAATCAGCCCTGCTTTGTGTACCACGTCACTACACGACCTCATTCAGTAAATCATTCACCATTACAGCTATCCGAGCCTGGAATAAATTACCAGCGAGACTAAAGCATTTAAATACTTTCGGCAAATTCAAAGCTGAATTAACCACATGGGTAAGGCATAACGACATATAGAACGGCTTTAACGTCTTCTTCAATCTCCAGACTTCTCCCACTTCCAAGCGCCCGGTCACCGCCCCCGTTAAACACCCTCTATTTCCCCCTCTTTATTCTCAATATTCTACCCCATACCTCATTTCTCTATCCTCATCTTCCATTCCCTCTCACACCTAAATTATGAGCATTATTATTTTTCTGTGTACCCTAAAAAAATTGTTATTAAAATATACAAAAGTATTAGTGACGTTCCAGATAAAATATACTTGTAGCTATCTTTGTACCATCATCAGGATATTCACTACAATATATTGGCATAAACAAAATTGATGTTAAGATACCCGCACTCTTTGTATTGTTCCTTAATACTGCCAGTATTGTGTTTAAAATTACTGTTGTTATTAGCTTATAGTGTATTGTGCTTCTCTGGTGTAAAAATTATTGTATATTTTTGTAAAGTGCTACTGTAAACTAAACGTAGCTTTCTGTAATGTTCCTCAAATAACTTCACTTTCTTCGCCTACTTCTTCTTCGTCCTTTTCTTCGCTTTTTTTCTCTTCCCTCTCCCTCACAAACTTTATCATTTATACTTTTTGACCCCTTCCCCTGTACGTCTTTTCTTTTTCCTTTCACGAAACTTCCCTTTCACTATTCAGTATAACATACTCAGTTCTATTAATGTTCGGCCCTCAGCCGCCATCTTGATTGAGGTTTTTCTGGGTTTACTCAATCGCTTAAGGCGTATGCCGGGATGATCCCTAGATTTGTTCTCCCAGACGTAAATGTACAGCTTGTCCTCCCCTCTTACAATGTTACTACTCTAAATGTATGTAAATTCAGTGGTTAGGCGGAAGAGCAGGCCCTATGGCCTGAGCCTCGCCATTAATAAAGACATTATTATTATTATTATTATTATTATTATTATTATTATTATTATTGTTGTTGTTGTTGTTCCGGCACTCGTACCGTGTGGACGTGTTCTCGTGTACCTCCCGTTGCTCAGGTTATCAAGAGTTGTTTAGTGTTCTTGTGAAACAATAGTTCGCTTTTTCTATCATCACAAATATGAATATGTGCAACCTGTGTGTAGAAGAAATATCAGAAGACGGTGTAAAGTGTATGGGATGCCAAAATATGTATCATTTCGGATCGTGTTCAATATCGGAAAAGACCCATAGGGCGAAATCGCGTGATGCAAAATCAAAATGGCGGTGTATAAAATGCAGAGAAAACGAATCCGTACAAGGACGCTCATCAACTTCTCACCCTAAAAATGAAGAGAGGAATCTAGAAAATGACCTCTTAAACCTGGACCACGATATGTCACCGAGTATGAAGAAACTAATACAAGAACTAATCAAGTCCGTCCAGCATATGTCGGAGAAATTCGACGAGATGGCCAAAAAGCTAGATGAAAATATCAAAGAAAACAAACTTCTGAAACAAGAAGTGAACATTCTGAAGGGAAACATGTCAAAAAAAGACACGGAAATAGCCAATCTATCACTCAAACTACACAAAATAGAGCAATATAAAAAAAGAAAATACGTGGAAATTCACGGACTAAAAACAGCCGACGACGCCTCTCCCATGGAAGAGTATAGAGAAATTGCTAAAAAAATAGGTGCCGATGAGGAATGTGAAGCGACGCAAGCAGAAATAATACCAATGAAGAGCAACAAAATATTAGTGGTAAAGTTTAAGGAAGAAAATCAAAGGAATGTTTTTAGGAAGAAAGGTATTCAATTGTGGAATAATATGAACAGGGAGCAAAAATTAAATGAGGATCGCCTATACTTCAATGAAGCCTTGACACCAGAAAACAGGAATCTTCTGAAAGAACTGAGGATACAAGCCAGGCTAAAAACATTAAATATGTGTGGGTGAAAAATGGCACAATATTAGTGAGAAAAGAAGACAATGGCAAGGTAATTGCAGCTACTAGTGTCAAGGACTTAGACAAATGTTAAATTTTTGATAGACTTGGATAAACTACTTCGACTACTTCACAATGGATTGGAACACTAGTGAAATAAGAAATCATCAAGTGAACTTTAAAGCGTGTGTTAACATTGAACAGTGGCAAGAATTTGTCATAAATTCTGGTGAAATTCATCCTACTCAAGGTAAATTGTCTGTTTTTCATATCAACATTCGGTCATTAAAAAAGCACTGGAATGAGCTTTTGGTCATCTTAAACAATAGCTCCTTTGATATTATTTGTGTAACAGAAGCTAATCTAAAAAAACAAGATGTAGAACTCTACTTCATAGCTGGCTATAAAAGAAGCTACTCGCTGCGAGAAACTAAATCAGGAGGGGGAATACTAGTATTTTATAAAAGCAATCTAATATTTGATAATGTAGACTATATTGCAGACCCATTTGAAGCCATAACTGGCACCATTAAAACCGAAAAAAACTTAATTATTACAGAAATAATTATAATCTACAAACCACCCAACACAAACAACATATCCTTCCTTAAAAAATTAAAAACTTTAGTGGAAGCCTTCAACGACCATCCTGCACTCATTATTGGCGACACCAATATCAATATAATAGAAAGAAACAAAACAGTAAATGCGTATGAGCTACTTCTATATAGTAATGGGTTTGTGAATGCTATAGAAGACTTCACAAGAGAGGAAATCAGAGAAGGAATAGTACGCAGCTCCATAATCGACCACATCTTTGTAAGATCGCAAGATAAGGCAATTTGGTTTGCCACTCTTAAACACAAAATTTCTGATCATTACCCAATAGTCATTCAATACAACCCCACAGAAATAAACATCTTAAAAATGAGTAGAGACATCAAGATTACAACTGTTAAAATATATGATAACAAATCAATCAATTACATCAACAGGAACCATAATTGGAATGAATGTGAAGATGCAAATGCAGATAAGTTCCTAGAGAATATTGTGAACATCTTTAAAACAACATGTAGGAATTATACCAAAACAATACAAAAAAGGCTTCATAATAACTCTGCAAATAGGAACATCAATAAAAAATGGGTGACAGATAAACTAATAAATATTCTAAAAGAAAGAGACAGATTATTCAAGAAATGGAAGTCTAACCCCAACAATGAAATGTATAAAAGAGCCTATAAACAATACAGGAACAAAGTTAACAATGAAATCAGAAATGCTAAGAAAGAATATCATGATCGATACTTTAAAAACAAAGAAAATGATTGCCAAGGAATATGGAAGGAGGTGAACAACATGCTAAATAGGAAGACAGATAAAAATATTGATGACAAATTGCTGATGGCATTTGGGAGCCGCTTCACAACTGATATACTTGTAAATAGGTTTGCTGACCATTTCATACAACAAGTAGAAAACATAACAGAAAGCAATGCAACGGTCAACTCTAGCAACAATAACAAAGTGACGGATTATCATGAACAAACAACTGATTGCAGCTTTTATTTACCTTGCACAAATGAAAAAGACTTGATCATAATTATAAAAAAGAAAATTAGTATCAAAAAAGCTCCAGGAAATGTTGGAATAAGAACAACAGATATTGTGAACAATGCAGATGTACTAAGTGGAATATTAAGCAATCTAATAAACAAGTGCATTAGAAATGGAATATTCCCAGAAGGACTAAAAAGCTCCATTATTAGGCCCATTTACAAGAGCGGAGATATGAGTGATCTCAATAACTATAGACCTATATCTATCCTCCCTGTGTTTGAAAAAATATTTGAAAAGTACATAATACAGAAACTCTATCAATATATGAACGATAATCATATAATACATACAAACCAATATGGCTTCCAGAAAGGTAAGGGAACAGAAGAAGCTCTGATCCAAGTCACAGATTACATAAATAATAATCTTGATAAAGGAAAGGAGGTAATGGCAGTATTCATTGACTACTCCAAGGCATTTGACACTGTTAGTCACACAATTCTGCTGAAGAGACTGCAAGAAATAGGCATTGAAGATCGGTTTTTAAGATTGTTTAAAAGCTATCTAGAGAATAGAAAAATATTAGTCAAAATAAACAATATCTTAAGTCATCCCAAAACTATCAAACATGGAGTACCGCAAGGAAGTTGCTTAGGGTCAGTGCTATTTTTAATATATGCCAACAACATATTTAAAAACATAGAAAATTGCAAACTTTACATGTATGCAGATGCTGCTGCTCTTTTGTACTCTAATAGTGACATAAAAAAAATGTAAAGACCAAATACAAACAGAATTTAACAACATTGTTAACTGGTCATATGAAAAAAACTTGTATGCTAATCCTGTGAAAACCAAAGTAATTCATTTCAAAACTCGGAAAAAACGTAAAAACGTAAAATTAGAAAAATTAACTCTGCATGATTATCAATGCACAACCATTGGTTGTAGTGATAACTGTATCAAGATTGACTACGTAACACATTACTCATATCTAGGAGTTGTTTTGGATGAGTACCTGAGATATAACTTGCACACAAATTACCTGTTCAACAAAGTAAAAATGATA
Source organism: Gryllus longicercus (assembly GCA_038098605.1). Classification (NCBI taxonomy): domain Eukaryota; kingdom Metazoa; phylum Arthropoda; class Insecta; order Orthoptera; family Gryllidae; genus Gryllus; species Gryllus longicercus. The sequence continues at coordinate 968,252 of JAZDUA010000069.1, read as the reverse complement.
GCTGGCTGTATGTATTCAATTCAGACTTTTGTAAATGAGCCAATTTTGAAAATTATATTTTTTTTTTTTTTCTTCTTCAGCTTTTTCCCTTTAAGGGGTCGCTGTTTTTCTGGTTTTGGCGAAAGTTTTACGGCCGGATGCCCTTCCTGACGCCAACCCACGTGGGGATGATATGATATATGATGATGATAGGAGGTGAAAGGACGAACACAATACAACCATGCCCGAGGCGGGACTCGAACCCGCGACCCTTCGGTCCGAGATCGCTACGGCACTACTGCCTTAGCGATCTCGGCCACCCGGACCGGCAATTTTGAAAATTATATATACCTCTCTAATTGAATCATTATTGAGATATGGTGTGCGAGCCTGGGGTGGTGCATGCCAAACATACTTAAGCAAATTGGAAAATATACAGGCTAAAGTATTAAAAATAATGGCCAAGAAGAGAAATCTCAGCCAGTGCGACCTGCCAGCTTGCTACAACACTCTAACACCAAAAGGATTCTACATGTACCTCAACATAATTCGGAACAATAATGATAATAAATTCAAAATTGATGCACCAAATGGGTACAAAACAAGAAATCCAAAGTACCAAATACCATTAACATACAACAGTTATGGAAAAAGAACACTTAAGTATCTCATACCTAAACTATACAACCAGATACCCAAAGACATTAAATACCCAAAAACCAACCACAAAGACTTTAACAACAAAATTAAATCATGGCTGCAAATAAACAAACCTGCGGTGTGACAACCAACAACAGTGTATAGGACACTTTTGTCAATAAAAGAAAGAGACTAAATTGAAATTCATAAACAAAATTGAGTAACCATAGGATATTTTCTGTGAAATTAAGAATGTTTATAAGGTGTGTACCAAACTAATACGATATACTGTTATTGCAAAATGTGATGAGACTATGTATTAATTTGCATCATATACAAATAACTCTGTTAAGTTCAATCATAAAATACAAATATAAAACATGTAAAATATTATTAATTATTGTATAATTGTAATAATTATATTAATTTATTGTTAAAATGTTTTATATGACAAAATTGTTTGCATATTATATGAATTGTACGAATTGAGACTATGTATTAATTTGCATCATATACAAATAACTGTGTTAAGTTCAATTACAAAATACAAATATAAAAAATGTAAAATATTATTAATTATTGTATAATTGTAATAATTATATTAATTTTTTGTTAAAATGTTTTATATGACAAAATTGTTTGCATATTATATGAATTGTACGAATTGATACTATGTATTAATTTGCATCATATACAAATAACTATGTTAGTTCAATCATAAAATACAAATATAAAACATGTAAAATATTATTAATTATTGTATAATTGTAATAATTATATTAATTTATTGTTAAAATGTGTTATAAGACAAAACTGTTTGCATATTATATGAATTGTACGGGAACCAGATGATAAGTCTCTGACTTATCTGGACCCTAAACTAAAGAAGTTAATAAAATTACAAATTACAAATTATTATTATTATTATTATTATTATTATTATTATTATTATTAACTGCCAGAATCACACTTAATTCACTCCCTAATAGCTTCTCTTCTGTTATTTAACTTCACTTCTTTTCCTTTACTCGCCGTCTGAAGTCTGCAGTGGAAGCTGAGCTGTGAAGGGTGCATCGCGGTAAACAGCAGTGCAGTGGACCCTGGTATGCGCAGTGACGTGTGGTCTGCGCCAGGAATTGTGGTCTGCGCAGGGAATTGTGGTCTGCGCAGGCAATTGTAGTCAGTGCAGTGGACCGTGGACTGCAAGAAATAGGCATTGAAGATCGGTTTTTAAGATTGTTTAAAAGCTATCTAGAGAATAGAAAAATATTAATCAAAATAAACAATATCTTAAGTCATCCCAAAACTATCAAACATGGAGTACCGCAAGGAAGTTGCTTAGGGTCAGTGCTATTTTTAATATATGCCAACAACATATTTAAAAACATAGAAAATTGCAAACTTTACATGTATGCAGATGCTGCTGCTCTTTTGTACTCTAATAGTGACATAAACAAATGTAAAGACCAAATACAAACAGAATTTAACAACATTGTTAACTGGTCATATGAAAACAACTTGTATGCTAATCCTGTGAAAACCAAAGTAATTCATTTCAAAACTCGGAAAAAACGTAAAAACGTAAAATTAGAAAAATTAACTCTGCATGATTATCAATGCACAACCATTGGTTGTAGTGATAACTGTATCAAGATTGACTACGTAACACATTACTCATATCTAGGAGTTGTTTTGGATGAGTACCTGAGATATAACTTGCACGCAAATTACCGTGCATCAGACTGGATGCATCGTACCGTCCATCAATTTGCCGTGCATCAGACTGGGTGATACTGTAGAAGAAGAGAACAGTGTAAGAAGTGAACTGTGTAAATAAATAATCAAAAGAACGGAGTCGTGTGTAAAGAAAAATAAGGAAGTGAAGATCACAAGAACTGTAAAATATACATGTATATAGATCAATTAGTTTTTAGTGTTAGTAGATTTTAGTGTTGCATTCTTACGAACAAATGTTTTGTGTAAATACCTGTGTGTGTGTGTGTTTTAATTCACCGCCGGGAGAAACGTAAACAATAAAAAATAGTTATGTTAATAGAAATAAATAAAACTTAAATTTACTAATACTGGCCGCGAGCTGTATTCCTAGGCTATAGAACCGACAGAGACCTGGGTTCACGCGAAGGTTCCCTGGAAAAGGCTGGCACGGACGTCTCCTCGCACCCCACCCACATCTGGGGGAACTGCCTCATTCCAGTTGGGAAAAGGCAGTTGGCAGACACAAGGGAAGGCGATGGCGAGGGACCATTCGGATGGGGCAAAGCTGGAGCCCGACGGCGTTTTGAGACTAGATTGTTTCTGGTTTTACTCACAAAGGCGGCCGAAGTATGGCTGGTCTATGAATGGCATTGCAAGTAACAGTTCCTTCATTTTGTTTAGTCGGTCACTACTAGGTCTGTTGAAGTTCATAATAAACTGATTTTTATAATTCGAATGTTATCAACCTGTGAAACAAGTGCAGTGCATCATTTTTGTAACAATTCGATGTAAAGTCTCTAAATAGATCTTGTTTTTTATGATGACAGCTTGTCTTTAATTATCAACACCTATTACTTATCTTGAACTCAATAAGACAAGTCAGTGAAGTGAAAGAATTAATAAGAATAAATAATATAGCCACACAATTACAACGTTGAAATTCAATGGCACGTCTGCGTTATATCTGTTGTGTAAGCTACCGCTGGGTTTGAACGATCTGATACGTTAGCAGACGGGCTCTGGATGAGAATAATAAGTACATTGGATGTGATTTAAAGATCAGATGTCTAAAGCTAGAGGGATGAAAGGGACAACTGTGACCTCTTTTTAGGTCGCTTTTTACCTTCTAAGGCATATGACTACTGTGATTGTTAACTGTAGAGGCAACACGTAAAGATAACACAAACTTATACAAACATCCAGACACGAGGCGGAAGTAAAACCCGCGACCCTTCAAACCGAGGCAGTTACGGCCCTTGAGCCTTAGCGATTTCTGTTATCCAGGGCGGCTGTGACCATTATTTTTGTGACATTTATTTGAAATAATTTTCCTTTCAACGCAACGATAATATTCTTTCTGTGTATTTCAATAACTATCTTCTTCAGACTTGAGTTAAATAAATTTTCATTTTATCTGGAGCTTAGTTTAAACAATACTGTATTTTAAATTATGTGTTTCTAAGTTTGTATCAATATAATTTGAATGCACCGTTTAATTTCATTGGAACTTTATTACACATTTGTATGCATGTAAGTGAGCAGAACATGGATAAAATATTTCAAGAAATGTAAAGCGCTATTTTTATTGAAGGTAATACTCGCAATAAAACGTTTTTGCATTATTCTGAATGAAAACGTTTTATTTTGGAGTAACCCATTGTGCCTGAGTCTACCATGGTAATTTCCTTCGACATGCACAAACTATATTCTTCATTTAGGTACTTAGTAAAAGTATTTACGTACTTCAAGAATAGATACTGTGTGATCCCACTATGGATTAACTGATACAAGTGCAACTTACTTTCACCTACCCCAAATGCGTCTCCATCACCCTCCTCTTTCTATTCACAATACTAGGCAATACTATTCCTAAAATAACAGAATATGATAAGCGCCGCGGCATCATAAATAACGCAACCGATCGGAGATAAAATTGCGTTTCCTGGAGAAAGTTTAGGCGATAGAGAAAAATGGTTTTCACTATTGTCATCACGGTACTAAACTTCATAACAATCACGTATTTTTGTTGTACGACAAATTTCATAGCTGCACTGTGTAATCTTAAAATATTAGTTCCGAGCTTTTCGAAAATAGGAATATTTTTTGAGAAATTGGGCGTCAAACTTAATCGCCCGCTCCGAAACTCCTACGCTTGGTGATCGTGATTTTAGTGTTAAGGCAATTGGATGCTATGAAAGTTGGAATGTGTGTATTTCATATTTCTTTGTCCGTTTCTTACAATGGATGTTTTGTGATACGTTTACAAATTAATCTTTTAGAAAGTATTTAAACCTATTTGAAATATATATAAAATAAAGATTGCTAGCCCGCTCCCAATTTACGTTGTCGGATGCTACGTAAGTTAGAACTTGTATATTATTACTTCATATTTAATTTTATTATTAGTTATTATATGTGCATTATTTGTATGTCATTTCATTTTAAATTGCGCTCTTTAATTGTGTGCAATGTGAAAACGAATAGATGAACGATCATTGTCGGTTGTAACCCATTGTTGCCGCATTGATAATAGAAGGCGATAATGACAGCAGTATTTTCTTTCGTGGTAATATCAACTAATACTTTTATATATTTGTAGAATATTTCAATTACAAAGTGTTTAAACATTAATATTTTATATTTTTTATCTATTTGCATTTGTTTGCCAACGCAATCAGTAACGTATTGTTTCTTAACTTTTATATAGTTCACTTTCTTGAATACTGCTTACGAAGAATATTATATAGCCCAAAAAATCGTGAATACACTGCATGGCTAAAATACTTCGTGAATACACTGCATACCTTATACAATTAATTCAATAACAAATATATATATATATATATATATATATATATATATATATATATATGTGTGTGTGTGTGTGTGTGTGTGTGTGTGTGTATTGTCATTTAAAGTTTTGAATAAAAAGTTTGCTTGAAACTATTTGATTGTCGGACCAAATGTTCTACGATTTCAAACGTGTTTTACAAAGAAAGATGATTGAGATGTGTTAATTCGAAAACAAATTGTATAATCAATAGTATTACATAACCATTACTAAAAGCTAGAAGTACGTGCTCTTTTAGCACCATTAGTTTTAAATAGAAATTGTCTCGAATTTCGCCTGTAATAACAGAAGGGGAGTTCATGCAGATTGGAAACAAAAATTCATTTTATAATTTTATTTTCAAGTAACAGACATGTAACAAAACAAACAATCAAATGAAATTATTATGAAGACAACAAATAACATTCTTCAAGAAAGTGTATAATCAAATGGAGAGCAATGTATAATATAAATGCCAACATTTTCTGTAACCACTATTATCAATGCAGTGAAAGGGGAAATGGCTCGACCTTACTGAGCGATTTCTTCGGGAGATATTCCTTGGCTTTCATGGTCAACAACTGTAATATTATTTGCCTCATTATGTTCTAGTGTTGTAATGTTCTTCAGCATAAAATCCTTATCTTACATTCTGAGAATATAAATTAATTACAGGCATTAAAAAGCTTAAAAATACAATAAACGAGCAATCGCACCAAGCATAGCTCCCTCTACTAGACTGAAATAACAAAATTGGAAGGTATTTAGTGCGCTCACAGGAAACCAATGAATGCTGATATTTACAGATGAATGAAATGTTTAATGATTAGTCCATCAATGTCGCGCAGCCGGATGCAACTCCAATTGCATTTGAATCCCGTGAAAGGCATGGGAAATTTCACAGCGATTGTGGCCTGGCAAGTCCATGCATGCCACTACTAATGCCATACAATCATCTTAAATCATCCTCCAAGTTTTTACAACTGACTTGTAAATCCAATCATCCGTTCCCTGAATTTTGGTATAAACATTCTAGTAGGTATGTGTTACTACTCATAGTAATAGCGAATGGATTTTAAAGTGCGAATAGTGAACTAAATATTTTTGATCCTATTAATATCAGTTGCCAGCATTTCGCTTGAGACTGCACCCTACGAAGCAGTTATGAGTTATTGAACAATAATATTGCTGATATTGTGGAATACGTCATGACTTTCTCTTGCTATTTACGTCACAATCATAAGACAAGGCTTACGCTGGATTTGAACACGCAATCTTTCGTTGACGTGGTGGTCGAATCTGCCGCCTGCGCGTAATGGACATGAACAGTATAGCTATACGAACTTAATATTCGTCTTGAGATTCGTTAAATAACTTCACCCTTCAATCCCAAATATACCTATACACATTCTTCATAAATATTTACAGTTTTCTGGCCTGTGCTACACCACATATTGAGGAACGATTGAGCACTGAAGACATTTTTTGGGGAACTTGCAATAATATTGTGTTTCACAAAATAATGGCATTTAGGCTAACACTTGCAGTAATCAATGAATTACAGTATACGTGTAATCTTACTCCATTAATAGATCGAAAAAGACAAACCAAACCAAAACAAAACCACATCACACGGTAATCTTTAATATCCGTGGGAGTCATGACTAAGGATCGCGGTTACCTTCTGTCCCTCACCCACTACAGGACCCTGATAGTGAACGAATGATTTTCCTTTGGCAATCTGATGCTCATGTCCATGTTTGTCCTTAATGGCATACACATGTTCATTGCCGCCGTGGTTGGTTACAGAAGCGAAGAAACCAGCTTTATGGTCGGAGTTGTATTTGACAGTCCGCAGGTTACCGCCCGGTTCTTGCAGCTGGTACTCTCCTTCCACTTTGTCCCCGTCGCGAATTTCCTTCTGTTGCTTGTAGTCGCCGGTGTGTTTGTCTTCTACACCATACTCGAATTTGTATTTTGGGTAAGCCTGAAATAGAGTAAATTTTATCAATATTTAAGTTACGCTGTTTGAACACTGAGACTTGTAAATATATTGCTAATGGTGAAAGGAAAATTCGTAATGGCAATAGCATTCTTAATGACAATAACTGAGTCATTTTCACAGAATTCACATTAGAGGGTGTACATGTTTCAATTATTGTTTGGTAATGTGAGGTAAATGTTCGAGGTAGCGGATGTTCGCGTTCCTCTTTGAGTTCTTTGGAGAAAGTCGCTCTTACAATCACGTTTCATGGTTTACAAGAGCTAAAATTTGTGTACAAGAAATCTAGTTTCTAAATAATTACTTCACTGTATTGGCAAACAGACAAATGTAATGAATAGAAGAAATAACTTTGTAGAAAACTTGAGTAATGCAAGCTTTTCTGAAATTCGAATTGAGAATTGTAAAATACTTTTTAATGTGGTAATTCTAGTTCAGTGGCAAAATCATTTTTACAGATCGTCTTACAAAGCATTAGGAAAATGATTGCTTGATATCTCGCTGTAGAAATGAACGTTTTCAACGTACCAGAGACAATTCTAAGTGAAACATTTATAGTGAATTAATCTAATTATTCTAGTACAGTGTGTTACTTTAAGATCTTAACGTAGAAAATAAATGCCTTTTTTTCATGTTGGATACTCTCTCCTTATATACTAATATTGTGAAACACCAAGGGTCTGACAACTAAGCCACGGGTTCCACTTACGTTCGAATGAATCGTGATTATCTATTTAGTCAACCTGTACTAAGGCTTACCACGTAATCTATGAACTCGTGCTTCTTGCCATGGTGGTCGCTGACGGAGCCGTGCACTTCGGTCACTTTGCCTTCAACGGGACCGTGGAAGATGGCGTAGGACTTCCCTGTTTCGTGGCCTCCGTAGCCCCCAAGGCCACCGCCCCCTTGGGCGCACACGCTCACCACCAGGGTCAGGGCCCCGAGGACCACCTGCGAAACGAGACAACTGAATAACCTCGTGCTCCCTGATATTTACGCTTATAGCGCATCATCTATGTAAGCAGAAAATGGAATGAGTGCTATCTGTAGTGTAAAATGGAAGAAATTTTAATCATATTCCTACGCCGCCCCTTTTCTTCCCGACCCATCCCACCCGACTGAGTTCTTACCGTACGAGCCCCGACGCTAGCAGATTTTCGTCACTAGCTAGGCAGCTGGGTCGAGAAATTGCAGCTGGGCAGGAGAAATTTCGCGGCCAGCTGCAATGGTCGGTAGTTTTCCGTGAGTTCTCCGATCAATACCGATGCTGCAGCAGAACCCTAACAAACGGACCACAGACCGCGAGCGGTTTTTGCTTCCTCTTGCATGTCTTATCTGCTTCCCTCTTTACACATACACTTACAAGTACTACACTTCCACATAGGTGCTTAGAGCGTGTGCCGGCCGGGAGCATACAAACATTTACAACAATAATGGTACTAATGACCATAGCAGTTGTCGGGCCCGGAAACATCAACAAACAAACCTATCCCATCCGGCATGCACGCACCCCCGCCCACCCCCACACATTTCTATGTTCCGACCTCCTTGCCACTACCCGTCCGCTCTTCCCGCCCCTTTTTGACTCGTCCGTTTCCGATTGGCCATGCCTCGCCTGTCCATAAGCACCGTTTCACGGAAACCAGTTACACCTAGTAATTGTTTGCTCTTTGTCAAAAAGCATATTTTAACCTCCTCCCTACAAAAACTATTTTCTTCAGACGACGAATTTTGAAAACTTATTGCTTAGTTACAAAATTGGAACATATAGCAAATTTCACGTTTCTAGCTTTTTGTTCTGCGAGAGATTTAAGTCAATTTATGCTCTTACAATTTAAGAAAAATATTATCTACAAAGAAACAATTGAACCACCCTATTCTGGAACTAGAAAAGTTTGTCTCATATTACAAAAAAAGAAAAGGTGATTTGAAAAAGCATCTTGTTTTGTTACAACATAAAATGTTCTCGGTTAGGATACATTTGGATGCGGATAAATTTGTATATGATATCTCTGATATCGTGAGAGAGAGAATTTTAATATATTCTAATGTATCTATAGACACTAAACGACTTAAATAAATACAGAAATTAAAAGGAAATTGTTATTTAATAATTTCCAAAATACCTTTACGGAGAACGTTTCAAAACAGACTTTTACTTTCTGAATGGCTGACAATCACGTGCATCTCATGCAACGCAATTTAAGAATTAATAACATGATATTGAAAATACGAAAGCTACTCAGATATTAAACTTTTAAAAAATTGTTGAAAATAAAGTTGGTCTAATAGGTGAACTTTGAACATCGAAACAGAGCTGCCTGAAAGAAGTCTCATTAGCGAAAATCATAGGTCTAAAAGAAAAATCTTTTAAAATCTATTCGTTATTTTCCGTTTCTGGCAAATAGTGCTTAATTAAGAAAGAAAAGAATCAATTAACTATTGTATATCATAATGATCCTAATGAAATTTAAAATTATATTTTAATTTCGAGTACTGCAATCAACGTAGACATAATAAAGACTTATTTTTCTGAATTAAAAATAACTCTTTATAGAATTAACGAAAACATTATCAAAAAATATCTGTATAAATAAAGAATCATATAATTCTCATCTAAAAAGAATATCCGGTTAAAATTTCATCAGTAAAATCAGTAATCATCCGGACTAAACAAATTATTTTTGAAGTCCTGTGAATATCGACATGGAATTGTCAAAATAATTCCCGACGTAGACTTTACCTGAAGTTTGAGCATCTCGAAACGGTGGAACTCCTATGAATGCTGCTGAATCGCGTTCCGCCTTCTTTATATACCAAAGCGAGTGGTGGGCGCCATTCGGAAGAAAGCCCCCCGTTCACCTGGAGCCGTTACCGAACGGACCTGCTCTACAGAGTGCAATGACACCTACCTACTATTCACATACGTAACGCGCCAAAGCTGACTGCTGATCCGAAATTATGCACACATGCCAACTTGTTTTCCGGAATGTGGGAAACTAAATCTAAACGCATAATCCGAAGCCAATGGCGATGTACCCCATCATTCTAGAATTAGCAAACAGCTGTCCATCTCTAAACAAGGCACTTTGCTATTCGAGCCTCGGAGGACATGTGAGGAGGGTATTTGAAGTTGAGAAAAAGTAAAGGTTTTTGAAATGCGGAAAAATTCTGGATTCTGGTAGTATTGATCATAGTTCCACTTGTCTTTCTATAGCTTTCAACAATAAATAAATGATTTGCATCTTTAAAATAATTAGACGATTGTTTGGCGTACATCTGAAGTCGAAATTCTCGGAGAGGACCCAAGAGGACAAGACTGCATCTCTTGCGATGACGGCACCTGCAGCTCCGGGCATCCTCCCAAACACGATTGTTTTGCCGGTGCCTCAGCGATTATTGTTATACATGCGGATGCTGGAAAGCGTCAATGAATTGCTCAGAACTCTGGCAGGGTTCTCACTTCAATAAACATTCCTTGCCAGACAAGGAATTGGAAGAATTGGACATTATAAAACAAGAGGGGTTGGAATCCAAACAGATGAGGAGCTATAGCTTTTAGCTGAGGTTACCAATTAGCCTAGAGAGTATACATTTTTTAAATAGCTTTCCGATGGTCAGTAGAAAATTAAATCGGGCGATAGACAGATCATTTTCTGCTTTTCCAGGCTTGAGAATGGAAGTAATGTGGTCGTGTTTCCATTTATTAGGGAAATACGTTTGTCTCAAAGGGGCATTAAATATTACTGTAATATGCAGGATTACTTTTAAAGCAAGGTTAATAAAAAGGTGGATATTATATCATGTCCATTTGATAATTTCGGGGGTTCTCTCGAGAGATATTTGATGATTTCGAATAGTAAAATAAATTTAGGGCATTCAGGATCTGTTATTTTTAGTAGTGTGTTTAATTCTTGTGCAAGATTATCATGTTGACAATCTTGAGAAATTCAAGAAGTAAAGCTTGATGCAAAGTAATTACCCAATATTACCTTTTATCAGAATTACAAAATGATTCTCCTGTTGTAGTAACAAGGGTGTGTAGATTTATAGGTTTGCGCAAAAGATGTGGGGTTGTTCCACACTGTATGATCAGATGGGTTAGACGTTTGAGTTTGAAGAATCTTTTGCGCGTGGACGAAGGCCAAAAGTGAACTCACAATTGTAGTTAGAAGATTTAAATAAGATTTTAGACGAGGAGAGCAATGTCGCGAGTGCGAGTGATTTCGCATGTATGTTTCTGATCTATCAATTTCTTCACTACGGGAATTGTTGGAAGCGAAGTGCCATGAAGTCATATATAACATGTTTGTGTTGGTTAAACCATTTATAACTGATATAAAATTATATATTATTTGTTGGATTTATCTCCACCATTAATAGCAAAATAACTATTAAAATATGGGAAAAATTCACGAAAAATTAAAAACAAACTACATATTCATGCTAAATGTAACCCGCAACTCATTGTAAGTTTTTTGTCTCTACATCGTTAAATACCTCTTAAACGAAGCGTTCGAAAGCCTTAAAAACAAAAAGTTTGAGGACGAACGCCTCAAAGAAACGTTTTTCACACCGTAATCTATAGAATGAGATCTTCTTAAACATTGTATTACATTTTTGCAGATCCGGTACTTTTCGATATTACATTACCTGCTCAGAGACGTGCAGTATCTGCAACTAAATGTGTATAAGAGGAAAATAGTGATGGAGAAAGATAGATGGAAAGAGAGACGTAGAGAGAAGAGCGACGAAGAGAGAGGGAGAGACAAAGAGAGAGGGAAAGACAGAGAGAGAGGGAGAGGGAAGGAGAAAGAGGAAGATGAAGGGCAGAACATCGTCTGCCGGGTTCCGCTAGTATAATATGAGTAAGAGAGTCAATGGCGCCATCTACTTCCTACGTAGTTAGTGATGACAGTGGGAATAGAAAATGAGTAACTAACAACTGATAATATGGCCAGTTAAGATAATGCAGATGATAAGGTTGAGCAGGACAAATTTCTTCTGGGTTAGTGCCAAGTGAGAAAACTACGGGGTATTGAATACGACAACTAATGTTATTAGCAACGCCGAAATCTAAAATATCAGCTTGCACGGACATATGATGGGAATAGTAGCTGGATGCGTTAGATTCATGCACTGCCAGATTTAATCTTTTGTATCAGCTAGCAACTGATTACCAGCAGAAATAAGCCTGCTTCCCCAAGCAGTGTGTTTAGCATTCCAATCTCCAACTAATATTGTTGGTTGATGGGAGAAAAGTAAGGTATCAATATCACCTGATCTGTACAGAATATAAGGAGATTTCAAATTGAAGTGATTATTAGAGTAGTTTGACCTTTCTGCTGAATAGCTTCACTAACATTTTCAACAGTATTGTTCGTATTAAAGAGTAGCTGATGATGTACTAAGAACGCCCTGACTCTCGTTCACCGTCCCCCTACGGGAGAGAGGAGTCAAAAATCCTGAACAACCACCCCAAAGAAGCTCACAGTACGAAGAGAGCCCACAAGGGGTCAGGCAAACCAAATTTAAAATCTCAGGAGATGTTTTATTATTTTTTTTACGAAAATAGCAACCTTGCCACTGCACCGATTTCGCGGTCGGTCATAGAGGTAGATATACAAATAGCTGGGAATATAAATTTTCATCGAATGGCATAGATGGGTTTCTCGAATGCACTCTACATGTATTTTATTATTATGATACAAAAAATGGTCTAGCACTTGAAAGGTTTAATACCATTTGCATGCTAAGAAATGAGACGGAGAGAGGATTGAAGGGCACTATGCATATTTTTAATTATTAATTGTATATATTCGAACTCGAATGGCTACTGAATGGATGGGCATATGGACTGAAAAAATCTGAATATTGCAGCATTTGGTTTGACAATGATGGCTATTGCATTCTACGACAAGGGAATATGGTTCTTGTGACATTGTAATAGGGAGGAAAAAGGATGCGGATAGGCTACGGATACGTAAGAGGAGTCCTTGGAGGGATTAATGCACGTGGATGATGGGGCATCGCTTGTTGTGCGACTTGTGGGGTAGCGAGATGGGAGTGTTTTCCTAGAGAGGATGTTTTGATAAATTACACAGTCGCGACTAGAGAACCGTTTAGCCTTTACGCAGAGAGAACATTTAGTATCAGTACTTGTTCATTCGCTCGTGGTATGCGGCAGCAACATTCACTTTTGCCGCAACGAGGTAGGTTCCCACACTTCTATGTGTGTCCATCTGACAACCTCGACACTGCACTGCCCGGGTCTATGTCGCCTCTCCACAACCGTGATTATAGCATTGAACAGTCATTTTAATACATATATTGCGCTACCTTTTGATAATTTCGTAAGAGATACTGCGTATAAAAGCCAAGGGTTAAGAGTGGAATATGTAAGTCCCATAACCATTATCTCGCACTTCCTAACGTAAGAAGAGAAAGTATTGTAATCGTGTGCCGGAAAACGGCGAAATTTCGGCACAAAAACTCTTTTTGCCGGGTCCTGGTAAAGAAAAAGTGGATAAATCCACTTGCTAAATATAGACCAAAAAAACCTCTAACAGATGGTTAGGTCTGAATCCATGTTTGTGCCTCGTTGATACCGAAAAATCAATTGACGACAAAATGTCTGTCCATCCGTCTCTGTATAACGCTAGCGTATTAATCGTTCAGTCGCTTTTCTCCAAACTTGATATTCCCCAAACGTTCCAGCTGATGTCACGGACCCTGGAATTTGAAACCGATATTTTAATTTTTTTACATAAAGCTCTCCGGGCATTTTCCAAATGTTTACAAAAACGGCTCAAATTTTTTTCTTTAAACTTTTTTAGGGTTAGGGCTACATGTGCTCTGCGAGATCACATAAACGCCATATTGCTCTATCCCTTTGTTGTCGTTGTTTTTCAAAATTTACAAAAATTTTATTTTGTTGACTTGTCTCTCACGTTAATATTTATATTAGCGGCTATTTGTTTACATTATTATATTTATGAGTACATGCGCTTTAAATAATGTCATATAAAGGTTCTCGAAAACAACCATTGTCTGTGAAATATAGCTAAAAATATTGTATTTTCAGAAACGCTCAAACGCCGTTCTCTCAAAAACGGCTCCAAATTTTGTCTTCAAATTTTTGGAAGGGAAAGTGCTAATGGCACTGTTTAATGCGCAGTGAATCTCATTTGGGGATTTTTTTCTAAATTTACCCATATGTAATTTATTGGAAGATCTCTCACGCAGTTTATAAGCACATTTCCAGCAATTTGTAAACACTATTGTATTCGCGAGTTAATGTACGTTAAATGACATCTAATAAACTTTTTCGAAAACTCAAAACTTTGCTGTGAAAAAGAGCTTCAAATTTCGAATTTGCAGTAGCCCTTAAACGACATTTTCATAAAAATTGCCCCATATTTAGTAAAGAAAATTGCCATTTAGGACGAAGAGTTACAGTTTTTAAATATTCGTAAAATAATATTTGGTTCTACTATTAAAAAACCGAAAAATTAAAAAAAATTAAATGTATTTTGGGCAGCCATAGATGGCAAGCGTATGTGGCAAGTTCATATAGGGGACCAAAGGAAATACAAAACTAATACGAGAAAGACTGTGCCATTCTGTAGCAGCACTAGTTTATAATTAGATTCATTGCCCTTAGAAATTGTACGACTTAATTTTGTCATATTTTGTTTCCATGGACTTAGGTGTGTCTTTTTTACAAGTAATAAATTCGGTTTTTTCAAATGATATCTGAAGACCAACTCTCACTGGCAGTTCTTCAAGAAGCTCAATCTGTTTTGTGCTGTTTGAATTGTGTCAGGATTGCCAAATCTTATGCAAATGTTAAACAGTCTATCGCTATTCTTCCTCTACCTAATGTGATTAGATGTGGAATTATTATTTGTGTACGCCCTTCTGTTATTAGTTTCTTAAAAATACTAGTAAATTAAAACGCAGAGGTGAGAGTCTGTCGCCTCGCCTTACCCCTGTTTTGATTTTAAAGGGCTTAGAAATACATCCCATCAATTTAACTTTAGCCTGTGTGTTTGTCAGGGGTTCTTTTATCAGTGCACGAAATTTTAAAATCTAATCCTTGCTTCTTTAATATTTGGAATAATAATTTTCGATTAACTGAATCATATACTTGTTTGAAATCAACAAATGTGCATACTATATTTCTAAGTTTCAGATTTAAAATTTGTTCTGGACCTGATGGACCTGGTCTGAAGATTGCCTAATATTCTCCAATTGTTACTATCCCGTATACGTACGTATATACGGAGTAATATACGTAGTATGGAGAAAGTTATGTAATGCTGCGGAAAATCGATTTCGAATTTTCATCAAAAATACAGGTTTTGGCGCCCCCTGATAGAGAAAAAGTATTTGTATTTTTTAAATCGCCCTTCCGTCCGTCTGTCTCTCCGACTGGTGTATGTGAAAAACACTAGCACCTATACTAGCGCCAACACTAGCGCCGAATTTTTTTGTTTAAACTTATGGTAGGGAAAGTGCTAAATGCACTCTATAATATTATATAAACGCCATATTTCTCTCTTCTTTTGTTGTTGTTTTCAAAAATTACAAGAATGTAATTTTTTACTTGTCTCTCACGTTAGTCTCTCACGTCTCACGCATTGCGGAAATTTGTTTACATTAATGTATTTACAAGTACATGTGCTTCAAATAATAACATATAAAGCTTCTCGAAAACTCTACCGTTTTCTGTCAAAACTGGTCAAAATTCACATTTTCAGAAACGTTTCAATGCCATAGAGTCAATTTTTTCCTTCAAACTTTTAGAAAGATAAGTTCATTTCGGGGTATTATTTTATTACACGAATGTAGTTTTTCTCACGCCATTAATATGCACACTTCCAGCTGTTTGTTAACTCTGTTGCATTTATGAGTTAGAGTGCTTCAAATGACTTCCAATGAAGTTTTTCAAAAACTCAATAGTATTCTGTGAAATATAGCTCAAATTTCGTTTTTCAAATTGCGCTTAATTGCCATTTTCTTAAAAACGGCTCCAAATTTTTGAATGAAAATTTCCATTTAGGAAAAGTGTTTACTGTTTTTTAGTATTCTTAAAATAATATTTCAGTTCTATTAGAAAATCAAAAAATAGAGAAAATATCAAAAAAATTAACTTCGGTCGTCGATAGATGGCAGCAGATAAAAGTATGTAGCAAGTCCGAAGAGCTAGCCGAAACCAAAGGGAATAGAAAGCTAATACGGGAAAGTATGTACCATTCTGTAGCACCACTAACGGGTTCTAATTCTTGTTGTGCTGTGTCAAGAATACATAGGGATAACATCTTGTATGTAACTGATGATAAAGAAATTCCCCTATAATTATGGACATCTTTTCTAACAACTTTTGTATGTAATGGATGAATTAATACAGTTTTTCATTCTTCTGGATTTTTTCTGATTGCCAAATATCTTGCATAACTTTAGTGTTTTCTTTTATGGTGTTTGGTCCCGCTGCTTTAATTATTTCCGCTACTATTCCATCTTCACCAGGTGCTTTATTGTTATTAAGCCTGTTGATTGGTTGCTGATTTCTCTTTCATCGGGAGTAGTGGAGTTTGGATTTGTTTCTACAGATTGTTGTGTGGGGAATATTTGTGACGGTTCTACATAGGTTAGGAGATTTCCAAACTATTTTGCAAGCTCCTCACAATTATCTTCATTGTTTAATGATAAACTTCCATTTCCTTTTTTTGCAGTTCAGATTCTGTGGTTGATATCCTGCAAGTTTAGTTTTAAAAAATGTATGAAAGTTCCTCGTATTGTTTCTTGTAAAGTCTTTTTCCATTTCTAGTAGTTGATCTTTTTCATACCTCCTTTTAATTTGCCTAATTAATTTAGCTGTCTCTCTCCTGGTTGTCAAAAAGTCTTGTATTTTTCTTCTGTTTTTGCACTATTCCAATTAGTACAAGCTCGGAGACGTGCTTCGACTTCTTGCTTTCACTCACTCATCTTCTTATCGGGTTGGTTATCAGGTTAGATAAATCCAGTGTTTTAGGACGAAAATGGATCGTTCCAGAACGTTTTTCTTTCAGACTTGTCCCCTTTAGAGAAATTGCCTTGACCACGGCTGGTGACGTTTCTCTCCCCATTGCAAAAGGAAACGGAGGAGGAGAAGGGGCGACAGTGAAGAATAGTTAGAATACAATAGTAGAATAGAAACGACTCCCTACCTCGCAACCTAGTAGCGTCGGGGTCGGAAACACAAGAGTTGGGGGATATGAAGATTATTATTATTATTATTATTATTATTAGTAGTAGTAGTAGTAGTAGTAGTAGTAGTAGTAGTAGTAGTAGTAGTAGTAGTAGTAGTAGTAGTAGTAGTAGTAGTAGTAGTAGTAGTAGTAGTAGTAGTAGTAGTAGTAGTAGTAGTAGTAGTAGTAGTAGTAGTAGTAGTAGTAGTAGTAGTAGTAGTAGTAGTAGTAGTAGTAGTAGTAGTAGTAGTAGTAGTAGTAGTAGTAGTAGTAGTAGTAGTAGTAGTAGTAGTAGTAGTAGTAGTAGTAGTAGTAGTAGTAGTAGTAGTAGTAGTAGTAGTAGTAGTAGTAGTAGTAGTAGTAGTAGTAGTAGTAGTAGTAGTAGTAGTAGTAGTAGTAGTAGTAGTAGTAGTAGTAGTAGTAGTAGTAGTAGTAGTAGTAGTAGTAGTAGTAGTAGTAGTAGTAGTAGTAGTAGTAGTAGTAGTAGTAGTAGTAGTAGTAGTAGTAGTAGTAGTAGTAGTAGTAGTAGTAGTAGTAGTAGTAGTAGTAGTAGTAGTAGTAGTAGTAGTAGTAGTAGTAGTAGTAGTAGTAGTAGTAGTAGTAGTAGTAGTAGTAGTAGTAGTAGTAGTAGTAGTAGTAGTAGTAGTAGTAGTAGTAGTAGTAGTAGTAGTAGTAGTAGTAGTAGTAGTAGTAGTAGTAGTAGTAGTAGTAGTAGTAGTAGTAGTAGTAGTAGTAGTAGTAGTAGTAGTAGTAGTAGTAGTAGTAGTAGTAGTAGTAGTAGTAGTAGTAGTAGTAGTAGTAGTAGTAGTAGTAGTAGTAGTAGTAGTAGTAGTAGTAGTAGTAGTAGTAGTAGTAGTAGTAGTAGTAGTAGTAGTAGTAGTAGTAGTAGTAGTAGTAGTAGTAGTAGTAGTAGTAGTAGTAGTAGTAGTAGTAGTAGTAGTAGTAGTAGTAGTAGTAGTAGTAGTAGTAGTAGTAGTAGTAGTAGTAGTAGTAGTAGTAGTAGTAGTAGTAGTAGTAGTAGTAGTAGTAGTAGTAGTAGTAGTAGTAGTAGTAGTAGTAGTAGTAGTAGTAGTAGTAGTAGTAGTAGTAGTAGTAGTAGTAGTAGTAGTAGTAGTAGTAGTAGTAGTAGTAGTAGTAGTCTACTTGATACAATGGGGAAAATTCTTGAAGGATTAATTATGGAAAGAATCCAAACCCAACTGGATTCAAACAGACTACTTTCAGACAGGCAGTTTGGCTTCCGAAAACGCAGATCCACAGTAGACGCCATCAAACTGGTTGTGGAAACTGCAGAAAAGACGAAAGAAGAAAAAGGCTTCTGCGCGTTAGTCAGCATTGACATCAAAAATGCATTTAACACAGCAAAGTGGAACGACATAATCTCCGCCCTAGAGGATAAAAAGACCCCCGGGTACATCCTTGACCTAGTTCGAAGCTACCTGAGCGGTCGAACTGTAGAATACAAAAGTAAGGAAAAAACACTAACACACAAAATGACCTGCGGTGCACCCCAAGGCTCCAAAATTGGACCACTAATGTGGAATGTACTGTATGACAGCCTGTTAGAAATTCCTCTGCCCACGAACGTCATACTGGTTGGTTTTGCAGATGATGCTATCATCGTAGCATCGGCAAACTCCACCAGAGTTCTAGAAATTAGTGTAAATGACAGCTTAGAACGCGTCCAAGCATGGTTGGCGGAGAAAGGATTGGAAATGGCTGTCGGCAAGACAGAAGCAGTCTTAGTTACAAACAGAAGATCATTTATCCCCCCAAAATTCAAAATTGGAAGACAAAACATACCCTGCCAGAAATCCCTCCATTACCTGGGAATGAACATAGACAACAAGCTCAGCTTTGGTCCACAGGTAATCGCGGCAGCCGAAAGAGCCCAGGAAACGGCATCTGCACTTTCGAGGCTCATGCCAAATGTAAGAGGACCGAGCGAATGCAAAAGAAGAATGCTCATGAGTGTCATGCACGCAAAACTGCTGTACGCGGCACCTGCTTGGGCCGAAAAAGTAGCCAAAAACAAAAATCTTCGGGCGAAACTGGAAGCAGTTCAAAGGAAGGGTGCTCTAAGAATCACTTCGGCCTACAGAACTGTCTCAAAAAGCGCGGTGTTAGTGCTAGCTAGGGTCCCGCCCATTAGTCTCTTAGCACTGGAGCGTAAGGAGGTGTACGATTTAATGAAGGGAGAAAATTCAGACGCAGTCAAACGCGCAGCCATTAAGAAAGAAGCTCGGAAAAAACTAATGAACCGATGGCAAAATTCCTGGCAGGAAGAAGTAACAGGCAGATGGACGTACAAACTGATGCCAAACCTTTCGAAATGGGTATTAAGAAAGCACGGCTCTGTTTCCTACCATCTGACTCAAGCTTTTACAGGTCATGGATCTTTCAAATCTTATTTAAAAAGATTTGGAAAAGCAGACAGCGCGGACTGTGACTACTGTGGCTACAATAACGACGACGCAGAACACACCCTCTTCAACTGCCCAACATGGGCAAATGAGAGGACCGAGGTCACCACAAAGCTCGACAGCCCATTAACAACGGACAACATTATAACATTAATGACAAAGACACAGACAAACTGGGAACTAATCGAAAGGTATATTACGACCATTATGACTAAAAAGGAAGAAGATCAAAGAGCTAACAGAAGTAGTAGTGCAAATTAAAAACACTGGGTAGCCAGCTTGACTCCACCCTGAAGTAATGCGAAAGCGGTTCCGGGGTGGAACAGTCAAGGATCATGAAGGGTTTGTGGTTTTAGTGGGTAAAAATCTCACACTACCGAGGAGAGCGGTCCCTCCGAGGTGTCTTTCGAAGATTTCCACAGTTCCCCTCGTAAAAAAAAAAAAAAAAAAAAAGTAGTAGTAGTAGTAGTAGTAGTAGTAGTAGTAGTAGTAGTAGTAGTAGTAGTAGTAGTAGTAGTAGTAGTAGTAGTAGTAGTAGTAGTAGTAGTAGTAGTAGTAGTAGTAGTAGCAGTAGCAGTAGCAGTAGCAGTAGCAGTAGCAGTAGCAGTAGCAGTAGCAGTAGCAGTAGCAGTAGCAGTAGCAGTAGCAGTAGCAGTAGCAGTAGCAGTAGCAGTAGCAGTAGCAGTAGCAGTAGCAGTAGCAGTAGCAGTAGCAGTAGCAGTAGCAGTAGCAGTAGCAGTAGCAGTAGCAGTAGCAGTAGCAGTAGCAGTAGCAGTAGCAGTAGCAGTAGCAGTAGCAGTAGCAGTAGCAGTAGCAGTAGCAGTAGCAGTAGCAGTAGCAGTAGCAGTAGCAGTAGCAGTAGCAGTAGCAGTAGCAGTAGCAGTAGCAGTAGCAGTAGCAGTAGCAGTAGCAGTAGCAGTAGCAGTAGCAGTAGCAGTAGCAGTAGCAGTAGCAGTAGCAGTAGCAGTAGCAGTAGCAGTAGCAGTAGCAGTAGCAGTAGCAGTAGCAGTAGCAGTAGCAGTAGCAGTAGCAGTAGCAGTAGCAGTAGCAGTAGCAGTAGCAGTAGCAGTAGCAGTAGCAGTAGCAGTAGCAGTAGCAGTAGCAGTAGCAGTAGCAGTAGCAGTAGCAGTAGCAGTAGCAGTAGCAGTAGCAGTAGCAGTAGCAGTAGCAGTAGCAGCAGTAGCAGTAGTAGTAGTAGTAGTAGTAGTAGTAGTAGTAGTAGTAGTAGTAGTAGTAGTAGTAGTAGTAGTAGTAGTAGTAGTAGTAGTAGTAGTATTATACATTATTCACAGTATCTACTGGTCGGTATGTCAACCACACACAGGAATGATGACCAGGTGTGTGGTTGCTTTACTGAAGGTTCAGATGGCTTTTGACAATACGGCATGTATTCAAAATTACTGACTTTTGCATATTATATACATTCTTGGCATTCAAGTGAAGACACTCCAGTGCCCGAAGTGACATTTTCGGGATCACTCCTGTAGCTGATATTATTATAGGCACAGTTGTCACTTTACTGAAGTTCCACTGAGTTGCGATTTCATGGGCGAGATCGGTATACTTCTGGATCTTCTCTTGATATTTTCCCGATATGTTGTGGTTATTGGGTATTGATATATCGATAAGGAAAACCTGCTGATGGTTTCTATCAATGTACGTTATATCGGGTCTATTGCCGCCGACATGTCTGTCAGTGATAATGGAGCGATCCCAGTAGAGTGTGTGCTCACTACTTTCAAGCACATTCTGAGGCACATATTTATAATACGGCACGGAATTGGTCAGTAAGCCCGTTCTCAATGCCAATAATTGGCGGACCTGCTTCGCCACTTCATCATGCCTCTTTTTGTATTCCAACTGTGCGTGGCCGCTACATCCACTTGTCACGTGTTGGATAGTTTCGCTTGCAGACTCACATCTACACGAGTCGGAATGAATGGTATAATCTCTCAGAATGTGATTTCTGTAGTTCAATGATGATACCACTTGGTCCTGGATAGCTATCATGAAGGCTTGTCTCCGGAAATCCTTCCATCGCCGTGCTGGAGCCATGCGTGCGACGCAGATATGTCGACTTCTGGTTTACTCAGCTCGTGAGGGTACCTTCCATGCAGTGCCTTCGCTTTCCATAAGGTTATCTTCTCTTACGTTTCAATGATTGGTTGAACAGGCGGACCAAACTTTTTCAAGTTCAGAGGACTATAGTTATTATCAACTGCGCTCACTGCTTGCTGAACTCTCCCACAATGTTCCAAGAAGTATCTTCTGAGTGAAGCAATTTGAGAGCTGTGTGGATTTATGAGATCTACAATACCTCGCCCTCCTTGCGACCTTGGAAGGGTAAAACGCTCAGTACTTGAATGGGGATGATGTTTTCGGTGTTGAGTCATAGCGGTTCGAATTGTCCTCTGGAGGTTGTCGAGGTCGGTATTGCTCCATTTAATAACGCCAAAGGAGTATGTCAGCACTGGAATAACAAATGAATTGATGGCCTGCACAAAGTTTATAGCAGAGAGTTGAGTTTTTAAGAGTCCATGCAATCGTTTACACACTTCAGTTGTTAGTATGTTCTTAGTAACAGTGTGTTTGATTCGGAGTGACTGTTGGAAACCCAAGTATTTGTAAGTTTCATGGGGTTCCATGAAGGTAATCTTTGGTTCATTTTCAGTTTCCAAATTTATAACTTGCATATGACCCCGAATGATATTCACTCTCCTGCACTTATCCAAACCGAATTTCATCTTGATGTCGTCAGTGAACTTCTCCGTCACGTTTATTAGTTGCCGCATATGACTCAGTGTCTGCATAGAGCTTCAGTTCATCCATGTAAAGAAGATGTGAGACACGAAGAAGAGTTGAGTTCCCCTTTTTAAGAGCGATTCCATAATTAGATGAATTAAGTAGAGTAGACAGGGGATTCAAGGCTAAGCAGAACAATAAAGGGCTTAAAGAGTCACCCTGGAAAATCCCTCTGCGGATGTGTGTAGTATCTGTGTGGACGGATTGTTTTCCATTAGAGAGACACAGTTTTGTATTCCATCGACTCATCACGGTTTTCAGGAAGTTTTGGATAAACTTGTATACATTCAAACATTGAAGGAGCCAAGAATGGGGCACGGTGTCGAATGCTTTAGCGTAATCTATGTAGCATGCGTACAAGTTTCTTTGTTTTCAAGCACTTGCCCCATAATTACAGTCTATAATGAGTTGCTCCTTGCATCCGTGAGATCCAGGTCTACATCCTTTCTGTTCATTTGCTAAGATGTTCTGTTCCTCAATGCGTGTCATCATCATTTGTGAAACACAAGATGTTATGAGTTTGTAGAAAGTTTGAAGGCAGGTTATAGGCCTGTACTTCGAGGGGTCTTTAGTGTCACCCTCCTTTGGTAACAAGAATGTTCTACCTTCAGTGAGGAATTAAGGTAGATTTTCTGGATTGTGAGGAAAATATTGAATTATATTTGCTATATGATGGTGAGTGATGGTAAATTTTTTGAGCCAATAATTGTGCAGGCCATCACTGCCTGGTGCCTTCCAGTTATGTGCTTTGTTCAAAGCTGCTTGGACAATTTCCACGGTGATGATTGGTTCACCCATTAGAGAGATATCTCGGTGTCTGTTATATTCCATTTCAATCCACGTCATATCTGGGTTGTGGGACACAGCAGATGACCTGATAGGCTTCCAAAAGTCTTCTATTTGTGCCTTTGAGGGAAGCTTTGACTCTTTCATATCATTAACAAGCCCTTTGCCCTTTGACATATTCCTGTAGAATGCTTTCTGGTTTCTGTTAAAAAGAGAATTCTGTTGCTTGGTCGTAGTGCAATTCCTGTAGCGTCGAAGGCGTTTTGTTAACGCCAGAAGCTTTTGTCCTAGGGTGTCAAGATGTTCTGTTATTGTTAAATTTAAGGGCTCGTGCTTCGTATGTATTTTTGTATCCGTTTGTACTTTCTCATTCAAGACGCTGATTGCTCTTGCTAATTTCTTCGAGCAATTTTGTCTGGGAATGAGATAGCGGTTCAGTAGGTCAGTTCCTTCAAATTCCGCAAGTGCGACTGCAAATTCATTGCGAATTTGCACCTCTTCTCTACTCTTATCATCCATACTTTCTGACATGCTTGTCCCATTGTCATCCTGAGTTTGCACAGCTGTTATCTCCACTGCCCTCAGATTACTAGGTTCTGAGGAGTTAAGCATTTTTCTCACTTCTTCCTTGATTACTTCCAAAACTGGTGCAGAGAGGAGATTTTTCTGAACAATTGCTCGACGCTGATCGCTATTCTTTGCTCACTAACTTCAGAATCAGGGAAACGGTGAAGAAATCTTTGATGTAACTTTTGTCGGTAGGCCGTAGTGTCAGTCTCCATTTTGGTAATGGTGTAGTATTCACGCATAATGAAGGTATTTATTACTGTAGTCCACTTCATCCTTCTGCGTTGCCTGCCTGCGGCAGTGGTCTCTGCAAGCAATTTTTTATTATTATTATTATTATTATTATTATTATTATTATTATTATTATTATTATTATTATTATTATTATTATTATTATTATTATTATTATTATTATCATTATTATTAGTAGTATTATGTATACGTAAAATCATTTACCATAATTTTTAATGTATAACGAATCTCTCAAAATTTGGACTCTTGACTTGATGTGGTTTTCGCTTGTATACATAGGAGATTCCCCTTCCTTTTTTAGCTTTTTCAAAACATCTTATTAACAATTAGTAGTATCAGTTCACTGTTACCACAATGTATTTATAATTATATTCTATACCCAACTTGCAGTCATAGAAAGATATTTTCACTGAATTTGAGTAAAATCTCGCAGTGTTCAACTGATATTTCTAAGTAATATTAAATACATCTCTAACTTGAAATTAATAAAATTAATCACACAAAAGCTGTGAGAGTATTCCTTTTCTATCAAATCATCCCTGCCTCGCTTTCACTCCTGTATTGTATGTGGGAAACCCTTCATTCTAATTGCGTACATATTTTCTTGGAATGACATCATTTTTATTTCGAAATATTGTATTAAAAGTTTTGAAAGTAGTCAGGCGGAAGAGCATGCCTAATGGCCTGGGCCTCGCCACCAATAAAGACTTTGATTTATTTACAACTAATGCAGTTATAATGAAGCATTCATGTTCTGTATATACTGATTGCACTAATGGAGGCTGCCAAAAATGCAAATGGCAAGACAATTACGTTTCACTGATTTTTCCATGTGAGTGCTTGTGATCGTCATTAACGATTATGTACATTTCTTCTAACATTCAGATTTCCCATTTCAAAAAAAGAATAGTGTTCGAAGTGGGTAAAATGTGCTTGAAGAGGGAATTTCCATCCTTCGTCCTATAATCGTCTTTGTTCTGCACATGACAACTTTACACTTTACAAATCATGCTCTTATTCTTTGTTACATTTTCTAATAACTTTTTTATTTTTTGTAAAGTCAAATCATCCTCTTACATATAACACGAAATAGTACAAAATAAAAGAAGTCCAAAGTAGCATGTTTTTCCTCGGTAAGTAGTGGTTATCTTCCCCCGCTGAATGCCGAGATTCAGCGCCGACCTATCGTCGGCTAGCGGGATTTTCCCCAAGCGGATATCTTCCTCCAGCGAGGCACTGCCCTAGCCGGAACGAGCTCTACCCTCCCGACCGGTCTCCCGGCATGTCTGGGAGTGTAGTACATGTTAGTGTGTGTTTGTGTGTGTAGTAAGGGCGAGGATGAGAAAGGAAAGATCACGCATGGTCTATGACCCGTTTGTTAGAGTACTTTTCCGACAATCGCCTGCTGTTGATCGGAGAGACCTACAAGAACTATCGATCAGGGCAGCGGGCCGCTAGAATTCTCCTCCAGAAAGCGACTGAATTCGACCTAGGGGGCAGGCTAGTGTCGAAAATCCTGCCGCCGTCGGGACTCGAACCTATTACCTCCCGGTCAGAGAAATTACAGTGACATCAGTTGATGCCGAGAGCCACCTCTCCCAGTTTGAGTATATCTATGAGTGTTGTTGTAGGAAACAAGATTTCACAAGAAACCTATAGAAGGATGTAATAAAATGGTAGTACAAAATTGTCAATTATAGTAAGAAGTGACCAGGGCTAAGCAAGAACTTTAGGCAAAGAAAGGGAAACTAGAAACTGTGTCACAGAAGTTACAATCGGTATGCAGGAAACGAAATTTTGGAGTTCTTGAAATTTATACTAGGAATATATTGTGTTACTTAAATACAGCATCCTTTAAACATGTTTCAGAAATATTATTTCCGAAAAAGCTTCCTTTAGTCCAAAATACATCAGAAGCACCAATTTTAAGTATACAATAGGTATTTCCCCATAAATGAAGGGCAATATTTGAATATCTGCGTTTTCTTGCCATCCCAATGGCAGATTTCTCGGGGTTGAATTTGGGAGTAGATTTCGCCGCCGGCCATTACTGGGTGGTGTGACTTTGCATGAGAATGAAATAAAATGACTGCAGTGGTAATATATGAAAGATATCTGACGGCCATCGCCCTAGTTTCCCTAGACAGGTAAGACTCATTACGTGTGGAATTCATGATAGATAACAGCGGTTTTAGGACTCTTTCCTTTCTGCTCCCCTGTTCCACTGCCGCTTATTCTACCATTGTTCCATCATCCACATCATCATCCTCTAAGCAGGAGAAATTCATCGTCCATTGTATGAGATTACGTTTCGTTATAACGAATTATGTGAATAAATAAATGAAACTGCACATTTTAATTTTTGTCATTTTAATTCCAAATAGAAAAGAAAACAAGGCATAATGGACTATAAATAACTGGTATAACTACAGGAAGGATCTACAAAACAATTTCCCACACACTAATATCCATGACCGACGACTGCGGTGATCTTCTGCCCCTCGCCAACCACAGGCCCTCGGAACTGGGCGTAGGATTTGCCCCTGGCGTGCTGGATGCCGTGGCCGCTCTTGTCCTTGATGGCGTACACATGTTCGTTGCCGCCGTGGTTGACGACGGCCGCGAAGAAGCCGGCCTTGTGGTCTGAAGAGTACTTCACGTTGCGCAAGTTGCCGCCGGGCTCCTTGAGCGAGTACTCGCCCTCCACCTGGTCCCCGTCGCGCACCTCCTTCTGCTGCTTGATGTCGCCCGTGTGCTTATCTTCCACGCCGTACTCGAACTTGTACTTGGGGTAAGCCTGAAAAGGGTACAAATCAATTTACTTCTTTGCTTAAATGACAGACATTATTATTATTATTATTATTATTATTATTATTATTATTATTATTTGTGTTGAATACTAATTACTATCATTACTCCTTATTATTCTTTTAAGGGATTTGATGACGCGGTCTTATTTAAAGCAACCAGCGTTAAAGAGAACTAACGTCAGTAAAATACTCACAATATAATCGACGACTTCGATCTTCTTGCCATGCTTGTCGGTAACAGTGCCACGAACTTCCTGGACTTTGCCAATCACAGGTCCTTGGAAGTACGCGTAAGACTTCCCTGTTTCTTGGCCACCGTAAGAACCACCGCCCAGTCCGCCGTCCGAACCACCTCCCAGACCGCCGCCGAGACCCCCTCCCAGACCTCCGCCCAGACCACCTTCCTGACCGCCGCCGCGACCACCTCCCAGACCGCCGCCGAGACCCCCTCCCAGACCGCCGAGACCACCTCTCAGGCCACCGCCGAGACCACCTCCCAGGCCACCGCCGAGACCGCCTTCCTGACCGCCGCCGAGACCACCTCCCAGACCGCCGCCAAATCCACGTCCTCCGCCCAAGCCGCCGCCGAACCCACCGCCAGAACCGCCACCCAAGCCTCCCAGTCCACCCCCAAGCCCGTCGCCTTCGCCGCCGCCAAGTTCTCCTCCCAGACCTCCGCTCAGACCCCCTCGTGGGCCTTCACCCCGACCTCCGCCAAGTCCTTCAAATCCTCCCTCACGGACACCACCGCCCTGCCTGCCTCCCAGACCCAAGCCGCCGCCGAAACCACCAAGTCCTCCCCCTAGCCCACCTTCACCTAAGCCTCCTCCAAGGCCTCCAATTCCGCCCCCACTTCCACCCTGACCACCGCCACTTCCCCCTCTGCTTACGGTGTGAATAATGCTATAGCCTCGAGGGTAGCCTGCGTGGACGCATGCCACGAGACCTACGGTTATCAGAGCCACCTGCGAATTAAAAATAATACTTTAATTAGTTTCACTTGTACTGTTTTATTGAAATATATCTTAATGAGGTAATTCGGAATATTTTCAACAACAGTGTTTTAGAACCTATCCTTTGTTCGTAGAAAGCAGCAACATAAGCTAGCAACATTAGCTGTTTTATTAATTCCGTTATATTCGAAATACATTCATGTACCCTGCAGCCATGATATTTCCTCCCTTTTCTTCTCCTTTCCTCTCTTATATTAACAGAAGAGCTTTGAGATTCTCTGACACATTTAAAACGGGTTAAACGAAAAATTAAATGATAAAATAACAATTGAAATTTAGTTTTCGGAAACCTACCAATTATTCCGAAGTGGTGAATTCGTCAAAAATTGTAATTATTTAAGATAACTAAGTATATCTTCCTCTCTTAACTTGACAAAAAATACGCTTATTAAATAATGATAAAGGTTTTGCTCATTTTACATTTGAATTTCAATGGCAAATTAGTTTTAAAACGTTTGCACTACGAGTGTATGCAGTTATAAACTCCTTCTGTAAGAGTACGATACGTGAAAAATTTTTGAAAGTAACCTGTGCCACTCTTACCTGCCACTTGACCATTTTGATTCACAGTCGTTGCTGCTTCTGCAACTCCTCTCCGATCTGCGAAGGCTTAAATAGCCAGACAAAACTCTCCCCGAAAAATGGCGAACCTGTCCTCCTGTGCCCCCACCGCGACGTGCCGTTCAAAGGCGTTGCCGAATGGACTCGCTCTGGATCAGGAATTTGACGTTCATACGTAACACGGGCGACAGCTGGGTCCCCTGTTTGGCTCTCGTCCAGGTTATTGCGACCTGTAAGGCACGTTCCTCAGAATCTAATTAGACGGTACCTGCAAAACAGCACCAGGACACCATATACTACCGGGTTCAGTGCGCCTTTTCCGTTACTGTCACCTGCTACAGCTTCGAGAACACACGAATTGGGGGCGGTCACTAGAACAAACGAAAGGCCAGGAGGGTTTGCTTTCCAATGTGGTCAAAACTGAATATTTCTCTCCTGACTACGACCTTCATTTCAAGTAATTGAGAGTGAGTTATTAAAGGTAATTAAGTGTTTTCTATAACACGTGAACTTTCAAATACACGAATTGCTTTTATTATATGTTGCTTATTTCACATAAATACAATGAAGAAGACGATGTTACAACTTTCTTAATCGTCAAGACATGTCCACTTAATAATAGCTTCAAACAGAAATTGGAATGGCAGCAGTCAACAAGCCGAAAAACAAAGTCGAAATTATTTTTATGGAATGCGTCAGTTCATTTTTATGCATCTCTAGACTAACAAGTTCGAAGAAATACGTGTTAAATGTAAAGTGCTTTTTAAATGCTAAAACAATAAGACTGTGTATAATATTTTTCTTACATCGAATCAATATCATTTTCAAATGGTTATCGAATGTTATTACTACATAAATGCCAAATATTCCTCACCAATATTCATTACCACTGATTGAAACTTGTTCTAATGTGCTTATTGTCACTTTTTAACTTTTAAATTTCACAGGTTCTTTTCACTCGAAAATAGTCCGCAGTGATGCCGAAATAAGAGGAAGTTACTATAGTCAATCGACAAACTATTATTGAATTATTAATGAAGACATCAAGATTTATATCACTATTATTTGTGAGGAATTTGTGAAATGGCTGAACATAATATTTCTCTTTTACTGAGCACAGGCAAAAATTTGTTAAAAAGTAATTTTAATTGTAATAAACCCGTAATTGCAGTAAAATACTAACATAATAAATCTTAAATTACAAATTAGCGATGAGAAATATATGAAATAAAGTCATTTCATACATGCATGACATCGTGCCCAAGGATTATCGAACGTTAAATTGATAAGAACAATGTGGCGATAAAAATATTAGTTTTTGCTCCATAAGGCGAATGCCGAATAATGCAAAACAAAATTAGTTTCAAGATAACCATATCGAATTTGTTTGGTGAAAATTTTTATCTTGTATGGAACACTTTTCTATTCTTTCAAGTATTTATTATAATAAATGTTATAAACCTTCAGATTTTAATGTTATGTAATGAACTATTTATTAATCCATGGCTTACGGATAGTAGAGTGACATATTTTGCTGTCGTTGCTGAAGCTAGATTTTATTTTCTAAGAAGATTGATTTGGTGGAATATTTAAATAAATTGAATGTGTTCTTCATATATTGAAGGATTGTGGCATAATAAAAGAATATATCCATATTAAAATATTGTAAGGAATTCACAATAACAATTGATTCCTTGTTACTAAAATACTTCTTTAGAACTTACTTTGAACTTTCATTGGAAACATGTTCGCCACACAGCAACTCAAACCGAACTTCTAAATCTAAATTCCCATTGCAGAGATTTGTCAGCATACCTTAGACCATTGCTGAAACGTGATTCCGTATCTATTCCACCGTTCTACAGAAAAATCGATACCTAATAGATATTTATTGAACTGATTATATAACAACCACTGGACAATTCATTTTGACGGCATTGATGGTGACAATAGATGGTGCAGGCTAGCACGGTATTCTCAAAGCAAAGTGTGCGTTTTATCCTTATGAACGAATAAATCACTTTACACATTTTATGTTTGTTAAATAATCGTAAAATATAATAGTTACTTATAGCATTTTCAGATAGAATAAAATGAAGCCATATTTGATGTTAGGTCTGAGATACTTTACACAGATGGTTTTATAAACTACTTTAATCAATATTAAGATAAAGAATCGTGAATATAATGTGGTTATTGAGTAGTTAACTTTTAACTAATGCATGTCTACTCTTATTTGGTAATTAAAATATCAATGTTTAAATTTGTTTGGCAAAGTTAAATTTTTCCGAATTCGGCTCAAGGATCACAGGATAATTTTGTTTTTGTTTATAGAAATAATTTCTTGAGTTCATGAATATTTAAATTTCATCGTAATTCTCCAATCTCTCTGAGTATAATTTTCGTGAAGCAGTAAATAATCGAAGTAAATACTTATAAACATTTGACAAACTACAATACATTATTGTTGATAATTAAAAAAATTACTTCAAATGTCAAGAAGGGATTACAGTGATATTTCAGCAACTAGTTGAGTATCGACGTGGTTTCTTTTTTCTCATAAATCCATTATCCCAACAAATACAATCAAATGAGGCCTGCGAATATTTTTCCAATTAACCATTTTGTAAATCTTGATAATTATTTAATTGAATTCATATTAAAACATGATATCCTTATTTGTTTCTTCATTTTCACTGTATTTGATATTGTAAATGGCTTTTCGCTAAAAGTGTTGGATAAGAATATTGGTTACAAAGATTGTGTGTTGAAAATAGACGAACAAGATAAAACATTAGATTTATTGAAATAAATGCAACTGTAACAATCGTACGTAAATGAATTATAAACAGAAAATCATTGGTTTGTTATAATTATTTTTAGTAAATAGTTTGAAAAATGTTGATACATATTATTTTCATTTTCAGGAAAGCAACTCCTACTGAAAGTTCGTAGTAAAATTGAGGAGCAAGACGCAATTTTCAAAAGTAAGTATTATTGATAACTTAAACGAGCACATGCAGTTAAGCAATAATATTCCCCTGAAGATCGAAGGGAAGTAATATTTTATAATTTATAAAGTGAATATCAGCACATCAGCATCCGTTCATGTTTTGTAAACTGAATACGATCTAATAAGACTCTGCTGCTGTCTTAAGATATATGGCAATTATATATGGTAGTACAATAATGGTTCTTGCGCAGTGTTCTCAAACACTCAACTTACGTTCGTAGATTTTAATAATATTACTTCAGTTTGTACTAATCGTTTTCTCCTCGAAAAAATTAGTTTAATGAAATACGAAGTCTCTTATCGCGCATCTTCAGGACTCCAATTCTGATTCTGACGTATTAGAATATACCACCCTTGCCATCTCAGACAAAATGTCAGGCATTATGCACTCTAGGCGTTCGCAAACTGTTTCGAGTTCCCCCCCCCCCCCCCCCCCCAGTGGTTCGTGGACAATTTCTAGGAAGTTCCTAAAAAGAATAGTTGTTTTCTTCTACATTCTTATAATTATTTAGTACGTAAATAAAAAGTTTTTTTTCTTCAATACATAAAAATGTCTTAATATCTTATCTAGATACTCTGGTTGAAAACCTGACATTTTGGGAAAATTTTACCGCGAGAGTTCATTTAACATTAAATATGCCTGAACTATGAACTCTTCAAAATGTTTGAGAACCTCTGGTACAGCTATCAAATAATTTAGATAGTGAACAGCGAGCTTACTGCTTAACATACCTCTTTTACTCTCATATTAGTGTTTACACTTTCCGCGAAGTGTAATTTTATCGCAGCTTTAATCTTGAGCTGAAATTTACAGAAATTTGCGCAACAGTAAATTACGTTATTTATGTTTTCTAAATATTTTCATTAGCATCCCGTGTTATCCTGCCACCTTTTCCGATGTATCTCATTAACAACAAGCCAGCGCCCAACGCAGGCCGTCCAACTGGTTCCGCTTTTCCACGCACGCCATTACGTGGACCACGTGCCTCTGCGGCGGGCAGGCGGACGGGCGCCACGCGCCGGCCCGGTCGCTCGCACGCTGACCTCGTTCAGGCCCCTTCCGCCCCGAATATGCGGCGCGGCGGCGCAAATCGTCGACTCCGCGCACTCTCGCTTTCGCACCTGCGTCTTTCGCTCCCGACGACGCCGTATCAACACGCGCCGCTCCGTCGTTTGCCCCGTTAAGGAG
The DNA here is from genome assembly GCA_038098605.1 of Gryllus longicercus. Lineage (NCBI taxonomy): Eukaryota > Metazoa > Arthropoda > Insecta > Orthoptera > Gryllidae > Gryllus > Gryllus longicercus. Next base: position 935,438 of record JAZDUA010000069.1, on the reverse strand, counting down.
AGGCTGTGACATGCATACTACAATGTAAAGTTTGCTATTTTTGATGTACCATTCCTAATAGAAAAGTTTGAACTATAAAATTTCGATACTTTGCTCACGTAAAGACGCGACGTTTGTTATCGTTTTGACATTTTTTGGTTTAGGTAAAAAATCGGGTCTCGCCGACGAAAGCAGCGAACCAACACTCGCGATGCCGTCCGCTTAAGAGGAGGCTCTACTGTGCACAGTCAATGTCAAAGTTGCTATTTTAAATTTACTATTACTAGAAAAGAGAGAACCAGAAAATTACTATATTATACGCACTTGAAGACGTCACGTTTAGTATCGCTTTGACATTTTTTTGGTTTTGTTTAATTCTTTTTTACTATTTCTTTGTAAATGGCACGTCTTTTCGTACTCATCATTTTCTCTATAAGGCTACAGAGGTCGTCATTAGAAACCCGAGCACATGCCATTCCTCAGCTAAATGCTGGATGTCTTCACCTTTATTTTGAGGACTTTATTATTAATAAAACATGCAGACATAAAAATAAAAATAATTAAGAGTTTTGTAATTCTGTTCATATATTTATTCATTACTAGTTTAAAGTGTGACGCAGAAAGGTGAATCAATTGAATGACTACCCCTCTTACGCAATGTCCTTGAATGTTATTTCAACCCATGTAAATGTTATTCCATTGAGTTTGATCTCCAATCAAAGCACTGATCTGAAGATCTTTTCTATGCTAAGGGAAAATGACAGTTTTGCTGTATTTATAAGACTCCATCGGCACAAAAACCTGTCTGTATGGTAGTACTGCCTTCGTGAATTAACGTCAAGAGTTCATCAAACCAATTAAAGGACAAATGTACGTGAACACAATGGTCAATATTGAGCATTTTCCTACCACAAATTCTAGAAAATTATTTTCATTCCATTGAAAATAAAAATTATGTCACAGTATAAATCAGTTCTTCCCAATAATTTAATACCATTTTTCCTATAACATCTATTCTCTATTTTATCTTACTATTATATTCTACTTTTTGTAGTTAATATTTTAATTTATGATGACTTTTTTTATTTTTCTCTTTAATCAATTTGATTTATGTTTTATTGCAGGTAGATAAATCAGATTTGAAAGGCTTTTAGACCCCATAATAATCTAAATATTAGACAACTTAGAAATAATTTAGGTATAGTTTTTTGTGAAATCATTTTTGAAAATAGGTGCTGAAAAATTGAACAATTGTTAAAAGATTAAGTCATTATATTTCTGTTCGTTTTCAATGAAGGACATTTATTATAATCTATATTATAGTAACCAGTATCGTAATAAGAGTTATTACGAACCATGCTTCATTAATAACACAAATAATCATTTGTATAATGCAAGTAATATTGGAACCACCCATGGTATACGTACTATCAACATAAGTACTATTATATGTCATATTTCGCAGAACGAAAAGTCAAATTAAAAATAGAATTATAGTTCACTTGAATTTTGACAAATTGTGTCTAACGGTCTACGATATTCAAATGGAAACATTACATTACAATATTCGATTGCTTATCAATTGAGGCTTAAAAGACTCGTTTGATAATTCTCCAATTTTGTATTGTAATAAGTAGAGCGAATTTTAATGAGCTAAATATTCGCCAAAATGATCAATAAACTGCTCTTAAAATGTTTTAAAAATCACCAAAATGCAAAGAAAAATTACGTAACTAATGTCATCAAAACCAGTTCGGATGAACATCTCATGCTGTTGGATTTGATACTGATGTAATCGAGGCTTCTTCCATTCGTTCACGTGAACTCAGCTCGCAAACGTTTGGTTTGAACTGTTATTTACCAGGAAATATCTTCCTTTATTTATCCCGAAATTGACCGAAACGAAAATGGCTCTAACAACGAGAACCTTATATTACATACAACGGCTGACATTACAATTTCTCCGCGATGAAATCAGGCTACACAGGAATTCTGTGAAGAACCCTTGTTGTACCTCGTAATGATTATTTGAAACAAGTACCATTAAAATGATTTATATCACTGAAATCAGCTAAAAACGCTTTAAAATGACGGAAAAAGCAAAAAGTATACTAATTAGTCTCAATCCACGAAAAATGCACTTAAACTTGAAAATGCACTTAAAACGAAAAGGATCATAAACATGATTTTGATAATTTGAGCTGGGTCACACTGAGTAGATTATTTCGTGGAAAGAGATTTATAGCCTTGGATCATCTATCTGCCTTGGATTCAGAAACTGCCGAGAGGAGGGCGTGCTTTTTCTGCCAAAACTTAACATGTTGAGACTTCTTATAAAGTACCCTCAAAAATACAAATTTTCATTTGAAGCTCCCAAAGCCTCTACTTCGTTCAGAAGGAAGGAAGAATATCTATTTTAGAGGAACCTGTCTGAACGGTTTACGCGCACGCGTTTACCACGTTATGACAGGCTGACAGACGTTTTGCCGTCAATCGATTTTTCGGTAACAAGGTCCGAAACATGGATTCTGGCTAAAGCCCGTGATTAGAGGAAGTAATTGACTGTATGTAAGAAGAGGATTTATCTAGTTTTTTGTTACCAGGGCCGGTCAATAAGAGTTTTCTCAAAAATTCGCCGTTTTCCGGCACACGATTTCCACACCTTTCTCCTTACATACGTATAAGGGAGAAAATAAAAAAAATGATGAAAATCAAAGGAAAGGAAATAATTCGCTCAAAATAATCATTGAAAACTGCCCTATAAGTAACAAACTATATATTTGTGCTCTAAGAAGTAACAAACTTTAAATATCTTGGATGTATTATACCGACTTTAAACAGAATGATATGCAAAAGAAAATAAAAAGATTTATGTATTTATTAAAAATTTACTATTTGATTTTGATTCATTTTTTGATTTGGAAAATGAAGCCGCATCAACAACAGATTTATTGACGTATTAATGAAATGCATGCTTAGCATTTGTAAGTCTAAAGCGAGTTCCTATACCTTTACCTTCATTAATTAAATGATTTTCTTTTTAAGTAAACAAAGTGAGCACATTATTTTTAATCATTCAACTTAATCACTTACACGTAGTTTCTTTAACTTTATCAGCCTAATATTTTTAAAATCTTAAACGTCTGGTTGGGACATGAATTAATCACATCTTGAACATTTTCGTGCTTCACCAATACATTAAACATTTGGATTTACCGAATTGACGACATATCCCGAAAATTGGTGAGTTTAAAGGCGTTTTGTCGATATTTAAAATGTTTAAATGGTAAAAGCAATGTCATTACTTTAGATTCACGTTCGTGTGTAGGGATTCGTCCTCTTGGTAGAAAATATTAATTCGTCCCGGATTTAATATATTATTTCATTTTTAATGTGCTTTTGTTTTGATTGAACTATTAATATCGTGCCCTACAAAGATACCTTCATAAGGGAGGTAATAACATTTGAAAAATATACCAGAATTTTGTTAAATCGCAATTACGTCTCACTCAATTTGTTTCAGATACGTAAATACCCAATTTTAATAGAAATATTCCTTAACACCAACCTCGAAGCGTAGTCTACGTATCTGAAAGTTCGAGGCGTTCTAGAGTCAGAAATGATTCATGCATTTTTGGGCTGCATTAATTCAATGACAATACTTTTTGTGGCAAGCGATTAGTTTCATCGACAATTCTGTCTTTCACATTTATGAGTAAATGAACCTTCCTTCAATTTTCCTATCGAAATCACGCGACCAGGGTAATTTTAAATTTCCAGTATACTGAACCTTGTCATAGCTCAACTTGCCCTTGAGAGAAAATATTATTGACACTATTGCTTCTTGAACCAGCCTTTCGGCATAATTAACTTTGCAATATATCTTTATAAACAGTTTCCTTGCTAGCCGATAAATATATAGCAATGCAAGTCGTACTATTGAATAGAGAAGATAAAAATAAATAATGTAGCTTCTGTTCATATTCGCCATAAAACTGCTTCTCTCGGCGTTATTAAAGTTACTACAAATGTGTTTATATACTAATAACACTTAAGTGAATTAAAATATTGAAAAGGAAGTTTCAATGGTTGTTTAGAATAAAAAGGAAAGTTTGAATCTTTAAAAACTGCCAAAGGTGCCATGAGACAGAAAGTGTTACGGCAATGATCCTACGAAATTACCAATACTAAACGTTACAGCTTTTTTTTTCAACGAAATTGTAAAGTCAATCATTTCGATCCGTCATACCGTTTATCGCCTCGAGGCGCTAGCGAGGCCGCGATATCACCTCTGCCCTCGACATTAAGCGTGAGGTGAACAATCGAAACGAGACATTGCAAACCTCTCTTTTCAGTAAACTTGTGTCCGGAGAGCGAACAGAATGAGTGAAAAAAATGGGAGTGATTATGAGATGATAAGTTTTAATAAACAATTAAATATCTCGTGGACGGAAGTTGATGCGCCGATCGGATTGCGAAATTTTGTATTGCGTTTAAAGGGAATTTAGAGGAGACAATACAAATGTGCACACTTGCAAATTTATAAGCAATTTCCAGCCATTGCAGATATAAAGAGGGGAAAGACTCCTTATGTCCCAGAGGCGAAATACACGAATTAATAATTTTTCAACAATTTACAATTTCTTAAAAAAATTCGTAATATACGCTTGAATGCCCAGAAAGGATCCGCAAATTGTGCCTGACATGAACATTTTAATATAACACTGTGATAGAGTTACAAATTGATTAAAAAATATAATACAATTGTTGCTAAAATGCTAAATATTTACTGATCTATTGACTAATTCTGGACGGAAAACTCCCACTCAAATATATTTTTTCGTCCTGCCGTACGCGCAGGCAAAATATCTCCTTCAGCAGGGAAAGATGATGTTTCCGCCTCATACGAAAACAATCGAGGCCCCCACCCCCGGGAACAGCGTCTTTCCCGTCCCATAGTATTTTGCGCATCACATAATCACTAAGCTTCTGACTAGCAATTGGTCAACGCGTGCCTCCTCCGTATCGAAGGGAGTCCAAGTTTGTCTGGACGGTTGGGAAGATCGAATTTCACCCGCCAGTTCTTGTGGGGGGGGGGGACTTTACGTATACTAACAAAATTTGACATTTCAAAGCAGCCCGCTTGCCACGATTCTTTCTTTTTTTTTACTTCCCGAAATATTACACAATAAAAACACACATTATTTTGTTCATAATGATTGTAGATTTCTTTAAATATAACTAATGGTGTTACAATATGGCAAAGACATTCCCATATTAGTTTTTTCTATTCTTTGGTCTCGATTAGCTAATAGTAGGTTTCCTAATAGTAGACCGGAAATATTATTTTTAGAATATTTAAAAACAATTAATCCTCATCCTTAAATGTCAATTTTCTTTAAAACATTTTGTAGCCATTTTTAAGAAAACGACGCTTAAGCGCTACTGTTAATTCGAAATTTTAATCTCTTTTCACAGAAAAATATCAAGTTTTCGAAAAACATCATTTGAAGTAATTTAAAGCACTTAAAATCAAAAATACAGTAGTGTATATATATTATAGGAAATGTGCATATTTACACAGTGAGAGAACTTTCAAAAAGATTACTTTTGTGTATTTTTTTAAAAACAAAAAAAACAGAGATGATCTTAACGTCATTAAAAAGCATTCTCCGTTTTATAAGTTTGAAGAAAAAATTGTTGCTGTTTTTTTAGAAAATGTCGGTTGAGCGTTTCTGAAAATGTGAAACCTTGAGCTAGTTTTTACAGAAAACTGTTGAGTTTTCGGGAAACTTTATCTGACATTATTAAAATCACATGTATTAATAAGTACATTAAAATAAACACTAATGTAAACATTAACAACGTGAGAGACAAGTGAGAAAATTTAAATTTGTGTATTTTTTTGAAAAAAAGAATACAGCAATGTGGCGTTTATGTCATCTTATAGCCATTTAGTATTATCCCTATCAAAAGTTAAAAAAGTTTGGAGCTGTTTTTGAGAGAACGAGTGTATTAGATCCCACACGACAGCTAGTCTATCTCTATAAGCAGACGAAATGACGAAATACTTTCAAATGTTAATGAATAGGAAGAAGGGGATAAGACATGATTAAATATTTGCGAATCGAAGAAAATGTGTAAAGTGGTAGTAAGAAAGTTATACTTTTACAACACTTTTTTTTTTAATTTAAAGTCGCATCAACTACTAGGTCATTAGCGGTCACTATTGCGTGTAACGGTATGGTAACTATGAGGATGACACGATATGATAATGATAGGGGTGTGAAAGGACGAACACAATACAACCATACCCGAGGCGGGACTTAAACCCGCGATCCTTCAGTCCGAGACCGCTACGGCACTACTGCCTTAGAGATCTCGGCCATGCAGACCGGCATACAAGTCATTTTGTGGCGCCAGAGGCACGAGAATTTTAACAATTCCTTTTTCCCTTTTTCCATTTATTTATTTATTTATTTATTTATTTATTTATTTATTTATTTATTTATTTATTTATTTATTTATTTATTTATTTATTTATTTATTTATTTATTTATTTATTTATTTATTTATTTATTTATTTATTTATTTATTTATTTATTTATTTATTTATTTATTTATTTATTTATTTACTTATTTATTTATTTATTTACTTATTTATTTATTTATTTATTTATTTATTTATTTATTTATTTATTTATTTATTTATTTATTTATTTATTTATTTACTTATTTATTTATTTATTTTTTCTTCCGTTAATCGGCCGACTAGGACCACGCATGCAAGCATCCTGCATTTACCGCGGATCAGTTTTTATTTATTATCACGGTGGCAGGTGCTTGCAACAATTTTTTGGGGGGGACCAGCATTTTTAGCTGGATCCGATTTTTATCCCCCACGGTTGTTAGCCCTGGGGGTATGGAAGATGAAATGATGATATGATGATAATGGGGGTGAAAGGACAACACATACAGACATACACAAATACATCCATGCCCGAGGCGGGACTCGAACCCGCGATCTTCTGGTCCGAAACCACTCCGGCACTACTGCCTTAGCGATCTCGGCATATGATCGGCTCTTTTTCCATATATTCGTTTAAATATATCCAAAGAGAATATATAATATTTCAATTCAATAGCTAGTTTTACTAGTTTGGGAATTTACTCATAATTTTTTTTGTTGAATTTTGGCATCTATACGTTGTGAAAAAAATAATTTTGAAGAATTATTTGTGTTCTTAACAAAATCTTTTAAATTGTAAAATACCTCTGAACATATATTAAACGCCATCTTGGCCGTCATTTCGCCCAATCTTTCAGTGATCCTTAGTAAATATTATTTAGATAAAATATTTAGTTTGCTTCCAGACAATTGTTTTTTCCTCCTAATCTTATTCAGCGTATTCAATTTTCATAATAATAATAATAATAATAATAATAATAATAATAATAATAATAATAATAATAATAATAATAATAATAATAATGAATCCGCGTAGAGAGTACACGACCTTGTAGTTGGTGGTGGAGCTTGAGAGTTATCTCGGCGTCGGTGATGTAAGTGCAATAGAGAGGGGCCCTTGGACCGACACAATATGGGGGCCCCCTAATTAAGGACATGTCATTAATTTAATTTCGTGATTATAAACTACATTTTAGGAGTGAAAACATTTATTACAGTAAACTATTAAGAGGAAATAAATTATAATTTTTGCAATTTCATGATACAATTTAAAATTTGGCCTTTTTTTCACATTTACAAACTTATCAATAATAGTAGGAATATTATTTTTCAAACAGATAATTTCTTTCAGATCTCAATTGATAAAAGATGTAAATTATTCAGTATTGTGGCATTGTAGTTCGCAAATAATTTTTAATCTGCTTTAATTTTTTTAAAATTTTTTTTCTGCCTGTTCGGCATAATATGCCATTCAGTGGTTTTAATTTACAATTTATAATTACACATAATTTTTTGGCCTTTCGGCTGACAGTATTTGAGGAGGACCACACGGCTACCTCGAGAAAAAGTCTGCAGAGCAGTAATTCAAAAGAAATTTACTTATTTATTTATTTATTTATTTATTTATTTATTTATTTATTTATTTATTTATTTATTTATTTATTTATTTATTTATTTATTTATTTATTTATTTATTTATTTATTTATTTATTTATTTATTTATTTATTTATTTATTTATTTATTTATTTATTTATTTATTTATTTATTTATTTATTTATTTATTTATTTATTTATTTATTTATTTATTTATTTATTTATTTATTTATTTATTTATTTATTTATTATTTTATTTATTTATTTATTTTAAATTAATGTATTTATTTGATTTTTTTTCAGCAGCGGAATTGATTAATGGGAGGGGATGGAAATTATTCTAATTTAAGGTGGTTGAAGAGAGTCTTTGTGGTATCGAGAGATAATGCGGGTTGGGATGGAAGCATTTTTGCCTAGATCAAATATTTGTGCACTTGCACACGACGGAAGAAGGGTGAAAAATCTGTTACTCATCCGTTGAATATATTCGTTAATGGAAGGAATGTTTAGCTCTCTGTGAATTTGCATAAACTTGAATTGGAATAAACCAAGGGGCTTGTACGGCTTTTCTTAGATACTTGTTTTGAATGATTTGTAGTTTCTTTAGATGTGTGTTTGCTCTATTGTTCCAAATTTGACAGGCGTATGTTAATGAGGGACGTATTATCGTTTTAAAGATTGATAATGCGCAGTCCAGACTAAGCGATGACTTGTTATTAATTATGGGGTAAAGTTTGTTCATTTTTGCGTATGTTTTGTTCGTTATTTCTTGAATGTGGTTTTTCCATGTTAATTTTTGATCCAGTAATACACCCAGATATTTTACGGGCATTTCATTATTAAGCCAAGGAATTGCAGTATTATTAATTTTAATTTGTCGTGGTTGATGTATTTTTCTTAGTGAGAATATTTTAGGCTGTGATTTGGTAGGGTTTATGGCAATTCTCCATTTCATTGTCCATTCGACAAATTCATTTAAGTTCGACTGGAGATCTTTGCAAGCGTTGGTAATGTTTGAATTTGCATGAAATAATACGGTATCATCTGCATAAAGTGCTATTTCTGAGTAAGTCATTTGTGGATAGTCAGCTATATATATGTTGAACAATAACGGAGAAAGTGGGGAACCTTGCGGCACGCCAGCTTTGATGATATGTGCTCTTGATTTATTGTTGTTTATACTAACTTTGAAATCCCTCTCTGACAGAAAGCTTTTAATGATATTTTGGAGATAATCGGGGGTTCCTAAGGTTTGCAACTTGTAAAGTAGCCCAAGATGCCACACTTTATCAAAGGCATGTGCGATGTCGAGAAAAATTGCAGCTGTGTACATTCGGTTGTGAAATGCTTCAGCAATGTACTCTGTTACTCTTAATAGTTGATGACTTGTGGAGTGGTTTGGACGGAATCCGAACTGCGTATTTGGTAGTGCATTGGTTTCGGTGAAAAATTTGAATAGTCGGAATTTTATAAGTTTTTCAAACATTTTGGCAAAGGTCGGTAACAAACTAATAGCTAAGTCTAATAGCTAGGTCTATAGCTAAGAGGATCTTGTGGATTTTTGTTCGGCTTACATACTGGTGTTATAATAGCAGTTTTCCAGGTCTTTGGATAATATCCTAATCTTAAACAAGCATTATAGAGAGCTGTTAATGCTGCAATTGCATTGCGAGGTAATTCTTTCATCATTTTATTATTTAATAAGTCATGGCCTGCTGATTTTCTCGGTTTTAAAGCCTTGATTATTTGATATGTCTCAGACGGGGCTATAAATTTAGTTTTTGTTGGGACGGAATATCGCGGTATTGACAAGTTTGCTTCCACTTTTAATTGGAAATCAAAGTCGGTTACCGGGTTAGTTGTAAATATTTTCTCAAAATTTTCCGCTAAAGTTTCAGCTTTTTCGAAATCCGTCGTTGCTAGACCTGAGTTAGAGGATAACTGAGGGATGAAAAATGTTTCCTTTGTAATCATTTTACTTGTATTCCACATTGTCCTGGAGTTTGGAGGGATGCTGCCTAAAAAGTTTTGGAAATGTGCACACCTCACTTTATGTAATTCTTGTTTAATTTTTACAGATATGCTGTTTAATTTTTGTTTGACTGTTTTATTGCGTGAATATTGCCACAATCTACGAAGGTTATGTTTTTCTTTAATTAAATTTAGTAGTGGTTTAGGAAGCGGAGTATAATTTTTGGTGAAATTCCTAACTTTAGTAGATGACCTTTTGATAGCATTTTTAATAATGTTTTCGAGAGAGTTGATACAACTGTCTATATCAGATGATGTTTTAAGATTCTTAGGATACTGACATGCGTTTATTAGAATGTTTCTATATATGTCCCAATTTACTTTTCCCTCGATAATTTTTTCGTTTTGATGAGTCTGAAGTTCAGCTTTGAACGAAATTATTACTGGATTGTGGTCCGAGTCTAATTCTGGTTTTACATTTTGGTAGATCGGAATGTTCAAATTTTGTGTAATAACTATATCTAGAATATCAGGAACTACATTTGGGTTATAAGGGTAGTATGTGGGCTCTGGAGGAGCTAGTATATTAAGATTTCTTTGCAATGCGAATTTATGAAGAAGTTTCCCATTATATGAAGTAGTATTACAGTTCCAAATTTGGTTTTTACAATTCAGGTCTCCTGCTAATATTATTTGTGATCTACCATCAAACAATGCTTTCAAGAAACTTGAGGGAAACTTTTTGTTGGGAGGTTTATATGCTGCAATCAAAGTTATGTTAGAAGAGATCAGTTCGATTTTGATAATATTTGTTTCTATTTCATTTGAAGATGGGGATTGTATCAGTGTAAGTTTAATTTTTCTATTAATGAGAATTGCTACCCCACCTGATGCTATTTGAGAAATTTGATCATTGCGGTATGATAAATATTTTGGGATCGAAAATTTTTCTACCGGCTTTAAATGTGTTTCTGAAATACACGCAACATCTATGTCGTGGACTTAAACGTAATGGACGTTTTAGACGTAAAAAGTATCTTAGTTCATTCTCTTGGCGCTTTGCGCCATTTGCATTCCAGTTGAGAATTTTGAAGTTTTCTATTTTATTTCGTGCCATTGATATGTACAAAAATAAGTCTTTGAACCATTTGTTGTAACTGAGGAATGATTGCAGAAAGAATATTATTTATAATTGTTTGGATTAGGTTTTCGTTTATTACATTTACATTTTGGAGAACTGGGGGAGAATTCCTGTTATCTGGCCTAGGCGGCTGACTAGTGCGATAAGCAAAAGAATGCGAGGGCGTTGAATTAAGCGGTAGAGGAGGAAAATCTTGAGGGGCATAGTGATAAGGTTGCGTGTTCTGTTTCAATTGGTGGTTGGAGAACTGCCTATTTGGCAGGTTGTGAGCTGAAAATTTATGATTAGCCTGATTCAAATTATATTTTTTAACTGCTTCTTTGTATGCTTTGCAGCCTTTATAGTTAGCTGTGTGCTCCCCACTGCAGTTAACACTTTGGTACATTATTATGTTTAGGTTTATCACATTGCGAGTAATGATGGCTTTCTAAGCATCTCACTCATCTAGGTCGCCCTCCGCAATTTGCCTGTGAATGACCGAAAGTCTTGCAATTTTTGCACATGATTGGAGTTTTAGACTTTATGCGAATTTGAACTCTGACAATGCTATATATAAACTGATTTATTTTTAAAATTGCTTTGTTATTTTCATTATCAGTTAGATCGACCGCCACGGTAGTTAACGGTTTACGTTCTCTTCCGAGTAGTCGAACAACTTTTAAAACTTCAAAGTTTTTCGAAAGTTCGTTAAATATTTCCTCTTCTGAATAGGTAATTGGCAGATCTTTTATGACAACTGAAAAAGTTTTTTGGGTAGGATCCCTATATGTGTGATGCTCGATTTTCTCTTTTTCACAGAATTTTCGATATTCTCTATAGTCCTCTATTGAGTTGAATTTAATTTTTATAGTGTCTTTTTCTAATTTAGTAGAAAAATTGTTTTTTGTAATAGCTTTTAGTTCACTGATAAATAGGGGATAATCGAGTACTTTATGGACATAAAAGGGGGGTATTTTAATGATGGATTCTTCATTTTCTTCCCTTTCGTTTGGCGAATTTTCTTCGGTCATATTTTGAAAACCTTGGTACCTATTTTTGACGGGCACGTTATACAATATTCTTTTAGAAGCATTGTTTACATCTGGTAGATCTACGTGCATGCGTTTTAGACTTTTACTGGTTTCATTAAAACCACTGGTTGACTGTTGACTTACTGATTGTTGCGGGGCAACACCATACCTGTTAAAATAAGCATCTTTAGGGCTTACTGACTGAAGGTTGGTCAGAGACCCTTCCGTTTCTCCATCCTGCTGCTAGGCGGGCGGTTGTGATGTGTTGAACTGTTCCAAGGGTTGAATATTTTCCATTTGTGGTGGAAATGGAAGCACATCTCCATTCATTGCTGTGAACTGATCCGGCGTGTCACCATTTAGAACGTGGGCTGCTGACACCAATTGACCCCCAAAAGCGGGGGCACTTGTTGCGAACATACAGCTTTCGCTGCACCACTACACTTTCACTGAGTAACACAATATTTCGTTACGAGCAATAAACAATTCTATTGCACTTAAAAAACAAACAACCACTGTTAGAAAAATGGGGAGCCGCTTGTAGCGGCGCCCGTTTGTACTTGCACTAAACACGAGTTTGAGCGTAACACCGAAGCACAGCGATAAGCTGAGCGATGCGATGCTTACTCCACGACGTCTAGAGCGAGACTGCTTTAATTTTGAAAATATTATTTCGGCGGTGGCGACCGAGATGCAAAGTGCCAGAAATAATGTCAATACTGTACATCCACCGGGAAAACTTGTTAATAATGAGCAATGATTCATTATTTATTAGTTTGAAAGATCTTTAAGAAATCTTAGTTTTAAATTTTCATTCGTTAATCAATTGCCCAAAGGCAATAACAGGCAAATTTTCCGTAACATTTGCAAAATATTTATATTTTGAATGAAGCTTTTTTTCCTCTTTGTAAATGTCATCATCAGAAAGAACTATCAAAACATGTGTATAAATTACTGTCACTGTATAAGTCAATCCAACAAGTCGTCTCTCCGATTTGATAATGGCAATATCTAGGCATCCATAGTGTACGAAGGTTGCCGTTTATGTTTCGGAATTTGGCAACCCTGGTGTTGCAATCTGGCAACTGACAGCTCTATCGTAAAGTTGGATGTTTTGAGGTTATACGTACTCAGAACGTTTTGACATACGAGCGCTATTTTTGTTGTTTACAGTAACTTAAAATATTAATCTTGGCCCCAAAATGGAATTAAATCGTGAACATTTTCGTGTGATTATTTTTTACACCTTTCGACGTGGATTAACTCAGCAATAGTGCATGGATGAATTCAATGATGGATGATGGATTCATGGATGATGCTTAATTCAATTTTAGGTGATGAAGCTCCATCAAGGACCAGTGCTTATCGATGGTATGGTGAATTCAATCGTGGTCGTAGTTCACTCCAAGACGAATTTCGCGAAGGGCGTCCAAAATCAGTTGTTCCGAAAACCATTGATGCTGTGCGTGAACTGATATTGCAAGATCGTCATGTGACCTATCGTGAGATTTAGACAACCTTAGGCATTGGTGGGACCTATATTCATTCAATATTGCATGAACATGTGACTGTCAAAAAATTTGTTCGCGTTGGATCCCACACAATTTGTCAATCTCTCAAAAAAAAAAGGCTCCTGTCGATTGCTCGAAAGGAATGCTCAAAAAATATGATCGCGGTGCTTCGAAACACGTCTATGACATCGTAACAGGTGATGAATCGTGGATTTACGCGTATGAGCCTGAAAGTAAATAGGAGTCGACTGTATGGGTGTTTCAAGATGAACAAAATCCAACAAAAGTTGTTCGCGCACAAAGCACTTCCAAACAGCTGGTCACCTGTTTTTTCGAAAAAACTGGACATGTCGGAACCGTACCACTAGAACAACTCAGAACAGTCAATTCTGAGTGGTACACAACGATTTGTTTGCCAGCTGTCTTCCAAGAAATCAGGAAAACCAACCGCCGAAGACAGATCACTCTTCACCACGACAATGTGAGCTCTCACACATCGGCTCAAACAACTGCATTTTTGAGCACCCAAAACATCGATTTGATGAGTCATCCGCCGTATAGTCCTGACTTGGCACCGAATGACTTCTTTTTATTCCTGTACGTAAAAAACAAACTGAGGGGTACGTTTTTCGACACCTAAAGAAGAAGCGATTGCAGCATTCAGAATGCATGTTTTGGAGATACCTCAATCAGAGTGGCAAAAGTGCTTCGACAATTGGTTCAAACGCATGCAAAAGTGTATAGATCTTCATGGGGAATATTTTGAAAAACAATAAAGTGATTTTCGATTATTAATATTTGTTTTTGTTCTCTAATCCTGAAATATAAAAGGCAACCCTCGTACATTCACTTTGTAACTTTGTTCGCCGTCACTGAGTCGTTGATTCTCGCCAAGTTTTCCAAAACGTAGTTTCATTTTATTCACTCGTTTATCGCTGAATTTCACTTCTACTTTCCAGACTTCGAATAATTCTATTATATTAATTTTACTTTCTCGCATCTGATCACGCAGTATAGAGAAAGTATTGTAATGCTATGGGGGGAAACCGTCACTTTTTGACAGAAAAACTATTGCAGAGCCCTAGTAACGAAAATGTGGATAAATATTGCCCTCGTGAATAGTAAATTACTTTCTCTAATATGTAGTGTAGTTGTATCCATATGTTGTGTAGTCAGTATCCATCTTTTGTGGGTCCTCGATACCGAAAAACCTATTTATGGCAAAACGTCTGTCTGTCCGTGGGCAACACGAGCGCCTAAAACGTTCAGCCGATTGTCTCCGTAATTAATATTCCCCAATCGATCTGCCTGATATCCCTTTAAATTTGAAATCGACATTTTAATTTTGGAAGTACTTCACATAAAACCTGTGGGACATTTTCGAGATTTTGAGAGAAAGTGAGGCCAGATTTTTTGATTAAATTTTGTTGTCGGCTAGCATAAAGAATGCTTAAGAGGATGGTTCAAGTCTGATTTTCCTTGAAATCCCTGATGAAAACCCAGAGACCCAAGAAAAAGTTGTTTGCAGACTTGGATTAACATTTTAACAGGCCATAATAATATCAAAGTTTTGAGATACCAAATAATATCGGATATTTGCATTTAAAATTTTTATAAAAATAAATATAAATTTTGCAAAGAACATTCTTAATATTTAAATACTTAATTTAAAATATTGTTAAAATTTATTGCGTACCCTAAACAAGTGATTAAGGCTGCTCATACAATACATTAAGACATTAAGAAAAATAATTAATCTATTTTTGGGTCTGTCACATCATATTTTGGTTTATTTCAAAGGTTATGTATTAATTTGAAAATTCTTTTCTGCCACGACAATGACTCATATTTTGAATTTTTAAGATATATATTATAAATCATCAAAGTTTTGCAACAGAAACAAAACATAAGGTATAATTAAATTAGGATAAGAATAATTTAAATTAGCATTTTTTCTTGTAGATCATTCGATACAATTAAAATATCTGAGTTGAATGAATATATTTTTAATGTTTTTTGAAGAAGCCTTTTCATTGTTCCTTCTTGGAAAATACTTTTCTCAATTTTAAGCTTGTGACAAATCAATTGCTTTCCTTGTACATCTTTTGCTGAGTTCGGCAGCTCGGAATGGGTGAGGGGGGAACATTATATTGTGCCTAATTTCACTGAACGACGCGCTTATTCATCCGATTTGGGCGATTGGCACGGCGTTGGATTCAGGGCGCACGGCGTCATCGTGCTATAAACCAAAACCAAACCAAAACCTACTATTCCAAAATTAATTTTAAATTTTCAAAACTCATTTTTTTCAAATGGACTTTGTAGCGTAAATTCTATATTAAACACGAATGAAATACCGTTTGCAGATAGAAAATCGGACCATGTGTTTAGAAATTATCGGTAAATTTCCTTAAGACAATGCTGGGATCTATTGAATTTTCCTTTGAGTATTTTTCGGTATTTTTAGCCTTAAGTAAATAAAGTCGCTTTATGTTATCTCTCTACCATCAATGTGGCGAATAATGAACATCTCAAAATAAATTCCTATTTATCAATCGACGTGAGCATGGCAACGTGGCGTGAGATGGTAATATCAAATTATTGTAATATACATTAGTAAAAAATTATGGTACTAAAATTTTCTTTCGTATTATACCTAAGTAGTATTTTTAACTGAAAAATATTTGTGGGCTTGTTTCAATTAACTTGATGTGACTCGAAAAATTTCATATGTATTAGCGTTAGGTTACAGGGATTCGAGAATTGACGAAAACGTTTTCAGAATACATTTTGGCCCATAGTACGTCACACAGTTTTTAACCGTTTCTGACATTAAAATATATAAAATATGAACCCTCGTAATGGTTCATGTCTACGTCGAATAAAGAGAAGAATTCAAAAGAATTTCACACAAACGTTTCGTCAAACAACTGCGGGAAATTCAAATATGTAATTTTAAAAATTAAATTTCATTAAAGTTCTCAAATTTTTAGGCAATTGTACATGACCAGTTTTAAAGAACTGATTTTTTAGAACAGATTTCATGTAACAAAAAATCTCTAACATTAATATTATACTTTTGCAATGTTAATTGTTAGTTTGTAATTTTCGAAAATACAGACAAAAATGGAAACAGCATGACTCTTTACCAACCTTTGCTGTACACAAAAAAAAATAGAGAGAAAAAAATTGAGAAAATAATGGTTTAAAATGGTTTTAAGAGCGCTTATGTTTCACGCAAGATTACTCAAAAAGTACTCAAATTTTCGAAAATTTGTAAAAAAGGGCCTTATTTCAAAATCTGCCTTTAATGAACAGATTTCTTTAAGAAAAAATCTCTATTTCCAATATTTTATTGTAGGAAGACGCCCAAAGAAATTGAACTTAAGGAAAAATCAGGAATTTCAACGAAACTTAATCCGCAACATTCTGTTAAGCGTGTATTACGCTACCTGATAACAAAATTTAATCAAAAAAATTCTGAAATCTGCAGAAAGTGACCATTGAACTTCACTTACGTTACTTCTTGAAATAAATGTAATAAAACATCAAAAATGTAGAATATGACGATCTTAATAATGGCCATTTGGCAAATGTTTTGTGATATTCTAGTCCATAAGGACATATACTCCTAACGATAGATTTTTGGAGATAGACCACTTTAGCAATTATTCGCCAATGAATACTCACTCACAAAGTTTGTATATTTCAGGAATATTCTTTCTCACATAGGCCAAACCAATTTATGGAATATATTGAAGGAACAAACATTTTGAAAACGAACAACTCAGATTTGAAACATAAAATATAATTTATTAAAAAGAAAGGAAAGCAAACAAAACATAACGGGAGAACAATTTAACAAATGAAAAAGGTAAAAAATGACTACAAAATGTTTCGAGGGCTATTGGCCGTTCCCATGCTTGCTGTTGAGCACGACCGCCTGGAAGCCGCTGTGCTTGTCGACGACGTACTTGACGGTGCGGATGTTGCCGTCGGGCTCCTTGAAGGAGTACTGGCCCTCCACCTTGTCGCCGTCGCGGATCTCGCTCTGCTGCTTGAAGTCGCCCGTGTGGTGGTCCTCCACGCCGTACTCGTACTTGTACTTGGGGTACGCCTGCGATAAAAGTCAGTGTTTTATTTTAGTGATCTTTCTGTTATTTTAAAATAAACCAATTTGTTACGCAAATTTACTTAGCCTGACAATATCCTACATCAGCAAAATCGATATATATTATAAATCATAACAATGGAATACATTTCTGTAATTCTTTATAATATATTTTCTGTAACTTTTGATTTGTTTCGAGGAATTTCTCTGTTTATCTTAACCACTCATCCATTTAGTTAACTCGTTGACCAGACAATATTTCTACTTTAAAAATTCTGCAATTTAATCGTAAGAATGAAAATGAGATACTTACCACATAATCGACAAACTCCACATGTTTGCCGTGCTTGTCGGCGACTGTACCACGGATCTCCTGAACTTTGCCTTCAACGGGGCCTTGGAACACTGCATAAGATTTACCACTGCTGTGTCCGCTGCCATAGTTACCGCTGCCTCCTTCCTGAGATCTTCCTTCACCACCGCGACCGCTACCGAAACCTCCACTGAAACCACGACCCTCGCCCAAACCACCGCCCAAATTATTGCCCAAACCACCGTTCAGA
The DNA here is from genome assembly GCA_038098605.1 of Gryllus longicercus. Taxonomy (NCBI): domain Eukaryota; kingdom Metazoa; phylum Arthropoda; class Insecta; order Orthoptera; family Gryllidae; genus Gryllus; species Gryllus longicercus. The sequence continues at coordinate 917,089 of JAZDUA010000069.1, read as the reverse complement.
CCCCCGCCGAAACCCCCACCGAGACCACCGCCCAGTCCGCCTCTCAGGCCGCCTCCCAGGCCGCCTCCCAGGCCGCCTTCCAGACCTCCGCCTTGACCGCCGCCCTGACCGCCGCCCTGGCTACCACCGAATCCTCCGTCGAGGCCGCTTCCACGTCCTTCGCCGCCGCCTAATCCGCCTCCAAGACCACCGCCTAAAGCTCTGCCTTGGTCACCTTCGCCGCCTCCCAATTCTCCGCCCAGACCTCCCCCGAATCCTCCCCGGCCGCCACCGAATCCGCCTAGGCCGCCGTTTCCACCCAGACCGCCCCCGGAGCCACCGCCCAATCCTCCTTCGCCACCTCCAAAGCCCCCACGTCCGCCGCCCCCGCCACCGCCCAGGCGGCCGCCGAAACCCCCGCCGCTGCCACCGCCGCCGCCGCCCAGACGGCTACCGAATCCCCCGCCAAAGCTCCCGCCCAGGCCTCTCAGCAGGCCTCCAGCATTACTGCCCGTGGCCAGCATCAACGCCAGGATAATAACCTGTGAAAATAACAAGATGTCAATGGTTTCCACTGCAAGAAAGTTACAAATCCACGTCATTAACCAAACAAATAGAAATAAATGTGTACCATAAATTTATATCAAACCTTTCTTTAGCGTATTATTCTTTCAAATTTTAAAACCAACCCTATTTTTTATGATAAATTTGTTAAATGTAATTTGGAATATATATATATATATATATATATATATATATATATATATATATATATATATACTATTTGCTTGCGCATTAGAACTTGACCTCTTTTTTCTCGAACGTCGATTCCGTTTGCAATTAACTTTGTTAATTTGTTGAAATATTAAATTGAATTAATGCCTTATTTTACGTGGCGAGACTCGGGCCATCAAGCCCGCTCTTTCCTCTGACCCCACAAATTTCGCTACGCTCCTTTCACCAAGTAGCAGAGAAAGGAAGTATTACTGAGGCGAGAAACAGGCGATTTGAATTTAGGTCAGAGATGTCATTTAGTCTTGAGGATCTTTTACATGCAAGTAAATGTACTAGCATGGGATAGCCGGCTTTACTTCCCCTCTGAAGGAATGCGTACGAAGAATTTTTTCGCCCTTAAAAATCCACGGCTTCGATCGGATTTGAGCCCGCCAACTTGTGTATATATGCAACTTGCGCGCAAATATGTGAAAACGTGAGAACAAATTGTGAAAATATTGTATTGTGAATATATAATATCTCCTTATAGTGTATTATATTACTATGCACCAAGTATTGACCACTAACCGAGTACTCCTAAGAATAGTGTTTTTATAAAATTCGTTAAAATAGATTACAATCGATTAGAATAGATTACAGAACTTCATTTTAGTATTATATGTAAATATCGCTACAGACATCGTTCGAGAAAATCGAGAAAACTGACCATTGCGGAAATAAAATATTACTTCTTTGTTCAATAATGAATAATGAAAAAATATGCTTCATTATTATGGAGTTGAACAAACAGTTAATAATTCTAATATTCCGAATTATTCGAATAATAAATATTATTTTCTACAATGTTCTCCCAAATCTTCCAGATAAATCACAGAAAAATGTTCCACATAGTTTGAGTGCCTACGACAAAGTCAGCTCCGAGATCGAATCCACTCCTTCGTTGCGGCTTACCTGAGACTTCATCATGATTGTGCGTTGCGGTCGCGGTTACTGATGGTGGATAGTGTTCTGCGGGAGCTTAAATATCCACGCGACAAACGGCGAAATTCGGAGGCGGGGGGAGGGGAAAGAACAGGGGGAGCAGAGATGTAATTCGCTCGCGTCGCGTTACCGAATGGACCTGTTCTCTGCCCAGAAATGACATTCTTGCGTAACGGCCGAAGAGGCGGGCCGGTAGCGCCGGCGCTGTCAGGCCGCAGACGCGTGCGTAAGGCATGTTCCCTTGCTGGCGCTGCTTCGACAGCCGCTGGCTAAGCGACGTCACCGCCCGGGCCTAACCCGTTCTCCAGCCACTCTCCGCGTCTTTAAAAAAAAACAATTAACACATCCACTTGTTGTTTTGTTTTCGAATATTGAGCCTTACGCTCGTATCAAATATCTGTATATGGTCCGATACGAGAGGTCGGAAAATAATGGCACCTACGTGTTTCGAAAAAAAATTTGTGATTCTGTTTCTCAACAAGATTTAGACGTAGGTATAGTTAGATCACAATTGATCTTCTTTACTGCAGAAAGAGTTTGCGACCAATCAGCTCGCTCTTGGATATCCGCCTTCCGAGAAGAAAGATTTGATTAAAAGCAGGATAAGCAACACCGGCCATAGCAGGCTTGCCGTTATATGTTCATACCTCGATATTTTTCGAAGTGGGAATCATTTGTGCCGGCGCCACTAGCTGAATTCGTTCAACTACGTTTCGTGAAGTCACGGAGGTTAAGCGAATTCGAGACCTGGTCGGCAGGGTGACGGAGTAGAAACACCGTGATCTGACGGCCCCACGCCCCTGGCCGATAAAAGGCACTGGCTGACTGCGACGTGTCGAGACTTGACAATGGAAGTAACGGAGTATTACTCCAAGATAGGCGCCCAAAAAAGGGCTCAGAGACGCGTGGCGTCCACAAATTCAAACAAAAAATGTTATAGCTCCATTGTAATCATATATATGAAGGCATATCTACTAACCAGGTAAGCCCCTCTGTCAACAAAATCGAGACATCACAACATGTCTAATCTTGATACTACCCCAAGTCCTTCAAATAAGTATGGCATGTCAACTACTGTTTCCTTTGTGATGCAGTGGCGCACCCATGACGAGAAGGTAACCGGGGAGGGGGTGTAATGGGGAACGCAATTTCCATGCACTTAGTGAGTGTTTTAGTCATTTGAAAAGAGGGTGGAGTGGGGTGAAGAGTGGAGAGAACTTAGTATATTTTTTAAAGGTCTAAATTCTACATGATCTCAATGCCAGAAAATTGTCTTTTTAAATATGTCGTTTCAATTAAAGAAACATTTTCATCAACAGACTTCGTTTCAAATGAAAAGGTGATAATGCATTGTGTAACTGGTAATGTAACGTACATTTCCGAAATATGAACTGCGTGCGCTCTCTCCTTTGAAAAACAATATCACAGTATTTTACGTAGCCATTGTATAGTCAAGTAACTACTTGTGTTTTATAATATTACGTATTATCTATCAAAGAGCTATTCTTATAGTAATAAATTGTTATTCATTATTCTATCATACATAGCCACCCAACTGCTAATATTATAGAAAGTTAAACGTCATGTTAAAATGAAAAACAACGAATTTCAATGTAACTCGATCCATTCATTGTTATATTTTCTCCTGTTCGATAACATTTCATATCTTTTTTTATACTATTTACATTGTAAATAACACGATTAATCTGTTTTAATGGATGTTAATTCCCCAAGAAATGTCGAATCAGTGGGTCACTTCACGGATCAAAATGTCACTCGATTTCTTTCTGAGCCTTTCAGAAACTACATGTATAACGAAACTATGTTTGTTAAGTGAGACGGATGTTAAAATGAAAGCGTTGTTGATTTAAGGTTTCAATCTCCTACCCCACCTTCTTCGAGATATTCTTGTTTGTATAATTTGATCAAGTTCTCCAATTAAAAGAAATATCTCAGGTCACTGAACACTAGTATTTTATGATATTTAACAATTTTGGTATTGATATCTAGTGCCTTGAGGTAGGCGCCCGTAATGGGCCAGGTCGGAAAAAATCTAAACGACCAAGGTAATTTTCCCATCATACGGAGGTAACTGGAGGGTAATTCAATTTTGTGAGATATGTTCCCTTCAGGAATCAGACTGGCAGTCTGTTCACATTTAGTTTTTCAGCAGTAAGCTGATACTATGTCAGGTGGTCTGTAGATTGAGATACTATTTTAGCTTGTTAAAGGGAATCCTATGATAGTTTTTTATGAGTCGTATTTGAAAACTGTTTTTTTAGAACTTTTAAACCATTTGCAAAACAAATGTGGGTAAATATTAACTTTTATTCCAAATTAATGAAAAAAACATGTATTTCTTTTCCATGTCGTAACATGGCTAATGAAAAGTTAGTCCCGTTCCTATTGTACTAGCAAAGTAGTCGGCGTTGACCGTTTTTTTCATATTCAATCCTTATGAAAAATAAAACGTCTTCGGGTCTCTCTCTATCCTTCTCTCTATGTGTATCTCTGTCCCTCTCTATTTGTCTATCTCTGTGGCTGTCTTTTTTCTTTCTCTTTTTTTTCTCTGTGTTTCTCTTTCTCTCTGTCAGCCTGTCTGCCCCTGTCTCTATCTCGGCATGTTCTGGCTATCTGTCTCTTTCTGTTTTTCTGTCTGTCTCTCTCTTAGTTTGTCTTTCTCTGTCTCGATCTCTTTCTGTATCCCTTTGTCCCTTTCTGTTTGTCTCTTACTGGCTCTCTCTGTAACGTCCTATCTCTGTCTCTCTGTCTATGTATCTTTCTCTATCCCTGTTTTTCTCTGCCTCCGTCTCTTTCTCTCTGTGGCTCTGCCTGTCTCCCTCTGTCTCTCTGCCTCTGTCTGACTCAGTTTCTTCGTGTGTCTCTATCTCCGTCTATCCGTGATTATCTCTTTCTCTCTGTCTCTATCACTTTCTCTCCTTCTCTCTCTCTCTCTCTCTCTCTGCGTCTTTGCCTTTGCCTTTGTCTACCTCTTCCTCGTTTGTCTCGGTCCGCCTCAGTCTGTCTCTATCTGTCTCTCTTTCTCTTTATCTGTCTCTGTCTCTCTTTCTTTCTCTGATTTTATCTTTTTCTGTCTAACTGTGTGTGTGTGTGTGTCACTCTGTCTCCTTCCGTCTCTCTCTCTCTTTCTCTCTCTCTCTCTCTCTCTCTCTCTTATAGTAGGGCAATACAAAGCGTGTTAAAATTTCAATTTTTAGCACTACTGCTAAAAGAGAGGATGCTGAAGTGTTCTCATAAAACTGTGAAAACAACAAAGAAAACAATTTTTTCGTCTGCTTTATCATCTCCTTTCAGATGAAACTGTGAATACACGGATATCAAGCAAAATACTGTCGTCTGATCAGTCACTTCTGACCTTAATGTAACATAGAGATTTGTATGCTTGATTTAAAATAAAATGAATGTCAGTAACGCTGACTAAAAAATGGTGGATGGCACATGTAAAAGTGATTAGTTTTACGGTTTTATTGAGATGGCACATGTAAAAGTGATTACTCGTAGAATTGCATCAGTCGGCATATTAGCCACGTGTCGTAATCTTTCCTACTCGCAAAATAGAATGCCACTTTTACCATTCTGACTATAAAAAACTATTTTTTAATTGTAATGTTATGTTTTCAGGTGTCGTTTCGTAGGGCTAATTACTTATAGAGTCGTCTTTATACCACCGTAAATAAATGTTAGGAATCATTTTCTTTGATTCACTCTTAATGTTATAATAATATTCATTTTTATAGATATAGTTGTAATAGACAATAAAACAATAATAATTAATAAACGATTATTGTAGATCAATGTATTCAGCATAGATTGTAGTTCATTTCCTAATAACCTAAGATTAAATGTTCACATCTCTGCACCTGTTACAGTTCTTATGACCCAGTTCTAGGAAGGCTAATGCCAAGATTATGCTCACCAACTTGTTAGCACGCCTGCCTGCCAGTTACGCATGTCTTCCTGTCTCTCAACCAGTCATTTTCTCTAATAGTCTACGTGCCTCCGTTCCTCTTTCTCGCTATCGTTTGAACCGTTTCAAACGTTTTCTCTGTAACGAGAGTATTGAAAACACTTTAAATAATCGAATTGTTAGAAACCAAACCACTAGTTTGAAATATTTATTACGCAAGTGTAGTTACAATGTAAAATAGCTACATTAGTGCCATGCAAATTTAAAATTACCTCACTCTGTGATTTTTTCTCTTTTTTCTTTCTTCCAAATTTATAAGAAATTCTGGCAAATAAATATTGAAGGAAAATTAATTTCTAGATTATTCAGTTCGTAATAATGTACATTCATTGATTTATTTCTCTGACCAGGCCTTGGCTTAACATGTGGTATCTGTTTAAGAGAGTTTTACTCCAATAATTCAGGGTTATTTAATTAGGGTCCTGCGAAAGTGGGGTATAAAGGATTGAGATGGAATTGTTTAGTGGGCGGATGGATCAACGTGACTTCCAAACTATAATTGAATGGGTGAAGTCAGAACGGTGTAAGGGATATTTTATAAATTACTTAAAAAAATATTTTAGGCAATATTTCAGTGCAAATGTATGTTCGTGGCTTCAATGAACAATTGAAATGCCATGGTTTTAATGAAGAAACAAAGCACCACGACTTTACCGAATATAGACTTATATATAGATAGATAGACTTAATAAAAATATTTTTCAAAATTTATAAAATGTCACTTATACCGTTTTGGTTTTCAAGCATTCAAATAAGATTGTTCTGCGGAGAAAAAGTTTAAGACGTTGGTAATCAATATAAGGAAATTCGCTCAATATAAAGATCCATTCATTCATGAAAATGTCGTTTCAACATAAATTTTGAATTTTCCCAAGGGAGACATAAAAACGGCTAAATTAATTAGTGGTTTTAAGTAACAGCACATACTTTTTCGCATTACTGGAAACATCTAAATAATATTGAAATATTGCAATTTCTGGGCTACCAACACCTTTTACCTAGCTCAAGCAATTAATTGAAAACATCCAATTCAGCCAATTCAAACAAAGCGCCTGTGATGCATGTCTGAAATTCATTAGAATAGTCAGGAGCAGCAATCATTTCTTACTTTCGCAAATGAAACAAACAGGAACACATTTGACTGTTATAGTATTCGCAGCAAACAGAAGCAAGCAACACACTGTTGTCAGTGCACCGATGTCAAAATTATGTTCAATTCGTTTGGCATATACAATGGCGAATATTTTCTTAACAATTCTTGGCAGAAACGCTAATTTCCATTTGTATACAGATTTTAACTTGTTTATGGATTAGTCACAGAACATCACACACAGTTGATCAATAACTAACTCCAATAATAATAATGAACGAATTAAATTACTAATGTTCTACAATTTTAAATATTAAGTTAATTTATTATCGCCGCATTATACACTCACGCCACCTCAAACGAAGAGCAGGAAAATAAAACTTCAAAGTTCATAATAACATGTTTCAGTGCTATCATTTCAAACACTTTATAAACTAATGTCTCTGGTAAAACTCATCTAATATAATAAACATTTCAAATAGTGTAGTTAACCCTCAAACGTTCTATAGCCTACAATAGCTATAAACTACAAAGTGTTTACCATGCAAAATTTTTAAAAATGCTTAAGATTTGGAAACATTTGTTTAACTGCAGTTCATAAAGCAAAACTAATTTTAGAAAAAAGAAACGGATAATCGACGTTCTACTGCATTGCTTTATAGTTGTTGAAATTTTGAAAGACTATAATTAAAAGGTATTGTTGATGACATGCTGAATATTCGCAGATAAGTTACCTTTCGGTCAGTTAAAATATGTAAGTTCTATACCTCGCAGCAGGGACAAAAAATATGGATTAGGAAATAGGAATAAGTTTCATAGTATCTTATACCATTAGTTTATAACGTTCTTATTGGTGCAAAAAAGTAACTTTATAAACGAATTGCATACACTATTTTTGCGTAACATCATTATAAAATTGTTGCAAGGGTAAAATAGTTACTGAACCTGGAAGTAGAATGGTATGTTACGTACATAATATAGGCCAAGACCGGCTGTAATAGAGGCGGCCGTGGTTGGCTGAGGTGTTTATTGTTTGTTGTGAAATGGATTTACCAGAGGCAATTATTAATGAAGTTGCTAAAGCAAAATTGTCGCTAATACCTAGAAAATCAGCTGAAAATTATGAAAAAGAACGTGATAAATTTTTAACTTGGATGGAAGAGAAAAAATCGAATGGCGTTCAACTAGTAACGTAGAACAATACATTGAGGAGTCAGTAGCAAATTAGGTTAGAATAGCCAGGACAATTGTATCTGGGGGAGAGACGTAGAACACAGAACAACCTTCAAAATCTCACACTTTTTGGAAACAGAAATTTGGAAGTTCAGGATTTTCTTTTGCGAATTTTTCGAACTGCACATTTCATTTTCATTATTAATAAGTGTTTTTTGAGTAATTAGTTAAATTTACGTTTCGCAGAGTTTCTTTTGTCGACTTGTAATTCTTGTTTTCTGTGTTACGAGTAAATAAAAACGCCGTGCTCCCGGCAATTGTTTGATGACGTATGTTATTTTATTGACCTAGTTTCAAAATCCTAGTTCCTGTACGATTTTCAATGCCATAAGAGATTGAGTATAATGATGGTATAGAAAAAAATTCTAAAAAGCTAATTTGTAAACTTATAACACAAGTTCCAATGCAAATAAAATCTCTTACTTTGCCGCCAACATCTCCCCGTTCCACAGTAAACTTCTCAAATATCCATCACGGCAGCGTTGCGCAAATTTCAAGTAAGGTTTGCGAATAGCTTGAAAAGAAATACATAAATATATTGAGAATACAAATTGAAGAATAGAGTAAAAATATAATAACTTTA